>OX439431.1:8098414-9348414 GCA_949319885.1 Mecyna flavalis | reverse complement strand
AGTTCTGTGGCGTGGCCACTGAGCATGGCTCCACGGTAGGGCCTCCGCGGCCTAAATCTGGAGTATTGACCTCGCACTCTGGCCAAATTGCCTTATCATGGTTTATACCTTTTTATTTCGGATTTTTTTTTGGCCCACTTTAGGATTTTTGAACGGAGCAAAGAATTTTTGCATTGAAAATAGTGTTGTTTCTTTACATGGTTATTTTAAAGTAAAACTTATAGTAAATGGAATATAGTAATGAGTAGAAGAAACTGTGTTTGAACAATTTTAGCTTTGTTTGTTGACGAAAATGACTTCAATGAAACATATTTGGTCCCTTGATAACAATAGGTATCTTTTTTTTTATTTAATGTCGCGTTGTGATGCATTTTATGTATACCTAAGTTCTTAAGAAAAACAAGTAAATGATTCAAACAAACATCAATTTAAGCATGCGAAAATTTTATTTATACAGTAAGATGAACTCAAACGTAAAAGGAACTAACACATTTATTAATTACATACACAAGTTTAATTAAAGATTAAAGGAGTTACTTCTGTATTGATCTATTAGTGTAAGATAAGTATTGACCTATTCATAAATTCCTACTACGATAACTACTAATTCAAAAACTACGAAACGCAGAACACAAATATCGATACGATGACACAGAAAAGTGTTAGTGCGTCTAACACGTCTTCACCCACACAGTTCAAATAACCCTATAGTGGCATGTCACGGCAAGTTTGTCGCCCGACATTTAGCACATCTGACGTCGTGACGCTCGGGTCGAAGACATTTGTCGCTTAACTTTCTCATTAGAGCGTTACATTTTCCGTCGACGAAGTGATCTGTGTGCTTGCTCCAAAACTAGATGTTCATCTGTTTGTTTATTTCATGTCTACTTCCGCTGTATTAAGATGACCTTTTTAAATATGTAGATAGGAAATGGTCGATAGTGAAAAAGTTAGTCTATATCTATACTAATATTAAAGAGGAAAGATTTGACTGTTTGTTTGTTTGTATTGAATAGGCTTCGAAACTACTGAACCGTTTTGAAAAATTCTTTTACTGTTGAAAAGCTACATCCCCAGGTGACATAGAGTATCTACTTTTTATTCCGGAAATGTGTGGGGAAGGGGGGATATTTGAAACAACAAATTACGCGCGGGTGAATCCGAGGAGGCGGCCGCTAGTTGACTATAATTTTACAAGAAACACCCGTATGGTCAAACGCCTCGATGGTCTAGTGGTTTAAGTACCGGGCCGAGATCTCGGGGTCCTGGGTTCAATTCCCGGGTCGAGCTAACTTTGTGTCGGTTTTTTCGGACACAGCTCAGGTTTGTGATCGCCAATCCGTATTTGGCAAGCGTGGTGATTAAGCCAATACCCATAATTGTAGCGATAACTTGATTTCAAGGATGGAGGCCTTTGCCCTGCAGTGGGACATTAATAGGCTGATACTTTACTTTACTTTAGTCGGTCGGTCGGTGGAGTTTATCTTCCTGCAGCTGTTTCTAAACAAATACGATTTGAGAAGTTGTCCACGAGCGTGGTGATCACTTATCATCAGTTAGTTGTTCTTCTTGCTTGTTTACTTCCCTCTATTGAAGGCTCGTACATATCAGGTGTGAAGGAGAAACTCAGTTTCAGTTATCCCTTAGTTTAGTGGGTAATGGGTAAACGTCTGTAGTCCTGATTACCAATCATGGTCGCAGGTGTTCCTAGGGTGGGTAATTGGGTGTAGTATATTTTAAAGCACCTAAAACATACAAAAAGGATTTGTACTTCGAACACGTACCAAGCCACAAAGCTAACACGACGTTATTTCTGTAATCAAGTCTGAAGTCAGCCACGTAAACTGGAGCGGCGGTTTCGATAACGATAACATTTCCAACATTTCTAATCAAATCAAAAATTTTACTAATGTCCTTGCATACTTATCAATATGAAATGAATTGCTCGAGTTAATGTAAACATGTCTGAAACCGACAAACCACTGGCACATTTTTCTCCAATTAATTTCCGTCAGCGAATGTTTCCTAATTTATTTAATATTTTATCTACATCCATACCATAATATGTCTATTTTATATTCAGGAGCGATGAGCAAACGCCCTAAATTTAGATATAAGTATCTGTGGCTGCATTGAAATGTTTACATTTTAGTGTCGGTAACCGATACTTAATTTCGTTCAAATTTCGAACGTCTTCTTTAAAAGTAAAAATTAATAGGTTTTTTCGATTATCGAATTAGTCGATTAGTAATTTTATGTTCCATTCCTATACATTTAATTCGATGCTGAAATTATAACAATCGATTTGACAATCGAAATCAACTCGAGTCTAGATTGTTTATGGATTTTAAAAACTACAAACGTCAGTCATTATGTCAGTACTAACTTTTACATACAGATTAAGTTGGTAACTAGGGCGTATGCTCATCAATCCTGACTATAAAATAGACATATTATCGTATGAATGAAGATAAAGTTATGTATGTGACTGTACATAATTAGTCATTAAAATACTCATGTGATTCTTTTATGAAACTCACTTCGTTCGTTTCATAAAACCACATTCGTATTTTAATGACCCTCATTATGCAGCAGTCACATAAATAACTAATAATATGTTACTAAAAAAATGCTGCCTCCGGGAAATGAAAAGAAATGCTCAGTTTTATTAATCACATTTTGTTTAATAAATTATTGTAATATTATATGAAAAAAGACCTACACCAATAAAATCAAGTTATTGCCCCAATAATACTGCCTTAATTTTAACGTTTGCCAAATGCCGCTTAGTGATAACAAACCTAAAAAAAATCTCTTATTTTTTTTCGTACCCGGGAATTGAAACCAGGGCCCTGAAGTTATGGCGTGGTACTTAAACATTATGTTTACATATTTTGTTCTTAAACCCAAAGTTCAAAGTCAAATTTCATTTTACAACACTTCTCCGAGGCTTTATATTGCTAGCTCGATACTATCAGCGGAGTTATTGTTGATATTATTAAACATAAAATGGTGATAAATATAACCGATAGGTATTAATGGTTGTTATTGCATGAATTCTGTATTTGTACCGTTACTCGTTTCACACAAACTCACCGATTCACCATGCTCAAAGTAACTATGAATTTATTCTAAAAGATTCTTCGTTTTTAAACCCACATGAATATTAGAAATTTGTACTTGATAAAATATCGTACAGACAAATAGTCTAGATGAGTGAAGGACATTTATATTCTACTTCTTAATAAGGGATAATGCTTAGTGTCCATAGGGTAACAGAAATAGAAGTACTTATTCTCTTTTGTCCTTCTTTCACGTCACTCCGAATCGAAAATAGTTGCTGTAAAATGCTGCAAAGTGATACTAAATACTAGATAGTAATAGTCCTTAGACTAGTATGTATTTAAATGTATTGTGTTGTGTATGTGCGTAGTTTGTCGCTTTTTTGGTAACACCTTAATATAAACAACAGCGTTGATAATGATTATGTGGTCCGTCATGTGGTCGCTGTGGATACCAGCGACGAGCAAATAACGCCATAGATTAGCCAAGTTTTTGCCAAGCCTTAATAGACATTCGTTATGTGGGCCCATTATGCCATTCTCGGCATTAGTAATGCTACGATGTTAGGGTTAATGTACATCGAAGGGTAAGGCCGCTTTAACTGTTCAATTTTACTGTCGTGATCAGAGGAAGAGTGAAAAACTTGTGGGGTATTGAGAGAGTTAAGTATCAGTAATAAGGATTAAACTTGCAAATTGGTTTAATTGTATTTGAAATAGTACCTGCAGACTAATATAGGTTTGTAATACTAATAATACACATAGGTCATTGAGGATTCTTAAGATTTATTAGTAGATATCAGTTTCCAAAATAAGCAATCAAAATTCTTTAAAATTTAAAAACTGTAACATGAAAACACAAAAAAGCCAAACGTATAACGACATAAACCTCGAAGTGTATATGCGATCCTTCATTAGATAGATATTATATTTATGTAACTACGGAAGCTTACTTAATAATTGTTTATTATATTGTATTATAAAAATTACTCAATGAATCCAACAAACATAAATGATCAAATTAATACTTATAACATGGCACATGGTAGGCAGCTATAGGCCAGTTCGATGACTCTCTTACTCGGCTTAGACACTCCCGCCCGTCTGATCTGCCCTTTACATAGTTCAACAATGTAGCATTACAGACACTGGTCTGCACAATACAACTGATAACAGTGAACCATGTTCGATTTAATCTGCCCAGTAGAAATTTAGTATTGACCCTTTCAATTAATAAAGGGTAAACTTCTATCGGGCAGATATAATTAAAAACCATGGCATTAAATAACATGAGAAACTTTATTATACAAATAATATGTATAATAAGCTAGCGCTCATTTTACTTACATACTCACCCGATAACGCCATCCCTTAGAGATAAGTATATCTAAGAGATGGCGTTATCGGATGAGTTTAATAACACAGAGTAGCCTTGCAGACAGTTTAAAAGTACCTTTTAAATGTAACAACAAGTTTTTCGTGCGATGCATGGAGGATATCAACTATTACCACATTTTTCTGTTGCTTGCTTGTTAAGACTTTTAAAGACATTGCAGCGGTGCTGGACATTGAATGAAGCTAAAGTTTGATCATAAACATCAGGCACACAATGTTTTACTTTATAGGTTTATTGCAGAAAAATAGTAAAATTTCCAGTACGATTAAAGGAATTAGTTTCCTACTTAGTTTCCTACTTAAGAATCAAGTGCAGTAATTAGGAAAATTCCCAGTTACATACTGTAAAGTCTCACTGTAATGTAAGTTTGACTGTGTCACAGGCACGGGGCAAGCAGGATGCGGACCGGTCCCGCGCAGCCTTCCCCGGTAAAAACTTACATCCTATATTAAGTCGCTCCTTTAAGGAGCTTGTGCACTTGCAAGTAACAATTACGTCGACTGCCCGTTTTTGCTGCCGAGTGGACAATGTGCGAAAACGAGGACAAAGGACCGACCACTTCGGGTAATTATCCCTGACGATGAACTTAAAGAGAGTTCAAATAATTGGCCACCTTGAAGTAATCAATTAGTTTTACAAGTATTACGTTTAGAGTTTAGTTTAAGGCTAACTGCGCGTAACTTGAGAACGACTATATAAAATAAGTTTATTAATTTTTCTTGTGTTTGTTCTTTTATGCTAGATCAGTTAACGATGAGGAACACTTCACCAGGAATCGTTGTTTATTTATTGTGCTGCCAAACGGTAAGCTTATCTGGTCTTCGAGCCTTTTGATTCTATTCGGCTACCACATTAATATTGTCGGAAAATAGCCAGAGCTACTACGACGGTAGACTTAATTTGTAGGGATTGTAGTCAGCCCGTCGAGCTCTGGAAAAGTACCTACTACAACCGACCAAACCTGAGGCCGGTGTCAAACCCATTTACCTCCAGATTTTATAGGTTTAGCCTGTCTTCAACGGAAAAAGGCATGGTTTTTCTACCCGTGCGAACCGCAGTGGGCAGTTAGTTTGTCATAAAATCGGTTTCAATTGAACAAACACTGTAATCTATATATATATAAAACTCAAAGGTGACTGACTGACTGACATAGATCTATCAACGCACAGCCCAAACCACTGGACGGATCGGGCTGTAATTTGGCATGCAGGTAGATGTTAAAACGTAGGCAGCCGCTAAGAAAGGATATCTCGATATTCCCACGGGAACGGGAACCACGCGGGTGAAACCGAGGGCGCCCGCTAATTTTTTATAAAATTTCGTTGTTACTAAAACAATATTTGGTACCTATTGAAGACCAATTTAACAATTACAATATGAGCACGCCAGTCGTGCCAGTGTGATGCAGCCAGTCACACAGTTAATGCATCACAATGAGCGCATATCGCGAGACATGAGTGATAAGATCATAAGTTGGTATTGCGCGGCATTACACAAGTCCCCGTAATTTCGCGACACCGATCGCGGTTAAGTGTGCTGCGTGTATTAACCGTCAAAGAATATGTGGCGGGCTTGTGAAGTTAATGCCTACACACGACACTGAGCTTTGTATATAATAGTAGAGGAATATTTTGGTGGCGGAGTGTGAAGTTTATGTTAGGATGTAGGTGGTTTTTAAATTTTTGTAAGTAGGGGCTATTAATTGAAAGAAGTCCGTGAAGCAAAATTGCGTGAATTCGTAACTGGATATAGTTGGCAAGAGAAAATGTCTGCCAAGCAGTAATGACAACACACAAAAATATTTTACCTACGTTGCTACTAGCACAAAGGTACATTAGAGTTGCCGATAGTTTAGAAAATAAAAGGCTTCTATATGGCAGCGCATTTAGGGATGCTTCTTAGTTATCCAGCCATGATGGATAAAGCCGCAGTATTCCATAAGGTTGGCTGCGTGCCTGTCTTCCTACTGATATAATATAAAAAAAACTTGTAAGTTTCCGCTCATTCTTCATTTTTAATTTTTGACTTGCTCGATGGCGCATTTGGTAGCGATCCTGTCCTGTCCTCCAGAAATTGTGGGTTCGAATCTCTCTGTCGTGTCTTGATGTTTATTTTTATTTAAATGTTTGTGCTACCTTCGTTGCCAATTACACTAGTGCTTAAACTATGTACTTTCTTTTGGGTCCGCTCTGGCTCTGATCAATGTATGAAATATTTTCTAAAATGCATTCTTTCAAATGATCTTCTCTGAGTTCTTGGTCTATGGTCCCACGAAGCGCGGGTGGGGGCTGCGCGGGAGTGGAGCGCACCGCTGCGCGAGTCACGGTCAAGGTCTGAGTTAGCGATGCCAACTCCGATGATTATGCACGTCATATGTTTGTTAAGACGGAGTACATGTGTTTTGTATGCAATGTGTTTTATACATGAAAGCCTATACATATAAACAGTTTGGTGGTATTAAACCACAGACTAGCCAGACTTGCGGCTATGTGTAGAAATTGGGATTCTAAATTTATTTATTTTTGTACGTGGGAGAATGCATGGTGCATAGGCTAACGATATACGAACTGGGGATTTGATATGAT
This sequence comes from Mecyna flavalis, assembly GCA_949319885.1. Lineage (NCBI taxonomy): Eukaryota > Metazoa > Arthropoda > Insecta > Lepidoptera > Crambidae > Mecyna > Mecyna flavalis. The sequence goes on along the minus strand of OX439431.1, from coordinate 9,341,371 downwards.
GGTTCTACTGCTTTTTTGGATTGAAATCACTAGGGGTAGGACACACTGCCTTGTAACACTTGACCGGACCACCTACTAAACTCCTCTGGTTTCCCCTTTACTCATCATGCATGTCAAACAAAATACTATTAAGAGTATTTTTATGGGATACTAGCGGCCGCCTCGGCTGTTTCAAAAGTACCATATGTCATATCGGGTATAGACTAGTGTAGCTTTCCTGAAATTTGAAAGAATTTTTTAAATCGGTTCAGTAGTTTCGGAGCCTATTAGTAGGATCCCTGACCAATAGCGTCATCAAGCTAAGTCAATTCACTCTTCGCTTAATCACTGCATACATAGTTTAGGTACATGTATCATGTATAACGGTTTCCATCTAATGAGATGTAAGAAAACCTCATAAATTATGGAATTAACGTTCCAAGGCCGCTTACATAATATGCGAGTGCTGGTAATTATGAATTAGAACATTTGTTGATTGCTGCTCAGTGGGCGGCCTAGGCGCAAACTTTAAAAGGGTCGTATTATGTCTTACTAGTTTACGCCAACGGTTTTAGTCGGGTGGTGTGTTGATAAAAGTTGCCTTGTATTATTCTGATGTAAAAACTAGTCACTGCCAAGTTTCATCTTAATCGTATACTTATAGAGTTGCGTGTTTAGTAGGTTCCCTAATTTACACAAATAAAATATAATTATTTTTAATTATAAATGTTTTTTAACACAAAACAAACCGACTTAAAAAATGAATGATCTAAATTGTAAAAAAATAATAACGTGAGTACGTTAGTACGTTGAGTGTAACTTAATGTACAATTAAAATTGTTATTTTTAAAATCAGTGACTGTCATGTTATCTCGTATTATATCGTAGTATCATAAGAATGATTAATATTATTGCATTTTTTTCTATGGAGTCTTATCGTATGTAGAATTCTTGTTAAAATTCTATATAAGCACGTAAAAACGTAAAAACTGCGCCAAACACATTACCGAACGATACACAACGATAACTGTGTTACGTGGAGGTGCTTACTATAAGTGTCATGAGTCATGACGCGCCTACCGTTACATATAGGTAGTAAACTGTCCGCATTGTACAGGAAAACACCATGGTCGCGTTAAATGATTACTGGATTATGATTTTACGGAAAACCGCTGCCTTACTTGCAATAAGACAAATTACTGCTTTTATCGGATGATTTATCTTTTTTATGGCATAAAATTATTGGATTTATCAGTTAGTAGGATTTCTACGCTGCCTATTCATTATAAGAAAATAAATGCTTCAAGACCAGAGCACAATATAAGGCAGTTTATTTAGCGCTGTATCCTGGTTAAAAGTTGGCAATGTATTTAACATATTAATGTGGAAGCCAGTTCACTTGAAATTAAAGGCTCGAAGATCAGATGAGCCTACAGTCTGGCAGCACATTGAGCGACGCTTCCTGATGAAATGTCCCTCAATGGAATAGACCGCAGTGACCGCTTAACATCAGGTAGGCTGCGTGTCTCTCTGCCAACTGATGTGGAATAAAAAAAAAACTAAAAAAACCTGCTTGATCCAGGCGAACTGTATGTTGAAAAAAAAACACCGTCTGCAAAAAAAGCACAACAAAATCAAGTCTATATAGATGGCTTTTATTTATGAACTAGCTGTGCCCGCGACTTCGTCCGCGTGGAATAGTGACTTTTCGGGCAGCATATTTTAAATAACAAATACCGTCCTTTGGGTAGCTAAAAATTTGAGTGTTTTCCCGTGGTCCCGTTGGGTCGACCCATTAGAGGGTCCACGGGTAATTTTCATTCCCCGTGGTCCCATTGCATCAGGGATTGCTTTCCGGTCTTATGATTTTATCGATAGAAAATAAAAACAGTTAAACACAAAACTTTACAGTATGCTTCTCTGTAGGTATACGATATGTGACGTATGGCCATCGGGAATGAAAGCATACAGGCTCCTAGGATTGCTAACCCGTGTCAGAGCCACATACAACTGACCGTGCGAGAAACAGCTGATACTTAGATCTACACCCACAACTTTCATCGTCTGACCTTGGGCTTTATTAATTGTCATCGCAAAACATAGGCTGACTGCAAAAAGTGTTAAGATGTGTAAACTAAACGTACAAATTTTATGAAACAAAAGAATTGCTAGAAAAATTAATTAATAACCTGAGCTTATAAACTTGTACTTAAATAAAGAAAATCAAGAAAAGAATTGCCTATACCAAATACTTATAAATTATTCATATATACAAACCCTTAATAAAAAATTAAGATAAGTATACCAAAAATCAAGGAAAGAAATGCCTAACCTATTAAAAATGCTTACAATATTTATTTACAAATTTTTAAAGAAAATTAAGAAAGACAACCTAACCTACAAACCCTTAAATATAAATAAATGAAATATCCAAACTGTCAGTATTCAAGTAAATCGCAATAATCGAATGCAACTACCTATTCGCCATACTCTCAGCGCGCTTTATATACGGACGCGCAGCTCAGGCGCGAGGCGTGGACCTTTATATTGACATAACTTTTTTATTTATGAACCGATTAACATGAAATAAACACTAAATGTTAAGTGAAGCTTACCACAATATATTAGTGAAAACCACATCTCAATCGAATAAGCCGTTTCTGATATTAGCGTGCACAAACACACAGACAAACAGACAAACAGACAAACCGACAAACAGACAAACAGACAAACAGACAAACAGACAAAAAAATTTTTAATTACAATTTCGGGTTCGGTATCGATATAATAACAACCCCTGCTACTTTTTTTTAATATATTTCCATTGTACAGACACCACTTTTCTACAAATTTATTATATGTATAGATTTAATCTTAAGACAGCATTCCGTACCAACTTTTAAATGATCTCTCGTCGACGACGATTCATCATCATTATTCCTAAAGACAAACGATCTTATGCCATTTAGATTTTCTTAATCACCAGTGATCTGTCTATTCGAAATTGGATTAGTACTTATGACCTTCATCAGTCAGGAAATCTTGCAAGTAACAGACAGCGTCTTAATGTCTTCAGGGAAGGACTAATGAAATACGTCGCTTACAGCATAGGCCTACCGTTATGTTATATGACGTTATAATTCCAAAACTAATTTTGTTCTTGTATGATCATGTTTATGAACATAGACCAGTAATTTGATCGCTGTTTCACATAAGTAGTTTTAATCTCCGTGTGGACTCATACTAAAACTCCAGAAATTAACATAAAAATTGTGTATATACACCAATGACGTTCAATTAAAAAACTAGACTCCTAATCACGCTCAAATATTGTCCGAAGCAAAAGTCTGCCCATCCGACTATTGGGCAGAGTTTTCGTTTACTTGTATACAATTGACATTAAGCACTAACTGCCACGAGATAAGGTGTTACTTTGAACGAATGTGTTAATGTCATCTGTGTCAACGCCGCTCGGAAATTTTTTGAGGAATTATTCTTAGAGATTGGGTGTCTAGTTGTATATTGAACGTCATTGATATACACATTACATTATTATAATGTACATTAAGTATTTTACAAACATGCATTAGACTCAATGACATCTTTTTCTCCGAGCGTTTCATCGGGATACATGATTTGGCGACTGCCATCCATCTAACCTCCACAATCCAAAACCGAACTTTTCCGATACCACAGTGAAATTTAGTTCAGTTAAGTGAACTAAATGATGTCTGACATACACGAAAAGTCTCCTTTTAGCCTCTTTTTCTCGCTGTCACTTTTATTTTTTTCTCACACATTCCTCGGGATGAGCGGAAGATGCAATGATTTCTTCCAGATGCAATTAAGATAATTGTTTTAATAACACATCGTGGTAATTGCAACGTAAAATAAGAGACCAAGTGCATTCACTTGTATGCATTTCCGGTACGAGCAGACCACCTGCGTAATAATACTGAGACAGTGAACTGTTTCGATCAAAATTATGCAACATCATACAATTATGTGCACATGTATGCAACTGTATTCGACTATTAACCTGCTTGCATGGACACAAGTCTTCAGTCTAAACATCTCCTTGCACGCAAGTGTATTTGTGGAGATACACAGTTGAACTAATAAATAGAACATTCTTGAATACCACTTACCACGTATTGCTGTAAAGTTGAACTTCCAAAGAGCAAACTTTACCTATATTATTATATCATTAAAATTAGCTGTTATGTATCCTTGATGCCACTGCAAAATAAAATCTTTATCTAACTCCTGTGGGAAACGGTCCTGTGCCAAAAGTTTTCACTGCTTTACAGGTTTTTGTGTTTTCTGAATATCTGATTGTGTGCCCTCGACTTCTCATACCTCGATCATAGTCAACAATGGCTGACAATCAACACGTCGTAATAAAACAGGAATCTCTAGAAAAACCTTCCAGATAAATGTGATGTGTGATAATGTGTTAAACTGAATTTTTTCTTAAAAACTCGACAGAACCTTTTTTTAATATTATGCATAACATATTGTGTACAAAGCAGGGTATGGTATCCAACTTTAACAATACAAAACAAAACTTGGCCTTTGGAAAATACATTTAAAATATTCAATTTAAAAGTCCACTAATGATTCTCTTTCGATACACATGACACGGGTCATTCTTCAAAAGACTATATCAATCGTTTGAACCTCACTCAATACATGATAATAATATGTAAAGGTCATATTTGACAGGCAAAGTCATATCAACAAACAATGAATATTCCTTGTGTACATATCTAATGATTTTTATTATATTGGTAATATCATTATGATGTCAAGATTATAATTATATAATGTATGATGATAAACGTGATGTTTAAAATACTATTAAACTGACAGTACCTAGTCTTATGAGTGTCAAAACTTCGTTAGGAGTTGTTCGTCAGAATGTTCGAATAATCATTCGTACCTAGAACAATAGTCCAAATATCTTCATTTCTCGGATGTCAGTCATGGATAGAATTTGAACCAATAATCTTTAACACATAGGACAGGATAAATTATAATATCACATTATATTTTTGCCAAATGCCTTGTCAATATCAAATCAATAGTAATTAAATACGTTAAATTGAAGTTATGACCATAATATTCATAACTTACTGCAAATAGATATAGAGGTTGTTTAGCATATGATGCAGAACGTTTCCCAAAACAAACCTAAAATATTACAACTAAAAATAAGGAAAACGCAGATCGTCGTGTGAATTACATATTATCTTGGGCGTGGCAGAAACTCGACGTCAAAACCAAAGGACAAGATGACTGCCAAATATGCCACTGAGTCATAAATTGTGTATCTTAAGCCTTATTCTTTATCTGATCATTAGTTAAGCTGACCAAAAGATTTGTTCGACAGATATTTCATTTCATACACGCTGTTTGCAGTCATTTGTAATAAGAACGCTGCCCTCCTTGTAGGTCTGTGTAAAGGTTGTCAAAAAAAAATCGTTTTATAGAACTGGTTTTTCTAAGCTGATACGTACTTTATCATCTTAGCTAACTATTTAATATGGTTTACCGTCTTCTTTTTTCTTTATACTACCAATCTATTCTTCATGAAACTTGCTACATATCTACCTGGATTAAAGTCAGTTTCACCTTTGTCAGAAAAGTTCCTAGTAATTTATTTGTCACTGATGATCATGAAAAATAAATTACGAGGAATAGTTGAATAATCGATCGAGTTATTTTTATCTTTTTACATTATGTGAACGCATTGTTTGCTCTTAGAAGAACAGAAAACGGTTTGTTTTCCAGCTTGATTTTCCGAAAAGTAAAGCATAAGTTTCGTGTCATAACGATTACCTGGTTACATATTCTTACTATTACACAAACTTTATTGTTTATTATCACAAAAATAGAATGTAATATACTAGATCTAACGTATAATGAGAGATGTCGTAAAGGTATCTAAAAGACACCTATGTTCTGGGGAAATCTTACGGATTAGTGGTATCTTTATGCTGTTTCCCTACAAGTAGTATGTTTTGATAGCCCTGGTCAATCTGCGCAAGGGCTGCGCTTTGTCAGTCATCCATCAGGCAGTTTTTGTTCTCTACAAAGACGTTGCGTAGGCGTCGTCAACAAAGCGCTTCGGACAATGTCCAACCTTGATTTTAAAGATACATTCGTAATGTGTGCACAACTACGCGTTGCTTTACTAAAGTTTAACCGGATTTGTATCGAAAAGGTGGCATTTGAGCACAAATGTAATGTTACACTAAATTATATGGCAAAGTAAATAAGTTAATACCTAGCTTCTTGGGCCTTACTTCCTTTATTCACAATAAAATATATTTGTATCTCTTAGAAAAGAAAAAAGAAAGCGACTACTGCCACAGATTTTAGAATGTCTTATAGTCTTCTCTTCTTCTTCTTAGCCGTTCTCAACCAGTTTGGTGTAGGCCTCCTTCAGATAGCGCCATCTCATTCGATCTTGCGCTACCTTCATCCAATTCGTTCCGCCGAATTTCCTGACGTCATCTTTTCACATTAACCTACAATACTTGTAACTCAATGTCTTTTCACCTCATTTGGGGTCTTCCTCTAGATCTTTTCTCACTCCACGGCCTCCATTCCATTTCCAGCACTGTCATGCCCCACGAGCCACGATTGCGGGATATGTGTCCTGTCCATTGCCATTTCAGACTTGCCACTCTATCTGCCTCCATCGTTATAATACCGTCACACTGATGAGTACTGGTTAGAAAATCTAACGCAAATTTTGACCGACCCGGGAATTTCGGAGATACTTATACCATTAGATCATGTGCAAAACAAATTGCTCCAATGTTAAAGAGGCAGAATAAAATCGGGGCAACATAGTAAACTTAAACGTAACACAGAATACCTGTCCAGTTAGATACGCATGTATATTTTATGTATAAATCCATTTTGTGTAGATCAAACGGGCTATAAAGTGAGTCGGCCGCCTACGTCCGTAATTTGCCTCGTCGTTACTTCGAATAGATCCTTAATTGAGTTCCTTACACTTAATTTCCATGGCCTATTAAGACACGGTACAATTTTAGTACACCGATTAGTCAGTCTGTTTTACTTTAGATTGGAACAACTTCCTTCTCTTAGTATACCTACGTATATGACATTTTATAAGAGAAATATACTAATTAATGCTTACCATTCGGATATAATAAAACAATAATTATATTTTATGCTTCTTGAAAAGTATGTTAACCTTCATAGTTACTTTTGTCGTTTAAAAGAGATGGTCTCGATGACATCAAAACGCTACATGCCTACAGACCGTCTGAATTAAAAATGTTTAAGTATACAGATAACAATATACAAATTGGTAAAGTAAAATTAACTACGGTTTTGAAGCAATTAGCTGTACTCGTATAGTTTCTAATTAATCTTCTTTATTTGCAAAAAAAAAAATTGAGAGCTGTTTTCTCATAGTATTCCATTTTGACATTTTAGTTACCCGACGAATCGGTCAACATCCAAGACAGTGCATCTTACACAAGTAAAAATAATGTCATAAGACTATCTATAACATTATGCTATCGAATACCTAAAGGAAAAACACGGTCCCAAATGCCCGACAGTTTTCTGCATAAACAGAATTCTATAAATAGTCAAAGGAAAAAAACTAGACCTTAAAGATACATGGTTATAAAACCTAATGCAATTAATAGCAGGTACGTAACGAAAACAAGTTCTTTCCGCCTACTTGTTATGCAGAGATAAATGCATCGAATAGTCTAGGCATGCGGTATGTAGTTTGCACAGGTGCATCAAATTGCTTGCAGCTTCCAGTTAGTGTTACCAGATATGTGTTGCGAGAAGAAACACTATTCTCGTACATGTTAATTAAGGCCGTATATGTCGGTGAATGTTGAGAAATGTTCGTAAGTTTGTAACATCGTAGTTTTGTTGTGGTAGAGCCATGCTGTTTTACATTACGAATGGGCCGGCTCGTCCGGGGAAGTACCACCTTCTCACATAACACCAGCGTGAAATAATAGTTAGTTATTGTGTCTCTCTGATTTGTTGTGAGAGTGTCGAAGGCCCACACCCCCCATACCCCCATAGGCCGGCAACGCATCACTAATCCCTCTGGTGTTGCAGATGTCTATGGGCGGCGGTGATTGCTTACCATCAGGCGACCCACTGGTTCACATGCCGCCTCTGTCATTAAAAAAATCGTATGTTTTAACTAAAATAATTTTAGGACTACTGTATTCTAGTAGAATTTTTAGGTTTCTCCTTTCCCTGAGTTTGTCCCGGTCCCGCGATGTCTGACTCTATAGGGGAACTGGACTAAATAGATCCTGACTACACATACATTTGTCTGCAGGTACTCATGTTTTCCTGCATTGCCGAATTCGTTGTAAATACACACATAAAAAAGCCACTAAACCTCCCTTGTTTCTCGTGACAACCAACCCAAGCTATGTCTGAGAAAAGATATTACGAACGATTGGGAATTACACCCAAACATTCAAACACTACATTACTACAACAACGAGATGTCTACTTGGAGTAAACTGAAAGTAAAAAAACTGAAGTGATATAAAAAAGGAAAACTATTTCTAATACTTCCTGCGTGATCCACAACAGATGGAAACACTAAGAGTTGTCATTATTTATGAACTTGCGCTACCTAGAGAACATAATTGACTTTTACTCGTTCTCATACGTTCATTATCGCTACCATATACCGTAATCGCGAAGTACTTTGTTACCCGGTATTATGTACTATGTACTAGCAGTGAACGTGGTACCTATTAGGAGATATCAGGAATGCAGTTTCCAAATAAACTTCTTACCTATGTGTAAGATTTTAAAAGAAATTGAAAATGTTTTAAAATTTATAATAGCTCTCGGAAAGGCTTGTTTGTTTGTATTAAATAAGCTCCAAAACTGCTGTACCGATTTGAAAAACTTTCTTTTGATCCAGGAAATGTGGGGGGAAGGGGGGATAATTGACAAAAGAAGTAACGCGCGGGTAAAACCGAGGAGGCGACCGCTAGTTCAATATAATTCTTTAAAAGTGCTATGTCTATTGAATTTAATAATTCTCTTAGTCTTATTGCTTCCGTTGCTAACAGTTTGTTTTTGCGTCCATAATTAAGCTTTTATAAAATTTATAACATCTGGCTTATTTTTATCTATGGTATTTCCAAATTAATTGTTTTTTTCAGTTCACGCTTCAGCTCACGATTAGGCACTTCACAGAAAATACTTCAAGCACAAGGTATACTTAGCTACACATCTTATTTCTATAGAGATAAGGTCTTCTTTTGCAGGCTGTTCAAAGTTGGTTCAGTGAGGCTCAGGTCACAGTACCTAGTTCCAGTCTCTTCATCTGATACTTGTTGCATTTAATTACTATTAAATTTTATTTATGTAGTCAATCATTGAACTTCCCTATTCCATTTCTACATGGGCGTGCTATGTAATTTCGCAACCGATCATTAGTCAAAGAAACTTGTAGTTTCCTGTGCGGTTCCGCCTTTATTATTAATGCACTCATTAAACGGGATATATTACAATTTATCATGTTAAAAGAGGAGAAAAGGGGTGTTAACTAATTAAAATGTCCATAAAGAACAATGCCCATTTTTGGCCAACCCGTAGACAGTAAAATAAATAAAATCTGAATTTTGCAATAAATTACTTTTAAATTAATTTGATTTTTGATAGTTACTAGAAGTCCGCCAGATCTTTAATTATTTTTATGAATTAAATAAATTGTGTAATTAATAAATCACTTCCGCCTTACAAAATGTTGTCAGTATCTAACATTACAATCGATTTCGTAATCGAGTCAATCCTGTATTCGATTGAACTTTTTTTTACTCTTTATAATTATAAAGCAACTCTGCAATAATCATTGTTACATTTTATTAATGTAATTACTTATTTATTACAAAAATAAACTTAAAGCTTTTTCTAAAACTGTAATAAAAATAATTTCTTTTAATTATTAATATCGCGATCTATATCGATAATCGGTATTATATTTCATTTATTCAAAATGCAACACTGGCAATTATTTTTGTCATTGACATTATGACAGTCAATCTTCATCATGAAGTGTCATTCGAAAATTGTCAAAATACAAGGAAATAGTTTTCTCTGTCTACGGTGGTCTATGGAGGAAATCAAAAGCGAATGATGACAATTGACTGACAATATCATTCACTCAACGAAAAGAATAGTACAGAATAGTAAGAGCTCGTCAGACGTAACACTTTGAACTTTGTAGGTACCACTCTTATGTCAGGGGCATAAGTGCTATTATCGAACTGCAAGTTTTAACCGTGATGTGCTGTTGACCGTACATATACGTCATTTTGTGCTGCGGAAAAGTGCGGAAATGATAATATTCATTGCACAATTTATTTAATTCATAAAAATAATAAAAGAGCCGGTAGACTTCTAGTAAATACCAAAAATTTAATTAATTAAAAAGTTATTTATTGCAAAATTCAGTTTTTATTTATTTTACTGTCCACAGTTGGCCAAAAGTTGTAGGGCTCGTGGGCATTGTTCTTTTGTAAAATTTATTTTTGATGCCTATTCGTAGATTCATAGGTGAACAAATTGCGGCATTTACATCTCGCACCTAAGTATCTCAGTGTTCAAACAAAGTCTCTGGCCTGATGCGGGCATTACACTTAGGTCGAGGTCCTTAGTCTTAAATCACGGGCAGGTCTCAGTGTTCAAATAAAGACTATGATAATCAAAAGCGTGTTTGAAGAATTTACTAGAAGGAAACAACAATGCAATGTGACCGCAAGTTTGACCCATAGATCACATCAAGGTATATTTATAATCAAATTAGTCTATAAGACCCAGAAACCATTAAACCAAATCCAAGATTAAAAAAAGTGAATTTCCGTAGACCCTTTAAAGGGCCCAATCGTCATCACTAGAATCAACGATAAAGCAGTGCGACCGTAAGTTTGGGAAGCGAGGCCTGCGGCCTGCAACGCGAGCGCTAGGCCAAGGCCGGCTGGCCACTGGACGATTGAGGCCATTCGTCCGGTGTTGAGGGAGTGGGTGGAGCGCCGGCACGGCTGCCTCACCTACCGCCTGTCGCAGGTTTTGTCAGCACATGGGTGTTTCGGACACTACCTGTACCGTGTCCCTCGTCGGGAGGAGACACCGCGGTGTCATCACTGCGACGCTCCCGACGACACAGCCGAGCACACTCTCCTTGAGTGCTCGGCCTGGCGACACGAGCGCCGCGAACTAATCGCGGCGCTAGGCAGAGGACGCCTCTCGTTGGCGACCATGGTTCGTGCCATGGTCGCCAACAGGAGTGCGTGGGAGGCGGCCGCCTCCTTCTGCGAACAAGTAATGTCGCAGAAGGAGGCAGCGGAGCGGGAGCGTGAGGAGGACCCCCTCGCTGCTCCCCACCGGCGTAGACGGCCAGGCCGGAGAAGGCGAGCTCACTTAGCACGCCTTCTCCGGCCTGATGGTTGACCTGCGGGCGGGGGTAGCCTCCCAACGCCCGCATTGCACAGGTCGCTCGAGCCAAGTCTGAGGGTCACCTAGTTTCTCGGGTGGCCCTCCCTAGGCGCCACCCTGACTTGAGGCCTCTCAAGTCGGGGTACCCAGGGATGGGCTGGTCAATAGCCACAAGGCTGGCACCGGCTCGTCCCAATTGGGAGTGAAGGGGAAACCGGGGGAGTTTAGTGGGTAGTGGACTTTTAAGTCTCGAGTCCCACACACGGCCGCGGGTCTAGCTAGCCTGCGGTTATGGTGCATAAAAGCATTCTCCTCCGAAAAAAAAAAAAAAAAAAAAAAAAAGGCCAAGGCCGGCTGACATAACCAGTGTCGCACCGTTAGCTGCTTCGGCGCATCGCGCATCGGTACTGTTTACATAACCCTTTTCTCCTGTTTATAAGTTCATCAAAAACACGTGCTTCTATTGAGAGATACTTAACACTTGTATGATTTATAAACCTTTAATTTTATGTTTAGCTGGCTCTTACATCACTATCGCCATAAAGTAGTCAAGGCTAATGATGATGACAGATTTTATCCATAGAAATCTAGAAATGCTACACAGAGCATATATCTAAAATCTAAATCAAATTTTACCCGACCCGGGAATTGAACCCACGAACCCAAGATCATAGCCAGATACTCACAAATCATTAACCCTTAATCACAAAAATGAAATTGCAAAACATTTTTATCGCACATAGACCCTTTAAAAGCAAATCTTTTAGGGTGTCAGTCGTATGCTGCGATAGCGAGGCCTGGCCTGCAGCGCGAGCGCTAGGCCAAGGCCGGCTGACATAACCAGTGTCGCACGCACCGTTAGCTGCTTTGGCGCATCGCGCACCGGTACTGTTTACATAACTTTTTTTGTTTACAAGTTTATCGGAGGCATGTTGTGAATACGATACGATGGTTAGCGCTTTCTTTGAAGAACCAACAGGAAGTATTATTTTGTTTTGCTCGTGCAATTTACGGTTCTCAAATATTTTTTTTACCTACTTTTAGTATGCAATCCTATAATATCCTTAAAAAAAACACAAAAACCGAATGAATGGATGGACACTTTTGTAGGACCCACTAAGTTATACAGGGTGGAATTTTGTAATGCCACCTGAAGGGGAAGTACTCTTAATACTGAAGATAGAAAGTTTTACTCAAAGAAAACATTCCTTTATTTTTGAAAAGAAAAAAACCTGCATTCAAAGATTTTTAAAAATTTGCTTGCCGCAACTTTGTAATACCACCTGAAGGGGAAGTACTCTTAATACTGTAGTAGAAAATTTTACTCAAAGAAAATATTCCTTTGCTTTTGAAAAGAAAGAAAATCTTTGAATGCAGTTAGCATTCAAAGATTTTTAAAAATTCGCTTGCCGCTCCCGGTAATCGAACCGACTAAAATCTGTAAAAGTTGCACCTTGTACTTTTATTGCATCGATCGTTGGGGACAATTATAAGGATAACATCTCTCCAACAAAGTTCATAAATTAAATGAAAGGAAAACAATGAAAAAAGTGCTTTAACTTGACCCATTGAATCAATAATTTAGGATTTCATTGTTTTCCTTTCATTTAATTTATGAAGTTTGTTAGAGAGATTTCATCCTTATTATTGACCCTAACGACCGATGCAATAAAAGTACAGGGTGCAACTTTTACAGATTTTAGTCGGTTCGATTACCGGGTGCAGCAAGCGAATTTTTAAAAATCTTTGAATGCAGTTTTCTTTCTTTAAAAAAATAAAGGAATGTTTTATTTAAGTAAAATTTTCTATCTACAGTATTAAGAGTACTTCCCTTTCAGGTGGCATTACAAAATTCCACCCTGTATACGTTGGTTACAATGTAAGCCGTGTCGGTAAGAAAAGTGTCTTTGTCTGAGCACCGCCTTAGCCTTACAAGCCTTCGCAATTTTTCGCACAATAAGGGAAGTAACGATGTTAAGAGTTGAAGTATCTCTAAAGTATATACGTACCTATTTAGTCTTTTTCTTTGCAACTTTGTAAAATTGCTCCTTTTTTAAGCCAAGGCCAGATGACATAACGCGTCGCGTGCGCACCGTTAACTGCGTCGGCGCACCGCACATGTAGTCGACAATATTTTCACTGCCACCGATTTATTTATTTATAGAACTAATAAGTAGATAATGTTAGATTTTTTTTTACTTAAGTGTCTCGATGGCTATATTATAGTCTTCGGTAGTAACTATCGCGCCAGACTAATCTTCACATTATTTTGTCACATCAGTGTGAAGGAAAGGAAATAAAAATCCTACCCACTACCAATGTGTTAGAAAGACAAACCACAGATTATTAAATAGTTACTAAACGATTTCCTAGCTGTTATATTTTAATTATTAACCGCCACATCAGTGTGTATGTCAAGAAACTTGGGTTCGACACAGAATGTTCTCTGGAAAAACCCAAAATGTGATCATTTTAAATGCGCTTTTGGTTGTTATAATTCTCTGTGCATCAAGATTTGTGTAACTAGATTCTACCCAAGATAAACTCGTCATGTGATGATTTTTATTACATCAATTTACATAATGTGATTGATTGTAATTGTCATGTTATAGATAACATGATCGGTGCAAAACGAGAATGTACCAAATGATGTTAATGACACATGCTTTTGAAACGATGCCATGGTCTGTTGTTTTGTCCAGCACAAATCGCAAAAACATTGTAACGGTACGTCCAACCGAGATTACGTGGAAATCTGCTTCGCAGGTTATATAGCGTCCTAAAACAAAAACGTGCGTAGAATATGCATGAGTAGTTGATGAGTGGCTATAGATTTTGAATGCGTTCTTTAACGTTGACTTTGTGCTGTATATGCGAGAAGGATATTCATTTATTTATGTTAAACTTTCTGACTAGTCTTAGTTTATACCGCTACCACCTTAGTAGCGTTACTTACCAGGTACAATTGTATTTTCAAGCCATCTAGTAATTACATTCAAAACTTCAATTAAATCGGTTCAATCAAGGAAGGATAATAATCGTTTATAACAAAAATAAACAAGTATTGTGGACTTCATACATGAAGAAATACAAATATAAATAAGCAGTTAAATAGCTTTAAATTCGACATGATAAATACATCACATAAAGGCGTAATGATGCTTGCTTGAAAATGTACAAGTCAATCTTTAATTTTCCGTTTGGTTTTATCAATTGCTGATTAAAGGTCTTTCAAACGCCCTTTTTAATGTCAAACTTAATTTACACGACTTTGAATTCTAAGGCTATGAACTTAAGCAATTTCAATCATACCAAAGCCGCTTTATTTAATAATGTGGTTACACAGTATACAATGTACACAGTGAAGTAATCCCCACCAAAGATCAGATATTTCAATAATATTCTCAGTTTCTTTCAAATCGATGTAAAAGTTATGTATAAAAGAATATAGGACGTCTTTTCAGCGTCCAGAAGTCCCACTGCGTAGGTGACTGTGACTCTCATGGAAAACAGATAACGAAAAAATCATCTATATATACTGAATACTATCCTAAGACATTGTTTACAATACATAGATAAATATTTATTACCTTTTTTATGAAAATACAGTCTCGAAGCAGACATGTTCATGCACACAAATGTTTGAGGGTCGAACTCACGACCTCTAGTGGAATAACAGACTTCTCTACTACGAGTATTACAACATAATGGTTATCAATGCTACATAAATTGATGGGGACCGCTGTGGGCTTAGACAAGATCATATCGCTTCATAGCTGGCAAATTTCGCCAAGTCCAATTTGTATGGATTTGACAGATGCCATAGAAAAGTCACGTGTTTAAAGTAGGGGATTTGACATTCGCTATCGCAAATTGAGCTATAACGAACGTCATAAATGCCGCTTGTCTAGGGGGGCTGGTCTGCCTTGTCCAATGACGTAAATGCAGTAAATGCTATTTGTGGTTAACTGAATGGTACTGTCTTCGTATTTTCGTAAGCAAATGAGCGCCTCCACCACCTGAAACAATCAAAATGTAAGCACATATTTTACTGTTATTAAAACGCTGTGACACTGACCTTCTGTTTACGTGGACACATGTGGGCCGCGTGAGTAATGATGGCCGTATTGTTATGGATTGTGCTGCTATTGCTGGCAAGGAGGCACAATACGATTATTATGACACTGGCCTTGCCCTGATATGTAGCTTACCAAAAGGGAAGGTTCATGGACAACGCATGGGCTATTTGAGTTTTCATATCTTCGGCGATGAGGTTATAGTTATTAATAAGATTTTGTGAAGACGTCATTAGATTTATTTATATTTATTTTACTATAACTACCTATCAGGATCCAGTCAAGGAATTTTTATAATTATTTTTTATGGTTTTCTTGCCATAAAAACTAACCAAAGAATTGTTTTATTCTGGCTGTGAAAGTTGACAGTCTGTTTAAAGTAAGAAGTTTAAAGACTTATGCACATTGAAACAATGTTTGCATGACTAAAACGCTAGGCGAAGCATGCTGTATACGTCATCCAAAATGGTTTTTAACAGGGATATTAATTTTCATCTTCAATAGTCTTCGGGCTGTTATTGACAACAACCATCTTTTGAAATCTATAATAAATTAAACTTATAACCTTTTATACAACTTTACATCTACAGCAAATCGAACAAATTCAACAGAACAGCATCTTATTAATATGCCTGCACCGTCCGGGTCACCCCGCCTCTATAAACAAGCCGGGCAGCCTCCGATAAGAGCTCTTCGAGGCCTGCGCAGGAGTGCATAAACTGCGCCGACATTTATTAGGCATCACAGTTAGCTGCTGTAAATACGAACGTGTAATCCTGAGCGGGGATTGGCGGGTTTAATTACTACCTGATGAAAACAGGAACGCGGTCGTGTAAGGGCGAATAAAGATATGGTTATGATTTGTCGGTAGCGACAGTCGGTCATAGATCATTAGTTCGTTCAATAATTTAATGGTTTCTAATATAAGCAACAGCAGATATTATTAACTATCAACTTATACATGACATAATGAGAATGTCATATAGATACAGTGCAAAATTGAGTGTGCAAAATATTCCTTAGAGCACGACCTGTTAGGTGGTTTGACGTAGAAAGATGAAGACTTGACGTACTACCTGTAACATCATGATACTCAAATACATCTTACTCGTTAACATAAAAATCCAAGTAAAAACTATAAATCCAAGTAAAAACTATTGCTCTGATACGGGGTTTCAAGGCGAACTCTAAGAGCTATAAGTTGCTGTTAATACGTAGCCCCACTGACGCTGTCAAATTCAGTATTTCGTACCTACACTTTTGTTACGGTTACTACAGACTTCGTTCGTTTTAGCTCAACGAAGACTATGACAGGAAAATCGGTATTATGTTTAACATCTCATCTAGCTAGCCATACTCGCAAAGTATTGACAAATAAGTACTTCTAAATCAACATCATAATCACAGAAATCTAAATAATAAGACAATAGAAGTCGTAAAGGCGCGTGACCTTGTCGCCGCGCATGTGACTCGTAGGCCACAAGTCCGCGAGGAGCGTTTGTTTCGGTCACCAGTCGTAATAAGGACGCAGAGACGTAAAGATGGTGTTTTTTAGCATATCCAGCTGTGCAAATTCTTCCACAAAGTGTAACTTCGTAAATAAAGGGATAACATTTCATATTTATGTAGATTTTATAAAAAATAATGTTTGGTTTTTAATGAAAATTTCCCTAAATAATTTTTTTACCACTAGTACCACGATTGTCGCAGAACAACGAATTGTTATCTCATTTCAATAACCATTGATGCTTTAGTTTGCTTATGTCTACAATACAATTATTAAAAACAGCAATGAAATTATAGTGATGCGAAATAATCAATTTTGCCGCGTACAGGAACACGCCGCATTGAGTTGACCGAGAATTAGTGACGTGCCACTACAATTTTGTATCGATAATTTATTTTATCTTTGGCTTACTTAGTTTCACCGACATAGTAAGGAAATGTGATTTTTCGTTAAAATAAATATTTATTTAGTTACTACATCTACTATAATTTTTCTTTCTTTCTAAATCATTAATCATCGATTTGTCTGTTTATTAGTATTTTTGAACTACTTGATGGATTTTTATGCAGTTGTCACCATCATTTAGATAATTTATTGAGGTAGGTTTATATTTTTTTATGTTAACATAATTACACATATTTTGTACGGATAGTAGACTAAATCTGTGAGAAGATGGAGTACAGTCAATAGGGGATACTTGAGACTACAATATTATAAGTAATATTGTCGTATGTTAATTTTCTTATTGTTTTAGGATATTGTCGTATGATAATTTTTAATTAATCAATATGGCAACATTCACATTGTGCCGGAGCAGAGAAAAAATATAAATATTTGTTACTTACATTTATTTTTCATTAAAAACTGACGTTTTATTGTACGAGTATTCCCTTTTCTCATAGTAAAATCTTCTAAAATTAATAAGACATTTTGAATAAATTAGTTATTTGTTGTTGCGAGACTCCTGGGATATCAATGACGTTCAACGGAAAGTTATCGATACGAGCGTTGCGCTGCACTACTGTCATTCTTTCTTTTCGCACACGTTTATTATTGGTCAAAATCAATGATGTTCAAAACCTCATTGGTCAAAGTGGTCATGTTTTCTGACATTTAGCGTTTTTTTAAAATGTTGCTTAATATCATAAATTGAAAATTCATTTTTGTTGAATCAATGCAATATATGTTTGTAGGCGTAACTGTGTATTTATTGTAATCTGTATGTGATGGTGGCTGCGACCCGGCGACACACGTCACGGTACTAAAAGACAGGAGATAGCACTTCTATTGTCTTATTATTTAGATTTCTGTGATCATAATATACAAACTCTTACCTACATCCAAAGAATATTGCAGATCATTATTCAACTAAGAAAAACCAACTGCTCAGCAATTTCCATCACGCATACTAAATTGTCCATGCATGAATTCTAACGAGGCGTCTTAAAGTAAACACTTTGACTGAGGTAATGCGAAACCAGTTATAAATGAGCTAACAGATAGAATACGTCGTTTGCCGATGAAGTCAGATTGCTGTGTCCACATAACATTACCGTTTTGTCTTTATTAGCTTGCTTGTGGCTGCACAGTTAATCTACAGCCGTTTTAGTAGACTCTAAGAAAATCTAGTTAGTTTTTTTGTCCTTTTATGGATTACTTGGAAATATTAGTTGTGGTGGGTGGACTACATAGTCGCAATTTCCGAGACCCACTACAACTAATAAATATTATCAGGATTGGAGTTCCTACAATCATTTCGATCACAGGACATAAAATAATCAGAAGAAATTTTAAACATAACGTAACGAAAGAGATACGGAAACCACGCATTTTTTCTATACTTAGATTAAAATCAACCCGAAGGCCTTTTACCTACATAGGGATACCGATAGACTAATACTTAACGTAGGCTAGTTTTAAAAGATATTACCTTTCCTTTCGCATTGTCAGCGATGCGTACCGCAATTTGTATGCAATCACGGTCCGCCTGATGAATGAGGACGAGACCCGAGACAAATGTGTGGAGATAACACTCGTCCTATATTCTTAACTAACTCACTTGCTAACGCAATATATTTGTTTTAATTGAATGTATGGCTGTACGTGTTTGTTGATTCTTCTTTGTTAGTATTTGCTATCTTGAGAATCAAAAACATAAATTCTAAGGCAGTAAATACTGGTAGTGAGTCAGTCATTTCCTTGTAAAGAACGTGTTATTGAGCTAATAAGTACAATTTAGGGAAATTTTGTAAGGTATCGGAAGGTACATCAAGATAATCTAACTTGGAAGAGGAATGATATCCCAGCCTTGCCGTTGTAGGTAGCAGAACTATCTAGTTTTCTTTAATTTATTTGTGCGCAAACGTTTCTTCTTTTAGATCTCTATTCTATATCTGTCTATATCAATTCCCGACTTACGCAACAGTTTTCACACAAAGCTATCCTATTAAAACAAATCGTGTCGCAAACAACCTTCCCCTGTCCTCAACCTTCAATATCGAAGAGTCCGCTTCTATTGTCCTTCTCGGATCGACGTGATGATCGACATTTGGCTTCGAAACTTAACAGTTAGTTGTCATTTCGGTATTGTCTGGCATTCGGCGGCGCCACGTGCCTCGAATGAAAACCGCCGGCGTTCGTGAGAACCGATGCCGCGATGAGGTAATGTAATGCACACAGTAGCGGAGGTGACACGGATAGGAGTCGAATAAAAAACGTGTATGTCGGAGGCACGGGGGAACTTTAAATTCCAGAAGTAATTTATATTCGTACATGCGTAGGATAGCACGGACACGTGATCTGATACTCTCCGAGATTCTGCTGCCACTGAACTATGATAGTGATTGGAAGAGCACCTGTATTTGTGCGGAACCTTGTGCACTTATAATATGTGTTTCGTGGATGATTTATCGATATTAGATTGAGTATTTTCCAGAAACCTATGTACATATATAATTCTAACCATTGAGACTGATATAATAGGTACCATAGCTTGCTATTAATCTTCTCAGCTTATAAATACATCATAGTCAAAGGTAGGCGTTGCTTGAAAATTATGATCTTTATTTTCCAAAACATGATTCGATAGGAAAACACTTCATAGATTTAAATAAAAACATTTAAACAATATTAATAGAAAAAAACAACTTGTACACATGTTATACCGAAAGCAATAAATTACGTTTAACTGTTACTATAAAAATATTGTAATTTTCATGATTTTCTTATAACTGCAACTATTCGCTAAAAAGTTCTCGGCTTTTCTCGAATGTTTCTGCTGGCAACTGTTAGAGGCTTACAACGTCATATTTTTTACCTAGTTATTTAAAATTATTCTGCATTAGGTAAAATACATTCCACCTTGGAGACGTGGGTTACGGGCAGACTTTTTTTACGTAATCGAAATAAAATATGGAAAGCTTATACGTTTTATTTTGATTCAGGTCAAGTAATTGTTTCTGTAGTATATCATACACTTAAAAATAAAGGCTCTAAGATTAGAGGAGCCGACTTTGTGGCAGCACAGTGAGCAATGCTGCTTAAAAGGACCATTTGGGGAGGCAAAGAGAATTTCATCGACTATAATATTATTTTTGTGGTGACATACAGTGACATTTAAACTATTGATCTAATATAATGTTTTAACTTTAATAAAAGTTTCGATTATCATCTGAACAATTTTGGTTTTTAAGATGTTTAATGAATATACCTAGTACGAATCACGCAAAAATAACTAAGTTGTAAAACTTTTTTTGGTTCACTACAAGTGAAATCTGCCGTCATAAGATTCTGAGCTTGTTTACTTCACTATATAAGTTCGATGATCAGAAAAGCCTATAGTTGGGCAGCTCATTGAGCGACGTTTTTTAGTTAAGTGTCCCCCGCAGTGGCCGTTTGCTATCTAGTGGCTTGTGTGCCTGTTTTCCTATACTGATACAATCTTCCTTCTAAGGGAAAATAATAACTGTCATCTTAGCAACTGCTTAAAAAATACCTTAAGTTTGAAATTAGAACAATGTAAATATTTAGTTTGAATTTTTATCTTTTACATTAGAAACGCAACAGTAAGGTTTATATACATTGGATATGCTTACAAACTCTATCGATCATTATGCATACTGTAGTTCATACTCCACCTAAATAATTGAAAATGTAAGTATGTGCTCAATGCTATAAATTAGCATGGGTTGGCGTCAGAACCCTTGCTCTGAAAACAGTAGACGGAATATATGAATTTGGATTACGACTTTATCCAAACCAGCTCAGGGTTTTTGATCAGGGCTACTCCAATGAGAGAGAAGAGAGAAATAAAATTAAATCATTTATTTGTCAGACATTGGTAGTTTTGATATTATATATAATTAGGATAACCATTTTTTTAAATCTGATTTTTAAACCAGAGTTTTTGTTCTCTTTACATCAATCGTCCATCCATGTGTTTTATTGTTATTAAATTAGACTTACAAAATCTTTTTTACACCATTTTTTTGAAATAACAATTTCAGACACGACCATTACAGAAATTCAGTAGCCAGAAAAAAGGAACCAAGCATTTTTATACTGTGTTGGATTCCTGAGATTCAGCCCGACGAATTTCGAAGTAAAAGGTTACATTAATTATTCGCCAAATGTATGTAACGCATTATTCACATTGTTGAAAGTTTATTCGTCACGAAGCTTGAATTAATGACCAAGTTCAAACTAAATATTTTAATTAAGGAGTATGACAGTATTTTTGGTTCCACTTTAGATGGCAATCGGTCCGCCTATTTTTTAGGAACACATTTACACGAAGCATCTCTCAATTTGCTGCAAATGCTACATAATACATTTAATATATCCAGAAATATTATGGTACCTAATTTCACTGAAATCGGAAATCGACCCCACAACCACTGGGTTAAACCTGATCAATCGTCAGCACTGCCGTTTCAGATAAAAAACGTCAACTTATTTTTTAGTCTTCAATATTTTTTTCTTTTTCTTCTGTACAATGAGAAGACCAGGATTTATCAAGAAGAGGATTCGTCACAGCCCTAAAATGGCAATACACATGCATGGAGATGTTACTGCGACGCGCGCGTATCAACGTGACATGGAGCGACGGTCGAGAGCTTCCATCTCGCGAGAGGTCGGCCACGCGACATTTGTCTGACCTCTTGAATTAACTCGATCGGTCGCATAGACGGTTATATTAGGTACATTAGACTAACCAAAACGTAACATAACATAACATAAATATTCTTTATTGCACAAAAACAAATAAAAAATACAATAAAAAAAGAACAATAATGCACAATATAGGCGGTCTTATCGCTTGAAGCGATCTCTACCAGACAAGCCCCAAGTAAAGTACTACCGAAAGAATGGGTAAATCAATACAAACGTTTGAATTTCCGATGTTTTTTTTTTATTGCAATGTGTAACAAGACGAGCAGATCGTACACCTGATGGTAAGCGCCACGTCTACTACTAAGCAGCTACTGTCTGGCACCGCCCTGCGCCCGCTACACCGAGACGAGTGACGACAGTTATTAGGTCTCATATACCCAGTAATTTCACAATGTTGTTTTTTACGTATGATTTTTCTTTTTGCAAGGAAGAAGTTCGGTTTATGCATATTACATATTTGAGGAACAATAGGTTTTCTTTAAGATAAGTTCATCACGAAATACCTTTTAACCGTACCGTGTGTTATGGAATGCAATTTTACTCACCTCGATACAGATTTCACCCCCATCGTAACCATTTTTCGTTCCCGACAGGTTTAGATGGGTTTAGATTAGCTATTTATTCAAAACTCACAGTTGACTTAATGTAGGCAGGAGTAGATAATGCGTTTTTCAGCGCTGAAATCTTAATTATTCATTGGCTTGATGTCGCATTAATTTGGTACTGGCGACCCAAGAATAACATAATGCTTTAAACATATTTTGTGTCTATCCTGTGTTTTTATGTTTATTTGTATTTATGTACATAAAAAGATGTTATTGTGTTACCTCCGTTGTTTCTAATACCCACAAAACTAGTGTATCTTATGTTGGCCAATTTTGGCAAATTTTATAAGCGCTTTTTCCTGACCAATCGTGATATGTTTCAAATGATGGACACTGTTTTTATGTTTAACGAAGAACTCAAAAAAACACGATATTCTTTTTTTAAACTTAACTGGATCTTACTGGTAATCATATTTATTTTAAGTTAATTAACAAAAAGTAACTGTGCATACAAAGGTGAACTTATTTTATTAACCAAAAAGCAAAATGTTAATTAAACCTCTTTACTTCGTCATTCATAACTTAATGCTTTGAACCAAAAACGTCACGACGAGTACCGTTACGTTTTTATATTCTTGTTTTCAATAAATAGATTCAAGATTGTTTTTTCCACTTCATATTAATAGTGATCATATTATCGAGTTGTTGTTTTATTTTGTAGTTTTACGAATAACGATATAAGACGATGTTTATTCTAAAAACAGATACAATATTTTGGTTCCAAATATCTAGTCTACATAGAATATTCATTAATTTTAAAAAGTGTTGATGTACGTTTGTATGCAGTATTTGTTTAATTCCTTACAAAATTTTAATTCTTTTACGTTATCTAAATTAAACGCAATAAAATCAGCAATTCTTTATATGTTAAATATATACAAATACAGTCTAGTATTATCTTGGTATTAATTTTTAATGAATGTCTTATTCCTAATAGTTTACAGTCCTACTTGACGAGTAAACAAAACAGCTAATTCAAACAATTCTTACTTAATAAAATAACACGGCCTTGTATCTTTTAACGGAAATTCCTTACTTGCCTTCCTCCTTTTCATACAAAGAAAGCGAAAGTATTTATTTTAAGTTATTTATTAGTACATTCGTTTCACCCTACAAGTAACTTAGCATTACAAAATTGTAAGTAACATTTTATTGCGTCTCGTATTGTATCGAAAATTGGACTGTTACACAGAAGGACTTTTGGTTTCCCTTATTGTTATTTTATGGTCTGAAAAACAAAGGAATTTACAAAAAAAACTTTCCCTTTACCACTACTTTCAGTTTCTTGGGACAATATAATTTATTATCGTTGTTAACTGTATTGTTACAAATGTAAAAATGTGTTCCGTTTACTCAATTGTCCTATGTCTGGCATTGAAACTAATTGTTAAGAAAGTTTAAAGTTTTTTGGGTACTTACCCAAAAAAAGGAATGTTACAAAGTTACGGCTATCATAATATTGTGACGTCATTCTTTAACAATTATTGCAAGAGAATTCTCTGTAAAAATGGATTTCAAACCAAAAACAAAAGAAATGAATGGAATCAATTTGTTAAATTTTATGAATAAAACCAAAAGATTGCAAAAATTGGTTTTAGTACCACACCCACATCACAGTTTGGGGAGGAACCTTTAAAACTAAATTTATAAGCATAGAACGAGCTCAACGAGCTATTCTGAAAGTCATGCACAAAAAGAATAAACTATATAATACTACAAATTTACTTAGGGAGTCAAATGTTTTGTCCGTCCGTCAACTGTATCTGTTCCAATGTTGTCTAAAAATACACAAAAAAAATCCTGTTGACCAAGTAGTATCTAATAAACGTAAAACCTCGAGTAGGGATATCATTAAACAAAAAAAAGTCAGAACATAAACCGACTTCAAAAAAAAAAGAAACAAAAAAACTACCTAAAAAACTGAAAAGCAAAAAATAATTTTAATAAGACATTCATCAAATGCGCTTATTGTCTAAGCCTATTAATTAAATTGTATTTTACGTGCTAGGTAGGTACCTACTAATCTGTTTGAAGTCGGTGCCAAGCCAAATAGTAGGTACCCAGATTACGTACCTACGTCCGCGGATTAATAAGTAACCCTTTATAATACATAATATTATTATATATCATTTTTTATTACCTTTGGCTTGGCACCGACTTCAAACAGATTAGTAGGTACCTACCTAGCACGTAAAATACAATTTAATTAATAGGCTTAGACAATAAGCGCATTTGATGAATGTCTTATTAAAATTATTTTTTGCTTTTCAGTTTTTTAGGTAGTTTTTTTTGTTTCTTTTTTTTTTGAAGTCGGTTTAATTTTTTTTTAAAAAAGTTTGTTTATTTTTCTATTTTTAGTGTGAATAACACGTAGGTAGTGAGTAAAACTCTTTCATAATAATGATAGCGAAAATAAGAGTAGAATTGTATTATTTGATAATAAATAATAATATTAGGTATTCATTAAGTGTTCAGCACCATGGGTAGGAGGAGAATGCGTTTATGCACCATAACCGCAGGCTAGCTAGACCCGCGGCCGTGTGTGGGACTCGAGACCGAAGCGTCCGCTACCCACTACACTCCCCCGGTTTCTCCTTCACACCCGATTAGGACGAGCCGGTGCTAACCTTATTGGATAGTGACCAGCCCATCCCCGGGTAATCATCAGCTTAGCTGCAAAAGTACATGAAATACAACTAACGTTCCACATATTCCTACAACACTGAAAGAATTATCCCCTAACTCCTAACCGTTAAGGAGTTGTACTTTCCATCATCACCTTAGCTGCAAAAGTACATGAAATACAACTAACGGTCCACATATTCCTACAATACTGAAAGAATTATCCCCTAACTCCTAACCGTTAAGGAGTTGTACCTTCCATCATCAGCTCATCAACATAAAATGATGTCTATCGGACGCAAAAACTTGAATGGCTTCAGAAAAAACAAGTAACGCGTAGGCGCAGCCTATAAAATTTGAGGTTTTCCCTTAATTTTTCCGGGATCCCATCATCAGATCCTGACATGGTGACAATGGGACCACCTCGAAACTATGCACTTTCAAATAAAAAAAGAATTATTTAAATCGGTCCACAATTGACGGAGAAATCGACGGACATACATAAAAAAAAAAAAAAAAAAAAAAAAAAAATACATACAGTCGAACACATAACCTCCTCCTTTTTTGAAGTCGGTTAAAAATTTGCCTCAAAACAGTACAAGACACAATCAATAAAAATATATAATGCTATTAATAAACATATACAGATACATAATATGCCTTACAGAGAATGCAGAACTAAATTGGCCACCTGGCTCAAAACACTAAATTATGAGGACACAGAAAAAATACTTCTTTAATTTCCTCTCTGATTTGGGTAGCAGGATCAGAAACACACTCACGCGCATTACACTCTATCACACACACACACTCACTCACTCACACACACATACACACACACACACACAAACACACACACACACACAAACAATCTCACTTCATACATGCATACAACATTAAAGCTATTTTTATTTTTTTTGTCTATTTTACTATATTTTAGCAAATAGTAAATTTTATTTAATTATATTTAAACTTACTTCTACGATACATTAAGAAGGAGCGGGTGTCTCCTAACACAAGTAGATATTATACTTAAATGGAGACCCCCAAACATTGTAAAATATCACGTGTAAGTTTTTAATAAAGAATTTTGAATTTTGAATTTTTTTTTGAACATGATTTAGCTCCTGATCAAATTGGCTCTACAAAGTTTACGCTTTATCTATTTTATTATTTATATTTTATATCGATATTATTCATCTTTGCAAATGTTTGCGTCGTTGACAAACACACTCAATGTTTCTTCTGATATTGACACCACATTGAATGTTTTAAACTAAGCTAGATGATCACACAAGATATTTAATTGGTTATCAAGTATTCTTCAAAATTATGTGTTTGGAAATTAAGCAGTTTCCCAGTAAAAGCTACATTTATTTCTGTTATCTATGATTTCAGCCATGCCCATTAATAAGCTAGTGTACAACTCGAACGAGCATTACAAGTATTACATGTCCCGAGTATAACATTCTTTATCAAGCAGTGAGAATGGTTCGGGTTTTGAGAGGCCCAAGAAAGGCTTTAGGGGAATTTCGTATTCAAGACAGCCTCAACATCTCTACGTTTCTTTCTCTCTCATAAATTTCAATGCCTCGTAGAAAGGGATAAATGATAGTACGGTGAGTAAGTTGGCCAAAGTGAAATGACCGCCGCTGACCATTTTGGCGGTTGCGTCACCCACTCGAGACTTGAATCCAAAGGTTGGGTTAGACCCCACGTCGTCGCTGCAACAACATTAAGTGATTTCAATCCAAATGGTGACGTTATTAATGAATGCGTTAGAAGATCATTGAAATCTGTCGTATGGGATTAAATGTGAATTTTACTTAAGTGTTTTATGGCTTAATATTAATTTATTTAAGTAGTTTAGTAAAGTTGGTTACGTACATAATATTAAGTCGCATATATTTTATTGAGTTGAGCTCAAAATAATGAAAATGAATTAATTGAAATCCGAGTTAGATTTTCTTTTCATTGTGGTTCAATTTTTAAGTCAAAAAGGTCTGGTGTATTATGTTTTACTCCACCAGCCCGACAAATTGATATGAATAACAGTATTTTTAGAGATGAGTTAAAAAATAAGTGTTTTTATATTACATAGTAACGATTTTATAAACTTTGTTGAAAGGCCCATAAATGTTTATTTTATCAGAGAGAGGTAAGGTTCTCATAACGAGTTCCACTTTTATATGACCCATTGTGAGTAATTCTAAACTACCCACCATCATTTTGGACTACTCACCTCATAATAATTATTTACGTGTTCGAAATTTTTGTGACTTTTTAGTTGTTCATAAACAGATTCAAAGAAAAGAATTGAAACAAAATATCTTTATTGAGTGTGGTAGTAAAGTTTTGATTAGAACTTTTCGTCTTCTTAGAGTTTTGATTACTCCTACCTGATCAGAACTAACTTTATGATAAAAAAGTAAGTAAATTAATCTGTTATTGTCCAAGTTAATTAATTTCAGTGAAATAAGAAAGACAGGACAGTCTATAACTTACGGAGAGTAGTTCCGATGACTCAGAGTAAAAGATTTTGGACCAACCTTTATAAGGATATTGACCTCTTGTTATGGCATGGAATTTTTCAAGTAGAATTCTGTTTACATTGACGTGTGATGAATTTAATTTTTGATGAATTCCAGTTTTAGTTTTCAATAGGATTTAAACGATCTTAACTACTTGTTATTACATACATCAGATGTACTTTTTAATCAACATTCTTTGTCAATGACCAGATTACCTTTTCATATGACTTACTTACTTATGTACTTGAAGTACTTTATTCATTAACTTTTTATTAAATTAAAAAATAAATATATGGTGTTTCCGATGTATCTGATAGTTATTAATTTAATTGATACTAATAACAACAGATCACAGCATTAAACTAGCGTTTCAAGTACGTACTATCGATATTTAAAATACTGGTTTGAAGCTTTTCCTGTTTACGTTAATTATTTCATTAATTCCACTTTAACATTTGAAACTGTGCAAATTATACATAGACTTATTTTTAGAAAACATGTAAACGGTAATAAAACACGTCTTTATTTATGCAATTAATTAAATTATCGGTTAACTAAACTATGTAGGAACAAATTGATAGTAGTTTTTTTCATATATTAATAGAATTTCTATATACGTATTCTATTTATGTATTTTAATGTCGAGAATCTAAGAAAGAGCGTTTTTTTTTCTATTAACAGTCTATTACCAGACTAAGTTAATCTACTTAGGGCTGTCAACAATACAAAATTAGGAAGGCTATTATTTAATACCTTACTATGGTTAATGCACAAAAAATAATATTATAAATTAATCGAATGAAAACCATGTAAATTGACAAATCGAAATAAAAAGCTACAAAATGCAGGAATTTTAATCTTTTTTATAAATCCATTGCCACCCATTGTCTTGGGGGAGATTCTATCCCACATTTATGTCTATAGTGCATGGTCGCAAATAATGAATGGTCTAATTATTAAATTCTTCAGAATACATCAAAGTATAAAATAGCCCTAGAAAAACACTATTTTAAGAATCGAGGAAAATATCGCTAACTAGCAGAGCATGAGGCGGATGTCTGCATTGTCAAAAAAATGTTGCTCGCAATGCGGGAATTGAACCCGCGACCCTTGACCCCGAGCAGACCATTGAAAATATAAATATTAATGAACCTTGCCGAAATATCGCGATAAAATTAAAACCAAAAAGCTCTAAAAAGATCATAAAAAAAGAGTAATAAAAAGATTTTATTGGAAGCAAAGGGGATCCATTTAAAAGGCACCAAACATATTCATAGTATTTACACTGCAACTACATATTCAATCTGTTATTTTGAAACCCTTGAAAAGCTTCTAACCTATTTTATCGCTCGTGATTGGAATACAACAACATCGAATAAAATATCTTCAGTTGTGGAAATTTCTAGATTGTTATTTCCACGTCTAGATGTCAATGTAAGCGATGCGAAACGACAACAACGTTTGCGCATCTCATTAGTTGCCTTCGAAAGAACGACGGCCCATATTCGAAAACCGTGTTTCGCCGTCAAGTTCAACCACCCGCGTTGGACACGCAACACCCAGACTTGACCTAAAATAAGGATTGACACGTAACGCGCGTGTAAGGCTTGAATTTTCAGTTTTTATAAATCAAAGACACATCTATTTATTGCAAAGATGTGATACTGTGGACTGTGCCTAGTATGAAAGGGCTAGTTTTGATTTAATGCTCTAAGGGCACGTGTGATATTATCGAATTGTTAAGAGGTAGCACATAAAGCCTGTAACGGCACAGTAAAAAACTTATTAACGTATTTGAATTACATGGCCCAGGAAGGGCGAACATGATTACCATTTAATCGAAACTAGTTTCCTACAAAAAAGGCAGTAGTATATAAATAAAGCCTTAAAGTCCATTAAATTTCCTATTCGCATACTTTTGGCAAAGTCATACCTATGACTACACGTCCAAGGTCACTCAACTGGGGCCTACTCTTAACGAAGGATGGAGCCGACCCACTTGCGGTTCCCTGACCTCTACCGCAACAGCGTAGAACGCGCCGTCTCCCTCTAACATAAACTACGAACTGCTACGTCTCTCTCACTCCCGGAATATTTTCGCATGCGTTCGGAAAATGGCGCAGGCAGCGCAAGAGTTGTTCACAGAAAAAAATACTTGCAAACGCAAGCTTTTAAGTCATTCCTCGTTAATTAAGTAGATATTTCATATATGATTGATTTTAACGATTTTGAATACATGAAATTGGAATTTTTTTATTAAGTGGGTTTTAATTAAAAAGGATTAAGCGCGATAAATAAATCACTTAGGTGTGAGAGCTAGGGGCAGAAACAGCCATATACACAAAAAGGCAAGATCTAGATTGCGATGATAAAGCAATAATAAAGTATTTTATTACGGAATGTTATAATTATGGATTTTCCCTTGGAAATTATATCATAATATTAAAAAAAAAAAACAATTCGGAATACAAATTAAGAAAAGGTTATGTAGAGAATTAAAAAGCAGAGCAGCAGAGATTAGATAGTATTAAAACGGATATTATAAATGCTAGTTACTTTTCTTCTGTCTGTCTGTGACGCTTTAAACTACTGAACTTTTAATGACTTTATTTGGTACTAATACTATAAGATAAATGTAAGTGTTTTTGTTTACCATTCTTTTGCGTTGCAACGGAGCAGCGGATCGTCGTGATTTTCAATATTGTACGAATAGTATTCTTCTTAGATCGAAACCCAGATTTATTGGCGGTAGCAGTAGACAATTTAATGGTTGTCTGCTTTCTCACTGACCACAATTGGCATGATTTGAAACTACGTTGCACTAGAAATTAATCTTTAGATCTGCTTTGCATCATAGACTTTTTAATATATTTTTTGTGGCAGTTTTTACGTTACTTCTTGAATGAATAATTTTATGAATTTGCATATTGTGCCTACACAAAAATTGGTTGTTGCCATACATAGTATCGTAATAATTGCTTGCTGATGCTATGAGTTCCAATTTGTAAGCCCGAAAATTAATTATTTACATTTTTTATGTTCGGTACATCTAATGGTATGCTATTGGGAGATACTTGACCAGGAAGCATCGCTCACTATGCTGCCACACTTTAGGCTCCTCTGATGTTGGAACCTTTTATTAGTCATCACTAATGAGAGTTTCTCATAAGCATGTAAGGACATTACAGGACCAAGGTGTTTACCACACATTGGCTATGTGTTTACTATTTTATAATACATATAAAAATTGTACCCATCTAGCTATGATTAAATTGGGAATAGATGGAGCTGGATGCATAACGTTCAAGAATATTTATTGTATTATATTTGGATGGAGTTTTATGTAAATTAAAAAGAAAATACTTAGCTGGCTGGCTTATATTATAATGTAAGTACATATTTTTATGATACATATAAGGAAGATATGAAATCATAAAGTAAATGGAAGAATAAAACTTGAAAATAAAAAGTAAGTGCTTTTTGCCTCTTGATAAAAAATAGTTAATATTTCTTACCCTGTTTTAATAATGACCTTTATTTTTTTATATTTTTTTGGCTAATGAAGTAACCATAATTTTTGGCAATAAAATTGCTTTGTCAAAAATGTTTTAAATAATTCCCCACAATTTACTACAGAATAGAATGTCATTTAGGTATTTAAGTTAGGAATGTGTCATTAAAATATTTGGTTTTCTCTAAAGCAGTCAACTGCTCGTGAGCAAGCGCATTCGTCAGTCATAAATAATTAAAACTATTGACGACATTCATCCGGCGTCTACGGGGTCAATGATTCACAAAATATTCACGTCGGTAGATAAGCAATTATAAGATTTAAGAACTCACAGTACTGATATTCACTTTCAAGCATAAGATTTATTATTTGGCCATTAAAAATTACCAGAAGGACTTTTTAAATGTTTACTGGCAAAAACTAGTCTTATTAAAAGATGCTTCTAATGATTTCCTCAATAAAGGCTGTAGGGGCCGACTGGGATGAAGTGACTATCTAATCTAGCCACTGCATTAGGCATATAATTTTTGCGAATATTTGTGTTCTATCGTCACAAAGTAATTTTTACTTCCCATATTGGTAAACAAATCAGGGCAAGTTTTCAAGTCTCTAATTTCTCCTATTGTTCGTAAGACATACAACTAAGTAGGAAAGTACATGTTTATTCACTTATGGTTATGTGAATAAATATCTTGTCATGTGGACAGCCTAAAAGCGAACGAAACCCTTTGCAATCCAGCCACAAAAGATCGGCGTCATAAGTGCGACCGCAAACTGGGATCAAAAGATTACGGCACACCCATATAAAGAAGTGCACGAACGTGCTGAATTTCATTTTCTAATAAAACCCGATTACAGAGAGGTGACGCAAAGCTGAGGTCGGGCGCGACACAACACTCGAAATCGAAAGGCGTTCGAAACTGAAATCGGAGGGAGCAATCCCGTTAAACTGCCGGACTGAGATGGAAAGCTCCCGTTAACGCGGGTGGATTGTGCCATCATGATGCGACCACTTGTGTCATGAGGAAAACAAACGCGTGCATGACTCATGCATAACACCGTTGCTTTAATTGGAATACTTTCGCAGTCTGTTGCATCGTTCCTCTCGTCGGTCATCTTGTTTGCTTAATAAATTCCGTTTACCTATAGCCGTTTTAAGAGCTGAGCTGCGTTATGGATTAGTGCTGATTACTTTATTTGCAAAGGTATTTGTTTGTCTATAAAACGAAAAACATTTCTGGATTTTATTAGACAATGAGCGGCATTTGTTACAACAATATCATATTGATTATCAGAATAAAATATACATAATTATGAAAATGTTTTAAATAAATATCACCACCAGTCTAAATGTCGATAGTTTGTATTGCGGCGCATTGATGTCATGTAGGGCTAATTTCACTGCCATTACCATGCTTAGTCTATTGAATGTCAGTAGTTAAGTTAGTCACATCCGCGGCGTTCCACGCAGTGGCCGGACAATGACGCCGGGTGGTGCCGGCACAGCAAATAAAAGCTAAGAGTAGGGTAACATTGTGAATTCACTAGCAGGACATCGATTTATCTAAGTGTGTCAAAGAGAAAATCCCTTCAAAGTACTTGTAATAACAAGACTGGCCAAACCCTAGAGCAGGTTCAAGTTTTAGCAGGCGAGTGAAGGGGAGACTAACACCCTCGGTCGGATAGTGTTTTTGCTTGTCGTCAGTACACTCACCTCTGTGGACTGTTATGACAACCCTGCGAGTTGAGACTTTCTGATACCATGTCTTGTAGCAGGTCCTCCTGTAGATTTTTTTTTATCGACCTCTAGGACATCACGACCGCAACGACCGGCCGCTTTAGTGCGTTGTGGAGGTTTTTTTCTTGGTTTCTGGGTGTTTTATTTTCATCATTATCTAAGAACTTTTCAGACTTCATTAAACACTTTACTTTTGATGATAATTTTGTTGCATCGCTCAATTGTCATCTTCATCAGAATAGGAAACATATCAATACATCAATTACTACTCCTGGTGTACTTTATTTGTAGTGTCGAAACCGCAGCGTTCCACACACATTTATTAAACCAACATTAATTTATCTCTCTCTGTTCTCTTTACCTTCACTGTGGCCGCAGTACCTAGCGACACTGACGCGTACACCGACAGTGTCATTATAACTGTTCAGTGTTGCGCCATCTTCAAGGACGGGCGGAACCTAACCCAACTTCACTGACCTCTATCCAAATGAAGCGGTAACTGCGAATATAATAAATATTACGTAAGATTTGTTTTTATTTATTGATTATGTGGTTTAGCTTCGAATGACGTGTCACTGCGTCTTCGTATTATTTTTTTACCTTCCACGTCAAACAAATTGACAAAACGGTTAATCAAGTTTGTATTGAATGATGTTATGAAATTCACATTATCGACGGCATCTACTATCCATAATTAATTGGCATTGCTATCTGTACTGTTTGCTTATTACATGATATCGGCTCACTGCTCTGACGTCACTCGCACGTCCGTCCCGCTCCGTGTCCACCAATGAAGTGCCCCGGCGGGCGGGCTGTATGCCCTTTTATAGGGAGAGGCCCCCACTCGCCGCTACCCAGGTAAGCGGCGTGTGGGCATGAGACGATCGTTCTTTTAAGTATCATATTCACATACACTACATCTCTTCCTTATTTTAATGAATTTGAATTAATTGCATGAGTTTGCGGTTTAAACAGGAGATCTCTCGTTCTAATTCCGTTTCAAAATGGAGATGAGCGTGATATCGCTGGATGTATTCACTCGTCGGTGATTGGAAATAGAATGTCCGCAAAATGGGTTATATTCTCAAAAAAAGAAACTAAACTGACTTCCGTTTAGATATGCAATAGTGTTGCCCCTCAAATTAAAATCAAAAATGAACGGACGTCCTCTTTCTTATTTTAATTAATTTTAACGACGTCCGGCAAGCCAATACTACCATTAAAAAGAATTTAAACTTTAGGTTAGTGACTACTAGTTAGTACTAGTGCTGCCACCATGAAGTTAAAAGGGAATTACACTGGCTTCCGGTTACTGTCAGTTAAAAAGAACTAAAAGTAACGATTATCACGCCATCTTTACAATCGAGTTGGAACTAAAATAAGAAATCAAATCGATTATAGGATTGAAATTTTAACGGTCTTGTAATCATCAAGGTGGACGTTCTCCGACACGGCCATTCTGACAGCGTCACGCGTCCTCGCGTTGGTGTTCAATCTGAATAAACCACAACCTCCCTGCCATGCAGCGACGGACTGCTGCGCTACCGCAGCTCGGGCAGCGGCCTTTCTTTTTGGCCTCGTCAGGAGCGGGGCATAGGTGTCCTCCGAGGTCATCCCCCGCCTGCCGCGCTGCAGAGGTGGACGACAGCTCGCTGGCCGGACTGGCAGGAGCAGTCTCTCGTCCTTCTCCAGCACCTCGAACCGGACGTCGAGCATGGCCCCGATCTGGGACACAATGCTGGACTGCTCCGTGGGCGCCTCAGACACGCCGACATCCATGGGCATGTGCCCGGACGGAACCTCTGATCGGATGGCCTTAAAGGCCTCGACTTCGCGGCAAAACTTCTGATACTCCCTCTGGAGCCCCATTCAGCTTACGGACTTCGTTGTCCGTGGTACGAAGCCGCAACTCCTCTACGGAGGCCAACTGCACGATGGTGTTGGTGGCGGCCGTGACGTTCCGCACGATCTTGTAGTCTCTTAATCAGCGATTATTTTAAAAACTTCACTTGACCAGCGATACCACATAACCAGTAATAGGTTGTATTGTTGGACTTATTTATTTATTTATTTATCAAACATCTTAAAGCTAACAGAATTAATTCCAAAATGCTTAAAGATAAATGACATTACAAATTAAATTAAATTGAATTAAATTAACAAATTAAATTAAATCAAATTAGAACGTATATTACAATTGAAACTAAAATAAATATAATAAGTACAACGTCTATCAAAATCATTTCAATTAATTTCATGTTATACAAATAAATATGTCAAAAGTATAAATTACATTACAATTGAAATTAAAATAGAATAAAATATAATACTTAGGCACAATGTCAATCTAAATCATTTCAATCAATTTTCATGTCATACAAATAAATATGTCAAAAGTATATAATAGTCAATAATTGTCATTTAATATTTTCCAAAATTGATAAAAGAGATGTCCTAAACTATCTGCAAACAGATCGATTGCATAGTGGATGTGCGCCGCACACTCTTCGTTTGTACCGGAGCTACGACTACACACCAACATATGCAGCTAGAAGTTATGAAACCAGGTTGAAGAAAGGGACAAATAATTTTGACATTAGGCATTAAGCCCTTTACGCTCAGCAGCTTCAGGGGGTCACTAACCGGTACAGACACCCCTCGAAAATTCAGAGTTAAGTGTAAAGTACTCCGTTTACCAACACTGTTAACCATGGTCTCTCTCTCTCTGGGACTGGATCTCAGCCACGCTGGCTCAGGCAGTGGATAAATACTGCAGAAGAACAAAATCACCTACAGCAAAACGTTGAACTTTCGCCTTTGTGCTGTCAATATGAGACTTGTCATAGCTAGAGTTTTTATCCATGCTAGTAACAGCTTGTTCGCGAACAGCATCGGTGTCTACGATAGGCTCATCGTTAAGAAGTTCCAAAGGCCTAGCAACTTTTCCTATAAACAGTTCAAGGGGACTTGACTTAGTGACCCTGTTGATGGTACAACTAACTCCACGCAAGCTGAACATCAGGGAGAGCATCTTGCCATGACGCTCTTTGCTGGACTCGACAGCGGTCGGCGTTTTTTTTTT
Source organism: Mecyna flavalis (assembly GCA_949319885.1). Classification (NCBI taxonomy): domain Eukaryota; kingdom Metazoa; phylum Arthropoda; class Insecta; order Lepidoptera; family Crambidae; genus Mecyna; species Mecyna flavalis. The sequence goes on along the minus strand of OX439431.1, from coordinate 9,305,070 downwards.
TTTTTTTTTTTTTTTTCAGAGTGCTCATGACCCGTTTGACCTGACCTTTCGCACAAGAGTTACCACTAGCAATGAAATGCAAGGTGATACCATAAGACTTACAAAACTCCTTGAAAACAGTACTCGCAAAACACCGGCCCTGATCGGCAATGATACGCTTAGGGGCTTCCTAACGACTTCATGTACTTGTGGACTCCACTTATACGGCATACGATACACGGTCTTATTTGTATCTACTAGTCGAATCTCTAACGGGTTCACGTAAGCGTGACCATAAGGTGTTCCAGAGACGAATATTCCTGAAACTCCTTTAGTAGGTTCACAAGTTTAGGCTTGGACTCTATGGGAACACCCGTGCCTATCTTATTAAAATCAATTATACTAGAGCTAGAAGTAACACAAAAGTTAACTATCAATGATAGTAAAATGAAAATGTCAATAATCGAACATAATTTGTCGTAAGTATTTGTCCAGAAAAACGTGAAAAAGAACATCATCTTGGTCTTATCTCTCCACTACTGATAACGTATCCTAAGTATTCTACCTCCCGTTTTAAGAAGGAACACTTCCTCTCAGTAGGAATCGAAAGAACAGTTGAAAGACCCTCAAGAGCTTCTTAAGCGGTCGTGGCCAGCACTAACACAGTAGTGAAGTAGCCCACCATGCAAACGAGCTATCTGATCGGAAATTAAGGACAGCGGAAACCTATCGGGAACTGTGTTATCGTTGAGTTTTCGATAATCGACACAGAGTCTATCACTTCCATTATTTTCCTTTACAAGGAGAATGGGGCTCGCAACGGCGATAAACTGAGGCGAACTACACCGGCCTGCGGCATCAATACGTTCGCGTACCACACTCCGTTCTTCAGTCGACAAACGGTTTTATTTGGATCCCTTAATTCAATCTGCATAGGTTTAGTCTAGCCACGGTGATTAGGGATACCGGAAGCAAAGTGGTGTTAAATTTATCTGTAATAGCATCAAGTTGAGGTCTTACATCGGGGGAAACATCTGTGTCTATCAAAACTAAACCACTATCACAAAAGTCTTGAACTTGACAGGTATTTAACAACATTCACTTTCGCAAATGACCAAACGCCAAACGACGACCTCCGCCCAAGCCCGACGATCAACATCTATGTACATACATATATCAAATATTAGCTGGGACCAACAGCCCAACGTGTCCTCCGAAACACGGAGACACTCAAACAAATGTCACTAAATGTGGTCAGGATGGCCACCCATCACTTCACTTTCCGCGGCGATACAGCTTGAATTTCGCTATCGCAAAACATCTAACCACAAAACGGGCACCTGTAAATAAAATATCAATGGTTAATCAACGGGCGTCACCCGGAACTTGCAGTCATAACCGGGTATTACCCGCGTTATGCCGCTTTAACGGGCGTCACCCGCGAACATGCAGTCATAACCGGGTATTACCCGCGTTATGCCGCTTTAACGGGCGTCATTCGTGTTATGACAATTCAACGGGCGTCACCCGGAACTTGCAGTCATAACCGGGTATTACCCGCGTTATGCCGCTTTAACGGTCGTCATTCGTGTTATGACACTTCAACGGGCGTCACCCGGAACTTGCAGTCATAACCGGGTATTACCCGCGTTATGCCGCTTTAACGGTCGTCATTCGTGTTATGACAATTCAACGGGCGTCACCCGGAACTTGCAGTCATAACTGGGTATTACCCGCGCTATGCCGCTTTAACGGTCGTCATTCGTGTTATGACACTTCAACGGGCGTCACCCGGAACTTGCAGTCATAACCGGGTATTACCCGCGTTATGCCGCTTTAACAGGCGTCATTCGTGTTATGACACTTCAACGGGCGTCACCCGGCAACATCAAATCACAACACGGGCATCATCCGTGTTATGACACTTCAACGGGCGTCACCCGACAACATCAAACCACAACACGGGCATCATCCGTGTTATGACACTTCAACGGGCGTCACCCGACAACATCAAACCACAACACGGGCATCATCCGTGTTATGACACTTCAACGGGCGTCACCCGACAACATCTAGCCATAACACGGGCATCATCCATGCTATGACTGATGTTTTTTTTTAATTCCGTATTATTAAAAGTTGAACGAATCCGGGCCGCGCCCCAGAAATTAATATACTGGTTTACTTGTAGTAATAGTAATTTTACTGTTAAATTACAAAGCAATATTTACATTTTAATTTTAATAAATTCAGTGGTATAATTTTTCTTTACCCGCAATAAACACGGAATTCGAACTATTTATTGTTCTAGTTCACATTATGTATTTTAGTCAATGGACAACCGACAGTTTGTTCCATATCATAGTAATTAGCAGGTTGGTGGCCTATTCGGGATAAGAGTTAGGTTCAGTTTAGATCAAAACGAAGTGAAAGTTGACAGGGGAAGCTTCAGCAACTTTTTGTTTACATGACTTTGATCTCTCCCGCAGTTTATGCTTACATAACTTTGTAATATTCCGTCTTTCAAACCGGCGCATTGAGACTGGAGTTGAACAGTAACTGTAACTTTCTTCGTTATTTAGTACTTCTTTATAATTGTACACCCAATTATTTTTACATACGTGAAGCCAATCTTAATCGATTACTCACAAACTACAAAATTGAAATTGTGTTCCAGTTTTTCATTACTTTTATACGTCATAATTATGCAACATAGAAATAACTACGTTTATGTTTTATACAACTTGCGCTTCCAATTCTATGTGATAATTAATTATTTATGCAACTTTGATACCGATATATTGTAAACGGAGAGTAATTACACGCCACACACAAATCGAGAGTGAATTCGCAACTTATTCCCTTGGTTTAAATACCGCTTATCGGGCGGGAAAGTATACAAAGCAAAATGTACTTCAGGTACGTTTTAGTTAATTAATTATTTTACAAAAAAAATATTATTATATAAATTGCATTATAATAGATTATATTCTGTATTTTTATTAATTTTTTATCGAACATCTATTATAGTTTCAGATTACTCAAACATTAAAGAATATATTTACTCCGTACCGGAAATAGCCGCCATTACAAAAATATTTTAAGATCAGAAACATTAATCATATATTTTTCTATCAATTCTTGAGAATAATTAAATAATCATATTTACTTTAATATTTTATGACCTTATAACAAATAAAATACTAGCATTTGCTATGTAGTGATTTCTGATATTTACACGGTTACTACTCATATACGCGAGTTTTCATCCGTTTAAAGTTGTTTTTATTTAATGAGCATTCGCTATGACTTTTTTTTTTTTTTTTTTTTTTTTTTTTTTTTTTTTTTTTAACGGGTATTTCTGTTTTAATATTTTTCAGTAATAACATAAACACTGGGTACTCACGGACTCGTCGCCAAAATGTACTGTTTGCTTATTACATGATATCGGCTCACTGCTCTGACGTCACTCGCACGTCCGTCCCGCTCCGTGTCCACCAATGAAGTGCCCCGGCGGGCGGGCTGTATGCCCTTTTATAGGGAGAGGCCCCCACTCGCCGCTACCCAGGTAAGCGGCGTGTGGGCATGAGACGATCGTTCTTTTAAGTATCATATTCACATACACTACACTATCATTCGACTTTGCTATTTCATCTGGCATGTAGACACGTGGCCACCAGAAAGTAAAAAGCCACCACGGTGTATTATGTGCTACCTAGTAGTAAAAGGTTTTCTGCACTATGATCCTCTAATACATACAATTAATGTTTGTAGGTACTACGGGAATCTAACCTACGATCTCTCAACCATCATATAGCCAGTTTCTCAACCATAACACCAAATTTTAAGATAAGCTTGTCTTAAAATTTTGGTTCTATATTCATTTGGAGTTACTACTCCAAATGAATATAGAATACCACAGTGGAATGGCACTTCATAAATGTTGTGCTTTGTTTCTGTCGGTGAGTAAAGTCAGAGCACAATTGGGCCTGGTGCTTGCAGTGGGAAGAACTTTCTGCTGCCAACGTTAGGATTTTAAAATTACAGGGTGTGGGATGTGGGAGTGAAACCTTTCAAGTTACAAGAGTCCATAGGCCACCGTAAGCGCTAACATCAGGTGGGCTGTATGATTGAGCGTCTCGTGGTTTGAAAACAGTCGGTCATCACTAAACATGAGATAAAAAAAGTAAGAACACCACGCGTTGACGCATGTTGACGGAAACAGTCAATAGTTATAATATTGAACCTAACTGTATTTTCGAGGACGTCATACTTCCAGCTGACCTCGACTAAACTGAGTGTAAACATTTTGGCAATATGGTTTTCCCATGTGAATAACAAAAGGTTTCCAGTTGGCAGAACTCAGTTGAGTAAAAGTTAAATTTGTTTTTAAGTGCGGAAAGGAAATACTTTAAATAAGTGGTCACTTGCACGCAAGTTTTGTTAGTTGTATTAAATAGAGTATTATTTTGCTACTACGTGTCTATTACTTGAGTATTTTGGTTATATTTTTTCAACAAAATGAAACATTGCCGCCTAGTTTCAGCGATGACGGATGATTTACTGAAAATATATGGTTGGATTAGTTCCGATACCTATATTTCCGAGTACCTTTAGAATTCAGATTTGTCACCATGTTAAAGAAACAGACATGTTCTCAAAGCTCTAAGAGAGATTTAATATTGCTCATACGTGAAATTTTGAAATTAAATACCTACAATCAAGACAAGGCACAGACATTCAAGTCCAGTTATCGTAACAATGATGAGTACTGGCTTAATCACCATGCTTGCCAAATTCGGATTTTATGAACCCGAGCTGTGTCCGAAAAAAACGACGGGAATCTAACCCAGGATCCCGAGATGTCAGCCCAGTACCTACTTAAAGCACTAGACCATGAAGGCGGGCAATGTGTATTAATTTAAATCAGCACAATCCTAACATTGATATAAAATCTCTAAAATCATAGCAAAAAAATTACAAACAAACTGAATAAAACTACCCAACCGCATTAAATGGAAAAACCCTGTACCTACATATTGTTCTAAGCGCATGCTAATCCCGAGATTATAATCTTTCGAATGAGCAATGTCCACGCAGTTCTTTCGCAGGCTGGCATTGAGTCGCGTGGCCCACTTTGAGCTAACGGGATTCAAGTCCTGGGTCGACACAGTGATTTTAATAACAGTAAGGTGTATTTACCTGGATAGTAAATGATGATGACTTGCAAAAAGTGCTTAGACATTAGCTGGATCGAATAAAATAATTTGAGAATCAGAAGAATTTGGACTATTGAAAAATTTAAAAGTCGGAATTTTGTAAGGAGTCAAAAGATAATGAAAAAGGGTGATATTGAATTTATAACTATGGGCCAGGATGAAAATAAACTATCGAAATATTAACGTAATCTTTATAATGGATACGCTTTAGTTATCATACTCAAATGGATTATCCCGATCAAATTATTATATTAGTGGTGTAGCTACAGTAAATTTTCTAAATGTATTAGAGATACTTTTATAAATTAGCTAGTGTCTCAATGACCTCACCAATAATTTGTAAATTTTCTTGGCGTTTATCAAAACCTTGAAATATTACTAAATAAAATGAGATTAATGTCTAAAATATTGATTTTATATAACTGTTTCTGACTACACTGTGTTGCGGTCAAAACACCAACAAACGCACACATAACCAATTCGCTAATTAGCCTGTTAAGTTGTAGCAGCATTGGATTTCAAACATCGCTCTATTACCATAATGATTGTATAATGACCGGTATAGATTCACTCAACTGTTCCGTTTTGTAAGAAGCACGAATACATTAATACTGAACAACGGAAAATTATCTATTCACACGGCAAATTAATATTTATTTAGACCAAAAATCCAAGGCTTTAGAACTTTGTTTCATTTAAATTGGAATATGTTACATGACACTACGTCATTGTGGTTTGAATAATTGGTTATCATCACTATCATCTCGGGGTCAAGGGTTCGGTTTAGTTCCCACATCTAAGAAAGTAATTACTTTTATTAGTGCCTGTCAGCGAACCAAAATAACAAAAAAATTTTTTGGTAAGTGTGGTGATTAAATAATGACTGTAAAGATGATTTTTCATTAAGATGATGCTTTTGATTTACAGCGAGGTATTAAATCGTCTATATTTCTTTGCGTTGTTATGCGTTATTAGGATATCCAGTTGAGAGTTATTTTTGCTACATGTCTGAATTACACTAAATGATTAACAACCAGGCAAACCGCAATCACTTACTGTCAATGATGACCGATTAGCGACAGTTGAGAAGTCGGTAACGCTTAGGCGTTTTTCTTTAGAGGTAGCACAATACAAATATTGATGTGCATAAACGTAAGTATTCATAGTAAGTAAGTATACATACAATTTTGTTTGGGTATAAACAGTAAAGTCGTCTGAAAAACTTTTTATTTACTGTCAAAATATCGTCAAAATTAACCTTTTATATTGCGTAAGTACTTATATTAATAACTAGAGTCATACAAACATTATAATTATTATGCTTATGATACATATACAAATGCATGTTCGTTTCTAGATAGTTATTGGCTTAACTTAGTAGGTATTTTTACAAATTATTTTTCTTAAAAATTAGGTTGATCGATCATAGAAATAAAATTGAAATGATTTATTTAAGGCTCGGTTTTGTTTTGCAATAATTAATGGAAGCAATTATGTTTACAAATGTTTTATCTTTTACTCTCGGACTGACATAAAGGAGGTAAAAAACTGTTCGTGTCGTGTGTCACAAACAAATTTACGTAAGCAGATTCACATAATATTGAAAACAGAAAAACAAGCTTGTATACCGCAAAACAATTAAAAAACAGTTTCAGGAAAACACACGTATCAAGGCTATATAAGCATAAATACCTCTTTGAAAATTCTTCAATTTGACAGTTATTCAAAGCTATTTCAAGAATATTTATTACCTTCAGCAGGAATACCGGAGTCGTCCTGATTCCATAACTAACGCGAATCCTTGATTCCATAAAGGTATTTAGAATTGCAAATACGTAAACCAAGACGTACATATTTTAAGAACAATATTGGTGCCAGGACTCAAAGTTGATCCTAGCCTTGGTATAAAGTCTCATTGATTGAGATAAATTTGAAAGTACCTATTAGGCTATTAACGTCCCACTTTTTTATACTACGAGGGTGGCTTGCGAGCCTACAGCCCGCCTGATGATAAGTGGTTGACGTCGCCTATGTAGTACAGTCGACAGCACATAGGAACACTGGCTAAGCCGCTCGTGTTTAAAAAAACACTGAGGTCGTGGGTTCGATTCCCGCTTTGGGTCTGGTTGGTGGTAGGGCTTGTTCAGAGTCCGACTGGCTAGCTACCACCCCCACAGGTGAAATCTGCTGCCATAATAGCTCTGGCTGTGTTCCGGCAATATTAATGTAGGAGTCATACACTTGAAATCAGAGGCTCGAAGATCAGATAAGTCTACAGTCTGGCAGCACATTGAGGGACGCTTCCAGGTGAAACGTCCCTCAATGGAATAGGCCGCAGTGGCCGCTTACCATCAGGTGGGCTGCGTGCCTGTCTGCCATCTGACCTAGTATAATATCTAGTAGTAAAATATCTCTCCACCCTGTCCACATGCCACATTTACCCTTCCCTCTCCCTATATAGGTATTTATTTCTCAAAGGCGGGAGATGCACTGGAAACGCACCTGGGCGAGGCACAGGTATCCATGTGCGGTAGTGAACACTTCCATATTCATGGAACAGTTGTACCACGCCCACGGGTAAAAATCTGTTTTGTTTTTTAACTCATGTAGCATAAAAAACAGATAACTTAATTTTCAGTTGTAAAGGCCGGCCCTGCAGCCTTAAATACATTTATATCTTCTTCCTTATTATTAATTTCAAATAAAGACAAAGTCATATTAGCGACAAAAGTGTCGCAATTTATTCATTTATTTGTGTCACACTGTAAGTATGTATAATTTCGAGTATGTTCGCTATTATCCCCATGTTGGCATTATTTCCAATAATGGGAACAGCGGGAATAAAATAATTTTTTTTATAATTAATGTGACAGCGTGCCCCGTTCTTTTTTTCCTCCGGGAAAAATTCTCACAATATTATTTCATTATTGGCTTCTTATTAAAGATTAATGTTATTGTGAAAGAATTGAACAGCGCCATCTGTGTAAAATTAAGAACACTACAATCAATCAACAACATGCCTTGTGATGAAAACAATTTTCCTGTAGCATGACACACACCAACAAATTAGTGTTGATAAAATTCAATAGAGTGCGCTAGTTGTATCTCGGCTCGAAAAGTTATCTCAATTATAATATTTTGAATTACCTTCATCTTAAATCATATTGCAGTTGGTTGCGTATGTTAAATTCTATGCCAAAAAGACTCTAACACGTGGACTAGGTAGGTAACAATTTAACTAATTTGTGACTTACTAGTAGTAGTAGTAGCTTAGAAATATACATAAATATTAGTCTCTCTGTAGTCCACTAAGTAAACAGTTGTCACATACCTAATTAAAGGAAACCCTTCTGCACTGCCATTAGCTTTACTTATGGGGTTTTCCTAAGAATTTTTTATAATGGATTTTTTATAATGAATGATGTTTATTTTTTCGGGTACGAAGTGGAACCGGGGCAGTTCGGTGTGTTGGGACGATCATAATACCTATAAGATCCCGAGTTCCCACACTAAGAACTTTTATATGGATTCCTAATAAATGATGTTTATTTTTTCGGGTATGAAGTGGAACCGGGGTATCATAATACATAATTAAGATTGCAGATCGCTCTAGCCTCTGCACAAAAAGAATGAAATAGCGATATTTTGCTCTCAAGAAATAAAAAAAATATATGCTGTTCATGTGATAATTATCAATTTCAATAAGTTGAGCAATAAAGAGCCTCTTTACGCAGTTTTAGTACTAACTTTATATACCTAGATACCACTTTTGTTGAGACGCCTCAAAGACAGTAAATTCTAAATGTTCGCTACGCAATAAGAAAATTTCGAAGTTGCTCGCAAGCAGTAAAATTGTAATAAGGAAATAACAGCTCTTACAGTATCGTAACTCTTAACTAGCGGGTAGTATAACATTATTAGTTCAAATAGAAGAGAAGCTGCAAAACAAAACGAGCATAAAACAGGAAAAAATAAAAAATACTTATAAAAATAATAAAATAATACAAATAGGTAGGTAAACAAGGAAAGAGCACCCAAAAAGCATAGCTTATTATCCTCCTAGCTGAGTTTTGGCTACGGCAGCCAATCGACCGAAAGAGATCAGGCGCAGCTCAAGAATAGGCGAATGCCTACTAATAATAATAATATCAATGCAACGTAGAGTTAACTTTGTTCTTCTTAATAGCATGACCCTAGCTAGCTAGTAGTCGATAAAAGTTGCCCGAAATTTGATTTTCATATTCAAACAATAATTGTGTAGATGTGTAGTGTAGGTACCTACTTACCTACTACCTACCTTGCTTTGGTCGTATAACGACAGACTTTTGTAAAATAATAAATATTTTCTAAAACATACGAATTATTACATGACCTGAAGTTGAAGATATTAGTCAAAAGTCTGGCAGCTCTTGGACTATAATCATCATTATCTATGCGTAGTTTTCCAGAACCGTCAACTATATTGCATTGAAATGTTTAAACGCGTGCAACTACCGGTTTTCCTTGCAATCCTATTTACGTAGTATCTTAAGTTGCCCCCCACTTTTATTTTAAATTGATAACTGCAATGACCAATTGTTACAAAAATCAATAACATTTGGTTCATACAACGCGAAGGTGGATTCAATTTTCGCCTTGGGTCTGTTTGGTGGTAGGACTTTTTCAGTCTTACTGACTAGCTACCACCCTACAGGTGAAATGTGCCAACATAATAACTTTTCCTATGGAGTGGAGGCCTGTACACTCGAAATAAAATTCTCAAAAATCAGAGGAGCCTACAGAGGGAAAACATATTGATCGATATTTCCTGGTTAAGTAAATTGAATGCAGCGTAGTGGCCGTTTACTATCAGGTGGACTGTGTGTTTATCTTCCAACTAAAGTAGCAAAAAAATCCTGTCAATATTAATAATAGGAGTAGGTAACACACTGTAACCAGATTTTATGCAAAATGAGTGGAGAATATTTCTACTCCAAAACAAAAGATATTAAACTGTTTAACCTTAAGAAGTTTCAAATATTGTCGACAGTATTGCAGGGTAATATAATATTTTAACGGCTCCATAATGGAATAAGTTTGATAGAGTTGGCATTTTATGCGTTACAAATGAACTTCACCAACAATGTGACTGAATGCGAACATTAACTCGTTTTATAATGTATTTCGTCTGACGAAGTACACGTCCAATCTTCTGATTCCATCCGGTTTAAGTTTGGGCTCACAAATTAATTATTCAGAATAAAATTACCGATAGAAGATTTATAAATCAATCTTTATTCGTGCTGATTAAAGATACGACAAACAAGATAAAATTTTGCTGTTTATATAGTTACCAGTCTAATCTTTTGCGCGTCAATTAACAGTTCTATCTCGCATATCTGGTAGCACGGTGTCGACGTCTTTCGTGACGCAACAAAGATCATTTTCGCATTGCATGACGGTTTCTCATTCACGTCGTCGTAAACGAATCCTAAGTTAAACGATAGTCCGGGAGGCACCCTTTTGCACCTCGATAGCGACAAGTTTATATACTTGAGCTGTTCCAAATCGGGTATCAACTTGTAAAGCTTGATGTACACAGGCTCTAATGTCAGGTTGCAGAACTTTATATGCTGTGTCGTAATGCCGCCACGCTTGTATTCGATTCTATAAGGATTCGGATACGATATGAGCCTATTCTCGCAAATGTACGATGCCGTTTTTCGAAGAGGGCTCGAAAAATACTTTGAAATCTCGATGAAACGTTCCACTTCAGATTTGAAGGCTTCATTTGGCTCGTACTGTTCTTGACTGTCCTCGGCTAAGTCTGCCTTTGTTTCTTCTTTAACTGGCTGGAGTTCTAAGCTCGCGTTGGATTTTTCAGTTTGTGGCAAAACGTAGTTCAGTGGTCCAGGTATGGGTCGCCCCTTCCTGTAAGTTGGTGATTTAGGTTTGGCAACTTTCTTTTGACTCATTATTTGTTATAAAGAATAATATTTCACACGTAATTTTGGCGATGACAATAATGACATTAAATGACGGATTCTTTATTTTTAAAATCCATAAATTATGGTTACAATAAGGATCTAAGTTAAGGATAGTGTTTAGGTTTAAGCGGCCCCTATGCATACCAAAATGAAACATCTAGTAAGAGAACCAGTCAAATTGAGCAATTTGATATTTCATAATAATAAATATGTAATAATATGATATTCAAGTCAAAATATAGGACAAATGCCTCTATAGTTTAATTCAAAAAGGTTAATCACTTTATTTATATTAAAGCATCTCAAATACTTTGCAGTTTCACATCAAATCACATCGCTTGCACATCACAACAAACGTAAGCTGTATTCGAAAAAAAAACCTGTCACAAATTTTTGACCGAAATTGAACCCAGGACTTCGATTTCATGTCCAGGCTCCTAAACCACAAGACCAACGAGGCGTACTGAGCCAACTCACTTGATATATCATGAGACTCTTTCACAACATGGCTTATTATAATCTCATCACGTAGGTATACCAGATTATCTCTTAAAACTAGACAATCTAGGTAACTAAATTATTTTATCATATATCCGAGTATGTAGGTATTCTGTTCTAGTTATTACATGTGTCTAATGTATAGAGAAGCATTGCCCTTTATAGAATGCCGATGAATAACTTTGTAAACGGAATACGTTAGGACAGGGATATTATAGCTTACAATAAAATTAATTTATTACGAATAATTGCGGCAGAAGCTGTATCTACATTACCTAGAGGCACTGAGGTCAATTATAATACGCGCGGCGTATTACGCTGGAGTGGCTATAGACATTGAAATGACAGCTATTTTTATGTCTATTTGAAGCGCCCCCCATTAGTGTACTGGGAACTAAAATGACTTCAATTTTCTCTGTCTACACTTCAAATGGACAGCCATTGACATTGACAATGACAGCATTATCAAAGTTTATCTGCCAAATTTAGTACTATTATTAGTTCCAAGTACACTAACTACTGCTCTCAGCGCCAACATGGCGATTTTCAAATCGGATCAAACATTTGGTGACAATCGCCCATCCAGTGTCATAGAGATCAGTGCCTAGAGGTGATTAGTATGATATGACTTTGAACTATAAGTATCGTAAAGAATAATTCTTGATTTGTTTGATAGTTCTATTTGATAGTGATAGGAAAAAAGTCATTTATTGACATCTGAGAACATTGAGTTGGTGGTAGGACTTTTTAAAATATATGTGTAAATCTCCCTCTATAAAATGGCTTCGGCTGTCTTCCAACAATAATAAAGCTTTCAGTATTAAAGCGGCTCCTCAGTACAGTTTAAATAAAAAATTTCAAAAAATGACATACTTGACTTTACCATAAAAATGCAAATTACTTGGTTATGTCATTCGTAGACCGACAAAATATGTTATAGTGAACTGGAGATTTCTTAGGATAAAAAAAAGTTCATCAAGTCCATTATTATGTAGGTACTCCGGTCGGTATTACGCTCCCAAATGTTAGGTTGGAAATCCGAGGTCTAACAATGGTCATTTCATACTTAAGTATCCAGGTTTTTATACTTTATAGGGCGATGAACTGATAGAAATACCGTATCAAGGACCTGCAAACATATTTATTATTGCTATCTGTTTGTTAAAAAACTATGACGCACGTTGCGGCTAAGAACAGCTTTATAACATAATTCGTAAGTTATTACTTACTAGTTCGCCCTCTAATAACATTGGACCACTGCGTGCGTATTTGCTTCCACCCAACCAGTTTAGATTGTTTATGATTTGTAAATTATTTGAGGGAAAAATAAAATTTTAATTATATTCGTCACAGCTTAAAGCAAACGTGACTTAACTTTCCAATGAAGGTAATGTTGTTTTTGTTGGAGATGATTTGAAAAAAAATTTAAAATACAGTGGAATCTCTATAACTCGAATGTCAAGGGAAATGCAAAAAATTCGAGTTCACGAGTTTTCGACTTAACAAGAACTTCGAGATACATATGACTTAACTGCTGAAATTTCGACTTACAGAGGCGCGATTTCTAAGTGTATGTATTTATTTCGATTTGTACGAGTAGAGTCGAATTTAACTTACACAACAACTTACGTTTTTTAAATATATTTTTTACATATTAAAACAAATACATTATTAATGATGTAAACCGTACACAAAAAAAAAAATTCGTTATCTTTTGATTTAAACAATTTGCAGATTTTTATCAATTTTATTTTTTTAAACTTAAACAATGAACCGAATATATGATCCTCGATATTATCACATCTTTCAACATAAGTTCGTAGACTGTCGACAAGGAACAAACATCACGTTCACAGCTGTGGTACTTAGAAAGTTTCATGAATGTATTCATTCATTGCACGTGTATATACGTACAAGACAAAAACAATAGATTAGAAGCCCCGAACATTCATTTGGGATTTTATTGCTATTATTTCGGAGAATTCCAAGTAAGACGTCATTATATTTTACCAACTACGACTTACGGAGTCTCCTTTTGAAATTCGAGTTATAGAGTATAAATATGTATCGTCAATACTTCGTAGGGAAATAACATTTTGTTCGAGTTACAAAGTCTAAATAATTCGAGATACCGCGTATTTAGGTGTTCAGCGGAAGGGAATGGCACTTTTTTTCGACTTACTGAGGATTTCGACATAACGAGGTTCTAGATAGAGATTCCACTGTAGTATAAAATCTGGGTCAGTTTAAATTAAACAGTGTTAGTTACTTTCTGGTAATTTATCTGCCAATCATTGATATTGTCTCTTTTTTTAATTGTCAAAATAGATAGCATCTTACATAATTATGTTTCTGACACTTAAATAATAAACTTATCTGACAGTGAATAAACTATAATGGTTCTTAAAACTGGACGTATCCAACATCAACACCAAAATCCCGATTATGTACAAATGTGTCTTGACATTAAAAGTATTTGCTGAACTTTGCTAGAGATAAAAAATCTTTAAACCTAGACACGATGTGCTTAGCGATTCCTAATCAGAAATGTAATCTCAACACTCAATGAAAAAACATAATTATTTTGCAAAGATTTCAAACGTACCTTTTGAAGTACTAACGAGTGGATGTGTGATACCAATCGATAACGCATGTGCTTAAGTTACTTTTTGCACAAGTATTAATTTATTACTTTTTTTTATAGCAGATCATTTGGCAGACAGGCACGCAGCGCACCTGATGGTAAGCGGTGACTGCGGCCTATTCCATTGAGGGACACTTCACCAGGTAGCGTCGCTCAGTGAGCTGCTAGACTGTAGGCTCATCTGATCTTTGAGCCTTTGATTTCAAGTGCACTGGCTCCCACATTAATATTGCCTGAACACAGCCAAAGCTGTTATGGCGGCAGATTTCACCTGTGGGGCTGGTAGCTAGCCAGTCGGACTCTGAAAAAGCCCTACCACCAACCAAACTCGTTACTTCGTACGAGGATAACTAAAATTTAACTTTGGACTCACGTGAACCTTCTAAAATGTGTTGTAATACGAGCTTTTATGTACCTCCGATGACGTCAAAGTGACGTTGACGAGTTTTTATATCACCATAAATTTACATAGACCATTTTTTGGAATGTATTCTACTAACATATACCATTTTACCATACTTGTTTTAGCGAAGGGAAAAATTTTATATCATTAATTTGTTATGATATTTCATCGCTTAAAAGCACAAGTAAGTTGTTGCGATGGATTTTTTTTTAATTTTTATATTCTCGAGAAAATGTTATCAACTCACTAAGAAAGTATTTTGCAGTTGATAACACACACAACACACCAATCTGTCGACAGAAAGGAATCAGATTACTTTAGATTAGACAAACACAGGAATAGAGTGGAAATTAAATTTTTAACATCCTAATAACAAGAAGAAGTGGGACGAACATCTTTAGTCTAATGTCTCACACACGTTCTCACGCAAAATACAAGATGGGAATCAAACCAGCGACTTGTGGATAAACCTGACAGATGAAAAAAAAAACGTGATGAAAACATCAATAACAATTTATTTTTAACCTTAAGTACAGATACCATTAGTATGTGGAACTTTCAAATTAATTGGTTAACCAAGATGTGTATTCTCATTTAAAACCTATTACAAAATGTATTCTTACTCCTTATATAATTATCATTTTCTCAGAAAATTAAAGTCGTAAATACTGGAAAACAACCAATATTAAAAAACACTTTTGTTTCAGTTTAACTTTACGTACAAAAATTATATGTTTACTGTAAGTATATACATAGTTTTATATTTATTTTGCATAATATTAATTATCACGTTACGTTTCAAAATTATTATTTGCTCATTATTTTCATAGCATGTTAACCTATGAAATAAATAATGTTTGTCTAACCGCAAAGTATTTTTATGAGAATCTACGCATGTACCACGATAATATCGATAGGTATATATTACCATACTTAAATAAAAAAAAATTTGCAAGTTCACAATATTAACAGTGTCTGGGGTCTCCTTTTATGTATTACACTTGTGTTAGGAGACTCCCGCTCTTTCTAATTAAAGTATGTTTAGCCACAAATGCTGCACATGCTGCATACTTATAAAATGTCCAGAAGTAGGTATATTTGTCCTATGTGGTTCAAATGCTATTAGGATACGATCTTTTGGAGCTGCATTACGCAACAGTGATGACTTGCACACATACGCACAGATAAATAAATGCGTTGCTATTGGTTGCTAACGTTACGGCAAGCGCAGTTGACGCTCGTCAATCGTCGCTCAATTCCAAAAGGTATTATCCTAAAAGCATTTGAATCGGATTTATAATGTATATGCTGAGTCGCTTAACATGCATAAGGTCTATGGTTCGAATCTCAGTGAGCACTAGAGGATTTTTGACTACTGGTTCAGCGGAAAATATCGTAAGTAAACTTGCACGGTTGGATAGCTGTGTATTGATGATTTGATTTATCTAGATAACCTGTTAAGGGTTACCTAGAAGAGATGGCAGTAGGTCTAAGGTAATAACTGTACTTGGCAAATCCTGGATCATGGCGCTCGTGGCGCAGCTGTGACAGTGGTTCGTTAGAGATAACAAAAGTCAAGCTACCCACGCCGCGGTCGGTTAATGGATGGGTGACCGTTCTGACCACATTTAGTGACATTTATTTCGAGTGTCTCCGTGCTTCGGAAGGCACGTTAAGCTGTTGGTCCCGGCTGATATTTACTTTATGTAGATATTAGTCGTCAAGCCTAGTCAGAGGCCATTTGGCGGCTTGATAACATCTGACATTAAGGTTGGTCACTTGCCTTACGCACCCCTCCACCAACCCGCACTAGGCCAGCGTGGTGGAGTATGGCCCACACTATCTCACAATTGAGATAAGGCCTGTGTCCCAGTGGGAACGTATATAGGCTGATGATGATACATTCACGTTAAATTTCTAAAAATAAACAAGACTGGTCAGATTTAAAGGACATTTTTTCCAAATCTATTTATAAACATGATCTTGGCCATGTAACGGTACACGATTTTGCCAGTAAGTTTCCATAATTAACATAGATACTCATAAATTCCACAACTAAGATTTTATAATGTCATATTACAAAACATGAGACGGAAACATGAATACTCAGAATTATGGGTAGTTGTTTTTATTTAAAGTTGTTTACGAATCAGTAACATGAGAATATATTGTATTATGTCATATGCGTTGACAAAAGTATAGTCTAATACACATTCCAATGGCTTTGTCTACACTAATATTATAAATAGGAAAGATTTGATTGTTTGTTTGTATTGAATAGGCTCTGAAACTACTGAACCGATTTTAAAAATTCCTTTACCATATGAAGTGGATATTATCCCTGATGAACTTTTTTATACTAGGTCAGTTGGCAGACAGGCACGCAGCCCACCTGATGGTAAGCAGCCACTGCGGCCTATTCCATTGAGGGACGCTTCACCTGGAAACGTCCCTCAATGTGCTGCTAGACTGTAGACTCATCTGATCTTCATATGAACATAACATAGGCTACTTTGCCGCAAGAAAATGCTTCATTGCTACGGAAAATCGTGTAAACGGACAACGGGTAGTAAGAATTATCCTTCCGTACTTATCTTGACGTGTCTGTGACAACGCAACGCATTGTTGATAATAAATCCAATTATACAATGACGTTTGGGAGCTGGCGAAAAAATCATGAAAAAACGCGAGCGAAGCTGCAGGCGGAAGGCTAGTTTTAGAGAGGTTTCGCCCACGTGGACTATTAGACGCAGGAATGTGATATTTTAGCGGGAATTATAATAGCCCATGTCACTCTTTAACTTCTAAAATATCCCCATATTAAAAAATTACGTCGATCTGTTGCTTCATTGCGATGTGAAAGAGCGACAAACATAATCGCTTCTAATTAATTCATAGAAACTGACAACCAATTAGTTAAAGACATCCAATCGCACCCTATATGTTAAAATATGAGGGCTAAGGAATAGTACAGGATCCCACTGCTCGATTCTGCAGGTATCTGTTTTTTTGATACAACTAATTTGAAATGAACGTTAAGGAAGTATGCAATGGATTATGGATAGTTTGCCTATAAAAAAATTGCCGCAATTACCTGTTATTAATTTTGGTATAATTAATTCGCTAATATAACTTGCAACTTATATAAAAAAAATATTGAATTTTACGATACAAAGATAATATTTCTAAAAAATATGAACATATATTTTTTTAGCCCTTGATACATATTTAAATTATTTTATCAATAAACAACAATTTGAATATTCCTTATTTTTTATAGTACTGTATTTATTTATAGTTTCATCCTTCTGGAACCGGCCCATTTGCCTGCATCTTGCCGAGTCTCCTATTTTGCGTCATCAAGGTATCCGTTGGGAGTTTCCTACGGATAAGCAATCCTTTCCTATCTCTTTTATTTTATTTTGCAAGTGACATTATAAAGTTAACTACCTACAAGTAAGCTGGAAGTTTCCGTTCCTCAATCTACTTCGCTTGACGTCATCGAGTCAGGGAATCTCAAGAATGGAACAAAAAATACTCAAGGTGTTGTCGTGTAAGTGTAACGGAATCGTTTGCACTTGTGCGTCTAAAATAGGATAAACAGTACCATTTTAATAGGATTGGAAGCTAGTCATTCGGATGGCAAAAAAATCTTACCGCTAACTAACTGGAACCGAGGCGGAAATATACTGAACGCCCGATTTATAATAATAATAATAAATAAATAAAAATGTTTTTGTTTGGACAACAAAGATCCAATTTGTTAGTAACATTTGGATCTTTGTTGTAATTTCATTACTCAAAACCGACTGTAAATAAATCTTCAAAATAATTATATTTTCCTAAATATCAGCCTATTTATTGTTCCACTGAAGTGCCAAGACCTTACAATTATGGGTTCTGGCATAATCCACGTTGTTAATTTGCTCCCTACCGAACTATAGTTATAATCAGTGCCTCAATCCTTAGTTAAAAGATTGAAACATCTAAGTGACGTTTTATACGATCACCTCCCGGATGGGTGATCAATTAAAAACACCGGTTTTACTGTCGAAGGCAAGCTGAGTTTAATTATACCATCCGGTGTAGGTATATTCTTAAAAACAAGACAAATTAGATCTATCTTTGACATCAATTTGACTGGCATAATGCCTTAGTCAGTAAGTGCTGTACTCAAGTAGTAACGTAGTCATAACTTGGTAACTTTCCCGTACCAAAATACGTTTATTGACTTATTTATAAACAGAAGGCCACTTTGTCTAAAGTATGTGGAAATATACAAGACTATAAATAAATTTCGATTGTTTTAATAACTGGTGTGTAGAGTCAGTTTATTTTTAGATGCAAACGTAATAATAAAGTTTGTTTTTTGTAGCTCATTTGGCGGATATTTGTCACAATGCAGACACCAGCTTTCGGACGCTTTCGTGGGACCCAGGTCCCACGAAGTCAAAGCATTTATTTATGAGTCTAATTACATATTTCAAATGATACATAATTAAACATCCGATATAGCATTTTTAATAAACACTGGAAAGTGTAGGACAGTATGATTTTCAGTAATGTTCCTATTTATTCCCTATAAGTACAAATGTTTTTAAAATAATGACTTAAATGAAATCATCTAATCGCTTAAAGACAGCTTAATATTTATATAAGACGCGATTTGTGTTATTTATTTACTGATTTAAGATAGCGATAACAGGGCCGGTTGGCTTGTTTTTTTATTCTTAAAATCAGTTGCCATGGACTAGTAATAGAGTTTTTTTAATCCTTTATAACACTATGTACTATTTTTATATTAGTTTGTATTCTTATGAATAAAAAACACAGTATGATGCTTAATACGACCGGTAATATAATTGTCTAAGTAGCTCTATTACAAAGGCGAAGTATACACTATATAATTATTATTACATGATTGTGCAACTTTGCAGACGGAAAAGAAGTGATCTATGGCTTGTAAACAAACATAATACCTACTTATCGATAGTTTTATTTTTGTATATCTTGGTATCAATGCCGGTTATGGAATTACAAATTTTGTTGTTTTTGTATACAGAGATAATTAGATGCATTTAAAATTTATTTCAGGATGTATCAGCCTATTTAATATCCTACTAGAGTGCAAAGTCCTTTATCATTGCAATGCGGATTGGTGATCCACAAACCAGAAAAATCCAACAATAAATGCTCGTCCCGGAAATCGAAACCAGGACCCCAATGACCTGTTTTTCGTTGGGGAATGCGTTATGCGCATCCTTATCAACGGGGGTAGCTGAGGGGGTGTGAGACTCCCGCCTAGTGCAATGCGATATACCCACTAAACCCCAACGGGTCCAGAGTCCCGCTTACAGCGCTAGAATCCCGATGGCCTGGGACTTAAAATACATACATTAAAATATATAGACCGTCAAGGCGTTCAGGACATGTTTGTCAAAAGTTTTTTGACAAACACGTTTTTTGATGATACCATGAGATTGAAATTGTTTACCTACGTTTAGTTAATTAGCATACATGATCACTATGAGTCAACTAACGTCAAACACTTGTTAAAATGTTAATATTTTATGTAGTTCTGATGTGCTCGAAGAATTTGTCAAAAATAAACATGATTTGATTACACCTATAAATAGTTATATATTATAAAGAGGAATTCGTTTTTAAATTGCCGATTAAAAATAGGTATAGTATCTGTGACATTGCAGGGCAAAGGCGTCCATTACCTTACAAGCAAATCGTTGTTACAATGACAGGTATTAGCTTACCTAATCACCGCGCTTGCAAACCCTGGTTGTGTCCCAAGGAACAGACACAAATTTTTCTCGACCCCTAATTTTCCTTAGTTATTATTTCAGTGTGGTAGAGCTAAGCTGCAGAGGGTTCCTCTTTGTCAGTCGAAATGGACCGACTAGATTATTGCTAAGTATAAGGAGGCTTTGCTGTTACTTTTGATATAAATAGTACGGGACTTTGTATGCTCATGTTATTATAACTATTTATTTTTTTACTTTGGTTTTTTTTTTTTTTTTAGCTCTGAAAAACAGAGCGAGAGTATATTAATAGGCGGAGAAAATTAGTATTGAGAAGATTAGGTTTATTTTTTTTTATTGCAATGTGTAACATGACGAGCAGATCGTACACCTGATGGTAAGCGCCACGTCTGCCCTTAGACAGTTCAGTGCCAAACAGTAACTAAGCAGTTACTGTCTGGCACCGCCCTGCGCCCGCTACACCGAGACGACAGTTATGAGGTCTCATATACCCAGTAATTTCACTAGCTTCAGTGCCCTTAGCACAGAAATCGATTCTGTGGCCCTTACCTTGTTAAAGTTGTTTACTGAGATCGTCGGAGCTGCTCCAACACCTTCGCCCCTCTCACATTCTTGCGGGCGCGGGCAACGCAACTGATACCCTAGGTGTCCATGGGCAGTACTAATCAATTATCACAGTAGGTGTCACAATAGCTGGAATTCAACACTCCTTCATAAAAAAATACACTTATATTCAGTTTTCATTCCATACACAAATACGTAACTATTTAAATAGTAAAAACAACATCTGCTACATATTTTATTACTTGCGTGTGTATATTAATAGACCGGTTGTTTTATTTAATTAAGCAGAATAATTATTATAAATACGATTGTGTGTGTGGAACAATAAATAGGTAAAGTATTTTGGTAGCGACCCTGCTTTGCGCTAGGGTACGCTAGTACTATTATAATATTCTATGGCTAGGGGTAGTTGGGTAGGCTTCGCATTTATAATAAGCATTTAATATGATACGAAAATATAATTATTTACATCGTTATCCGTTCCACAATACTACAGATCGATTTGGTAATATTATCTTCTCAAGAAAGTAGAGGTCGTGTTTCTAACACGTGTTTCTATCAACTTAGGCGAGTTTTATAGAGGGCGACATGTACCCTAACCCGCTTCAATGGCAACAACTGGTATTTGGTTATACGTCACTAAGTTTATTGCCTCTATAATTTCCTTCTGCGTATGACGTAAAAACTATTTTCAATAATATTTACTGAGGTTAGTTAATTAGAAGACGATTTAGTTCGGAAGTTGAACTTATATGCTGCATCCTATATTCCTTTGATCACAGCTAATATCTGATGTAGATAATTTAAATGATATCAATTGAGTAAAGTTCATTCTATAGAAAATAAATATTGGTAAATAACAAAGTGGTTGAACAAGAAATTATGAGCATTTTCACACACATTTAAATGCCGCAATAAGCAAATTGGATGATCACGTATCAAAAAAAATGTAATCAAAGTTAGTACATACGTACTTCATTTTTATTTTGTCAATATTTATCCGTACTCTGACCCTATGCTTAAGATATTTATATAGCGGAAATGACATAATATCTTTCGACGCAAGACGGGCACTGTGGAAAACATTGATCAAGTGTATACAGAAATCTTGTCCTGATCAAAAATCAATATTCTTACTCTTTTTGTAACATGGATCAGGTGGGCTGCGTGTCTGTCTGTCTGCCAACTGATAAGGTTTAAAAACAAATGCATCTTCAGTTAGGGTGTTATCAA
Organism: Mecyna flavalis; assembly: GCA_949319885.1. Lineage (NCBI taxonomy): Eukaryota > Metazoa > Arthropoda > Insecta > Lepidoptera > Crambidae > Mecyna > Mecyna flavalis. Next base: position 9,282,790 of record OX439431.1, on the reverse strand, counting down.
AATCGATAACGTAGTTCAACATAATGAAACAACTCAAAATTCTTAAATTAATTATTTAAATTGACAGAAATAATCATAAATGTCACAACATTACAATGAATTCTATGTAAAGAATGTTAATAAGTTTTAGTTGTGCACTTGTAAGTAAACAATTACTATTTTTATAGCAATGAATATGCGTCTATGACCTTAGAATAAAGCATTTTGAAGGAAAACTATAAAATATAATTCTGTAGTACTTTTGCTTATGATATAGCAAAATGCTATACCTTGAACTTTGCGCCTAATATCTAATATAAAGGAGGTCGGTTGGTTGTTTGTTTTAAGTAAAGCGACATACTCGTACTACATGATTAGAACACGGATGGGTTTCAAAGTGTGTCTACCCTTACTATCCAATATTTTTATAAGAATTTGGGCAGGTTCCTCGTTGATTGAAAAACCACATGCAGATTATTGCACGCAGTTTTTCTCTATATAATATGAATTAATAAATTTCTCTATTCTAAATAGATAAACGTAACCACTCAATTCGTAAACACACAATAGTGTGTCTTAACATTGTAATGATAAAATATGTTGAAAAATTTTAACGATTGAAAAAAGTGACTATCGAGTTTATTGTCGGATCTTTGTGAAAAACAACATTCCGAAGCCAGTATTAGACTCAATTTGTAGCATTGACACTTGAAGATTCATAAGATCATCTTTCTAGCCTACACTAATAAAGAATATTTTATTATAAACTAGCGGTCGCCCTCGCGGTTTCACCCGCGCGTAATTTCATTTTTCAACTATCCCCCCCCCCTTCCGGGATAAAAAAGTATCATATGTCTATCTCCTGGTTCTAAGCTACCTCTCCACCAATTTTCAGCCAAATCGGTTCATCCGTTCTTGAGTTATAAATAGTGTAACTAACACCAACTTTCTTTTATATATAAAGATTGATATAGAAGTGATTTGATATCTTAAAGTGATGAGTAATAAGTGTTGAGTAATGATAAGTCTTAAGTTTGATGATCTTAAAGTGTTTTTTTGCATTTTTTTTTTTATCACAGACCTTTATGATTAAAAGCAATAGCTGTTAATATCCACACACATGACACAGCATACACAAACGTTCATCATATTATCCTTAGGGATTCAATTCCGCGACCCCTCACGCATAGAGCAGGGTCAATCAATGCCAATTTATTATCGAGCCAGTGAGTATTTGTGAGCGGCGTGGGAGTAAAGTCATGGGTTGTTTACAAAATAAAACTATCCAGTCGGTCTCGAAAAAGTAACATTTTGACAGCGATAGCGAAATTCCCTATCTTCAAATTGTATGGATTTGACAGGTGCCTTAGAAAAATCACGTGGTTTTGACATTCGCTATCTTGCGATACCAAACGTCGTAAATGACGCTATGAAAAATAGTCTAGGGCCTCTGTTGAGTGTTTACGAGTATTCCCAGCACAAAAAAAAATACTCAGGAAAGAAAAAAGTTTTAAGTCGCGTATTATTTCAATGTTAATGTAAAATTAAACAACTAAGCTGTCACTGGCACGATTAAATTGGTACAATACGACACGTTTGGTACGTGCGGGATAGTTTCAATAAAAAAAAACAGTCTTATAAAGCCTTTTGTCAAAATAGAGCAAAAACAAAATACTTGGGTTATTCCCGTTCGTCCTACCAAGTTTCGTCCCAGTTAAGTTAATGGCTTCTTTGTTCTTTGCTGGAGCCAATTTTACGCCATTACAAAAATATCGCATTGCTAATTTTGTTAGAGAAATATTTTGTACATGCAGAGTGACATAATAAAATCAAGAGAGACAGAGCATTGCGATCTTCCACTTAAACGAGCTGCTTGTCTAGGGAAGCTCCACCTTACAGAAGAAGGTTATGTTTTATGTTATGGTTATGTATTCCCTTTAAATAACAGAGACGGCGAAGCGGGAGAGATGCCTCCTGCGTCCAAGGCGACGACCACCGCATACCATCAGCTGGGCCGCAGTTTTGAACGCCATTCTCGTTGAGGCCAGGTAGGTGCAAAAATCTGCAAAAAGCAAAAACACGTTCTTTGAAATAATTTTTGAAGTAGTTAACAGTGAAATTAAAATCTGCGAAATTTATGAAATATTGTTGAGGCTTTACTCTGTGGATTATAATTTATCCGATGGAAACACGATTTGATAAAGTTGACTCGATAGAATAAATTCACAAAGTAACGTATTTTTGTGTCATTTTCTCTTCTTTTCTATGTTTTAGTAAGTGGTTTGATATTATGAGTCATTTACCAAAATGAAGTTCATAGATAACTTGAGGGATTGTAACCGATAGATTTTTTTATTACATCTATCGATTTTTTTTATCGATTATTCAATGATTTTCTATGTCTCACGTGGATTTTAAAAACCATACGCGCGGCATCTGCGGGACTACACAGCCTTAAAGAAAAATGTTTAAGTTTTAAATATTTCTACTAAGAGCTTCTGAACGTTTTATTCCAACTATACCTACCTAAGTTTTACTTCAAAACGTCTCCCGGTTTGTTCAAAAACCAAAAGACGGTCAAAAACTGATGATGACCTTTTATCGTATCTGATGATAATAAGGTGATGACGACGTGATTACGTGTATTAAAAAAAGCCGGTTCAATTTTAATATTAATACAATTCAGAACGCACATGGGCCCTTATTCCCAAGTTACTCGTAAATTCTCGCTTGATGCTTTTATTCGATTTGTTCTTATACTCGTTGAAACATTATTTTTCGATTTTTCGAATACAATATTGTGTTGAGAAAGTTTTTGAAATATACTTAAATAAAAATCAAAACAAATACGCAAGCGAAATATTGGCGTCTTATTTTTATACGTCGTCGTTTTATACGTAATCGAGACGAAGTTTAAAATATAACAGTTTTTAAAGGGTTGTATTTGACTGCACATCAAAAAATACTGATTGTGCATCAAAAAAAACTGAATTGCTAACCTAATCTAACCTTTGGTGTGCAATCAGTTATTTTGATGATTTCAGTATGAAATATATCCCGTTTTTAAATATCCTCGAACTATAGTAATGATACTAAAAAGAAAAAAAAAAGAAAATAGTATAGTTACCTTATCAGCCACACTAAGAATAACCGCCTAGGTCAGTCGACGGCGACGAAACTATGAATGACGTAGGTTCCGTGTATATAGGCGCTTGCGCAGGAGTCTATCTAATAGTCGTGACCGCGACACGCATCGAGTCCTTTCAGGATAACCATTACTCATCTAAAAATAATATTAGTGTGTAGCTGAGAAGACAGTGCCAACAACCAAAGGTAGGGAAGTGTTTAATTGTTTTTAATCTTTAAATATTTTTAAAAAATATTATTAAAGTCAAAATTAAGTAGGTAATTGAAAAATGTGTAAAAATGATTAAAAAAAATTCTTCTTCAATTAACGTGTTTTTATTATCAGTGAATAAACCACACATTTTTACTACTTAATAAAATTTAATTATTTATTAACAAAAATATTTTTTGATAAATATTGAATATTAAACATAGAAATATTTGATTCCGGCATGATCTCAGGATAATTTAATAACAAAAAAAAACAATCGGAAAATTATTATTTAGACTTTTTAAATATCTATATTTTCGCAATTTATAAAAATATAATAATTGATTATTAAGTGAACTCCATAAATTATCCTACAATCACTTTATAGCAAACGTAAATTGTATTTATATTAGTATCACGCATTATGAAAATAGTTTAATTTAGTGCTTCATCAGTCTGCTTCTGCTGTTTCAAAATTTATTCTTAAACCTCAATTCATTCTGACCACATCATTACGATGACAGTAAGTAATGTTTGCTTGCACTGAAACTGCAGTTACAAAATACTCGCGCATTGCGATTTAAAACCACATAGTGAAAGGTAATGATTCTAACACTAAGCCAGACTTCCTTAAGATTGCAAACACTAACTAGTCTTAAACACTTATGTTATGACAGATGGCATATGTTATAACATTAATGTAACTTATATTGCATTTTATGCAAAATAAAAAGAAAAAAAAGAACAGACATACTTTTTTCCTTATGATGTGCAATTGTTAAATAATGCAAATGAAAAATAAACTTGGACTAATTGATAAAATACCAATCGTACTTAAAGGCACACCCTGTATTTATTAAATTTAATTAATGGTAGGAATGTGCTACAACGCATTTCAAAGCCGGTCAAAGTATGCAAATTATGCTGACATATTATATGCGGTTGCTTCATACCCATCTCTAACTCAGCAGTAATTTTAAATCTACCTTTGCATTTTATGCAGTATTGCTTGCTTTAGCGGATTTAGTATTGAGTCTTTTGCCGTCGAACGCCTCGGTGGTCTAGCCGTTTAAGTAAAAATAAGTTCTGCGGTCGTAAGTGCGATTCCCAGATCAGGCAAGGTATTTAGTTTTGTTAAGCAAGCGTGATTTAACTACCATAAAACACTTTTGAAAAACTAGACTTTTAATTTATCAAAATTATAAATATCAGCCTATACACACTGATTTGGGTCCGGCCGTTATGCCCCCATTCCGGTTTGCCCCCGGCCGGTATGCCCCCACAATTTTAAGTAAATTTGTTCCAGTTTGCCGATAAAAAGTGGGGGCATAACGGCCGGACCCACTGATTTTTCTGAAACATTTTTTTATTTAGGATTCAATGATAACAGGCAGTAGTGTAATGATAGTTCAATTACTGTTATCCATCTAAATCACAATGACCAATCGCAGTTGTACCCTAATTTTGTGGTTAATAAAGTTTTTATAAATAAATAAATAACAATCGCGAACAATACTTGTTTAACGTATTCACCGTTGACTTTTGTTATAGCCACTGGAGTACAAGAAAATGAGCTATTCGGCTGAAAGTGTGGTGCCCGCCACCACCTGGGGGGCTACCAGTTTCTTCTACATGCTTTTAGTACCAGCTCTGGTACTCTGGTATGCGTATTGGAAGATCTCCAGAAGACATATGCTGGAGTTGGCGGCTAAACTGGACGGACCTCCCGGCTTGCCGATAATTGGAAATGCCCTAGAGTTTACTGGAGGATCTCATGGTAAGCTTTTGTGTTGTGTGTGCTGATTATTTGACAAAGTAGTTTTGTATAAAAGCCATAAAATTCGAATTCCCTGAGAGATCGGAACTATCTTAGAAAGATTCCGAAAGCAGCTTGATAAACCTGAAAAGTTAAAGACAAAGAACAATGACGTTCACAAAGTAATCGCTAAGCATTAAGTCTCTCCGTTTTCACTCTTTACATTGGAAATTTACGTCATAAAAAATATAAATCTTATTAATAAATCTTTTGACCTCAGGTCTCCATGACTTTGACCTCATTCTTATATAACCTTACGATTTTATTCCGTAGATGTCCTTCTACTTAATTTTGAGTGACTCGTAATATCGATTGACTAACTATTTCCAGCTACCAATACTAATAAACTAAACATTTTAACAGATATCTTCAAGAACCTGGTACAGAAAAGCATTCCGTTCGACAAAGACGGTGTGATTAAGATCTGGATCGGCCCTAGGCTGCTCGTGTTCCTGTACGACCCTCGGGACGTGGAGCTGATCCTCAGCAGCCACGAGTACATCGACAAGGCTGATGAGTACAGGTTCTTCAAGCCTTGGCTTGGAAACGGTCTCCTTATCAGTACAGGTGAGCAGTCATTGTCAATAGAAGATTTATAGCTGTCGCTGCAAACTTTGATTTTAAAGTTTTTTACTTTATGAAAACCCATTGAAAAATACAATTATAATGCAGTTACTGCGTTTAACGTTTTAGCTATTGATGATTTTTTTTAGATTGGGTTAGGCTTTTCAAAGGTTCTACTCAAAAACAATCATAATGACTCTACTCTATTCATAATAATAAAACAATGTTAATTTACCGGCAAAATATTTTTTTCAGTTGGAACAATATTATTTAGACGATTTAGACACATAAGAACATACACGCCTCGTTGCTTAACACTTACTTGAAGACACGTTTTAATAAAAAAAATACTTGAAATTTAAAAACTTATTTGTTCCAGAGAAATTAAAATATTTCACAATTATTTACTCGAATACTGTTGTAAAGCACTAAGTCATTTTAACATATTTTACGAGTTATTGACCTACTTTGTGATACTTTGCATCACAGATTAATTTATAATGTGGCCATTGCATCGTGGCAAATGTTTACTTCTCAAGTATAAGGTCACACAAAATTTTCCTCTTAGCTTTACTTACAGTTGCAACGGAAGTGACGATACGGTTAATAAAACAAGACAGATTATATTTAATTTGTCTTGTTTTATTGTTGTTGTATACAACAGACTCCAGGTCAAGCTAGCCAAATTGATAAAAAATAAACGTTGGATCAAAAAATATAATAAAAAGTTACACAGTGAGTTGAAGTTATACCATATATTATAAGAACTATATATTTTACATCTGAATAAGGTGACTTAGTTTTTGTCCAAGTAATTTTACGGTGCTATGATTAGCTCTATAAGATATTTGGTACAAACAAGCACTCCTAGCTTGTTCAAAATGTGTATTACAGTTCAAGATAAAAAATATTTGGGTTCCTTTTTTATGTGGCCATCGAATCTATCACGAATAGTCGTAATGTGGGTTAATAGATTAGTGAACTTAAATAGCCTAAATTATCTAAAATTATATTATTTATAGAATTTTTTGACTTTACAATATTAAGAACTGGAAAAGATACGGTAAACATAATAATGACACAGATATTCTTTTGAATGTGGCTAAGCAAGGTTGTGCATTCAAATTAATGTTGATCACGTTTTTATTGCCTCAGGTCAAAAATGGCGATCTCACCGCAAACTGATCGCTCCCACCTTCCATTTGAACGTCCTGAAGAGCTTCATCGATCTGTTTAATGCCAACTCCCGCGCAGTGGTGGACAAACTGAAGAAGGAAAGTGGGGATTTTGATTGCCATGACTACATGAGCGAATGCACCGTGGAGATCTTACTTGGTAAGTACAGATATTCATCGACTATCAACTCATAATTCTCTGCCTACTGAAGGGTCTATCAGGAAAGTTTCTCATAAAATAATTGAAATATTCGTTTGTCACTTGAGGAAAACTTTTTTATTATAATAAAAAAGTAATACTACGCTCTCTGCGAGCGCAAAGAAACTGTTCATAATTTGTGCTTATACGTAATGAGAACATCTTTAGTCCAAAATCGTGGCTTATGACCTAATCTTATCTTTCCTCAAAAGCTAAGCTATTTACAACGATTTTTTGGTCTAAAAAAATGTACAACGATTTGTCGAAAGTATGAATAATACTTAATAAACATTTTGCATGGATTACATCTATATAATTAGCAGGTGTTACAGTAGACACAACTTCCCCAAGAACTAGTTTAAGCATACGTGACCTTGGTGCTGCAATAAATATTCCAACTTCAAATCACGTTGTAGATAAAGCTAATCTGAATGGTCACCACTGTCCGGATTTAGGAGCAAAAAGCAGGTATCGTCAACCATCGTCTGGAAACTCGTGAATTATATTCGACAGACATGTGCGATTCGGTTCCCCCTGTGTGTGGAATACTAAGTCAGAATAATGCTGTATTCACAGTAATGTGGATAGTCATAATACCTTTTTGACCAGGGTTTGACCGTGTTTCGTTGATATTTTCCTAATGTTTCAGAAGTGGTCAGATTTATTATTATAAAATGTGACATTTTCCATCGTTCCTTTTAAGATGATTTTATTGCTGATATATACCTTACTAATTAAGCAATGATTTATAAATAATTATAAATAGATTCTGATTTTCTGTCGGTATTATCTTCAAAATGTTTTATTTTTCACGTTCTTCACTTCCTCTGTAAGATAAGTCTAAAATTGTGATGAATTTAATATTCAAAGTAGTGTCGGCTTTTAAAACATGAAGTGCTTTTGACCAAATTATTTTAGAACTTGTTTTACATCCTATATTAATTTGCAACGGTTGAAAAATCTACAAGTTTATACCTACAAATATGATATGTAAGAATATTATTCGGTAAGGCCAGTGTGGATATAGCGTAAAAGCGGCAGGTTTAATGTTGTATTGATACAAGTTTATTTATTCTGATGAAGCTCTCACATTTCAAAAACACGTGAGATCCATAACATAGATATTGAACCATTGTTCTAATTCTTTTTATTTTTCAAGGGCTAGAGTCAAACCCTCTGTTGTTAGGGTACGTACCCTATGGTTTATACGTATAAACCATGATCTAGGTTTTGGCAAGTCTAGTTATTACATTGGAACGACTTCCAACCAATTGGATCATGGCTTCACAGCCATTATACAATAATTGGACTGTTCAGGTTTCCTGAGGAAGTTTTATTACACTGCCAAGCTATTATTAAATAATAAAGTGCACCCTAAGAATATTTTTTTTGCATTCATATGTAATCCATTTAAAAACTGTTAAAAAGATGAGGCAACTTTATAGATAAGCTGTGCCTTATAGTTATTTAATTTGATTTAAATTGTGTAAACATAATAATATCGCCCATGCTATCAGCTAAGCCCTTATCTATTAAACAATTGTTATGTGATTTAAAACTTCGACGTGATTAAGATACGTAATAATACAAACGTTGATTTGTCACGTTTGTATATGCTCGTTGACGAATATACGATATTACTCTCATTTACATTTGACGCAAGATATTCAAAATTATTCGTTTGCATTGAACTACAATTACTAGCGTACTTGTAACTCAATGTTCGTTTGATAATGTTTACTTATTATAAACAAAGACTTATAATAAAATATAACTTTGATACATCATTGATTATAAAGTGTTCGACTCCTTTAATGGTTACCCTCACTAGCTTGCAGATGTATTACAGGCAGCCCATTAAGCGAAGCTTCCTAGTGTAGTGTCCTTCACTGGAATAGGCCTAAGTGACCAGTTATAGTCAGTTGACGTAGGTACATGACTTGCTAGACAAGCAATAAAGTTGGATATAAAAAATATCTACGACTAAATTACTTATGTAAAATTCCCATTACTACAGCGGAAGTTCTCGTCAGAAAATAAACGTCGTATTAAAATTGGCCCAAATTTCAAGGAGTCCACGCGAAAATAATAAAGGATAATAAGTAATTTCTGAGCAGAGTCACGTACGAAAGCAAGTGACAACACGGGTCATGGCGCACTGGCCGGAACACTGTGCAGTGTGGTGTGCATGCTTCTTGACAAGATATTTTGTGTTTGCAAAATTACATACGTTAGATTTGCACACTGGTTCTGCAAACTATCTATAATTAAACATCATGTAAAATATTTTCGGTTTAACATTTGCATCATCGCAACTCAGAACTGGTTAGATTCACTTCTGCAAAGCTTACTTCATATTCAAATCGTAACGACCTATTTGTAAGATAGCGCAACCAAGATTTTTGTCAAACGCAACTCACGCCTTCCGACGGTAATATTAAACATAATAATGGTGTCCACTTAAATATACATTTAAATGTCTACTAAATTGCCCTGTATATTGCACCTAAGATGTTTATGGAAGTAATTATGCTGTGTACTTGAAATAGTTGACGAGTATTAGCGCAGTAAAGACGTAGGGTTAACGAGAGGTAGGTCGGTATTGAATCATCATACGGACGACACGTATATTACGATGAGTTTGGCGACCCCCCACAGCACACGTACACATAATGGCCAATATTCGCCTTCAACGGGCACTGAATATTACGAGGGCAAGTCACGATACCTGTTACACAACTGCTTTGAATACTATAGAGGTTAATCGTCCTTTTTTTTGAAATATGAATTGCGTTCATTTTAGATTTGTTTTGTTACAGAAACTGCTATGGGCGTGAGCAAGAGCACTCAAGATCAGAGTGGATTCGAATACGCGATGGCAGTGATGAAGATGTGCGATATCCTCCACTTGAGACACACCAAGATTTGGTTGAGACCAGAATTTTTGTTCAGCTTCACACAGTATGCCAAAAACCAGACCAAGCTCCTTGACGTCATTCACGGACTGACCAAGAAGGTAATCGTCACGCAATGGGCCTATGATACGCATTTATTGTAGCAACTAACTAGTAGATCAGGTTTAGTTCATTATATTTTATGTAAATTATTATTGCTTACGTCCGAATGCCCGGAGAAAAACATAATTTGAAATAAACACTCACATTAATCATTTTAGATATGACGTCGATCGGAAACAATTTAAGAACCTTGTAATAAAATTATATCTTCTACTCGCAGGTCATTAAGAGGAAGAAGGCGGAATACGAGTCTGGCAAGAAGCCCTCCATATTATCCGAGCATATTGAGCCTACTACAACAACTGAAATTCCTACAGCAAAGACAACATCTGTTGAAGGTCTTTCATTTGGACAGTCCGCCGGACTGAAGGATGACTTGGATGTTGATGACAACGATGTAGGACAGAAGAAGCGTCTTGCTTTCCTTGACTTGCTTTTGGAGAGTTCGCAGAGTGGCGTGGTCATCTCTGATGAAGAAATCAAAGAACAAGTAGACACAATTATGTTCGAGGTAAATTTTGTTTCGATTTCAAAACCGTTGATTTAATCAGATCGTTTAAAATTCCGGAAAATAATTTATGGAGACTAATTTAAATATTTAATTTATCAACAGGGTCACGATACCACAGCTGCCGGCAGCAGCTTCTTCTTGTCCATGATGGGTATCCATCAAGACATTCAAGACAAAGTAATTGAAGAACTTGACCAAATCTTTGGGGACTCAGATCGTCCTGCTACCTTCCAAGACACATTAGAAATGAAATACTTGGAGCGGTGTTTGATGGAAACCTTGAGGATGTACCCACCGGTGCCAGTCATTGCTCGTCATCTCAAGCAGGATATTACGTTGCGTAAGTTATATGTTAATTATATTGTAGAACAATTTGTTCGTAAATAATTAAATTACTACTACATTTGCACATAGAAAACAAAATCAGTTCTAAGACATTCGGAAAGTTTGCTCACAAATCACAACCCGTACCTAACAAGTCACTCACTTGGGAACACTTGTTTGTTTGGGAAAGGTCATTGATTGTCGGTCGGAATGGCACGAATACTAAGCAAAGGACAACGCAAGAAGTTGTATGGGCCCTGTCCCCACCCACCAACAGACTTGGCACTAGTTTTAATATTATTATGACATTCCATATAAAGACAAATAACCATTTTTAATCCGAAAAATGACGGGGTATTCAAAAACAATAAAATCGTGCTTATGCCGTACGCCTTAGATTCAGAATTGCGCTGTAAGTGTCTAGCTTCAAGTAGACTCGACTGTAAAATATTTTTTAAGATTACATTTTGATTGAACACTTTTATTTAGGCCAGGGGGGTTACTCTTGATCGCCTGCACATTATTTTCACAATTAACTGTGTCAAAAAATACTTGAAAAATACAACATTCAAATTCGTTTTGCGTGAAATCCCCATTCCTACGGCGGATGTCGACATACAAAAAAAAGATCAGTATGGCAAGAGGTATAAATAGAGATACGTTTGAAATCTGTTGGTGGGTGGGGACGCTCCTTTGCATTGTCCTTTGTTGTTTTATTTATTGAATATTTTTACTTTAATACGAAAACTGGTGAGATGGACCATTTGGCCTATGAGCGCGGGGTTAAATCACACAAATGAGCACTAAAACGTTGAATTTAAAACATTATGATAAAAAAATTGCTTAAAAATTTCAGATTTATTTAAACTCCACTAACGCCTCAGATAGCAACGTTAGTCGCTAAGTGGTATGTACTAAAATTAGGTATTATGTTAACCAAAATTTACGTTACAGCATCCAGTGGCAAGCAGGTTCCAGCGGGCACGACTGTGATCATCACGACGTACAAGCTCCACCGTCGGCCCGACGTGTACCCCAACCCTAACAAATTTGACCCTGACAACTTCCTCCCCGAGCGGTCAGCCAACCGTCACTACTACGCCTTCGTGCCGTTCTCTGCCGGACCCAGGAGTTGTGTCGGTGAGTTTTACTCATCTTCTCACTTAGGAACAATTCTCATTTCCAATCATAACATCTGCATTTTATTACTCGTATATACAATGCTCGTCAGTTCTTTGCTTGAACTTAAAACGCTACTACGTGTCTAGATAGAAAGATTCAGCGTCAATTAGCATCTCATAAAATAAAACACCAAGTAGTTTATACCTATGATTCGTTTTTCCAAAATTAAATCACCTGTTTCCAAAAAAAAAACACTATGTATAGGTCTTTATTAAAACCGTATAAACCCTTCGGGTGTCATATTAGTTCATTCCCGTTCGTCCCACTGGAGGTCTTTTAACTTTTCGTTGGATTAGGATAGAGGAATGAAGGAGTCTTTATTTTGTGATTGTATGTACCAACTTAGACTTCATCCTCGAAAATAATAAAGTAGGATAGTGTATAATATTTTCATTCTTATGATCACTATACCCTTGACATTAATAATATTGTAATCATGTTATTCACATATCAGAGTTGTCTGCCAATTACCATAACTGGATGTTCTAGTAATTATTACTTCTATAAATTCTTGTGACTCTATAAGAGTAGTTAGAGTCTAATTAATGATCTAGTAGAACACGTTCGTTTCAAAGTCGTATTTGTTGTGAGCCTGATCCTAGTATTTTGATTAAGAGTTCTCTTGTCATACAATTTTAAGATATTTTTTTTATCGTTCACATAGTTTGCATGGCTCCCTTTAGCATTAAGCAAGGCAATTTTGTATCTTGTCTATGTATACCAATATTACCAATAATAATTTTAAAATCCAAACCGGTTTCAAACACGTGACTTCTGACGTAATAGCCGATTTTAAAATGAATATAATAATTTATTATGTATCTATGAATACATAACATGTTTCGCCGGCCCTATTTAATGTGAGATAGAGCGGAAAAATTATGATACTCACGTTTCTATGAATATAATTGTTTGCTCGTCTAACAATGTTGTTTTTTTTTATCATCAGGTCGCAAATACGCCATGTTGAAGCTTAAGATCATCCTATCCACGATTCTAAGAAACTTCAGAGTACACTCTGACCTCAAAGAGTCTGACTTCAATCTCCAGGCAGACATCATCCTCAAGAGAGCCGAAGGTTTCAAAGTTAGTCTACAGCCCAGAAAGAGGGCAACTAAGGCCTAATTGATAGTTATAATTGAGTCGACTAATATTGAGGAGCAAAACAAAGAAAATATCGTGTCATAAGAGACGTTAAAGTTAGCTCAGATAATAAAGTAACTAAAGTTTAACTTCGACTTTGTAAAGAATTGAAAATTGTATGATAAATGGAATTAAAAATAATGATTGAAAATGAAAATGTTAATATTAATCATTATTTTCAACGATGTTTGAATGTGTGACTGAATTTAATTAGTAATTAAAAATAACCTCCATTTTATATTTGTATAACATTCCTGTACAAATTATATTTTTTTTTCAAAATCGTAATTTAGAAAAACATTTTATTTAATACCAACTTTAAGTAATCGGTCTTAGAAGGTGGAAGTACCTACTCGTAATTACAAACATGTGGGAATACATGAGTGAAAGTGATTGCTAACCACTAAATGAATTCCTCCTTTCTTTTCTGTTGTTTTTTTTTACATTGTGTTTAAGCTCTGTATTAATCTATATACTTAATGAATGTGACTAGGTTAAATACAATTTTCAATTCATGTTTGTAGCATTTTGTGATACGTACTGAAAATCTAAATTATTATCAATATAGAAGATTTGATAAGCGGTGGCAGAAATGGGTGAGATGTTGGTGAATGTAATCATTTTGCTCAAATTGAACTATTTCCTAGAATAAGTAAGTATCCTTGTAAATAGCTAGTAATGTTTAAGTTTTTTTTTGATTTATGATTTGGTTATAAATAAACATAATCGGATTGATATTTTTTTTTTGTTTTCTTTACTAACTTAATTTTCCTGGAATCAGATAATATTAGTCGTTAGTGGTATCAGTTGTTATAATTATACGTATGTTAACCATCACGTTATTGCATTAAAATACTTTAATATTAATAAGAATTAATAAATCACATATCACAAAATTACAAGTACAAGTTTATAAAAAAAACATTAACAATACTTGGCACATTTACCTACTAGTGACAAAGTTGGGAAAACGCATATCATAACAACCAAACTTCCATGAAGCTACCTAGTCGTACTGATACCATTGATTTTCTATAATCCCTACTAGTACAAAAATAGAAAGAAAGTTCTCTATTCCTACTAGAAGTAGTAGTGAGAAAAATCTACATTGTTAGGTCTACTTGGTATTCTCACATAGAAATAGTTTCCCATAAAAGGTTATACTGGAAGACTGCCTGGGTTTACATAATGAAAATACTCTGTTCTGTTCTACATTAAACAGCACAGCAACTTACCCTAATCCGTCTCAACTGAAATAGGAATTTATATGATTGACAATAAGCTGAAAATTGACTGTGGGAACATAGAAATATTATGTTAGTATCTAATAGTAGCTCAATGTGTAGGAATTTGATGGACATTGATGTGCTCTTAATGTACCTACATATTTTAACCAGACATTTTCTAGTACGAATAAATACATATTATAATTATAACAGTTAATTAATTCACTAATTTATTCTTTTTTGTATAAAACATGATGTCAATTTCCAGTCCAGTCTGCCTACTAAAAGTTTATAATAAATCAACTTCCTTCGTTAAAATTTAATTATGGTAATTTAAACATGTGGCACACTGACGTCTAATATACAAGTACGCGTACTTGTATAATAGAGGTCAGTATTTTTTTCACGTGTCGCTTTACCTTAAAAGATGATTTACTATCATCATCTTCTCCTTCGTTTGACTGTCATGTCACATCCTTGACAAATAAAAGAGGCTCTACCATTCCTTTTATGTGTTGTAGCTATCTCACCTTTAATTCTTTACCGAATTAGTGCATTCGGCTTCAATAAATTATCTAATCGCCCGAAGTACCTAGTCAAAAAAAATATCTTGGCATAAAAGTGTACAGTCTGTTCCACATAAGTTGTCCTTTAGCCGCCATATTGGCAGCATTGCCTACGCTTTGTAAATCTGTCAAAAAACAGATTGAAAGTATCGAAAAACAGTAGTACCAATATGGCGGCTAAAGGACAACTTATGTGGAACAGACTGTACTTTATAACTTCCGAGATATAAGACAAATTTGACTGGCACTGTCAAAGATTTTATGTCACTCATAATCACTCACTTGAGTGTAATACAGAAAATTTTCCTATAATGCCAAGATATTTTTGAGTACTTTGGACGCTTGAGATTATTGAAGCTGATTAAACTTCGACCATTTAGATGACTGACATTACTAAAGTCTTTCTCGCAACAAATAAATATATAGCATTGGACATTATTCACCTAGCAACGTCTAGCTTTTGAATCATTACTATAAGCAAATAACATTTGTGATCGGACTGACGTTATCTTCGTCTCGGCTGCTTTACATTTGATGAAATTTTTAAAAGTAAATAAAATAACAATTTACAACAAAAACAATATAGTGACTATATATATTCCTTTATTGACAAAATTACTAAGATAACAAATACATGATTAACTACAAAGAGGTCACAAAATATTTTTAGTGAATATCAAAGCAAAATAAGCTACTCTTTACTTAGTCATCTCTCTCTACCAACTTGGAGTTTTTAACAAAGATATTATAGTTCTACATGCTTGGCACAGTCAGCAGCAATTTTCAACATTATCATGCGACTTGATTTTGACCATATAAAGGCTCTTTGATACGTCAAAATAATGTTCATATACTTTTGCGGCTACAATCTAGTATACAGTACAGTCGGCCGCCATTTTCACTTTTTCATGTGACCTTATTACTATGACAATAAGGCATTTTTAAGAGAGTAGATCCCTTCTATACGTCTCACGTTTTACCTTTTAACTATGTAATGAACTCATATGAGAACAGAAGTAAACTGTATCGAGCCTTATCAGGAAAAACATCGTAACAACCATATGGCAAATACTAAAGAAGGCTTTTTTAAACAAATGTTATTGTTGATAAAAAAACCTTCAGACTTAATTTAAGGTAGTTAATATTAGATAACTCTGAACTCGGGAGTCAGTGCAATATGGTGCATCAATAAATTGATTTGGTAGTACCAGAAACAAAACCCTTTTGTTGCTTACGATATTCTATGTCTTTAGTCAACGACAGCTTTAGAGAGTTTAGAGACGTTCTCGTCCTGGTAGCTACTTCGGAGTTTTCTCATGTCTTCAACAGTACCGGTCCTTCCCAGCAAAGCGTCCGCTTCTGACATTTCCATGTCTAAAGCTGACTTTTTCATTTCTAGTTTCATCCTATGAAAAAAAAATTAAAAAGTACATGATTATAGGTATATTTTAATCTATTACAAAATCAAAATTTATGTTTAAGTACATCAATAACATAATCTTTCGGCAAGTGTAATAATACTCGTAGATCATAGATCATCCCAAGGAAATAACTTCGTCGGTAAAGTGGTAAATAAGTAAACGATTTACAATACGCCCAACTCTACGCCAACCGAAATTTCAAGCACTTAACAAACCTTCGAAAGTGGAGGGAAATTGCCAGGTATGCAGTTCAAGCCAAAAAGGCTGACAAAGATTGTCCACGTATGCATAGGTAATGACACAGTAATATAATGAGAACCTCGTACGCTATCAGACCAAAAACGACCACTCTGTCAAGAGTGTATGACTGAGGAGGATTCGTCATCATCATCATCAGAAAAAATATTTTGAATGAGCTTTCTACTAATGATTATTATTTACTTTAATAGTAATTTTTTTTTATGCACTAAGGGTCACAAATTCAAAGCAGCCGAAAGTTTAGCCGACATCGAGTTAATCCGGTGTCAATGAGGTTAATTACAACACCAAGGCGAGTTTGCTCAATGTAGCTAATTCAATCTTAGGCTACGTCCCCAGTAGGCAAACTGTGAGCGGCAAACTAACAGTTGACAGTTTGCGGCTCATCGATATCAGTACGCCATTCCATATATTACAAATGGAGTGTCCACAGTTTGCTTGTTTTGAGCTCACTGTAGAGCGGCAGACTCCCATCAAAATGACAGCTGTCACTAGTGATGAGGTGCAGTAGGGTGCAGTCGATTCGCGATTATACGAACACCGATTTTGGATCGTAAAAATTGTTTTTTTCCTATTGTCTATTAAATATGATTCTATAGTTTGTAAAATCTAGGATGATACCTGCAACATATTGTGTTACAGTAACATTTCTAGAGACGTCGATTTATACTGCAAGATTGAGTAAGCTTAAGAAAGTATTCTTATTTTCGAATCGCATTCACATTTAGATTTTTTATCCAAGGCTTTACTACTTTTAATTTAATTGATTGATTTTTTATAATATGATTTTACGTTTAAAGTAATAAACGAAACAATGTTTTCGAAATTTTACTCGGTTACAATCGATATTAATTGTAAGCGAAAGATGACAGCAATGAACATCTCTAAGTTAGCGGCGCCGGCAATAATGAACGCCATTTCTCTGCATACATTTTGACAGTCAAAAATTGTGAAACATTAATGCTGTCAATACGATGACATCTGTGCGAAAATTGTTCTGAATTTGAAATTTCAGTTCGGCCGCTAACAGTTTGCCTACTGGGGACGCAGCCTTAGGCTACGTCCCCAGTAGGCAAACTGTGAGCGGCAAACTAAAGTTTGACAGTTTGCCGCTTTTTGATTTAGTACGCCTTTCCATATACTACAAATGGAGTGTCCACAGTTTGCTAGTTTTGTGCCGACTGTAGAGCGGCCGACTTTCTTCAAAATGACAGCTGTCACTAGTGATGAGGTGCAGTCGATTCGCATTTATACGAACACCGATTTTGGATCGTAAAAATTGTTTTTTTCCTATTGTCTATCAAATATGATTCTATAGTTTGTAAAATCTAGGATAATACTTGCAACATATTGTGTTACGGTAACATTTCTAGAGACGTCGATTTATACTGCAAGATTGAGTAACAAGTATTCTTATTTTCGAATCGCATTCACATTTAGATTTTTTATCCAAGGCTTTACTACTTTTAATTTAATTGATTGATTTTTAATAATATGATTTTACGCTTAAAGTAATAAACGAAACAATGTTTTCGAAATTTTACTCGGTTACAATCGATAATAATTGTAAGCGAAAGATGACAGCAATGAACATCTCTAAGTTGGCGGCGCCGGCAATAATGAACGCCATTTCTCTGCATACATTTTGACAGACAAAAATTGTGAAACATCAATGCCGTCAATACGATGACATCTGTGCGAAAATTGTTCTGA
Organism: Mecyna flavalis; assembly: GCA_949319885.1. Classification (NCBI taxonomy): domain Eukaryota; kingdom Metazoa; phylum Arthropoda; class Insecta; order Lepidoptera; family Crambidae; genus Mecyna; species Mecyna flavalis. The sequence continues at coordinate 9,264,359 of OX439431.1, read as the reverse complement.
ATTTGAAATTTCAGTTCGGCCGCGAACAGTTTGCGTACTGGGGACGCAGCCTTAGTTTCGACATCTTTTTCAACATTATTTATTTATTAATATTGTGTTTTTAAATGCTAGATTAGGCATGAATGTGATTGACTAGTTCAGCACTTAACGCTCGGGGAAAAGAAGACAGTACGGACGGCAGCAGATCAACCTACCCTAATCTGTCAAAAAATCTCAATTGAAAGAGAACTCTATATGAAGTGGATAAAGCTGAAAATTGGTTGTAGAAATTTGACAGATTGGGGTAATCTGATTTGCTGGCGACTGTACATACCGTAAAATATCAAGCGGCGTCCGGTTATGCTTTGGGCATAAACATGGCACGAAATCATGACTCTTCTTTTTAATCCACCAACCAGCATGGGACAGTTTCCACTCTATAGTTTTGGTCTGGGCCACTCCGCAGGAGCCCGCTTCGCGCAACAAGTTAAAATAACTGGCCATTAACTCCTGACCTGAGTAATTAAAAATAATATTTATTAACATAATGTATGTACACTCAGCTTTAATTTTAAAGATGTAATTAAAAGAATAAGGTCTCGTTAGTCCGTGGTTTAAGTACCGTGCAGAGGTACTTATTAAACCTTGGGTTCAATTTCCCGGGGTGTGCAAAATTAGTTCTTGATGAAATGAAAATGTCAATTATACCAGAGACATGTACAACAACATGGCATGTTATATCAGTTGGCATTATATAAGATTGCGGGTGGAGCAAATTCGATGTTCCCCTAAAATTACTCTACTACGAGTATCACTGTTGATGGACGCTATAAGAGCTCCTGATTTGCAGAATTAACGGAAGAATCAACACTTGTATTTATTTTACCAGCTGATATCGCCATCATAAGCCTCGATTGTTCAGCCTCTTCCTCAAATATTTCTTTTTGACGAGTTGTAAATATGAATCCTGCGTCGTCATCGTCATCAGTACCCACATTGAATTGAGATCTGGTGGGCTAGAAAATAAACATTATTTTTATTTATTTTTGAGAGTAGATAGGGTGATATTGAACCTTTAAAAATGGGGTGTGAAGAAGTGAACCATCATCCTTTTTCTAAAAACTAACCTCTCCTGTCCATGGTGCATCCTATCAAATAGCGAACGAAGCTCTGACGATGGCTGATGGTGGTATAACCATCAAAACTCAAAGGCGTAGCTAAAGGGCAAGCCAGTGGCACAGGTTGCAGCGTCACAGCGGAAGCTAAGTCCTACGATCACTCAGCGTGGCGATTATGGGCAAATTCTCCAAATAATTGCGAGCGTAGAGAGAGCTGTGTCTAGCAGTGGAATTGAAATGAAAAAGAGTTCCGGAATGTTGGGTATAATTTTAGAACGCCACTTCCAAATTAGATTTTTTTTTGTTGTGAAACACCTATCAGTTGTACTTACTTTTTGGAACGTCATTCCCATGAAGCAACTAAATGCTTCAGACAAATGCTGCGTTCCCAGTTCAGGACGTTCTCTTCTCAAATGCAGTTCTCCCAGCAAATGCAACGCCCGTCCCAACTGCCTTCGAAGACCGTGTTCCATGGCCAAAGCACCCATCTCGGTGAGCAACTTGGCCGCCATTTCATGATCACCCAATCTGCCGTTTAATATATATAATACCTTTGCAATAAAAAATGACGACTGATTTAGTATCATGGTTGAGAAGTAAATCACGAAAAAAGGTTGCGGGTTCGATCGATGTACATAATATATATTTGTATGTATGAACATGTATATTTGAACTACCCCGGGTGTTTTCATGCACAAAATGAATGCATTAAAAGAAAAAGTATTTTAGTGATGAAATGTTTTATCCGTTATGGCACTAGTCACTAGTAGTACAATGGTTAATTTGTCGTCAGACAGAGCTGGGTGATGTCCAATGATTAAATTAATATATTTAATTTATAATAATGTTGCAAAATGTTTAACGATAGCATAATCAGGTGACTGTGGAAGTACTCTAGGCACTCTATTCTCACAGAAGACCAACGTATGATTAGTACAGAACGCTCAAAATAGCTTCAACAGAAAGTACCTTTGCTATTGCGACGAGCCATTTGGTGTAATGGTCGAGACGTCGGCTATTACACCAAAGGTCGCGGGTTCGATCCCCGCACGGTACAAACATTTGTGTGCATGAACATGTCTGTTTGTATCGGTCTGGGTGTTTCTATGTATAATATGTATGTATTTACAAAAAGAAAATATAAGTAATATTTATCCGTTGTCTGGCACCCATAGCACAAGCTAATGCTTAGTTTGGGGCTAGATGGCGCTGTGTGAATAATGTCCAGAGATATTTATTTATTTTATTGCGTTCAGTTTGGTAAGTGTGCGAGGCTCGAACTCCCCTTTGTATAGTTGCTGCCAGGAAAACATTAAAATTTCACATAAGATTCGTTTAACTAGGGTAAAAATATAATTATGTCATGATTGTGCCAATAATACATCACATGACAATACACATGAGGACATATCACCCTGTTCTAATTAGAAAGTATAATCTAGTATGCTATTTACAAGTAAATAATGAATATTAAGTGCAAGTGCATGCGTATATTAGTATGAATTAACTTGATTTACCACGTCATTAGCACAAGTACTGTTTCATATTTGCATTAAAACTGTAATTTATAGTTTTTACCTTTTTTTTAAATTTTAATACACTAACCTTTATATACTTTATAAGAATTGTAGAAATGGATTTATTTCATGGTTTAAAGGAATAAAAGGAAGGCTTACTGCCTAATATCGAAATGTGACAAAGAAGAAATTTTTGCTACTGACGGAATTTGACAGATTAGAGTACCTATCTGCTGTACAAAAACAACCTTGTATTATCGTGTTCGTATCGTGTATTTATCGTGCGAACCTCAAAAATTCTTGGCCCGAATCTGTGTTTCCATGGTTACAATTTTGGGGATCTTCAAATCGCTATTTAACAGGTACCTTCTAGGCAGGCGTGTAACAACGTAAGCCGCTTCATCACTTATCATCAGGTAAGAAAGAGGTCAAATTTAATGCAAGCCTATTCCTTATAAAAATATAGTTTTTAGGGTTCCGTAGCCAAATGGCCTTATGGATTCGTCATGTCTGTCTGTCTGTCTGTCCGTCCGTCCGTATGTCACAGCCAAAGAACTAAACTATTGAAGAATAAGAGCTATACTGTTGAAAATTGGTAAGTAGATGTATTTTGTGAACCGCATTAGTCCCCCCCTGTAACTTCTAAAATAAGAGAACGATAAAACTAAAAAAATATATGATGTACAAACATGCATTGTAAATATATTCAAACTTCCATTGAAAATTGGTTTGAACGAGATCAAGTAATTAGTTTTTTTTATAATACATCGAAAATCGTACACCGCAATTTTCCTCTCATTCAATCAACTCAAATATAAAAACATCGATCAAACTTACAAAGAACTACAAGAACTTTTATATTATGATGATACTTGCTGCTACGGAACCCTTCATGGGCGAGTCCGACTCGCACTTGGCCGGGTTTTTTTACAAGTGTAACAAGACGAGCAGCTCGTACACCTAATGGTAAGCGCCACGTCTGCCCTTAGACAGTTCAGTTTGACTAACCTTTGCATAACAGCTGCCAGGTGCATTCTTGTTTCACACAAACCTTCGACATTATTACTCTCTGTGTGTATCTTAAAAGCCCTCTCTAAGGTTTTCTGTGCATTGTTCAGATTGTTCATCATAAGTTGACAAATACCGATTTCTATTATCGCTTCTGCAAGCTTGTTAATATCGTTTGCTGAAATAATGTAAATAATATAAAACTGAATTGAATCTTTAAGAGAACGTCCAGTTGATAAATGTTTTGCATTAATTCCAAAAAATGGTTACCTTACTCTACTGAGCATTGGAGCATTGTACCAGCTTTTCTTGCCTAGATGCGTATTTTTGGACTACAGGGCAAACCCATGAATCGCAATTTGACTTAAAACATTTTTTAATATATTATTCTACATAAATCTAAGTACCTATTATATCACTCACCGTCTTTAGCCCTCCTCTCAGCTAAACGTGAGAGTCTCTCTGCTTTAGCAGGATCGATCTTTCTGATCGCCCTGGCTCTGGTCAACAGTACTCTGTGCAGCTGAACTGCGGTCATAGCAAACACCGTGTCAGGTGGCACTTCCTCGTCGTCAACTGGTTCGTACAGCGGCCAGTCCTAAATGAATAATACGGTTATTTTAAATCTTTCTCTTTTCTTGAGCGTTTTGTCCCGAACTAGTCAGGGTATTCTTGCACCGTGGCGCAGGATTTTGCAAGTCCAGTTATTACTTGGCTTGGAGCGACTGCTATCTCGCCTCCGTAACAGGGTAACCACCAGATCACTTGGATCATTGCTAGACAGACAAACGACTGTGCAGGTTTCTGCACCGCCGAGCTAGTACGCACACCGAAAAATCTATATGTGCGCGCTGAGTTAGATTCTATCCATCGTGGAACCATCAACCTCGCGCATGTGAAGTGACATTTCATACCACTTTACCGCTACCAAAGCTCTACAGTTATTTTAAGTTGGGGAGGGGGGAGGGATATTAATAAATAAAATAATATTATCCTGGGATATTTTCCAAACAAAACCAGCTAGACCATTGAGTGATTTTTTTTAATGATCCTGATATTTCGTTAGTAGCAGGACATCACACAACTCATACCTTTCCTATAGCATTGTCTCGAACCTCTGTAAGTATCTGCGAAGGTTCGTCTGGGTCGGCTCCGGGAACTGTCAATAGAAGTTCATTGTTAGGACAATCGTAAGGTATACCAAGATTAAAGTTATAGTACATTTTTGGATTAAAATAAATGAAATCGACTCTGATGGCAATCATATTTATACATCTATGTTTGGATGTTAATTATTAATAGTATTAGTTGTTACCTCCGTTGATTCTGATACCCATAAGTGCTTACGTATTACCTGGGGCCAGATCACTTTAAGTGAGGTTGACCAATACAGTTACTAGATCCGTGTGTAATTCACAATTAAAAAAAAACTTTGTGCATCATACATCAATGACACAATAAATCAAAAGGTTTAGATCATGTAAAGGTAGGGTAAAACATGCCTTACTGATAGTGTATTATTTATTGTGTTATTTATGGTCAGGAACAAATTATACTATGTACTCGTAATATGCACAAACATCCGCAATGACAATGCATCTGTATAATTTTCTTAACAAATTGTAAACAACGTAGTATTGCTATACGTTACTTTATAATAAAAAAAAGTTAAATAACTTCTATATAAAATAATATTCCAGCCCCATTATAATAGATATATTAGCCTTTCAAGCTTTCGTACAACCATTTTTCTCAGAATAAACTGTGGATAGCAACATAAGCAAGTTAAAAAACCAGAACTATTTTAATGTTTTTAATATGACACATCTAACAACTCGTTCGAAAACATGTTTCAAGTGAAACAGCCACTAAAGGAAGCACATTAATTAAACTTCAAATTAAGTGAACATGGGTGATATAAAAATTACATTAAATAAGACTTAAAATCTTTGAACAAATCATCAAAGTAACAAGCTTATTGTCACTTTACGAATTAACATGCTTCTGAAAAAGTTAAAAATTTAGCCAAACAGAAATGGGACCATTAATGAAATTACTACAATAGTAAACAACAAGTTATTAGTTTAAAATCTAAGTACAATACTTTTTTTTAAATACACCACAGGTAGCGATGTTTTTAACGGGTCCACCCGTTAAATACAATAATTGTTTTTGTCTATTTTTTGGCCTGGATATTTCGAAAGAAAGTATTTGTGTGATGTTTGTCCGTTTTCTGTCACCCTCATTACGAGTTATGTCTGTGGCGAATATAAGGCATCCACTGGAATCGGGTGGCGTGGAACCGATTTGGGAGAAGCCTATGTCCAGCAGTGGACGTCTATCGGCTGAAATGATGATGATGATGTAACCCAACATACTCAAAGACAAAGATCTAAAGAATATGCTAAACACCATGTTAGGCAAGACAATTATAATCTAGATTTACTCTTCGGAACTAGATCAATGTTAGGAATTTCCTCATATCGAAGGATTACTACATTACTTCCTCGTATCCGTTATTATACTCGTAGTTGCACGTATTCCTATATAGATGAAATAAGTAGGTACCTATGCAAATAATAACTTCGACCTTACCGAACTGCACTTATCTAGTAACAATGACATACGTATTAGAAAAGTTATAATATGATAGATTTATAGATGAATATATTGAGTTTATAGTTTGTATCGGAAAAGGAATTCGTTTATTTTGATTAGTTGAATCTATAATAACGAATGTTAAATAATAATAGTTCCTAACCCAATTCCGGCTATGAACGTACCAAAATCAGGCATGGACCAAAATGGCTATACAGACGTCCGAGGCTCGAAATAATGTTGCCTCCAAACGTTTACTCTTTATTTCCAGATTCAGGATTATAACTGAGTAGAATCAAAAGAAAACTATAAATAAACCAATAATTAGTGCCTTCATTAGTCACGGGATCAAATCCGAGAATAAAAGAGTTTAATAAAATTAATATAAGACAGACCTCAATTAATATTAAAAATACATAGCTCAAGCTCTTTAGGTAGGTACTTATCGAGCATTTACGTAGCAACCAGAAGCAACATAAATGTTCGTCAAATGAATTTTTCCTTGGTAGGATTCGGAACCCATCTATTTTTGTTACCACCAATGCCGCAAGGCTTTAGTCGGTTTGTCTTCATCACTATTTATCACGTGTTTTAAAAACTTTGTTACGTCACATGTCACCGCTCCCACACCGCTCTGCTACCACATGAACATAGTCGATATATTCAAAGTACGAGTATACTTATAAAATATAAGCTCAATATTACCCATCGACGCGCCTCGATAGACCATCGACCATGGATTTACTACCGGGCCGAGATATCGGGGTCCTGGGTTTAATACCCGGGTCGAGCTAATTTTATTTATTTTTTATAAGCTTCAATGCACAAATCGAGCACAAAAGACGGACTTAATGCCTCATGGTATTCTCTCCAGTCAACATTTAGGCCAAGCAGAAAAAAATAGTGGTTGAAAACAATTTGTGTATGCTTTTTCGGACACTGCTCGGATTTGTGATCACCAACCCGCATTTGGCAAGCGTGGTGAAAGTCAAAGTCAAAGTATTTATTTTGCAATTTGATTTACCAAGAAATTCTTTTGCACGTCATAAACTTTTTTTCCTACCAGCACTTCGACGTGAATGAATGGCCTGCTGTTGAGAAGAAGTGCCGCAAGAAACTCAACAGTTACATATGATAGCCTTTTTTAAATCATTTTTTGTTGTACAATAATAACTTAATAATAATATAATGTCAAAATTATAACAATATAATGTCAACTTAATAATAATATATGTAATAAGTACAATAAATAAGCATAAGAGTAGATGTGCAGAGAAGCAAATGTGTTTCATGTCCACAGAGTCTTGTCATTTAAGTAATCTTCTACTTTATAGTAACCTTTTCTCATAAGGTAATCTTTGATAATGACTTTAAATTTATGTAAAGGTAATTCTACAAGACGTTGTGGTACTTTGTTAAATAGTCCAATGCTCAGTCCAACAAATGACTTTCCTGTTTTATGAAGCCTGACATTAGGAACGGCAAGTCTGTGCTTATTCCTTGTGTTAAATTTGTGACAGTCGGATTTTTTTAGAAAATTATTGTAATTCTTGCGAACATACATTAAACAAATTAGTAGTAGTGATTAAGCCAGTTCCCATCTTTGTAACTTTAACTTGATTTGAAGAATGGAGGCCTTTCAAAATCAAAATCAAAATATTCTTTATTCATGTAAACTTGTATCAAGTATTTATGAATCGTCAATTACAGAGTGACTCTACCACCGGTATCGGAATGCAGTCATCTGCCGAGAAGAACCGGCAAGAAACTCGACAGTTACTCTTTTTCATCGCCATGTTTGTTTACAATTTGTTTGTTACAATTACTGATTAGTTTTAGAATACCAAGCCATACAGTATAAAGTATAAGAATGAGACTATAATCGAGAAAAATCCGTGAGCCCTGGAAGACCAGTGCCCAAAGGTGGCACCTGCAGCACAAGTATGACGTATGTGCCAGCCATAATTTCACTCTTTGCCCTGCAGATATTAATAGGCTAAAACTTTATTACCCAACAAGACAAATGCCTCCTTCATTAAAATCGAGTGATCGTTATAATAATACGAGTACATTTATTATTTACGTTGCTAGAGAATTGCGGGTTGTTGACCACAGACAAAAGTTGTTTAGAAAAATTTACCACAAACAACTCGAAAATTGAACACAGGACCCCGAAATCACCCACTAGACCAACGAGGCGTATACGAGTATTAATAATTAAACATTTAAGAGCTACAAAATAAAAACTAACATTTATCCAACAGGAACTTGGCGTAGTGGTATTTGCAGCATGCTTTTTGTCTGCCGCCATCGATCAAGTACTGACTGGAAACAGCAATGGCCGCCAGGAAGAATTTCTCTGCCAACCACAAAATCCCTTTTCCCTGTTCGGCGTAATACGTTGCCAATGCCAGAAGTCCTAGGCATTCTTTCTTCGTATTACCTAGAATGAAAGAAATTAGTTAACTTGAGTCGAATTTAAGAAATTAGTTTGCTTGAGTCGGAAAGTAATCACTACGATCTATTCCAATGGGGGACTTAATTAAGAAGCTTGCCTCACTACGCTTCATTGTAAGGGATATAAACATCATAGTCATGTTTTTTTAAATTTATTTGTAGCAAAAAAAAATATGAAGTTCTGTCGGGTGAAGCAAAAAATAATACTAGATTACGAAGACAAGGTCTTATATTTATATTCCAGATGGATCGTCCTATTAGAACTTAAAAATCCAATATTCCATTATCGAGCCTACTTTGTATTCTATGTATAGCGGAAAACTTAAAGTACCTACACCAAACTTCCTCAAGTAAATTACAAATCCTAACGTAATAGTAACATAGTCGAGTCTCAACGGACATTAGTCCTAATGCTCAAAACGTTTTCTTATACACTATTATGTAACAAATAAATCGATCAAGTGTGACAAGAATTTATGGGTCATTATGTGAACTGCGGTAGGCGAAAACCACAACTAGAATGGGGAATAAAGAACGGAAATAACAGCGGGACGTCTAATATAATGGTTTGTGAGGTACGGTACTACAAAACAAAATATTTCGCGAGAAATTTTTCGGAAATTGATTACATATATTGCAATATTACGAGCTCCACGTTTTCGCAAATGTTAAAGCTGCGTTTCTAATAATCTGACTATACGTTCAAAATTTTATACATTCAACATTTACTGTAAATATCTACCCCAAAGACTAGGTAAACCAATTACTTTAATCAAGGAACAAAGACTTTAAAAACAAATCACCGCATAAATTCACCTTTATCTCTTTCTTTCTCAGCCTTCATTAGCCCCTCACAAATGTGCTCCAAATAATCAACTCGATTCCGCAGATCCACGACAATCCCGATATCATCCTCCGCCACGAGCTGAATGTTGTCGTAAATAAGGTCTTGGAGGTAATCAGACGACTCAGTATAACCGGATTCCCTCAATTCTAAAATAAGACATTCGTGCAAAGGAAATTTCCTCCTGAAATTAAAGTGGAACGTGTTTTACTTAGGCTAGTTTATAAAGACTGACGCTGTAACAGTCCCAGGGGTTGAGGCAGGTCACGTTTTGTTGTGATATTGTTTGGAGGTAAATAAAAGGTTTATCCCGATTAGGATAAACTTGTGAGCACAAGCGTATTTTATATAATGTTGGTTCATAATGTGGCCTATTCCATTGAGGGGCACAGGAAGCATTGCTCAATATTGTCACACCGTATACTCCTACTCTGATCTTCCAGCCTCATTAAACTTGCACCCGATACATAGAATGAGAAATGAGGTCTCCCATATTATTATTCTAATTTAAGCTTTTGCATAATAACTGTTATAATAATAATAATAATAATAAATTTATCCTTTGAAAGATTTGTGGTATCATAAGGCACACTGTCTAGGGAATCAGTATCATTAGTAACGATACCGACGTGAGGAGGGAGGCAACTTACTTTTGAATCAAGTAAATGAAGGTGGAGTGTTATCCGGTATTTACTGAAAACGTACCTCCTTATTCCCTTGGCGTCGAGTGTGTCCAAACTAAACAAAGCTTTGTTTCTCATGTTCTCCAAACTAGTCTTGGTCATACAAGCTATTAGCTTCGGCAGCTGCCGCCTATGGATTGATATACGTGACTTCATGACTAAAGCTAATTATATACAAAACTAATTAAAAACTAAAGGATTTTTTATTCAAAGTTATATGAAAAAATAGTTTAATTAATATAATATTATTGACAATCATAGCGATTTTGACAGTTTGTTTTACAACGACAGGTTTATATTCTTGGCCAGTTGGCTGACTAAAAACAACTAAAAAGTATGAACTTTGAAATAAAATTAACTAATTTATTATAATAAATTATTCTTTACTTTATCAAAATAATTATTTTGATTGCAGCTTTCACAAAACTTGATCACCGTAGTAACATCGGCTAAAGCTACTAAAAGTGAAATTGCTGTTACAAACACTCAGGAGCAGGAGCTTCTACGAGAATTAGACAAAATGACTAAACTTCATTTACTATCGTTAATAAATGACTTCATTTACTATCGTTAATAAATGACTTCATTTACTATTGTTAATAAATATATAAGCATGAGGGATGATTTTTGGGCACCAATCATCGTCATACTCATCAGGCTAGGTGTTCATTTGGTGTAATTTTATTGACGGAGGCTTTTCCCGTCACTTTATTTTTCTCTGGTGCAGTAAAATCTGAACGAGGGTTTCATAATAGCGCATAAATATTCTTATAATAGTAGTTCTTGTTATTTTTTACGGGATATCTTGTTAGGGTTTATAGGTATTGCCCTTCGTCAATAAGGGTAGAGGAGGCCTGTTGTTCCCCATTATGGCCAGAAAAATACCACACGTTACTGCATTATGTATTTTTAGGTTGAGATTCTACTACAGTTATCTACCATGTTATCACATGCCTAATAAGAGCTTACTTATTTTCTTTTATTATTAAAAATTATACGTGTTTGTGCAAAGTTTAGATTTATTTTTATGACAACACATTCCATTGTCCTTGACACAAGTTCCTCAAGCAGGAAAAAAACTTTGTACTCGTAAAAGAATTCCGAGAATAAAAACAAACGGTCAGTTTTGGCTTTTGGATTATAAATACTTAGATAAATGTCATATCATTTGATTATTCTCCAGAGCTATGATAATGCAATGTGCATTCATTTCTGGTTTTATGATTAGTTACTTAACTTGTCATACTCGTAGATCGAATCTGTTGTACAGATTGTAATCTTGTAAAAATGTTCATAACAGATAAAAAACCTAAAAAAGCCCTAAATGATTGTATTAGTTTCATTATAAATCACTGTGTAACTAATTACTTATTTTCAATTTAAAATCTTGTCGTCCTCGGATTAGGAAGTTTATAGGTACTTCAAGTAAATTAGATTATGTATTAAGTAGTACCTACCTACCATCTTCGTTTTAGCGGCGAGAAAAGCAATCATCCTATTGAAATTCTTGACTACTATAATGTTTATCTTAAATTTACGTTAGCCGCAGTCTGCTCAGGTGGCTTTTAAAATCTCAATTTTCTTCCAACAACAGTTGGCATTTTTCATCAAAGATGTTGGCTAAGCTGGCAAAATGATTATATTTTCAGAATCTTTTTAGTTAAGTACTTAGTAGCACTATATACGACCACATAACATGTACTTGTGTGACTTTTTTATGCCTTTTGCCATCGTTACCTGCTTAAAAATCTTATTTCGTTGAAGATTTGGACGACTTTTTCTACTCTTGTTGACTGACTCTTCATTTTTGTGGCTTGTGATCATCTCGCCAGCAATAGCTCAAAATCACATCAAGGTACCTTTGGCTGGTTACATTTATTTCTGTATTCCACCGAGTTGTAATTCCACAGGCTGACCTGATTGATGCTTGGGTATTAGATGCCGTTGTATAAGCAGTAATTTAAATATCATTTTAAACATGAGTTTGTATTACTGTATAACATTTATTATACCAAAAAAAAATATGCCAGTTAGCTGCGAACGCTAGCTTGTTTCCAGATTGTAATCTGACAAAATTGCCCAGTAAATGTTATACTCGTAATTTCGTTTTTGTTTTAATGGGTACCCGTACGTGCCATAATATATTCCCTAAACAGAAATAGAGTGAAAACTATATCTACCCGGGTGAATTGCCCAAGCAAAAAAAAACACGGCTCAGCTGAGAACGGTAGTGCAATGTGCTGATTTTTAATTTTATATATTTTTTTTCAACAAAGTAAGTACTTCTCTACTTTGGCAAAAAAAATCATTGATTTATACCCTTTAATACAACAAAAAAAAAAAATACAAAGGGTCATTTTATCATCACGGTGCCTTGTCCCCAACCCAATTCCGCTCATAAAATACCTTCCCCTGCAAATACATTCGTAATAAGGATATAAATCGATTTAGTTATCATTACATTATAAAATGTTCGATCAAATAAAACTATTTTTGTTTGTTTAACTTCTATCTCATGGATTTGACAGGCAGTCAACTTTTGTCCTGAAACAAGTTATCATTTCAGAGGACAGTAAGTTTTAGTAGAATAGCAACGACAACACTGCGTTATTACGCCCCTCTCACCTTTCCTCACTTCGGATCAGCCCGGCTCAAGCTGTTGGTGCGATCGCACGGGTCCCAGCGTCTTGCGGTTTCCCGCCAAAAAAGTAAGTTTATCATTTCAGTGTTATGGGGACAAACATATTATCATTTCGGTGATTGTTATAACTCGTGCTAGATTCGTTTGATTTGTTTCAAAATTATGTATTCATTTCGCCTTATGTACTGTTTTGTTTGAGTAGTGTTAATATTTTTAAATAATTTTATTTCGGAGTTTAATGTAGAAATAACCTCTATTTTATCATCTCGGTGCTATCATTTCGGTGGATTCGGTGGACAGTTAAACCAATTACAGTCCACTGAAATGATATTTATCACCGAAATGATAAAACCGTAAAGTTTTAGAGTTCCTTGGGTCAAATATAAAGTAATGGTTTTTCAATGTACTTTGTAATTTTACCTAGAGTGATTATTCGGGTGTATTTGTTGTGTAACAATTATCACATTAAGATATAATATACATAATTATATCTATGTATGTATGTGTTAGTACTAGTGATGTTACGAATATTCGTATTCGCATTGGCATATTATCGCAAATTTTTGCATTATCGCGAATGCGAATCATTCGCAAAATCCTGCGAATGTTTTACGAATTTGATGTAATGGCAGAGAAGTCGGCTATTACACCAGAGGTCGCGGGTTCGATCCCCGCACGGTACAAACATTTTGTGTGCATGAACATGTCTGTTTGTATCGGTCCGGGTGTATTATACAGTATGTATTAACAAAAAAAAGCATAACCTACTTATATTATAAACGCGAAAGTTTGTAAGTATGGATGGATGTTTGAAAGCTAATAATATGTTTAGTTATGGCTAGAGGACGCTGTGTGAATAATGTTCAGAGATATTTCTTATTTATTTCGTAATGGTATTCAATAAGTTAAGAAACCGGGGAAGTTAAGTGGGTAGTGGACGCTTTATTCTCGAGTCCCACACACGGCCGCAGGTCTAGCTAGACCCCGACTTGAGAGGTCTCAAGTCGGGGTGGCACCTAGGGAGGGCCACCCGAGAAACAAGGTGACCTCCAGACTTGGCTCGGGCGACCTGTGCAATGCGGACGTTGGGGAGCTACCCCCGCCCGCAGGTCAACCCTCAGACCAGAGGAGGCGTGCTAAGTGAGCTCGCCTTTTCCGGTCCGGCCGTCTACGCCGGAGGGGAGCAGCGAGGGGGTTCCTCCTCGCGCTCTGCTATAAAACTTCCTCGCAGAAGGAGGCGGCCGCCTCCCACGCACTCCTGTTGGCGACCATGGCACGAACCATGGTCGCCAACGGGAGGCGTCCACTGCCTAGCGCCGCGACGAGTTCGCGGCGCTCGTGTTGCCAGGCCGGGCGCTCGACGAGTGTGTGCTCGGCCGTGTCGGGTGCGTCGGGTGCGTACAGGTAGTGTCCGAAACTTCCGTGTGCGGACAAAACCTGCGACAGGCGGTAGGTGAGGCAGCCGTGCCGGCGTTCCACCCACTCCCTCTACACTGGACCAATGGCCTCAATCGTCCAGTGGCCGGCACTTGGGGCTTGGAGAGCTTCCGCCCATTTGGCCAGAGCCTCTTCCCTGGCCTGGACACGACCCAGTGCTACCTTCTGCAAGCTGGGTCGTTCCCCCCCCCTCCTCCTTGCCGCGACCCGGATTCGATGCACCTGAACTAAATTATACCTAGCATTGTTCTCTTAGTACAATAGGTAGATATTACCACCAAAAACATTTTCAATAAAATGTTGGCAAGAAAAGACCAGAATATGACTCGCACTCTCAAAAAGTTAACAGATCTCATGAAGAGCCAAGCTTCTTACTCTACGCGCCCTTATTCTACAAGGCCTCACTTCACAAACTCTACCTTAGGCAAAATAAGTAAAATAACAATTCATTCATATCATAATAAACATTATATTACACTAGCGGGCGCCCGCGGTTTCACCCGCGTGGTTCCTGTTCCCGTGGGAATTGATCAAAATCCTTTCTTAGCGGATGCCTACGTCATAACATCTACCTGCATGCCAAATTTCAGCCCAGGTTTGGGCTGTGCGTTGATATCTATCTGTCAGTCAGTCACCTTTGAGTTTTATATATTAAGATTTATATAATTTTTTGAGAATATTGTAACCTGAAAGTATGCTAAATGTAATATCTAACTATAATTTAAAATAACTGTGTACTGTCCTGTCTCAGTATTTATCTAAAATTTGTGGAAATCAAACCTAACAAAGTACAGAACCCTGGCTCCTCGGCACGGTTGTTCTTAGCTGTATCATTTCGGTGGATTTATTTCATTTCTATCATTTCAGTGGTTATTTATATCATATCGGTGGACACTTATCATTTCAGTGGACTCTTAAAAATTCATCCTTAAATATTTATATAAGTATTGATGATATTGGATGACCACTCACGCACAATGTTAAAAATAGGCTAAAGTTTTATTTGTCACTAAAAATAAGAAGATAGCATTGAAACAAAAAAAGTCCGCGGAAATGATAAAAAAATTTCTGTTGTTGAAATTCACCCACCCCATGATAACGTGGAACATTACACAATGTTGCTTAGTATAAACCGGCCATGAACTAGGGGTCCTGGGATCATTTCCGGGGTCGGGCAAAATGTCGGAATTTAGAATGGAACTGATAGGCTACCAAATTTCTAAACAGCTATTTATATCGCAGTGTCCGAATCGACAGTGAAAAAAATACTAAAATTAAAAAGTGTCAATTCGGACACTGTGTCCGAATCGACAGTTAGTCAATTTAACTTGGTACTTATTACCACAAAACTCTTATTTACGCATTGATTTTGTCATTGTCTGAAAACTCAAAGATAATCAAATGCTTCAACAATCACCAACAAAGAATCAAAGAGCTACTGATCTTGAAAGAAATAACTTTATGTTAACTAGCACGCCCAAAATGAATTTAAGTTTTAGGCTACATTCACACTGCCACAATCGATATAAACGATACGTACACTGAAGAAAATATTTACTTAATATTTTTATTAAAAAAAAAAACATTCGTAAAAGGCTGCATGCCTGTCTGCCAACTGGTAAAAAAAATACATTGTCATTTTACTAGTACCTAACAAAAACAAATCACAACTGTGATACTTACTATAATAGTATAATATAAAGAGAGGATATACATACAAGTACCTTTCCTAAATCAGTTATGCAAATCTGTATGTTTCCTTGTTTAATGTCTAATGACGAAGAAGGTGAAAGACTTGAAATTATGATGATTATGAAACTTAGGAGGGAATGTTTATATAAACTGTATAGTACGAGTATAATAATAATAAGAAACGTTTATTCTCACCATAGTTATACAAATTTTAAGTAAAGTAAATAATAGTTAGTTAATAAGTAAACGGGTTCGTTAAATATATCGGTCTGGTTGTTCTTTGTTAACATGCACATTTTTATAGATATGTAACATAAGTATTTTAAATCCGTTCTTTGGCATAATTAATAATTTGTAAAATTAATAACTTGTGTAAACAACTAAGATTTCCATAACTCCTCAATCACACGCCTCCCACAACTCAAGCAAATACATCCATATTTGTACGATACCAATAAATTCTAAATAGCTCTAAAGTTTATTATAGGTCTCGGCATACCCGTAAATGTTAGGGCTTTTGCATACGGGGTGTTGACAGTCTTAAAGATTAAATAGATAATAAGGTTACAAGACTCCTATCTCAACTATTTAAGAGATCCCAAAGATTTCGCTTCAATAGATTGGTAAATTCTTTGGTTCTTCCCTCCAAGTCACGTCGCAGCATACTAAAAGATCGAAATGATTTTTGGTGTGGGGATAGTTTGGCAGCTGAAAAATAACATAGAATAATCTTATCTTGGAAAAGTGGGTTATTCCCATTCATCCTACGGGTGGGACAAAGCTTAGTAGGACAAACGGGAATTCTATGAAGGAAGTAATTTTTATTTCTGTTAGTCCCACCATCCTGTGGAATAACGTCGTATATGCCGTGGGTAGAAGACGAAAGAAAATGTAGTACGTTACGAACCTATGTAGTAATCTGTGAAATCAGTAACGAGCTTAAAACAGTACACACTGTACCGTGCGTGAATGAGTAACACAAGAGAAATCCCGTAATAATAAAAAAAATTGAACATTCATTCAACAAAATATGAAGATATGGGTGCTTTTTTGCTAGTGGTTGACTGGTCTTTTTGTGCGTCGGTATGTCATCGGCTTTATCAAAAGCTCTGGCCCCGCGCCAACCCGTCGCCGTGACGGCGCGATCAATTCCGCCCCAGTAGCTATTAGGTAATACGCGCTTGCCTGAAGCAGGCATTGTTCGAGATTTGCTGCAGACGGTATACCACAGACTAAATATTTATTAGGGCAGGTATTAGCGCCTCGTTAGTTTAGTTGTTTAACCTGGCTGAGATCTCGGGATTATGGGTTCATTTCCTAGGTCGGTTAAAAGATGGGTCAGTCAATCGCCACAAGGCGGGCACTGGCTCGTCCCTCTTCGGGTGTGAACGGCAACCGGGGGATTTTAGTGGGTAGTGGACAAGTCCTAAGTTACACACATGGCCGCAAGTCTCGCTAGCCTGAAGTTATGGTGCATTCTCATTCGAGAATGGGACGAAGCTTGGTGGGACGAACGGGAATGAACCAAAAAAAAAAATGTCCGATATAAGATGTGTAGGGGTTTTTGAACACAGCTTGGGTTTATGATCACCACAATCACCAATCTGAATCGAAATAATTATGATATCTAACGTAATTATAAACACTCTATATTTCGACGTCATCACCTTTACTTCCGTTTCTTGGTTTCTTCCAAGTCATATGTACTAAGTTTGTCATAGTAGAATAACTATGATAACATGTGGTCACACTACACCATTTATATTCTAAGTGAAAAAATGTACGTCCTTCTGTATACATATTATGTTCAAACTCTTTGGTAAAAAACAAAAAAATTTTACTTTCAACTCAATCTCTTGTTACAAATCATAATACAAGCTTTTTGTAAATTCAGTGGTTTTAATTATTAAATCACCATTTTTGGTCGTATCGAGTCCGGATATTAACTGTTTTGGGTGAAGTAAGAAGTACGAGTATTTCAGCGCGCATCTGTTAAAAATGGAGAAAATCGCGGAAGCACAGACTGCCATCCACAGTCAGGTGAGCAAATTACTTACCAATTATAAGAAAGCGGGTCAAGATCGGCTTACGAAAGGATATATAAAGGCTAGAATGGAGATTGCTGATACGTGTTGGAAAACTTTCGAGCAACAACACTTTAAGTTATTGTCGGCTGGTGCGGAATTCAAAAAGTCGTCCGAGTATTTTCAACAAAACATATACGATACGTGTTTTGATGAGTATCTCGATTTAAAAACGCGTATGGAGGAAAGACTCGATGATATTGAAGATAATAGTAGCCAGACGTCAGTATCAAAACAACAATGCAATTCCGTAGTGGATCAGTCTCCAGGTTCGAGCGTAAAGCTGCCGCCGATTCAATTGGGTACATTTTCAGGCGATTACAAGGACTGGTTATCGTTCCGAGATTTATTTAAATCGTTAGTACATGATAATGCAACACTTAGTGAAGTTAACAAATGCCAGTACTTAAAGTCGTGTCTACGTGGAGAAGCAGAAAACTTAGTCAAACAAATTGCAGTTTCAGAGGTAAATTATAACATAATATGGGAAATGCTTAACAAACGGTATAATAACAAGCGGAGTATTGTGAATACATATATGGGTAAGATGTTCAATCAAAAGCGCATCACATCCGAGTCTGTAAAAAGTATACGTGAGCTTTTAGATGTTACAACCGAATGTCTAGCTGTTCTAAAAAGCCTAGGTTTGCCTACTGATAGCTGGGATGATTTAATTACTTATTTAATTATTCAAAAACTTGATCCTGAGTCACATAAAATGTTTGAACAAAGATTAGAATCAGCTGATCACTTACCTACATGGGCAGAACTTTCTTCTTTCCTTGAGTATAGATTTCGCACACTCGAAGCTGTAAAACCTTCGCAAAGAGAAAACACACATCCCAGAGTCGTACCACCTGCAAGGAGTTTTGCCACGGAAATAAAAACAGAGCGTCGCATTTTAAACTGTGGTTATTGTAAGGAAGATAATCACAACACATATAACTGCAAAGAATTTTGTAAATTAGACCTTGAACAAAGAAAACAATTCGTACAAAACAACCAGTTATGCTTTAACTGTCTTAGAAAAGGCCATGATGTCAAATCGTGTTTACAGTCCACTAGTTGTAGAAAGTGTGGCCGCAGACATCATTCTTTGTTACATGGTTTTGTCACAACTACTATCCAGAGCAACTCACTTCCTCCCACTGATCCTGAAACAGTCACCACCCATAGTACATTTACAAAAAGCTACACAGAGAAACAACAAGTCATTTTAGCAACTGCACTTGTCAATGTGCAGTCTCAAAGAGATACAAACGAGTCACACACACTTCGAGCACTCATTGATCAAGGCTCGCAAGCCAGCCTGATCACAGAATCAGCTCGTCAGTTTTTGGGCTTCAAGAAATCACCAGTTGAAGGCACTGTGATGGGGGTCGGCTCCTCCACTTCTGTTACCAAAGCAACAGTTGACTTCAATATGCTTATCCGAGGAAGCTCTCAATCTGTAATACGAGTCAAAGCTTATGTTTTAAAATCATTAACTTCATACATACCTCAACATACTCATTCAGTTGAATGGCCTCAACTTAAAGAGCTGGAACTAGCTGACCCAACATTCCAAACACCTGGAAAAGTAGACATTATATTAGGAGCAGACGTGTTCGCAGAGATACTACAAGACGGAGTTATGACTCTAAAGAATAACAAAAACACACTGATTGCTCAAAAAACAACATTGGGTTGGTTGATATCTGGAAGGCATACAAACACACATCACAATAAGGTTAATGAAGTCCATGTACATCACGTCAAACTAGATATTGATTCTATGCTTCAACGCTTTTGGGAATTAGACGAGAGTTTAGATAAAAAATTAATGACAAAGGAAGAAACACAGTGTGAAATACATTATGAAAAAACACATTTAAGATTAGAAAACGGTCAATATCAAGTTCGAATGCCATTTAAAAACAATCCTCCTGACCTTGGTGAATCACTTGTTTTAGCTAAAAAACGCTTTCAATATTTAGAAAATAAATTTCAAAAGAATCCCGGTTTGCATGAAAAATATAACGAGTTTATGAAGGATTATTTGGATCAGAATCACATGGAACCTATTCCAACTAAAGATGTTGGCAAGAAGCAAACTACTTGCTACATACCTCATCACGCAGTAATCAACGAACAACATTTAACCACCAAACTGCGCGTCGTTTTTGATAGCTCTGCAAAAACAAGTAATGGTAAATCACTCAATGACAATACCATGATTGGGCCTCCTTTACAAAATGACATACGAGATGTAACACTGAGATGGAGGAGACACCAATATGTATTAATCGGTGATATACGACAGATGTATAGAAGGATTAATCTCGATGAAAGAGATAGAGATTATTTGAGAATACTATGGCGTTTTAACCCTGAAGAAGAAATACAACATTATCGACTGACAACTGTAACATACGGCACTTCATGCGCGCCTTACTTGGCTTTAAAGACACTCAGACAGTTGGCAGAAGATGAAAGAAATAATTTCGAAGATCAAGTGATTGACACTGTACTTCAGGATTTTTATATAGATGACCTACTTACCGGAGAAGGCTCTCTTGACAAAGTTATACAATTGAAAAACGATCTTGTAAAACTACTACAAAAAGGTGGGTTCACATTACATAAGTGGGCGTCAAACATTGTAGGCATAGAAGGTGTAGATCAAGCGAATCGCAAAATTCTTGGCATTAATTGGAATGGTCACACAGATCAATTTGAATTGAAGATTGAACTTCCACCAACCACTACAGAAACCACAAAGAGAACTATTTTGTGCGACATAGCAAAGATATACGATCCAGCTGGGTGGCTGGCACCAGTAGTAATAACAGCAAAAAGTTTCCTTCAAAAACTGTGGATAAACAAAATCGATTGGGATGAATATTTGCCCAGCTCACTACTAGAAGACTGGTTGACTTTCAGAAATCAATTAATCAACATGCCAACAATTAATTTAGAGAGATGGATAGGATTCACTGACGACAACGTGAAAGTAGAACTGCATGGCTTTTCGGATGCCTCTACCATTGCATACGCTGCTGTTGTGTATTGTAGGGTAATAACTCCTGACAAAGTCACTGTGACAATGATAGAAGCGAAGACCCGCATAGCCCCTGTTAAGCAAGTTTCCCTACCCAGACTAGAACTCTGTGGAGCAGTCTTATTAGCTAAGTTGTTGCATAGAGTACGGCAAGCTTTGTCAATACCCATTCAAGATACTTACGCCTGGACTGATGCTACAATTGTACTGGCCTGGCTACAAAAACCACCATGTTGTTGGACGACTTTCGTAGCCAATAGAGTTACTGAAATCACAAACGTAATAGATAAAGACAGATGGAATCACGTAGCCTCACTCGACAACCCCGCTGATGTAGCCTCCCGCGGAATCACGCCTGCAGACTTACCTGATCACCCACTCTGGTGGCACGGCCCATCCTGGCTGCGTACACGTGGTACGCTGCCGTTGGTCCCGTCCAGCTGCGTAGAACCGACGAACCTGGAAGAAAAAGTGTTAGTGAGTGTTAGTGTAATGCCTAATATCAGTGTAAATAGTGAAACAAGTGAAACTTACAAAGACACTAAGTTATTTGAAAAATACTCAAGTTTAAGCAAACTAGTTAGAGTTGTTGCATTCATCTTAAGATTTTACAATTGTTTAAAATACAAAATCAAAACTAAATGTGTATTAGAGTGTCCCAGTTATTTGACTACAACTGATCTCAAATCGGCTATGTTAACACTAGTTAAAATGTCACAAAGTAATAATTTACAAAAGGAAATCAATTGCTTAAAGAATGGTAATAAACATTGTAAAAGTTTGTATAAGTTGAAAAGGATAAGTCCATTTCTAGATGAACAAGATATATTAAGAGTAAAGGGTCGATTATGTAATGCAACTGTACACTATAATGTAAAACATCCTATTATTCTTACAAAAAATTGTAAACTGTCATATTTGATTGTTCAAGATGCTCATTGAAAGACATTGCATGGAGGAATGCAATTGATGTTTAATTTCATATGTTCTAATTATCATATAATCAAAGTTAAATATCTTATAAAGCAAGTAATTAGAATGTGTGTGTCTTGCTGTAGACATTCTGGTAAAACAAATATACAGTTGATGGGTGACTTACCTAAGTTCAGAGTAACTCCTCAGAGACCATTCAGCATTAGTGGTGTTGATCTTGCAGGACCTGTAACATTAAAATTGTTTAATGGTCGAGGTTCAAATAGAACACAAAAGGCATACATTGTTCTATTTATTTGCACAGCTGTTAAAGCAATTCACCTGGAATTAGTTACCAGTTTGAGTTCAGAAGCATTTATAGCAGCTTTTAGGCGTTTCACAGCTCGTAGAGGTCACTGCACAAAGCTCATAAGTGATTGTGGCACTAATTTTATAGGTGCTAGTAGGCAACTTAATGAATTAAATACAAATAGTTTAAAAAACTTACCGTCTGAAATAGCTGCACTCTTAGCTCAAAATGGTACTGACTGGCAATTTAACCCTGCTAGTGCACCTCATATGGGTGGCTTATGGGAAGCCAATATAAAATCTGTGAAAAGGCATCTCTGTCGAGTACTTAATGACACCAAACTCACATTCGAGGAGTACTACACTCTATTATGCCAAATAGAATGTTGTCTGAATTCTCGTCCACTAACCCCTGTGAATGACGAAATTGCTGATGTACTTACTCCGGGTCACTTCCTTATTGGGGAATCTCCAAATGTGATTTTAGACGAAAACTTAATCGATGTCAAGGTTCCCTATATACAACGCTGGCTATATCTTCAACAGAAACTTCAGTATTTCTGGAAAAGATGGAGTCAAGAGTATTTACAGACCTTACAAAACAGATCCAAATGGACGAGCATTCAGAGAAATATTGCTGTAAATGATATAGTTTTAATAAAAGATGAAAGGTTGCCTCCTGCGAAGTGGCTCCTAGGCAGAGTCATAGATACTCATCCAGGTACTGACGGACTAACACGAGTTGTTAGCGTTAAGTGCAAATCAATGGTCTTAAAAAGACCAATCCATAAGTTGTGTCTTATAACACATTAAACTAACATTGTATTTTTGTTTTTAAAAAAAAAAGCCTAATCGTCTTTTGGCGGGCGTTATGTTCAAACTCTTTGGTAAAAAACAAAAAAATTTTACTTTCAACTCAATCTCTTGTTACAAATCATAATACAAGCTTTTTGTAAATTCAGTGGTTTTAATTATTAAATCACCATATTCGTTTACCCGTTCGGTATCCAAGTGACTAACTGTCGTTTCGGACACAGTTTATTCGGACACAGTGTCCGAATTGACAATTTTTAATTTTAATATTTTTTCACTGTCGATTCGGACACCGCGATATAATTAGCTATTTTGTACAGTCAGATAAAAAATCTTTCTACGATTTCTTTTCGTAATAAAAATAAAGTCTTAACGTAGCCTTCTACACGAAGCTATAGGTAACGTTTCTAAAGATTACTAGGTCAAATGTGTGAGGAATGCAGAGGAGAATTATAGGATTAGGATTTAGCCAAGGCAATTTTAAAAGATCAGAGAATACAGCCTCAGGTAATTTACACGAAGATGACAGCGCTCCTGACCCGGGCCGTGGTACAACTGCGATGTCCAACTGGTTGTGCCACGGGGAAGTAAAGTTACCCATGGTTCAACTGGTTGTTCTATGGGGAAATATCTTTACCAATAGTTCAACTCGAGTGAGTTGTTCTTTCCTTGGTCCAAATAGTTATACTACTGGGAATCGCACCCGACCCGTGGTCCAACTGCGATTTTCAACTGTTGTACCATGGGGCAGTAAAGTGACCCATGGTTCAACTGGTTGTCCTATGATTGTTGTGGTTGTCCCCCTTTAATCCTTGATTCAGAATACTCAGCAAAGGGTACCAGGGCAACATGACCTTAGTGGAGTTATTTAAAAAGTTTACGTTATCCAGAAAAGTTATGTTTGATGAAAGAAGATTGCATTTGCCCGCCATTCCTTAATAGATTTACAGACACACATTCGCTAAAAAAAAATCCACTTTGCTGAGAATTCTGAATCAAGGGTGAGTTTTTTTTTTCTTGGTCCAACTCTCTGTAATACAACTATCAGGGAGATGGATCATGGGGACGCACAACAATCATAGAACAACCAGTTGAACCATGGGTAACTTTACTACCCTGTGGTACAACCAGTTGAACATCGCAGTTGTATCACGAGTCGGGAGCGGTTCCCCGTGGTCCAACCAGTTGGACATAATTCAACCGTTTTACCACGGGTCATAATCATAAATATCAAAAAAAAAGAGTTGGACCATGGGTAACTTTACTTCCCCGTGGTACAACCAGTTGGACATCGCAGTTGTACCACGGGTCAGGAGCGCTGTCATCTTCGTGTAAATTTATTACCTGAGGCTGTATTCTCTGATCTTTTAAAATTGCCTTGGCTAAATCCTAATCCTATAATTCTCCTCTGCATGCCTCACACATTTGACCTAGTCGTCTTTAGAAACGTTACCTATAGCTTCGTGTAGAAGGCTACGTTAAGACATTATTTTTATTACGAAAAGAAATCGTAGAAAGATTTTTTATCTGACTGTACAAAATAGCTAATTATATCGCGGTGTCCGAATCGACAGTGAAAAAATATTAAAATTAAAAAGTGTCAATTCGGACACTGTGTCCGAATAAACTGTGTTCGAAACGATAGTTAGTCATCCAAGTTACCTATATAGTCCAGTCAACAAAGCCTTAACTTTGCCATTTTAGAGGAAAAGCTGAAACCGGTGCCAAAATTTTCGTTAATGACTCTGTAATAACATACAATAAATGCAGGGTCAGGAGTCACCGGGGTCATACGAAAAAAAAATGGAAAAGGGTGAAAAAATGTATTTTTCCTAAAAATCTCGAAAACTAACAGAAAAATGAGAAAAAGTTTCAGACAAAAGTCGTAGAAAATTACTTTGTCTACAAAAAATGTTCTTATCAATTTGCGCGTATCGCGCACCGTTTCCTAGGAAATCGCGTACAAAGTGCGAAAATTCGCACAAACAATGTTTTTCGTTTAAATAGAATTTTTACAAATTTTTCAATTAAAAATTATTTTTATGCATTCTACGATATCCCCAAAGAGATTTCCGTCTTATTTTTATTAATTTGGTTCTACATCAATATGTGCAATTTGTACTCGATTTTCTAGCAAACGGTGCGCGATACGCGTAATTGATAATAATCTTTTCTGTAGACAAAGTAATTCTCTACAACTTTTGTCTCAAACTTTTTCTCATATCTCTTTTAGTTATCGAGATTTTTGGGAAAAAGTCATTTTTTCACCCTTTTCCATTTTTTTTTCGTATGACCCCGGTGACTCACGACCCTGCATTTTTTGTATGTTATTACGGGGTCATTAAGAAAAGTTTTGGCACCGGTTTCAGCTTTTCCTCTAAAATGGCAAAGTTAAGGCTTCGTTGACTGGACTAATACATAACTTGGATTCCGTAAAAGCCTCGTTAGTCCAGTCATTTTAGCATAAATTAGGTATGAATCTCGGAATTCGAGATACCCAGCTGTAAGTCTGTAAATACTTGTATATTGACACCCTAAAACTTGTCTCAAAACCTACATAGGGTGGGGTGTACGCAACTATTAAATTTCAAGGTCAAGGGGGCCAAAAATCGGTTTTTTGCGCTTTTTTTGTAAATATCTCGTTTCCTATGGGTTTTATGCTATTTGTATTTATTATCAATATTGTAGAATACAAAATTCTCTACAAATTTTGTTTAAAAAATTTTTTTATACGGTGAACCGTTTTCGAGATAGAGGGCAGAGAGCGCGCGGTCACAGCATCACTTCAGGTCAACCGGTGCCTCCGGTCGAAAACGCGCCATAATAGTTGATGAACTATCGATAAATCAATGATTATAAATATTTGTCAATTTTTCATTTCAAATTTTATAATTTTTTCCTAACCTATCCACTTTTTATTCAGTATCAATTTATACCTGCCCATGTTATTGCAGAATTGTTAATGAGAATTTGAACCTAATTAATATTAATAACTTCTTACATGATGAAAAAGTCTACTTCAAGCTAGACACTTACAGCGCAATTCTGCATCTTAGGCGTGCGGCATAAGCACGGTTTTTTTAATACCCCTTCATTTTTTGGATTAAAAATGGTTATTTGTCTTTTCATAGAATGTCATAATAATATTAAAACTAGTGCCAAGTGAGTTTGGGTTTCGGTTTCGGCCGAAACTGAAGCCATGGCCGAACATTCGGTTTCGGTTTCGGCCGGAAAACCAGTTTCGGTCGGACTCTACAAAAACCCCATAGGAAATGAGATATTTACAAAAAAAGCGCAAAGAACCGATTTTTGTGACCTTTGACCTTGAAATTTAATAGTTGCGTACACCCTACCATATGTAGGTTTTGAGACAAGTTTTAGGGTACAAGTATTTACAGACTTACAGCTGGGTATCTCGAATTCCGAGGTGAACTTACTATAATGACTGGACTAAAATTCTCGAAATTTTGGGACTTTTTTACTATTTGCTCTCCAGGGCCAAAACCATGCATTTTTTGTGAACGATGTTCCTACATACATAAACTGTATTGAAAAACCTACAATTGGAGGCCTCTATTAACTTCATAGGAGCCAAGCTTTTGAGAAATATTGGCACTTTGAAGATGACTAATATTTCTCGAAAATAGAAAATTTTAGGTTAATCCCACTTATTTCGTGAAATATTGGCAAAACCACTTGGCCTATGAAGAAAGTTCACTGTAAATATTTTGTAGTACATTTATTTAACTTTTATTTGAGCCTAACAACAGCGCTATTGACTCTATAATAGCCAAGCTATGGGCACTTTGAAGATGACCAATATTTGTCGAAATAAGAAATTTTCAGGATACTCCCACTTATTTCGTGAAATAGTGGCAAAACCACTTGGCCTATGAAGAAAGGTCACTGAAAATATTTTGTAGTACATTTATTTAACTTTTATTAGAGCACAAAACGAAGTCTGTGAGACTAGCTGTTCCCTCACAATCTCAAAAAAACGAAAAGAAGTTAAAATGGGTTAAAGAGACAAAAGACTATATATATTGGATTATTGGTAATTAGACAGGAATGTTATAAATAGTAGTGGGTGGAGGTCATTTGCGTGCCCTTCTACATCCTTTTTTGCATTTACAGGCTATATTTTTTAGACAATCGCAGTTTTTTCGGTTAGTCATAAAATCAATGATGATTTTATGTTTTGCTTAGAAATTACATTTCAAATCAAACTTCAAGCGAGCTTAAACGATCGCAAATGACCTCCACCCACTACTATTTATAGCATTCCCGTCTAATTTCCAATAACCCAATATTATATAGTCTTTTGTCTATATCACCCATTTTACCTTCTTTTCGTTTTTTTGAGATTGTGAGGGAACAGCTAGTCTCACAGATTTCGTTTTGTGCTCTAATAAAAGTTTAATAAATGTACTACAAAATGTTTTCAGTGACCTTTTTTCATAGGCCAAGTGATTTTGCCAATATTTCACGAAATAAGTGGAAGTATCCTGAAAATTTTTTATTTCGACAAATATTGGTCATCTTCAAAGTGCCATAGCTTGGCTCCTATGGAGTCAATAGCGCTGCTGTTAGGCTCAAATTGCAAGTAATTTAATACAGTTTATAAGTGGGGAAAACATAGATAGATAGATAGATAGATACTCTTTATTGCACAAAACATAGGAAAACATGTTACATAATGAAGCTGTACAATTCAGGCGGACTTATCGCTAGATAGCGATCTCTTCCAGTCAACCTTAGGATGGAGGAAAGTAATAAAAATAGTTTAAACAGAAATAAAGGGTAGGTAGTGCAAGACGGAGAAAAAAAAAATTATATGTTGCATCTAATAAAGAAATAAGAAATATATCATAACATATAAAAATATATAAGTATATACATAAACATACATAAACATAATAATACATACACATACATAAAGTAAACACAGTACCAGATTCACGGACAACACACAAAAGAACCATTCAACCAAAATAGACCATAAAAATGACAACACTCAAGCATTAGTCATTCAATTCGCAACATAATTCGCAATAAAAGCATAGTTTTGGCCCTGGAGAGCAAATAGTGAAAAAAGTCCCATTTTTGGACCCTTTGACCTTGAAATTTAATAGTTGCGTACACCCTACCATATGTAGGTTTTAAGACAACTTTTAGGGTGTCAATATGAAAGTATTTAAAGACTTACAGCTGGGTATCTCGAATTCCGAGGTGAAATCCTAAAATGACTGGACTACGTGAGATCAGGAGCTTATAAAATGATTTGAGTTATTGTTTCTCGATGCTATACGATATTTTACCAAAGGTAGTAAGTAAAGAGGGTTTATGTCTGAATTTTAAAATAAAAAAATATCAAATTATTATCACCAACAATGTAAACACCTCGAAAACGTGTCTAATTAATGATCAACGTTTCCAGGGTATTAATCACTGTCTGCATGATGAATCGCCTAATATTAGGGCAAAATGTACTGGCTTTGCTAGTTTCGCATAGTATTTGATTTAGATAGGTGGTTTATACTGTAGTAGCGTTATAAGTATTGTTTAAGTAAAAGCAAATGGACTCTATTATCTAACCAGGTGTACTGAGGTGATCCACCGGCAAGATAAAGTGCCCGAGGTTTACCCAGGTGTACTGAGGTGATCCACCGGCAAGATAAAGTGCTCCTGGTCCACCCAGGTGAACTAAGCAGGTGGAACACGACCCAAGAGGGGGTTTCCCACATGTCAAACATGAACTATTGTTTCAACTGTTAGTGGCCCTGTCCTAGAGTTCGTAGATTCAAATCCCATACAGGACATATGTACATTGACGTTATATTGCATAGGTAATTACTAAAACAGTATTAAATTGGATGGATTGGATTGGATGGAATTCTGAAATAATATTCTTCATAAAGATGTGTATGTTTAGTAAGCGTGCTTGCTAAATGCAAGTAGTGGTTACAAAAACAAGCCACTTTTTCCATCATTCCTAAATAGTAAATAGTCCTCTTAATCTTAAATAAATGCACCTAATATAAATAAGTGAAATATTGTTACAATTTATTAATACCCAAAGAATAATTGACTAAATCCGCTGTTTGAAAGCAAACAATAACATTTCAATTCTAAGCTAAATAATAAATCTACAAAACTATGTAAACAAAAAAATCAATCATCACCTGTCATCACCACAGAAATCTAAATAATTTAGATTTCTGTGATCACATGACATGACAGGGATATCTAAACAAATGGTTTTATGCACAGAACAAAGAAAATTTTTTCTCTGGTTTTATGGTATCGTATAAATATCGAATTTATAAGAATAATAAACTTAGCATTTAAAACCAGAAGCTCTTTATTGCATGGTGGCTATATAAAAATGTGTTATTGTCCAGTTAACATTATTAAACATTTTTTTTTATATAGAGGCAGTCAGGATGATCTCACTCCACCTGATGACAAGTAAGTGTTTAGAGATCTGTAGTTACTCAAATATCAGTCAGTTCCAGTTGTAGCCGTTTTTCACAGCATTTAAGCAAGAAATTCTGTGTGCTGTATTAGAGTGTTGTATGTGACTCAAAAAAGAGCAAAAGAGTGCCGATCTTCCTCAAAAGACGCGTGTACGAGCAATTCATCTTGCCAGTGGTCACCTACGGAGCAGAGACCTGGACACTCACCGCTGAAATTGTGCATAAGCTCCAAGTAGCCCAAAGAGCCATGGAAAGAGCGATGCTGCGTTTATCACTAATAGACCGCATCCCAAACGTTACCATCAGGAAGCGCACCAAGGTCACAGACATCGCTCTGGTAGTGTCCAGGTTGAAGTGGAGATGGGCAGGCCATATGAGCAGGAGAGAGGATGGCGCGTAGAGTCGCGGAGTGGCAGCCATAGACCGGTCGCAGGAGAGTCGGAAGGCAACCTATGCGCTGGGCCGACGACATCATCAGGGTCATGGGACGGCAGTGGATGCGCGACGCTAAAAACCGCCCAAAGTGGAAAGATCATGAAGAGGCCTATACCCAACAATGGGTGAAAACGGGCTAATGAAGAAAGAAGAAGATGTGACTCAAATAACCCGGACTCCAATAGGCCTACAAAACACAACAGGAAACCTGCATAGCACTAGCTTTTGTGAAGCGTCACACGATTCCATCTCGTCACCCTCATAGGGAAATAGCAGCATTTAAGGGTCTACCTCCCCGATTCAAAAATATTTTGTTAATTAACAAAAGTATTATTATTATATTATTTATTATTTGAAATAATTAATAAATAAATTTAACTTTTTATGTTACAATGTGTTAAGTAGTAAGAATGGATCATTACTATTTCACAATCTTATCTTTATCTTCAACTTTAGGTATCCCAGGGGCGTGGCCTTCCTCGTGTTTGATTTGTGCGATCGTGTTTTGTTTTGAAGTCACTGCATCAGACTCATTCTCATTATTTTGATCAGTTTCTTCCGAGTCTGGTTGCTTGTCCTTATTTTTCTTTGCTTGTTTTAAAGCCACTAGCATCTCTGAAATGTAAAAGACATACGCTTTTTATACATTTTAGCAAAAACGTAACCGTGTCGCCAATAACAGAACTTTATTTATATAGAATGTGTCCGTCTTTTTATTAGACAGCTATGTAAAAATAGGGCAAGCAATTAATTTTTGCATAGATTAAATAAACAATTTGTAAAAATGAGAGTATTTGACATAAATTATAATTTAGTATCGCAAAAATTCAGCTTTAAGTGCCCCAATAACAAATACTTAAGCGGTCAAAGTCTATCGTAAGAAACCATTTTTGTTTTTTTGGCTACTCTCACAAACAAAGATTTAAATCTTTGCTCACAAATGGATTTAAATGAATATGATGTCCTTTCGTGGTATACTCGTATATGTTATGATACTATGATATATAGATTAAATACGTGATAATAAGATACTAAAGTTAATACTTGTAAGATATAATTGGTAGACTTATTTACACTTCCATCCTAGGAAAAAAATTCTTCAACTCATTCATGAAGATTGCTGAGTTTAAGTTCGCGTAATGAGAAATTCCTCTAAGAATTAAGACAATAGAAGTTGAAGAAGTTGCGAGGGCGCAAATGTGTTGTAAAGTGTTATTAGAAGGTGAATCCTGTGCGGTAAATCTTACCACGCCTGAAATTTGCCGAGAGCGGCATTCTGCTAAATGTTTAATTTACTCTTCCATCTCGATTTAACGTGGGTTAATTCTGTGTGTTTTTGTATTTTTTTGCACAAACCCGAATCCACACGATTTTATTGACAGCGACAAAGTCATGACAAAGTCATAAATCGCGCACGTTTTATATAAATACTGGCACGTGTTTTGTCTTTGGTATTAAAAAAGGTTACACAATAAAATTATATTTAAGTAGGACCTTTGTAATAGTATTTTAAAAAAGAACCTCTGCCATTTTAGCCACTGAGGTCCATTATAATTATTCACGAAAGATACAACCAGTTTTTTTCACACCTAAAACCATTTTATAGAGATAGGTTATTTCTCACTGGGTGGGAATCAGTCGTTCAAGGATCCTAAACCTTTAAGCTAGAAAGAAGAAACAGCAATCAGATAATTTATAGTTATTTAGTTAAAAATATCATTCCTAACTTAATAGTTTTAATAGTCGCTAAAGATTACCGATAAATCATCTGAATCGCACACTGTAAACCAAACTGTAGGCAACTCAATGATTTCCCATGTGGTCAAAATAATAATATAAGGTCTTATGTTTGATCACGAATATAATTAATGAGTAATTTTAGCGTTGAAAATAATAATTAACTTTACACCCAGTGTTTAGCTATTGATTATTGTCTTCGTATTGAATATCTCATTTGTAAGAGAAAATGTTTAAGGATTTAACGAAGATATAACTCGTCGTTGAGAAGATTTATGAGCTCATTTAGGGACATCAATCATTCGAACTGAATACTTAATTTATGTATCATCTACACACTAATTAACGAGTGAATCAAGAATTCTGAAACGCTAGATCACTTGAACTGCAAGGCTTTGTCTGGTAGCACGATATTTTCTTGTAAGGCGATATTAAGGGGTACTTAAATTTATTAATTAAAAGGATATTTTGGGATACCAACCTAATGGAATATGCCGCAGTGGCCGCTTACCATTAGGTAGGCTATGTGCCCATGGGCATATTCTGTCCACTGAAATGATATTCCACTTTAAGATTAATATTAGCAGAAAATCAGTCTTTATTTATTTTCAATATACACGTCATTTCTACAATTATTTATTATACACAAAAAAATTCTAGGCCTTATAAGTATAACCATATAAAAAAGTTTGAATTTATCTTTCGAAGAAAAATAAAAATGTTAGAACTTCGGCATTCCTAATGCAAATGAAACGTATTATTCTTCCAAAACGGTTGGAAAAGTTACGGCAGTCACACTAATGGATACGCAAGAGGATCTAGAGCGAAGGTCTGTTAAATTTTTATGCGGATTCTTGGCGAAATAGGTACGTGTTCGGAAAGTTTTGCTCGTATCAAAAACCCCAATGTGTGAGAGAAATTGAACTATCACAAAGATTTAGGCTTCAGATTATTACTTTGAGAGATTATTACTTTTTTATATCAGTATAAATAAAACATACAGATAATTTTGAAGAAAGAAAGAAATTGCATTGCAGATTATTTAAATAAATTCTTTAAAAATGCCATTTAATTTATAAGTTAAGTTTCTCCAAAGGGGCATTAATAGGCTTTATACTTATTTGAAATAGTTATCTATACTAATATTATAAAGAGGAAAGATTTGATTGTTTGTTTGTTTGTATTGAATAGGCTCCGAAAATACTAAACCGATTTGAATAATTCTTTCACTGTTCGAAAGCTACACTATCCCCGGTGAACATAGAGTACTTTTTATCCCGGAAATATGTGGGGAATTACTTAATAACTATATAGACTGCGTAAATAGATAGTCAAGATGAATGAAGGAACGTAATAGCAACAACCTTTTCAAATAATACCTAGCCGGCAGTGTCACAGAAAACGCTAGGAAAAAACCTTCAGAAAACTTCGAAACGCTATGTATGTACTTAAGGGGGGGTGGGAGTACATAAAAGAGGCATAGATCGACAAACTTATCTGTTCCGGTGGCGGCGTCGCTACTGTCTATTTAGAACTGTCATTAAATATCGTTTTTGCATTGTATTTCACGTAGTTCCAATTTTGGCCACCGGAACAGATAAGTTTGTAGGTCTGTATTATGCGACGTCCAAATATGGCGCCGCGCTCGCACATTTCGTAGTTTTTTAAACATAGTAAACGAGACACTAATTTTATCAAGTCAAACTCTGCGAATTTATCTGTAAATATTTAGTGGCTATAATTGAGTGAAAATTCAAATGTTAATTGGCAGGAGCTTAGACATAAAATACGAAAATCGTTAAAAAAAGGGTAACTTTGGGATTTTTTTCTATCGAGTGAAGTTTATAAAAACATGTAATTGAATGCGATTTTAACTAGATCAGATCCTTAACTGATACAACTGATACACTGATTTGTATGTCTCAGGTGGCTTTTAAAAACCATACGCGCGGCATCTGCGGAACTACACAGCCTTAAAAGTAAAAGAAAAACAAAGCTTTTAATTTACTTTTTATTACTGTCAAACTTTTGTGGCACTATTGCCAGTGCTACTTTAAAATAACAAAATAACCCGAAGGTTACATCAAATTAATAACCAAGCAGGTTTATATAAGTTTTTAAAAATTTAATGCTGGCTAAATTATTCAGAAAAAATCTATTACATACTATGTACAGTCAACAGCACGTCAGACGTAACACTTTGGACTTTGTACCGCTCTTATGTCGGGGGCATAAGCGCTATTATCGAACTGCAAGTGTATACCGTGATGTGCTGTTGACTGTACATACAGGTACATACCTATTAAAGAAATAAAATATTTAATTTGCTTTTTATTGCTGTCAAATTTCAGAAACATTGTTGCCAGTGCCTCTTTAAAATAAAGAAGGTCTGAAACTTTTTGAAATTCCTTTAAAAAAAGATTTGCTTTTTATTGCTGTTAAATTAATCGTAACTCTCTGATGCCAGTTACATTGAAAAAACCAAGCAGGTTATTATGCAAATTTTTTAATTTGATACTGGCTAGATTCTTGAGAAAAAAAATCTAAACGCCTTTAAAGGAAAAAAAACAATTATTTTCTTTTTATTACTGTCAAAATGGAAATTATGCTGCTAGCGTTTTTAATGATCCAAAAAAGCTTGCATGTTAGTTGAAAAGAATGTTAATGATTAATGAGATACAAAAAAATTATAAAAAAAATTAAACAGAATAAATATTGGTCATCGAAACTACTGAACGTTTTTTAACAAGACTCATCCAGTTGTTTCTAATTATTTTACAGCTTGTCTTAAAAACAACAAGTATAAGCAAAAACGATAAACGTTTCCATCTATTTTGCATCTTTTTGAGTAATCCTATTAGTAATCCATTCGATTACTATAGACGTTTTCGTGCCGATATCAATTTGTCTCGCTGATCCCTTAGAGAATCTCATTTTGAGATGTCACCACCCAGTAACCGTTATAAATAGGTCTGGAACGACAAACGTGATAGTGATAATAAGTTGGCTGTATTTTTATAGAACGCTTTTCAAAACAACGATGAATAGAATTTAATAGTAATTTTGAGAAAATAACAATTTAACCAAGAAAGCCTTACAATAATTATAAATATTTTTTTTCCACAAAACAATGTTGCTCCCCTAGCTCCCCTATTTTTTTAATAGTGCATTTGAGTAGCGCTTTTTATTGCACTCCATTTAGTTTTATTAAGTCATGTTCATTGTATTTTTTTTAACTGAATACACCTTCTGTATACACCTTAAAATGACATCATATTAACCTGCCTTTTCTATTCAACGTTAAAAAGAAGAAGTAAAAATATGCATCTTCGGTCTCAATACCATCAATACTCAGCTCACACACACATAAATGTGGTGCTGCACTGGTAAAAACTCCACCTGCATTCCGCAACTCAAAAAAGTTAAAACTCTTAATCCTGAGTTTAACTTTTCATATTTAACCATTCAGTTCTAGTAGAGTGGGTCTATATTTCACGCTTTGAATGGGGCATTTTAAATTATATTTAAACACAAAAGTTTTTGTACTCTCTATTTGCTCACGAATAATTTTACCTCAAAAATGTATAGCTATTAATCTTATATCACAAAAAAATTCCATTTCATAAACGAGAATCTCCATTCTATGTAACAAAGGTCATCGTCTTACAAGATCTTAGTAAAATAAACACATTTTCTAAGTCTGAAACAATATCACCCATCGTCTGAGACAGGTGCCACATCAAATTACCACCTCATCTAACAAATAATCTATTTTACCCGACATACATTCTTCGTAATTTTTTTTTCACAATTCGATAAGTAAATAGATATTTACACTAAAACATAAATG
The DNA here is from genome assembly GCA_949319885.1 of Mecyna flavalis. NCBI lineage: Eukaryota > Metazoa > Arthropoda > Insecta > Lepidoptera > Crambidae > Mecyna > Mecyna flavalis. Next base: position 9,228,729 of record OX439431.1, on the reverse strand, counting down.
ACCAGCTGATAATAAGTTATTGTTTCGAACAAAGCAAAATAAGGCATTTCTCACTCAGTTATTAATCGAGTGAATGAAAGCTCTAAAAGTATCGAGGATGAATTGTGTTGTGGCAAATAGGTCACTAAAAATCTGCATAATCTGCATAATCTGTTTACGATCGTACCTTCAGCTTACCGTAATAAAAAAGAAAATAGCATCAAGTTTTTAATTTGAACAAGGACATACACACGTCACTGGGTCGACAGTGAAATATTTTGTATAAGTGTTACTCACACGTACACTTACGAGTACATACAACATTATACATTTGCGTTTTTCATACGACTTAAGTTCACAAGATTGAAGCCTACCTGAAGCCTTAATAAGGGACAAGTATCCCAATATTTTAAAGTTACCATGGAGCAGAGTTCAAACTTCTGCCATTATCGTCACTGTTCGTCACTTTAAGTTTAAATCTGATAAAAGTTTAAATCTGAAAAATTTGATTAAATTAATAGTATAGATGATTTCATTAACATTAGCTAAATGACGTCCATTGCTGGACATAGACCTCCTTCAATGTTTTACGTCACCCGCATTCCCGAAATCTTTACCAGGTCATCGGACCGCCTTGTCCTGATTACCACAGCTGTGTTTGCCTGTACGTGTCCACCAGAGGATCCTTTCGCCCCAACGGCTGTCAATCTTCCTCGCAATGTGCTCTGCTACTTTAGGCTTGCAATTCTTTGGGATATACTAGTCAATTTGGTCTTCTGAGGATGTATTTTTTTCTGACCAACCTATACTTACATCATATTTTGATGTAAAATGAAATGAATGAAAATAACCGGATAAAAAATATACCTGGAACATTTGTAAATAAATAAAATGTTATCTGAAACGGCATGTGTAGAAATTGGGCAAAACAACTACATATTGTGTGAATTTATAGCTATAATTTGAATGTTAACGGACTATCTCCCCACCTGAAGTAACAAAATAATGTCAGAATACCACGCAAAAGCCTCGACCGCAACGCGAAATCCACAATATAATAGCCAAATGGGAAACAACATATTGTATGTTTGGACATTTGTAGTTCTGGTTTATGGTCCACAAAACGCACACAGGAACGGATGGAAATACAGATACAGGAAACATTACGGACATCGCTTCCAACTTTGGATTATCTGTTTATAAGTTTTGTATGTACAGTCGACAGCAAATCAGACTACCCTCATCTGTAAAATGTCTAAAACCAATTTTCAGCTTTATTTACTTCTCATAGAGTTATCTTTCAATTGGGAATTTTTGACAGATAAGGGTAGGTTGATCTGCTGCCGTCCGTACATAGTTAGATCATAGGTAAGACTTCCATTCTGTGAGCTTTAAGGTTTTTATTAATCAACTTATATTAGTTCTTTCAGAAGTTTTGCCTTTAGCTCTATCTTTGTAGTATAGAAGAGCAAACTGACTGGGAAACATAGCCCAGTGGTTTGCTATACTACTGGCGTGCTGTAACGGTTTTTAGTTTCGAATGAAATGATCCATAATTTAAAAAAAAAAACCGCTGATATATGTACTCGTATGTGCATACATAACATTAGAACAACACCACCAAATAAGATAATAATATTTTTGTCATGTTTGTTTATATCAAACTAACACTATACACAATCTGGTAAACGAAAATCCAGAACCACTTGTCTATCTCGTTTGATATAAAACTTACACAAATAGAAATCCAATCCTTAAAGGAAGGACCAGACCTAATACATTTAATTTGTTTCAATCTTAGATTACTACAAATCGTAAACCTATCAAGCACTTCGTATCCTAGTAATAAAGAAGCGGCTGTAAAATCGGAAACTACAAAGTTAGAACCAAGATAGATTTCTTTTACAAGGCTAGAAAAATTACGGACGTTTCTTGACCCAAATAAAAATATATTGCTTCTACCCTTGTACTTGAAAGTTCTCATAACATATTATTGGCTATTCACGATTTGGTATATACATATGTTGTGGATATGTAATATAAGGTGGAGTGACGATTTGCGCAGGATGACTGGCAGGGGCTGGGTGCGACTAGCCGAGGATCGAACAACGTAGCGAGTGTTCGGAGAGGCCTAAATCCAGCAGTGGATTGCGACAGGTTAATGATAATGATAATTTGATACAATATCTTCTTGCTTATTTACAATACTGACTGTATCTTTTACATCGTTGAACTTTATTAACCCAGATATTACTGAAACTATTTTTCATGTCGGATTTTCATAGTTTTTACATATGTTGTATAATTGTAAAGAAGAATCATAGGAAAAATATTAAAAAAAATATTGATGATCTGGAAAAGCCGGAAAATGAGTGGCGTTATAACCCCGGTAGTAAGATCGGCTACCAAAAAGTTTTGTTTGTAGATATTTTTAAATCAAGAAAAACATGGACATATCGAGCCTAATTGATTTAATTATCTAAAAACTCTATTATATTTATTCAAATATAATATTGCTTGTCCTTTATATAACTAGTTTTTCCTATAAATATAGGACATTTAACAGTTTAGGGTGAAAATATAGGACATTTTCGGCACATGAGCTTGTTTTTTTTTGCAAATAGTACAACGACTTTGTGTATCTTTATATTGGATCAGGTAGTCAATGCGATCATATATCGAAGTTTGACCATAGTTTCTGGATGAACAACCAGGTCCTCATTTTACTTGGAGTAACAGTAGGATTCAGCAAAGAACTGCTTACAAAAATGATTTGAGGTAAAAGTTGTTGGGGTGAAGGTATAAAGTTCATGGAGTGAAAGTAACAGTTTTTTGAAGATTCACATTATCTGGCAATTATCAGCAGTAGGTACATAATATTGTTTTAGCTAAATACTGACAATAATAAATCATCTTCAGAATCCTCATTAAATAAAAATGTAGGTATCATTATAAACAACCTCTGCTAGAGCTCTCACCTGGGAACTTAAAAGCAATTAAACATTCTAATACATTGTAATAAGTTGGTAGTCACCAGCACATAATCATCATCGTCATCACCATCGGCCTGTTTCAGTCCACAGCTGGACATTGTACGATTTTTGACAACTCGCATTTAGCTCCTGCCAGTCATCCTGCGCAAATCGTCACTCCACCAAGCCTTAGGGCGACCAGCACATTAAGTTACCTTATTTATTGTTTTATATTGAGGACCATGACAATCGTGCGTCAATAGGTAGATTGATGTAAAGAATAAATTACGTAAAAATAATGCTAAAGAGAAGATAAGTGACAAATTCTTCAAAATTAAAGTATTCTTCCATTACTTTATTTGGATTTTCCGGTGGAAAATGCTTATTTTAGTAAGCAGAGCTTCATATAAATCAATAATTGTGTTATTCATCAACTATTTAAATGAAATTCAAAGCAAATTTTGACAATAGTGTAAACATAATAGAAATAATATGTAGACGTCCATTTTACTACCGGGTGTTATAACGCCACCCATTTTCAGATACGATAATCTTCATGAAAAACCAAGAAATTACAACTTATTTTTATCTTACATTATATACCAGTACCAATACTTTATGGAATCCGACGTTTTAGTGTTCATAAATAGGTTTATGTACTTTAAAAAAAATGCTTTTTGAAGACAAGTCGCAAACCAATCTCACTGTTACATTTAAAACACGTATGAATTTCAGGAAACCGCGCACACGGTTACGAATAGTAGGTGCACACTAAGGCAAGACCTTCCAGATTACGATAATGTTAGGTGATCTTTATTTTTTTAACATTAAACACATATATTTGGCCGGTGAATCAAACTCTAATTTCATGGCGTTATAAAGGTCGGTAGTAACAAGTGGGTTAATTACGAGTACTTCATTTAACTCGACGTTTCATTTCGTGATGTTTGCTTCGGTCACGACACGATTGATGGAAAGTAATAAGCCGGGTTTAAAATGGATGGGCTATAGATTGATTACCTCTGTTTAAATTGGTAGTATCGTAACGGAATGATATCGTGTAAATGTTTGACAATATTTTGACAACAAATTTGTTATATCCCTGGTGTAAGAGATGACTATAATTGGGTGATGGCAGTTACTTACAATCAGGTAAAACGCAAGCTCATATGCGCGTTATAAAAATAAGAAAACTTGGAGTTTATTGATGGAGACTCTAAGGCACTTTTGATTGGTCGATTAGTTTAGGATCGGATATAGTTTTTTCAATTGAATCAAATCTAATAACATACACTAACTTACTTAGTGTCAATTCGGGATGGATTTAGAACGTTAGTAAATAAAAACAATAAATGTTGTTTTTTAAAGAACAGTATTTGCGCATATACAAGGCCTACGTGATATGTAAAACAACGAACCTTTAGGGGTTTCAAACGTTAAACGAATACATAAAGCCTTCTATCGTCACGACCCACAGATAGAGCTTTTAGTAACCGCAATAAAATAGACCCTGGACACCTTGGACGGATTTATACTGCAACTTCGGCCCACATACTAATGGACTTTATAGTCCGAAAATCTCTTTAAAGCACTTGGAGAAAAAAAAAATGAGCGAAATTTTGTTTTGCTACCAAATAATATTTTGGTAAACTGAACCGATACTTGTAACAGCCTCGTAAATATCCAATGTAAAGACCTCCAATATTCAAATCAAAGCATCGTCACAAAGATATACGTTGTACTAATTAAATCAACACGCTAGCCAAATGTGATTGGCAAGCACCACCCACAAGCACAAGCCGTGTTTGAAAAATCCGATACGCCCGATTCGGGAATTGAAACCACTTTTACCACCGAGGCAGATTGGAATGAATTCATCGTTATTTTTACTAGAGCACACGATCTTCTAAATTCGTTTCCATTGCTTTCTCAATGTAAGAAATCATAATTTGTTTCAAAAAATCAACCATGACATGCATATCGCACACAAAACACCTTTATTTCCTGAACGTCAGACATTATAGTATACCACATTAAAAATATGGGTCATGTCATATGCCGGGAAGTGGGTTAGGCGAAAATAAAGTGTTATTTTTGCTGAGAGATGGATGGTCACCTATCTATTAGTAGGGGGAAGATTAATAGTAGCACGGCACGAGAGCGTATCACGACGTGTGTTCGTACTGATACCTAGTATTTGCATATTTCATTCATTTGCATTTTGTTTTAAGCGCGCTTGCATTTGAAGTTGCTGAATAGTGCTAATGTTAACGAAGCTTATTTGGGGAAATATTCCTAAGGTGTATGGGAAACTAGGGACGTATTATTTTGCTGACTTTAAAAGGGAGAGACAGAGTGTAATTATTTTCATAAGTATTATGCTTTGAGTTGAGTTGAACCTTATAACTTTTCTTTATTCGGAGTGCTTTTAGTTACAATGTTAGTTGGGGAATAAAAGTGCATTTTTTATTTATGGGCTAAGTAAGTTATATTGTAAAAGTCATTTGGATATTGCCAACGACTTAGAATCGTATGTCAAACAAACTTGCTAGTAAATGATGTTCGACATCCATTAAACAAAGCGATTGCCCGAGAGATTACACTTAGGATATTGCCAAGGATTTATAATAAAGTATTACGTTCAAAAACAACCTTCTAATATAAAGCAATTGTGAAATATTTCAATCCCGCGCGTTCTTTTCACGCAATGACTTTACTCAAGTGTTTTAAATAACTACGTGCGTTTGTGTAAAATGACAGTAAATAATTTTACGTTGAGGTACGACAGTATACAAAATGCATGTTTATTTTTTGTAAGATTTGTACAGAGATCAAAGCGAACTGAAAAATTCATAACACAACATTTTCTTTATTCCTAATACATTTTCATCCTTTGGGAAAAAGAGCAAGCAGAATAAAATTGATTTAAGCTGACTTCTTTTTTCAACCGTACATTTTGCTATATCTCCCCGGAATAGAAATATACGGGAGGCGATTTGCATGACAAATAATATAAAAAGTAGCGTCAGCGTAGATAGCAAACCACTTGGTTACAAAGGAGAATATAAGTATAATTTATTCAACTGCTTGTAGAAAGAAGCTATCATAATAAATATAGTACTAAAGGAGACCGGCGACATTGGGCCTGATTTTAGGTGTTCGTTACACAATTCAAAATATATTTAATATTCGTCAAAAATTTTTAACTAGTTAAATACAATTTTATTATATTTTTTTACCAAGGGATAAAAAAATAATCTAATAAATGAAAATACTATTGTTTTTGTAGTGCATCCGGTGTGTTGTGTGCATAGTGCATAATTATGTCCGGTAGAATATCGTAGAATAATAATAATCTTGCTAGTTAAGATATTTAAATACTGATTTTCCGATCAGATCCCATACAAATGACAGCTAGAATAGAGGCACGATATTTTTTTTGAAAACATTAATGGCAAATTGGCAACAAATATTATGTAAAAAAAAATCAAATGTCAAACAACGTCTGTCAATCATTCGTTGCTGTTTGTTTTGAATAACTTATGTGAATCCTATTTCTTTGGTGTTATTGTTCGAATGCTTGGTTTATATTTGACGTCTTTCGCTACGTTTAAAGAACGGTTTCAGCTAAAACAAACGAGCTAAGCTTTTCTCACAACGCGCGGACCCAGTGAACTCGACATTATGAGGTTATTTTGTAGAAATCAAAATCATCCTATAACTATATTTTCCCATGGAGGGGGGGATCTATAAATTGTAGTGTATTTGAAATATTACTTTATTATCTACATTATAACAGTAAATATGTAAGTGTAATCCTTAAAAAATCTAGGCCTAACTTTCTATGGAATTTCGCCTGTCTTCTTTTGTTCGGTTGTGGCTTTTGGCAGATAATTTATTTACTATAGAAATTCAAAATTGGAATTATTTAGCTTACAATTTACCGTGTTATATACCGATTGTATCTTTTGAAGCACTAAGATATAAACAATGGGTAATTTTACAACTTAATTATAAAATGCAATGCAACGAATAATCCTTGAAACTATTGCGTATAAATATAATACTATCAGTGACCTCATATTCTGCGAAAATTACTAGCTTATTATCTTTTGTACACTGAAATGGCGCAATATGCACGCCGCGGAAAATTCATAAAACAAAAGCAGCACCCGCTGTTATTATAAAATATTGTTGCTACACGAAGAACATGCAATGTAATTTTTTTAATAAAATACTATGTATAAAAGATACAAGTTAATAAAAACCGCTTATGTATTCATGATAACTATGTGTTGTTTCGTAGGGTGCCAATTTATATTGAATACGGGACGAACTATTTTCTAGAGTAAATAATAAATATTATATCCAATATCAGTATTGTCAGGAATGGAATGTCTGATTGCTTAAATATGTTTTGCTATTTTTATGAAATCTGATTCTTGATTAGTCTGCATTGAACTACAATTACGTAGTATGTATTTGTAACTCAATGTTAGTCTGATTGTCTGAAACGATCTACCCGTTGACATAACATCACATCCGTCCGCAAGCTTATTACGAGTTGAGGTTGACACGTGTGTTGTTTTGCATTTCCTTATTGCTGAATAAAGAGATATTTAGGTACTCCACAAATAAGCCAGTTTTTTTTTGGTCAGTAAAACATATATTGTGGAAAACCCCGTACATAATCATGATCGCTTTTGTCTGATGTAACGTCAACATGTTATAGCTGCGTTAAGACCACAGACTAGTTAGAAGATAAATCAGACAACCGACTCACGAACTATAAACATGGGCTTTACGGAAAAGGGGGCCAGTGATATATGACAGCTCTTTTTTTTTAAATTGTGGTTGTGTCAAATGCAAAGGCATTCCATTCAAACAGCCACTTTATTTATTTTGGTGTATTATTTGCAGGATATAATAATATACCCAAAAAAGATCATTTTAAGAAGACTATTTAGGTGAAAAACAAAATAAAACAAGTTAATTACTTATTAATTGATTTATTTTTCAATTTCTTTTAGTAATAATTAATCCTTCTGTTGCATATTATTTGGTAATTTTCTCCTTTGTAAACACGTCAGTCCCTTTCAAAATGTTATTAATAGTATTCCTGTTGCATAAATCCATTTCTCACGAGTTTTATCATCAGTCGGAAATCTGGAAACAACAAATCGCTTGAAATTCCCTGAAATATGGGGTAATTTTGGGGAAATTTTTCCTTTCATTAGGCATCCGGAAATCGAATTAAATAAATAATAAATAATAATATGCTGGCTTCTGATGTAAATTTGTAATAATAAGCAATTATTTTACCGGTTTGCATGTCAGATGTTTCAGAGGTTATATTTAGAAATAATTTTTAGATATTTCCCATTTATCAAGTTTTTGATGATATAACTAATGATTTAGCTCAGAAACTTGGTTCCTGTGAGATTTGAGAAAGAAATACGTGATCAAAATTTATAAAACAGTGTACTTACGTATGAAATGTAACACCCGCTTTTTCTCTTTGATTGTTGCTTTTGAAGCCAAATATTGAACAATCTACCATTTTGTATGCTAGACACAAACGTTCCACATTCGATTAAATCATAATAATTTAGGTAGTAATCCACAAAACCTTTAATTACTTTGGCACTTTAATGATTTTTTTGCTCAGTTTGATTCAGTTCGATTTGAAGTTTGAACTCTTCTCTATTCTATTTCCTCTTAAAGGAATCTCAATAAGACTATCTCACTCTGTCAAAGCATGTCAGCAGACCCATAAGCGAGCTGGCGGGGGAGAGGGGTTACGACCACAGATTACGAAATGTCATCTGAGGTTGGCACCCTGTACCACAGATAAAACAAACGCTCCAATTATATTACTTTGAGTCAAACGGCAGTGGTTAAGACAATCGCACTAAAATGATAACCGGACTCATCAAATCTTAGATGAGAATCATTTTTCTTTTATTATAAATCTTACTTTCAACGCGAACATCACTCTAATATTGAGTCTGACACAATCATCGAAGTCAAGCATAAAACGAAATTGAAGTCGAAGTCTTTTATTTTATTTCAGCTGATATGAGTGGTATCTCGGTCTAGGAAGATTATGTTATCCTATAACTGTGATAACTGTCATTCTAGATCTTTTATAAAAAATGTGCGAATTGGAAATATCAAAATCTTTTTTGCTTTAATATAGGTAAACACTGTGAACTTTTTGTCGGTTTGGAGAAATAAGAATTGGTTAAAGCAAATAAGTATCTCTACCTCCACAAGTCTTAATTAGCTTTTAAAATTAAAATAAAACTAATAACTACTAAAAATCTAGTATCGAACAGTGAGTTTTATTTATTTAAATCGAGGTGCAAAAGAGAGAGAAGTCCTTTTTCTTTTCTTCTGGCTTTATTTTATTTCATTGTCGAAAACTATTAAAAAATAAGCGGTTTATAAAGAATTAATGGAATAAAACATTAAATGTTTTTAAAATATTTATAATCGCTCGAAAAATAAAAGTATTTTTGGCATGGATAGCGATTTCGAAATCGCGGTTGCGTGAAACTTACTCCGATAAATCGCAACACAAGACAATGATTACCTATTTAATAAAATAAATATTTTTCTATCACTACTGGAATGTCATGAAATGTAAATACTCGTTTTTAAAGTAGGTACCTTGACTATCGCTGCGACTTTGTTAAATAAAAACAAAGAAGCAGCCTTAACTTGGACATTGCTATCTTAAACAAATAGCTGATAACGATATAAGCTAACCATTGTGAAAAAAGAAGAGGAGAACTCAATTACAGTTCCAAAGTCAATTGGTATGCAAGCGAGACTCGTTTTAATATTATCTCGACTGTACTGCGCCGGCATTCTTTTGTCAATGTTAAAACGAAAATGTCTCTTGACTTTTCACTTTGTTAATGAAGTCTTTCTCTTGTCTATCTTTTCTTTTAATAATGTAAAAATGTTTAAAATTGACCCTCACAATTTTATATATTGTGAATTCACGAGCATGTGTTTTGTTCTGGTATTATCAGGGCTACGCTTGGTCCAGGTTTTATTTAGTATTTTTAAGAATAGTCATTAAAGAAGAAACGACGAAGAACTTTTTAATATACATATTTATACGTCCGTAAGTGTATTAAGTCTCTTCTAGTTTGAAACATTTTTTCGAGACGTTTTTCAACCTATTCCGTTCGAGCTTTTTAATACATAGTTAATTTTTATACATAGTTACAACATAATTCTAGACAATACAGCGGACAAAATATACTATATTAAAGACAACGACAAAGGTTTGTTTAAAAGCGCTGAAGACTCAACGGCATCACCATTATGTGCTAAGAAAAGCCCACTAAGTTAAAATAAACTTGAAGCGGAACAAAAGTTAAAGCAACAAGAAAGCTTTCTGTGAAAGCAAGGGGTAACAAATATGCCTGAGAGTAAACACTTAAAACTTGAGAGAGCTCGTAGACATCTTTGTTGAGCCTTTAAGTTGTTTCGTTAATGAGTTACCTACTTACTAGAAATAAATAAAATATAAATAAATTTTCTCTGGACATTATTCACACAGCGCCATCTAGCCCCAAACTAAGCATTAGCTTGTGCTATGGGTGCTAGCTAGACAACGGATAAACATTACATAAATACTTTTTTGTTTTGTAAATAAATACTTATTATACATAGAAACACCCAGACCGATACAAACAGACATGTTCATGCACACAAATGTTTGTACCGTGCGGGGATCGAACCCGCGACCTCTGGTGTAATAGCCGACTTCTCGACCATTACACCAAATGGCTCGTCAAAGTATTAATGAAGAACTTAGACGATAAGAAAAGAATCTGGATAATGTAACAATTATTTTTTTGACTTGTTCACGTGGCATCATCTGACGTCTTCTAAGAGAAAATATTAAATTAAATAAAAAATAATTTCGACACTTACTAATTTTTTTAAACAGAAAGTTAATTGAGTATGTAATTTAGTCTTTTTCTTATTTAGTTCAATTTGAAACGTCACAATTATAAAATATCACAAACAGTGACATCTAGCATAATAACAAGGGTTGAACAACGAGATGTCTTTTTAATAATAAATATTAACTGATGTAATACTAACCATTTAAATAAATGTCTTTCCTTGGTCTTTCCTTAATAAAGCGTCAATGACACAAAACTAGTTTGTAACAACGACAACACAGTCATATATATGCATAGTATTTTTTTTGTGTTTTATATCCATAATTAAAACACTACTGAATGCAAACTCTAGGCCAATACACGCATACGCAGACAAATGTTTTTTCCAGGGTTCTGGCTCGCTTATTTTTGCCCTATGATCACTGCGACAATACATAATAGAAAAAAAAAGACAACCTAGAGTAGTGTCAGTTTTGTTTGTTACAAATCTTCCCTTTTTTTTCCTTCTGCGATTGCTTTGTCCCGAGCCATTCAGGGAAGAACGCACTATGATCCTGGATATTATGGCAAGTTCGGTTATGATATTGGATCGACTGACATCTGACCTCCGTGACCCTTAACGGGGAACAAGACCAATTGAATCATGGCTACACTAGAATTGACTGTACAGGTTCCCTCATAATAAACCTTTCTGATTATTCCTATAATAACAACTTAGAATATTTCACAACAAACAAGCATGTAATTTATTTCACCGTGGAAGTTATTTATTTGGATCGTTAAAGTTACGTAATTTCGTGTGACGTAAATCTCGACGGACATCGTCTAGGGCTGAGATTTCCACGGTCATTATAAAGACTTATTGTAATGAATGAATTAACTTCATTATAGGTTTGATGACGCTATGACTCGAGTGGAATATTTTAGTTTTAGTAGCTTTGTTATTTTAATCTTGATATTAAGAGTATAATTATTATGATCAATTTAGTGCAATAGTTGAGAAGTCAGCTATAACACCAGTGCTGCAGTGGTCGTGGGTTCGGTTCCTGCACGGCGCAAACATATATGTGCATGAAGATGACTGTTTAATGTTTATCCAAGTTAAATTTCGCTATGCTTAGTTTTGGACTTGACATCGCTGTGAGAATAATGACTAGAGGCAACCCATAATATGAGATAATTGGATTCAAAGTTTTTCAAATGTGTAGGCTACCTCACGACATTGTAGTTCTAAATACTCGCATAGAAAACTCTCCACGCTTTTGATGCGACGCTAGTAACCACTAGGCTATCACTCTTAAAAATATTACGATATCTTTTCTATTATTACGTAGTGAGCCGACCCTAAATATTTTGGTAGCCGGACGAGAGTATGTTGAAAAGTAAACATCAGTTAAATCATAATCAAGCTTTAAGTGCTGGCTAGTTAATAATATCCAGTTTGTTTATTAATACTATTTCAGTAAGTAGTCAGGTATGATATTGCTACCCTAGCTGAGTTCCGGCCACGACAGCAAATTTTTATTGATGTCACAGTTTCCACGGTCCCCAGCAGCCGTGCGCTTTACCAGAGCACTGGCACTTGCTGAAAATAACAAAAGAAGTGAAGTGTTCCCTAATGGAATAGGCCGCCTTACTATAAGGTGGACTGTGTGCTTGTGTGCCAACTGAATGAGTATGAAAAAAGAAAGACAACTATTACTATCTGCAGAGTAACCGGAAACTTGACCAAAACCTTTGTATTTGAACACTACTGGATGAATTACTATACCACTGTGTTATAATAAAATGTACTTATCCTGATGATTAAAATGTACAAGACACATTGTATGTAATATGAACATGATCTGACATTTTCCTTTAAGTTGAAGGTCACGACATCCGCTGGACATTGGTTTTCTAGTTGTATTCTAGATCCATCTAATTACGTTTAATGTTCTCGTTTCTATTTATATTCTAGGCAATTTATGTTTTTATCATAATAATCATCTACTAATTTTCTTATAATATGCATCGTTGTCAAATAAAATTTTGATATATTTATTATTTTCACTTTTTCACTTAAAAAATATCATATAAAACGATATTCGAATGTAACTCAAAGTACTGTACGATTATATCAGTTGTGATTAAAATATACCGTCAAATAAAAACTGATTTGCGAGTTAAAGTTGCACGCTACAGATGAAGATCTGTTGAACACATTTTTTTTTTGTAAAATGGAAAATTTTTAGTCTGCATATAAGTGAAGTCAATAAACATCCTACTTACTGCAGGAGAATGCTTTGCAGTATCATAATCTTCGTCTCACTACCCACTAAACTTCCTTGATTCACACCTAAAAAGTACCAGCAGGTACCTGCAAAACCCCCGCTAGGACCAAAACCAGATTTTTCCAGAATATAACCTGACCTGACCTTTTTAACTACTAAATCACTGAAGCTTTAATTAGTAAACTAATTAATGTGCACTGTATAATTAGGAAATCCTCTGTTGTGTCCCCAAACGTATTTCAACGGGACTCTCGGGAATCAGGAGATGTATTTAGCTTTATACATATAAGTAGAAAATACATTACAATAATTATGTAGTTATATTATTCCTAACCTTAAGTTCAAATCGGCGATGCAGAAGCGCGGGGGGGTTTAGTGGGTATTCTCCGTGCAACAGTCTTTCTTAAGACTGGGGCATGGAGCTGCACTGAGTCCCACACACGGCTCGCCTTCCTTAAAGTGTGTAAAGGCATTCCCCTCCACAAAAAAAAAATGTTTTCCGCATTGCGGATTTCTGATATTCTATTATATATTTTCGGGTATAAATAGGGACCATAGATAACACAAGGATTAGGATTTTAGTAAGATTTCGTAGACTTCGAGCATTTCGTGTTGCTCGGAGCCGAGTTACCACAATAGCAGCGGACTTAACACAGCTCTTCAGCTCAGAAACGTCGGTGGCACTAGGTACTAAGGTGCTGCTTACTGCGGATAATATTTCATAGAAGCCGCCATTGTCGTGACGACAAGTCATCTACCGCCGAGTCGACTCCGAAATCATCCTTCCACCAACCAAAACCAAAACTGTCACCGTCAAGTTTAATCACGATCGCGGTAATCCACGGCGCAGTGTTATAATTACATAGTGACATTTCATTATGGTTTCGTGCAAGCCTCAGCCGTTTTGTTTTTTACAATGTTTCGGGTCAGTCAAAGCTTATCGCGTCATACTAAGTACCCGATTGTAATTTGAAGTGTTCCTTTGCGTGATTTCAGGGTATTTATCATAATTCAAAAGTTTGACCGAGGCTAAATTTAATTAGCGAGGAAGTATATCTGATTTTTTATCAGATATAAATTACTTGTGTCCAACTTGTGTCGTTAGTGTAAATACATTATAGCAAACATAGAACTAATAGGGGCTTTCGTCAACTGAACATTGTCCTAGTAAAGTGGGATATTAATCTAGTTACCATAATAGAAGAAGCCGCAGACACCGCTTAGCCTCAGTTGGGCTGTGTACCTGTCTAAAAACTAAAATACGAAACTTACAAAGTAATATCATAATAGCCTTTTTAGCCATTTAAGTACCATAACTAACAAATGTGTGGGATTTGGGAATGAAGATGTTCGTCCCCATTACCTACTAATCTACCCCTGTATCCCACAGCGTACCCCCTATCATAATAGCCTGAAAATGTAGTCGTTAAATATTAAATATATCTGGGGGCATTTAGAAAAATTATACATCCATTAATTTAACCATTTCCGACTTCACGTTGTCCAAAAAGGCCAATCCATTTTCCCGGCGCGCCGCTAATGTGATGGCCGACTGATACTAGTGATTAATTAAACAAAGATGCCTCTCATTAGCATTTGCATGGACAATATTTTAAATGTAAGTATTAATTATTTTCCCACGGAGTTTGTCAAGGTCAGGGACAACGATTTTTAAAGCTATGGTCACTAATCAAATGGTTTTAGATTTTCGTGTTGCATAATAAACACTTAGGACCCGTTTCACAGTTACCTGGGGATGAGCTGGTTAATAGCCACAAGACTGGAACCAGCTCGTCCCCATCGGGTGGAAAGGGGGAACTGGGACAGTTTAGTGAGAAAAGGGACGCTTAAGTCTCGAGTCATACACGCGGCAGCAGGTCCAGCTAGCCTGTGGTTATGGAGCCTAAACCCATTCTCCTCCGAAAAAAATGACACTACTAACAAAAAAGTTCGTAGTTCGTTTTCAGCAATCAATTCAATAAACGTATCAAACGAAACAATAATTATGGACATGGATGGACATATGATATGCTCGTATCGTACAGACTTTAATCCTTTAAGTAATGGATCAACGAAGTATTTTTATGTGACACAAATATTTTATTTCTTGCGTGTTTATATTTTAAACTGGTGGGGACGTAAATGAAACAATTTTTGCTATGAAGGAAGGTTTTGCTATTACAACGATCATTTCGTGAGATATGTTAAACGTTGTTTAAAACAATAAAATACATAATAACACGCAATTCTATATAAGTCAGTCAACTTTAATAACTAGTTCAAACCCGATTCGTAAAAAGTAGCCTTTAACAGAATTATTGCTAATGGTTTCTATTGTTTGTTCCAGTTAAAAGTAATGAAACACAAAACCATGTTTTACATAATAGCATTCCACATAACATCGAATCGCTCGATCGCTAAAATTATTTATTCCCTGTTTCTCCCGTTTATTTCATTTCATTACAATTATACATACATGCACGGACGTCAAAGAAAGACATATGCATGATTACTTATTTTGTGAATTCGTGGTCAAGTGTTTCAATTCGCCAATTCCTGATATATAACATTTGTCAAAGAAGCTTTTTAAATTAAATAATAATTATTTATACATAAAAACAATCTCTGTTAAATAAATATGTTGGATAAAAATACCTATTGAAACAAATGCCTGTATATATTATAATATGTAACATAATAAATATTTTAAAATAAAAGAAACTACAAGATAAAACAAACACGTCTGCATTTTACGAGTACAACTACGATATGAATCGAAAGTTACGCACACTGCAAGATTCCTCCGTATTTCATGAGCTATAAGAATGATAGTGATTTAAAATCCCATAAGAAGCGCCATATTTCAATGCTATCGAACAAAGAGCTCAATAAAAATGCCACTATGAATTAGAATTCAAACCGAATGTGTAAGGAATAGTGATAGGTGAGCACTATTATGATAAGTAGCTTACTGTTATTGCTAGATTGCAAATGTTCGGTAAGCGAAATTCAGGGGCAAACAGTCCTGGTAGAAATATTGGCAAGAGGCTATCAATGCCACATAAATAAACATTTAGTATGATGCTCCCTTAATATCTACATAAATAATTCATTTGAACCTAAAGGTTATTAGAAAATGGTTTGTGGGAAGCCCTGAAACTTTAGCTTTTATTATTTAAAAAATTATTTTAACCACTCAATCCCGAACCGGCACTCGGGTGCCGCGTAACAATAGATTTTCTATTGTGTCTGGTAATCCGGGGCTTGAAAGATTAAATTTTTTAATACTACGAAGATGACGCTCAAACCTACGGCCCGCCTGATGGCGCTTGTAAAACCAGTGGCATCACTTGCGCGTCGCAAGCTTTGTAAAAAACCTTTCATAAAGAACCCCATGCTGTAGTCTCATTAGAAAACCTCGGTTGGAAGCTCACATGCCACTGCCAGAAGTTATAGTTTTCAATACATTTGTTGCGTCTTAAGAGTCACATCGTCACATTTAATCATGTAAAAAAGTGGTAAAGAACAATGTCATTAGTTACGATATTTTACGATTGTACATAAAAGCGCGAGAGGTTAAAACACAAAGAACGTGTTTATGATTTGACCCAAAAGCAGAAAAATAAAGAAAACTAGGTGAAATGTGACCGTCTCAAACAATACAACACCAGTAACAGTCTTCATACGTTTCAATCAATAATGGATGTATTCAATTACAGCTGATACTCCAGGACAGTCGAGAAATGCAGCAATCTGAACAGGTAGTAGGTCTGTACATCACAAATAAACGTGACGTCGTAAATTCAAAGTACTTTACCGATACAAAATCTATCGTCGTTCGCCACTTTTTTTATTGAATGAGCAAGTGACACCTGATGGTTGGTAATCACTGCATGTAGTTCAGCTGATTTTATTTAAGAGAGAAAAAAGTTATAGTTCCTATCCTTCTTTGGTGAACCAAAATGCTTCCTCTAGTGGTAGGTACTTTAAAATGAAATGATAAGCTTTGTCTGTAACTTTATTGTAGGATAAAGACAACCCGTTTTATAAGTAATTTGTTTTACCACCATCGCTCGCTGTGCTCGCGGTTAGGGATGTGAAGAACATTCGTGACTTGGAATAAATGCCTGCGAGAATACGTATGGAAACTTGACTTTCCGAACGATGCACAAAACATAATTCGATTTGAAATACAGGTTATACATCACCACATAAAAATATGTAACATAAGTTTGGACGTTAAAAGATTCTGGTAAAAAGAAGGAACCTTCAAGAGTTAAATATTGTGTAAAGGTAATGTATGAACACTTGATTGAACTGTTTACAACACATGTATTAAGATTGGAGACTAAATAATATTTTGGCCTTCACAAATTATGTAGTATTAGTTTAATTTGCACGTTTTACATGATTTCCTAATTAATACGAAGTTATTGTAACAAATAATGTGTAACTGGTTTTATTTATTACCATGCTTGCCAAAAACCTGTATGATGTAATTATTATAATATATTTATAGTATTCGCATAAATCTTTTTTCCTTAATTACTTCAACTGATAGACAAACACGTAAAAATACGTTATAATAAATGTGGTATTTACTTAAGGGCCATTTCTCAGCCAGAATTATTTTACGGCAGATTTGTGGTAGTCCTAGCCACTTAAAAGTTGAGCACCAACCAGAATTGACCACACGACCTAGAACGACGAGTGTAACCAAGTGTAACTATGGGGGCTGTTTCAAGAACGAATCATCTGTCTTTCTTATCCTGCAGTTGGCAATACTCTTTTTACTTTTTATTGCTTCATTTTTTGCTACAATGAAGCAATAAAAAGTAAAAAAGTTTCAGAGAGTTTCACTTTGAAGAGTGTGCCAGGAAACTCAAAGAGTTTCCTGGCACACTCTTCAAAGAACAAAAAAGAAATTACATTCTAGAATTAATTTAGTCAACTATGTACTTTAACAACTACCTATTACGAGTATCTATTGTAGAATCGCTCCACATCTCATCGACAACAAATTATTATTTCGCTCGTAATTATAATTCAGTTTGGAATGCAGGTCAAGTTAGTAAGATAGAGGGTAGTTGACCCCTAGGGGTACTGCTAGCAGTCTCTAAAGTTTCAACATTCAACTTAGACGAAATGAATGTTAGATTAAAATAAATGTGCAATGTTAGAAAATGAGAGCATCTAGTACTCCTAATTTACTATGGCCTCTCAAACCTCAAAGTAAGCTCTTAACCCTACGATGCTGGCAGTTATGAAATAGGCGCGGATCATGAATATCACCCTGAATGTTTATCGCATCTTAATGGTGCGAAAAGCCCATTCACAAGTAAAATATCATATTGCGGCATTCCAGTCGGCTGGAATAAAATAAAGTTCACGACATTTGTAACGATCGACTATAAATGTCGGGTCTCCATCGTTCTGTGAATATACTGCTCGGAGACGCTGTATATTTGGCATGAGCATAATTCAGCTTCTTCGGATATTTACAATGGTTTCCTGTTTATGAATTTCTAGTTGCGGATGCCAAATAATTGTTGTATTTCGGTCATATAGAACAAAAATGATTAAGTCTTTGACAGCCGGCCATTTTAAAACAGTACCGTACTACCCGTACCCAGCACGTGATTGGCTGTCAAAGTGTTAAGAAGGTCAGACGATTTACTTTTGATACAACCAATTATTATAATTATGTATTCCTGTTTGTATAATTTAATAACATTCTTATAAACTGCTTAATCCTTGAATTGATGTGATAGGTTCACTTTGACTGTAAACACTAACGTAAGTACATACGTATATATCTGAGCTCTTGATTATTAGAATAATAATAATAATAAATTACTCTGGACATTATTCACACAGAATCGGCAGATTATCCGACGCTACTGTTTAAATGAGGAAAACTGATTTTGAGTTTGATGAACATAAGTATTATTATGTACAAAAATGCACTTTGTACTCATAGGCCGAAAAGACAGTAATAAGAAGAAGACTGGAGACAAAACTTTCTCCAAATAGACCAATGCAAAAAACAGTCTTACCAACTCCGTCTAAACTACATTGTAAGTTTAATCACAATATCGTGAAATAAAACATCCCTATTCTCGCAAACAACTCCTGGCATACAATTGTGATTTGTCTCGAGCAAACAGAAATACAACATTGAACTCGTTACGTTCACAAGAATAACGAAGCTTGGAAAACTTATTATTAAGAACACTGGAATATAGGGAACTGTTGTTCAGTTCTCATTTATAGCAGCTAGAAGGAAATTGATTAGTTTTCTTACACCAAGTGACGCTCAATGTTAATTAAACCGTCTGAGCCGTCGTCTGGCCTGGTCATGGATTAACAGAAATAATTTAACAAAATCTTACAAATTTGTACCAAGGAATCTAACGAGATGTAGAAGATCAATCTTAAATCTATTACCTACTTATTAAAATTAAACAACTCTCTCTTCTAGATATGAGTATACGCGAGTTTTCATCCGTTTAAAGTTGTTTTATTTTAATGAGTAGTAACCGTGTAAATATTAGAAATCATTATATTACCTACTTTTTAAACTACTCTTTACTTTATTCTCTTTTTACAAAGAGATCTACGATATTAATTTCGCGGGCGCGAGAGACGGTTCGAGCAGCACGTTGGTGCATGTACACGCGTGAAAAGTTGACTACATTTTCATGCTTTAGCTTAATAGGATCAAATACTTCTACCATATTAAGAGTATTGTACTACCCACCCTATTTATAATAGCAAATCAATTATTTTAACTTTTTAAAGCAGTTTCAATACAAGCTCAAGCTTTTTCGGTTCTTTGTTTTTTGTAGCTAGTGAAAATCTGGGTCAAACAGATTTGTATAACAAAGCCAACAGAGCTGTAACAACACGAGAATTGCAGTTTCAAAGATTCCGCACCTTCCACTTCTAGCGTCTTTTATTTATCACGTTTGCTACACTTGTTACAACAAATGCTTTTAATTTCCAAGACTGCAAAATGTTGTTTATTGTTTACCGAGCTATCTTTAGGAATGTAAACCAAGATTTTAACTTTAAGGTGTAAAACGCCAAGACTAGACCTAGACCGGCTAGGGTTAAAAATACTGTTTTCACGATTCTCATTTGATGTAGATAACAAAGGATTCTTAAAAAAATTCATTGAGAAAAAAGAGCTTAGACCAATAATTTTAACTTCTATTACCTGCTTCCATCCGGCCGCTAGATTACTCGTACACATCTAATCATTTCATTTTTCAACTAGAGTAAAGAAACCGTTGAAATATGAAACTCATTACGCAGAATCGTTTCATACCAAACTAAAGCATTTACGAAGTAAAGTATGTGCTTCTCGACATCCCCCAGCGATAATGGTTGCCATGAAAATTAATGTTCTATGGAACCAGTCCAACTGAAATGCAGTTATCTTTCACTGACCTATTTCCAAGTAAACACTAGGTTTCATATTTGGACAAAGTAAAAAATATCGGACGTCTATCGTCCAACGTCCACGTCTGAAGGATGACGTAGACGTCTTTCGGCTGATGGCAATGATGATGAAAGATGGGATTTGACCCCACGACCCTTAGATCAAGTTTACCATTACTAAATTAAGGTAAAATTGAGCTTACGATCTCCATAAAATATTCGTATCTGAAAAACTATAGTCTTTTATTAGTCTATCTAGATTCAACGAAGTTCTCCTTGATAACTTCTTGACTTGACATGACCGAAGAATACCTAACCTTAATCTCAGGGTATCAAATAAGTACGTGATATTATTATAGCACCTAGTATAATTCTCACGAACTCTAGTGCACTATAAAGGTAGCTTCTACGTTTACGAGACTTAAAACAGTTTATCTAATTAAACGATATTGCGCAGGAATATAACAGGGTTTCATCGAATATGAGCATTTCCTTGGAAATAGCACTGGTGTAAACAAATTTCTGCAGTGTTTGCGTTAATGCTATTTTCATCATAATTTGTAATTGATCAGAATCCGTTGCTTTAAATTAAATATCACAAGTAACCTGGTATGAACATGTATTTGTACTTGCATGGTTTGCTGGTGAGGGAAAAAATAAAATGGAGGATATTCTAGCTCCATTTTGAGCCCTGAATGTGCTACAGCGAATATGGAAAAATGCCTGGAGCATGCAAAAAATGGTGGAAAAATCACGAACAGACGCTAACATTTCCAAAAAAAGGTGACAGCAAATGGCTTTCTGGTAAATAGAAAGCCAAAACTTTGTGTGGTAGAAGCTAAACGATGCATTGTATTAATCCAAATCTAAAATTTAGGAGTAAAGCCGGGAGTGATGTTGATATAAGAACTAAACTAGCTCCCTAATTGCATGTCACAGTTGCTTTATTTTATCTCTGAGGTAAAATTAGTCTCTTTGTTACTTATTATGTTATTAATTAGGATTTAAGTGGGAATATTATACAAATACGAGAAATTAGCAACAATATTATCAATATGGGTATTATGATCTTTCAGGCATAATTATTTCCATCTTAAGATAGATGGCTACAAAACCTAATACAAAAACTTGGGATGTGTAAGATAAAACAAAAAAGAT
The DNA here is from genome assembly GCA_949319885.1 of Mecyna flavalis. Lineage (NCBI taxonomy): Eukaryota > Metazoa > Arthropoda > Insecta > Lepidoptera > Crambidae > Mecyna > Mecyna flavalis. The sequence goes on along the minus strand of OX439431.1, from coordinate 9,206,976 downwards.
GGCATATAGGTACTAAGAAGAAGACCTAGTAAATAATTCATTTTTTTATAATGTAATAAAATCACAAATAACAATTTAGTACAGGTACGGATTATTGGAAAAATGAAGTGGACGCCTGAAATAACAAATATGGCCAATCCGCGTAAAGTAAAAAGAGATTATACAATACTAAACATCACAAACCAAAAAGTTGCATAGACACTTTCTTAGTTTACTCGAAAAACGCTAAATTCCTCTTCCAATTTGAGCCAGTACTCAATAACGCACACATGCAATCGAATCAGTGTAGGTTACTCGTATCTTATAATGGCTACATCGTCCCCCATGTGTACACAATGCTGAATTACACCAATTTGGGCACTCCCCACTTAATTACAAGTGACACACCCGTATCAAATGAATCTAGTATTGGTTGCGGTTTTCGAACATCCGTCTTTTACGAATAGTTTTATGCTTGATATTTACGTAAACATTTTTTCGGACCATGTTTTGTTTAGTAGGGCATCCCTCTTCAAGATGGCTAGAAATGGGGATAGTCTTTTAGCCACTTTCACTGTAGGTACGTAAAAAAAATACCAGGAATTATTCTTTCACTGTTGTGTTGACTACACGACTGTTGTTTACTTATCACTAAGTATTTTCTTTCGGCATAATCTAAACATGGTGTAGGATATTAAGTATAAGCACAGAATAAATAACACATATAAATGTTATGCTAGTAGTACCAGTATGTGGTCAAACATATCAGATAGTAAGAAAGAAGAAAAACATAATGGAGTATCGTAGTTAGTACTTAAGCTTGGTAGTTGGCCAGTAACCATGACCTGATTTTTAATGTTGGAGGCTTGCAATAGATATTATTGATATTAAATAGACTTTATAATTAATATTTGGTTGGTTAAAAAGTGGCTCAGCGAAGAACTGAGTTATATCGATTACAAGTTCTGCCCTTTGTTAACATTTTCTCCTACTTCTTTAAGCGAAATTTTAAACGGTTGCGAAATTTTAAACGGTTAATTTTAAACGGTTAAGGATTACTGCGCATTTACAGTGAATCTTAATGTCCCAGGCAGCTTAGTATGTAAAATGTGGCTTAAACTCGCCTTAATTTGAACACATTGAGTGAAATTCTCGCTACTTTCTTAATTAAGTTTTTAAAGCTAGTAAAATCACTTTTTAATAATAGATTAGCTTGGTACCTGAATTCCTCTATTTAAACTGTGCTGTACACACTTTGTAGCAATTGCAGTTTTAAAGGCTGTGTAGGAAAGGTCAAAATATACTATCCTACCTTGTCACCTTATCAATGCGAAATTGGTAGTAATCGCAAACGATGGAAGTTACATGTCTGTTTTCTTAGAAATCAATAATGCAAAATGTGATGGTCTTACGAGATTTACACGTGTTTGTAAATACGGCTGATTTTAAACGCTTTTATAGGCACGACTGATTTATTTATAAAAGATTTTTCACCTAAATGTTTGAATGTTCAATATCAAGTGTTGCAGCAATTTTAGTAGACAGGTGTTGCTATACAAAAAAGTAAATCATTACTGAAAAGCCATCATTGAAATTAGGCATCGTTTACAAGTTAATCACAGACACAACACAACACCAATCTATAAATATATCCTGGATAATCTTGTAGTCCGGGTAGGTCTGTACAGTAGACACGATTATTCAGTCTCGCTCTTTAGCCTCGTACTCTACGATACTTATATTAAGTAAAGCTGACGCGAACACATTATATGAATGAAAAAGGCACCCTTCTTTTTCTGGGTCTTAATCTTACTTAATCCTGTCTGTTTTTGTTTTGCACGCAACTATTTTTACTTAGTCATTTTACGAACAGGACAAAGAAATTGAGGCAAGAATTTTAGTCTTTAGGGGTGTTGGCTACCGATATACCGGCAACATACCGGCATTCTTGGAAGAACCTTTCCCCATCTGAGATAACATTGAAAATTAAAGTGGGACCACTGACACAGCGAAGTCAGTAATAAAAATGGACAGTCTGCTGCATAGACGAAGACAGAACTAATTCACAGGTTGTTTACGACGGATGTGATACAAAACATATGTTCCGAGAGCTGTAAATCAGCCAGTTTACGGCTCGCTCAATGATGATTAGTAAGAGACTGAAATATTGTAGTTTCCTTCGCTACGTTGTTAACGATGTGTTAAGCATTGTATCGCATTGGGTAATCTTTGCGTCCGGTGCTATAAAACTATCGATTGTTTCGTTATCGATATAAATTGACTAATACTATTGATTGAATGCCATAATATCGATAGTATATGATTCAATATTACCGATACTATCAATAGTTTAAACTATTGACTATCGGTAGGCAGCTCTTTTATTATGTTCAGGCTAAATCTTGCAGTCTAAGATATGAGTAGGTACGTACGTATCGTACCGTATAGTAAAAATATAGGATACTTGTTGGCGAAATCATGGAAATATTGAAAAACCAATTTGTTAAAACTACTTATTAGAAAGATTTCTTATAATCTCCCTGTAAACAACTGATTTTAATATATTATCGGCTCTTAAGACTATTCTACGAAAGCTCAAACTTATATTTATTTTTTTATTTATTTATTTAATTATTATTAAACTTATGTGATTCAAGCCTGCAAGGACCTAACCAAACCAAACTGAAAACAATCACACAAAGCATTGCTCCACGCGGGATTTAAACCCACAAACTCCGGGTTTTAGAGCCCAACGCTTAAACCAATGCACCACTCAGGCAGTTGACAGATCAGGTCATTATTACGTTAAAAAGAAAGAGATTGGATCACCATGTTTGTCAGGTGGCACATACCCTACAGTTACTGAAATAGTTAAACTGAACACCTTTTAAACAATACGAACTAATAGGTTAAAATTATTACCTAAGCCTCATAGGACAAGACAATCTCTACAAAATTAGTTTATACTCGGGGATGGGTCCTAATATTGACCAAATATCTATTGAAGGAATAAATTACGATGGAAGAACGCCTCGCTAAAGCCCGATGATTTACGTGCGGTCACCGTTGGCGAGCTTAAACCATACTAATGATTATAATTCTAGTTTCTATGACCAGGGAATATTATTTGGTTCGCAACAGATTTTTGTCCTATTCCCCAATTTTGCTTTTTGAAAAGTACTTCTTTTAACTTTTAGCATAAGAAGAAAAAACGAAAAAACGACCTTTTATATTAACTATCATTATTTATGATGTATTAATAGGAGCTTTTATGTTCCGCGAAACGTAAGATGCACATGGCATTTAATAACAGATATTTATTTTCATTATGTATGATTGAGTGATGGTTACCCAAGTCAATATATAAAAAAATATCAAAGTGTATTTATACAAGTAATCTTCATTTTTTAATACGAGAATTTACATTGTCTTAGCAAATAAAATATGCCGAACACTTCTTAAAAAATATCAGTATCGATCTCAAAGATATTATTTACGTTCATTTGTTATTGCTTCTTTGATATACTGCTTCAGATTTTTGTTTGGAATCTCCTCGCCGTCCTTTGATATTTTTACACCTGTTTTGTTAGTCCACTTTTTATATTGAATCTTAAAATAGTAGGTATTGACTTCGCATTGTTTAGGTTATTTTGAAATATTTAAAATTACTGTATAAAGTCAAATATGATTGTGCAACTTTAATCGTGTGTTTAGGATTAAAAAATAATTCTTTTAAACGTTTACTATATTATTTAGCATCCACCTAAATCTATGTTTTGTCCCTGTCTTAGATCACCAATAAAAAAATTAAACACTCCTAGTACCTATGAATGTTCCATAAATAGCTAGCTAGTACTGACCCAGCTAATAATAAATAAACAATGTGTCCCAATAAGCAATAAGGAAAATATGTAATATACCCAATTTCGGATTCAAAGTTGCTCAGCTAAGAAGCGTCTCAAACTCCGCAGACCACTAATTTCGCTTATTCAGTGCTCATTTGGCTTTTTGTCAGATTGTTCTATCTTGCTGTTTGTTATTTAACATTTGCGGTTGTTTATTTATCGCCGAACTTATATATACTTGAAAAATATACTTTTTCATTTGTCCATGTTTCACATCAAAATGGAGCAAACGAGTCAACTTCTTTTTTTGATATGGAGATAGTTTGAAAGCGAGATAGTGACATAGGGTAAAATATATCCCACCAAAAACATAAAATGTCAAAAAGGAGAGCCAAGTTCAATACTAAAATTATGCTGGGCTGTGGGCTTCGCCGCAAAAAGAATGGAGATCTAAATGAGTGCCAAGTTCTATTCTATGATCTTAAAGTAGTTTAGATTTAACTTGGCTTTAAGTTTAAAAAATGGCATCACTACTCAACCTCATAACCTAAATTATGACAAGCGTACATGGGACTATCATTTTTCCTAGTATCGTCAATTTCGAAGTGAAGGTTGCTCGCTGAATTTCTTAAGGAAACTACTTAATATAAATTGGATGGAGGTGTCTCTGAACCAATCACGTGAGCTATTGATGGATTTCGTTAAAATACTTTAATGGCAGGTACAGATTATTAAGTTTATCTGATTTTTTATTAATTAGTTTCTAATTTCAGCATTATGTGGTATATTAAATACCGTATCTTAAAGTATATAAATGCACTCTGCGTAAAAATAATCAATTCAAGAATCTAAAAGATTGTGAAATAAAATAATTATTTTAGTAGTTTATTGCGTGATCGCGCATTATTATAAAAATTAAAACATTTTGACGGTCTTCAAAATTTGACGGTCTTGAAGTTGTTATCTTCAAAGCGGCGTGTTGAAGACGACTTTATGACTCCCCATAGAGTCTAAACAAATTTTCCTTCAGAATAAAATCTATAGGCTCTACTTACGTAAGTGTAGAATAGATCCGTTTGAAAACACGCGTTATAGTGCGTCGTAAATCAGCCAGTTTACTGCCGCCCAATGATTAGTAGGGACGGGTCGACCAACGCAGTACGTCAAGTCCACCGGCTAAAGTTACAACAATCTTAAAGCATGGTAGCCATTGAATATTGTGGGTACTGAAGTGAAATTTAAATTTAGGAAGGCCGAAAAAAATGATAGATAAGTTTGAGGAACTGCTAGTTTTCATCGAGTTCAGTCTTTTAAATAATAATATGTGTATGAAAATCTAGAGCCAAATGTTTTAAATCACCATAACTGCAGTGTGGGACACTGGAATAAATACGTCCATTCCAGTCCTTTCACTTCCCTCTATACTCTCCTGGTTTCTTCTTAACACGCGAAATGAACCCGAGTTGGTGCCGGTCTTGTGGCGATATAGGTAGGTATCAGAAGATGGAGTAGGTACCTACTTAAATGCCCAATAATCGCACAGACAATTCCTTAAGTAATACTTTTAATTTTTATTTTTACTTTACTTTATTTATTTTAAAGAACAGCACTACAATTTACGTGGGAAACTGTCACTATCATTATATTGAAGGCCTACCTACATTAATGTTGTTTGTTCTCTGATGAACAAGTTTACATAATATCATAAAAACACGAGTAAAGGCAAAAGCTTGCAACCATGTGTATGTGGCGTATGCAAAGGTTACAGGAGTATTTATGCCCAATACAAGTGAACTCAAGAGATACCTACTAAGTAGGGCCTAATCTAATTGAATATTATATCAATAAAAAAAACTTCAAAAATTTATGCTAAGAGGCTAAAAGATAAAATGCCACCTTTAAGAAATGCATAATAATGTCTGCTGTTGCTCTTAAATTAGTATTATTTTTTATTGTTATAAACTGTTTGTAGCAATGCGAAGTAGGACCATGAACAACTGCAGATCTGAAAATAAAATATTTAAAAATAAATATCATCTCCTTATTAATTTAATACAAAACTATATTGGTAGTAATATAATTACCTATTAAAGAAACGTACTTAACAATTAGTGTAGTGCTAATAAACAACTGATTGCTTGGTGTTTTTTTTTATCACGGCACTGTTTTTATTTACTACTAACTGCCTATGCATATTGTGCATAAATGTAATTTAGTGCAAAGTGTTCTCAAATTATGCGTACACTAACACTTGCGATTTATTCTAAGGTGTATATAATTACATTTCTTCTAATATAAATTTATTTTATTTATATAATATTGACAGAGTATAGTTGAGTTTAAAAATCTCTAAACAGGTTAAATAAACTGGCCATTTCAGCCGTAGAACTGATAACCATTGGGGTAAACGGGTACTAGAGTGGAGACCGCGTCTCGGTAAACGTAGTGTAGCTGTAGGCCGCCCTCAGGTCAGGTGAAGCGATGATCTGCGCAAGATGGCTGGAAGGAGCTGGATGCGAGTGGCCGAGGATCGATCAGCGTGGCGAGCATTTGGAGAGGCCTATGTCCAGCAGTGGACTGTTACGTGCTAATGATGATTATGATGATGAAGTTAAACAATATTATGAATGTGCCTTATTAATAAAACTTGTGACCTTGCTGAAAACTCTTAAATTGAGATCAGTGTATCCCATCGCTGTAAGCTTACACGGTGTCTGAGCTCTGAAATAGTAAAGCAAAATTAATATTTTTAACGCGAAGTCGCGGTTACATTTGAATAATGCATAGGCTATAATGTATACGCAAGCAAATCCGCTGGTAGTAGGAACTAGTAAAATATAAATTGAAATATTCTCAGCACGGCACCGCATAGTAAAATACAAATCCCTTAAAATATTAATAATATGTGTACCTATTTGGTAATCACCATTATAGTATACTATACATAGTACTATTTATAGTATACTAATACATTATAGGTACTACATTATAGTATTTACGGAACTTAATAAGTTACTTTTTAAATTGGGTTTAAGACCTATTACTTAATAATTATTTGCTAATCGATACATACCTGGTTAATATAAAAAGCAAATCCTTCATAAAAGCTGGATGGACTTTATACCAATCGCTGTTGTAGACTGCATTACTCACTTCAGTACTCTGTAATTACATATTTCAGTTATAATTGTAAATTTAACATTTTTGTATTAAATTATTAGGTTTATTAAAAATAAATAAATATTTTTGTGTACAATTACAAGTTATAATAAACAATCATACAGGGCCGTTTAGCCCCGAATTATCAAAGCTTGTACTATGGTTTCCGCACACTATGAAAAAAACTTATAGAGTTTTATACAGAACGGTTTATAAATGTAGATTCAAAAGCTAATTGGATACCATAGAGAAATAAGTATTTAGTCTGTGTTGGATACATTAGGCATTTTTATAAACACGTCAAAATTATAAATTCAGATAATTTTATTCTTTAGCTATAAACAAACCTTACCGATTCAATGAGCAGGTCGCTGTAATAGCACAGAACAAATATTTGTAGTGTCCACATTATGAGGAACGCAATGAAAGGAGTCATTAAGAAGACGTCATCTATAGTCTGCAAAAATAAAAAATGCATTTATTTCTGTAGGTTATTTATTATTTTTTAAAGTTGCAAAGCCGCTGCAAACAGTTCCTGCCTACCAGTCGAAGTGGGCCGAGCAGTCATAAATGAAATGTATGGGACGTAACTCAGTTTTGACATTTCAATACAAAATGCTTGCTTGGATACGTATCCAAACATTTTTTATTGTCGCCGGCGACGTCGCCATAGCGTCAAAGAAAAGTGAATGCAAATATAAACATACCGCCACGTTGAAAGCTGATACACACATCACGATCGCGCTTACAGCCACATTGCCTAAGGTAGATTTTGAATAAATACTCTCTACCAAGCCTACGCATCTGAAAACATACAGGTGTAACTATTATCTGTAGTTTAGTGTTATTATAAAGTACACATCATCATTAACCTATCGCAGTCCACTACTGGATAAACATCTCTCCAAAGGCTCATGTAGCGGAGCGGAGGCTGAGCGAGTTAGATTGTCCAGGATGAATAATAAATAGTTCAGAGAGGAACTAAGTGAAAGACGGTGCAAAGGGTCCACGGGTAGCGGTAGCTAAGTTGAGTGAGTGCTTGATCGATAGGACGACTAGTGGCGGTTAAGCCCGAAGGTGGTGACCAATTGAAGGATTTGCACATAATCGCCACGCTGACTAACACTAACGTAACGTAGACTGAGACTATAAATAAACAATAAACTTAAGAATTTAGCCATTCGTCATACTGATATTATAAAGTAATTCTGTCCGTCCGCTCGTATGTAATAACATTGGAAGGGTTATCGTTTGTAGTGTAAGAAGTATTTTAGATCAGAGTAATTTTTGTATGGAGATAGTCTGAGCACTAGTTATGGCACAGCCTATACTTTTTACCCGGAAAAATATCACATTCCTTCGGGATAAAGCGCGTTGGTTAGTAATAAATATTTACCTTATTAACTTATTATGGCGCATTACAATTCCTCGCAATCGTACTAGGCATTCCTCTTGTATTTCTTCTTTTGCGAAGTCTTCTTCTTCGGGGCAGATCCTTACTATATCGTAGTGCAGAGTCTTAAACTGTATTAGTAGGAAAGTACAAGAGTACGAGTAAAAGCTATCGGGGCCGTGGACTGTGGATATAGCAGCGACGCCTGTCAAAAACGTATAGTTAGTTCCTCGGCATACATGCACGCAGGTTTCGTTAGCCTGCCGTTGATGATGCTTAGTAGAATATCTTCTACAAAAAAAGGCAAAAGTAAAATCAGCTTTTAAATTTTATTTTTTCTTTTGCCGCTAGCCTAAAATGCAATGGACTGACATCCTTTCGCATACCCGCCGCCAGGATTCAGGCGGGTTATGCAGGGCTCTCCATCTGTGACACTTCTTAGAATAAGTGACTAAGTATACCTATATTATAGTTATACGTTAGTACTATTATTGTATATTCTGTGCCTATACCCACTAAAACCCAGGCGACACAATCACGGTAAGCGTTAATAGAAGGAACTCCTTATGCGATCCTCCACGGAAATCAATAAATACGTTTTCAGGTTTGAATTAAATTTGATAAAGTAAAAAATATTACATACCAACCCAGATCTGATGAATATAAGCAATAGGCCAATATCTGATATCTGTCGCATCGAACGGAAAAAGAGAGAGGAACGGTAATTGCATCACAAGTTTCCCTGTAGATCTGTACCTTACCAGTGATATCACTACCGGGCCTATCGCGAAAATGGACAACCCCACTACATACAATATATTATTAGCTGTCAAAATTGTGGTTAGAATTCTAGCTCGTTTCTTAGTCTCGTTCTCGAGCTCATCCCTTTGTTCACCCTTGGCAGATTCAGCTTGTATCGTCTTTACCGTCGTGATTAAATCATTTACCGTTTCTGCATTTTTTATCAGATAATATGATTTCCCGAATCCGATCAGACATAGAGTCACGCAAGGTATTATATACGTCAGATGGACCATGGTAGCTGAGCCTGTTTCGACTCCTTTTATTGCAAACATCACTTCTCCAATCAAATGTACGACGATGGTGAATATATTGAAACAGTAGAACAAACGTGCTAACACACGTTGCATGACGCTTCTATGAATATCTTTCTCGTCGATTTGACTTCCAGACAGAGCCAAGTAAAAATTAACTTTTTTAAATATTTCAGCGTACAACAATTCTTGATTGCTCATTTTGAACTTCACTCAAATAATGAACAATAATGTAACAATGTTGTCTAATAATGTGTCGGTTTTAATTAGAACGAAATAAAGTAAAGCAATTTGTTTGATTGCCAGTAATTAAGAATCCACTTGTAATAACGGGTAAAGATAATATTATACTAATTACTGGGGTACGACATGTTAATTAATCCATCAGAAAAAAATCAAGATTTATTTCACTAGCGTAGCTATTTAGCTAGCATTATAACCGTGACTTTGCCTACAGTCATCCTATACCTTCTGTTGTTTGATAAATGAATTGCGGAAAAATTTGATAAAATATTATTATAAGAATATGAACGTGGTTGAAATAATAGCAGAGAGGCTTGGCTAACGAATTGTTGGTGAATGAAAGAATAAAGCAAAAAGGCTCTTTGCTACTATTTTTTATTTTCTGAGAAAAAATAATATTTAGGACTAGTATTTGCTATGTTTAATAAGTTTTTCTCTTACTAATATTTTTTCATCTAATGTGTACGTAGTATGTACCTATGTCGCCTGCATCAAATGTTATTTCCTATTGTATTTCTTGAAGAGAAAAAGACAATAACATTTACCTCAAATTATTCGTGCCCCTTATCACTTACTTTTCTTATATCGTTTCGCTGTCGTTATGCTGGGAACATTTTGTATTTTCCCTAAAGAAATGTTAACATTTGGTGTCAGAACTAACAAAAATGTTTCTCCTGGGTCAAATTCTACCCCAGGTGCGTAGGCTACTAATAAATGTTACAACTAGCCAGCCAAATATTTTATTAATTCGGGACAATTAAATGGCGCGTATTTATATTTTTATGATTCACTTGAAAGTTTATTTATAGCTTCAAAGATTTTCATTCAGCAATGCAATAAAATGAATGGATTTAATTTGGGAATTTATTTCAGTCAATCCAGAGTCATGTGGCAATAAAGTGGACCGTCATGCGACTTCATTAATTAAAAACGCGAATTGCGATGCAATTCGTTCATACTGTGTTGTGTGACAAGGTTTGAAATTATTTAAGAATAGGTAGTCCATGTTAGTAAACGTCACCATTTTAGAAGACGCAGAAAGTCAGAATTACTGAAAGTACAAAAGTACAGCAAAGTAAATAGTAATTATTAGAATTTCCTGTTACAGAACCGTTGCCAGACAGGCACGCAGCCCATCTGATGGTAAAGCGACCACTGCGGCCTATTTCATTGACGGACATTTAACCAGGAAGTATCATTCAATGTTCTGCCACTCTGTAGGCGCCACTGATCTTCGAGCCTTTGATTTGAAGAGTACTGGCTCCGACCTTATTACTGCCGGAACACCGCAAGATTCGACAAAGCTTTGGGAATTGTGATTTTGTAAATGTTTAATAAAGAAGAAGAAATAAGTTATATTATAGAAAAAGTTTCACCAACTTATCCATCAGTGGTGAAACTGACCCTAATAGTGCAGTCATTGAAGCGAAAAATACGGCCTTACCTCCGAATTTTTTTACTGTGAACCGATTTGCATGAAATTTTGGAATTAGGCTCATCTTACCCTTAACTTCAAAAGTGAAAATGATCTGAACTCCGCCTATTATTTTTAAGGGGTGTAAACAACCCCTTAATGGAAAAATTTACATTGAGCGATTTTATCGCTAGAAAACATGTCTAATCGTAAGTGGTGAAATTGTAAAGTATTTTTTAACATAATTACCTCATATTAAAATAATTTTCAACCCCTTGAAAATCTTACATCCTTTGCAAACAATCCCTAAATTGAAAAAATCACAAAAAAATACTTTGGTACGACATAAAAAGATGTAAGTATAGAGTAAGTAATATTTTATATTCTCTATAATAATTATCAAATATTTAACCCCCTTTCAATCCTTGAAAAATACCCCTTGATAAAAAAATTTTAAAAATATTTTTTGATTAAATGAAAAGGACTTCAATATTATTCCACACTCTCGAAAATTATTATCATATTCTTTAGCTTTTCTACCCTTAAAACTACCCCTAAATTAAAACAGTAAATATATATGATTACATATTTTAAAAAATTGCCATTTATTGAATATAATATTTACAAATTATATAAAATTGTACTATTATTATTAAAATATAATATTAATTCATGACTCAATGTCGGAGTCGCTGTCACATTCAACATCTTCTGGCTGAATTGGAGGGCTATTTTGGCAGTTATCTCCACTGCACGTTCCACAGGTACTATTACAAAATAGAACAACTTTTCTGCATCCGCAAGATGCTCCACATCCTTTTTTGCAGTTGCAAAAAATCATTTTCAGCAGTTTCAGTTACTAAGTAGAACAAAATATGATAAGTTTTTGGACCATAACTACTTCAATTTTCATGCTATCACAATTTATAAAAAACCATTGTAAAGGTAATTAAGAGAGCTACAACATCCTATATTGCAATATACAGTAAAAAACATTTTTCTAAAACGGTGAAGGGTTAAAGGGCTTAAGAGAGGCTGTGATTGCGCTGCCACGCGCTCTTTAAACAATCATATCTCCGTAAATTTTTGTTTGACAGAAAAAACAAAAAAACCAAATAGTTTGTCAGAAAAATACCTAAATATTTAATCCATACACTTTTATACGTATCTGTCGTCATTTTTGAGATATTATGAAAAGAAAGTGGGTTTTTTAAAAATTTGAAATTTTGATTTTTTATTTGATCGTGACTTTTTTGAAAAATATGTGTCCTGAAGCAGCCAAACTGATACTATCTATCAAACTCTTCATAATAAAGTTATTTCTAGGCGGAATACGATTAATTTTAATTTTGGTGGAAATGGCACTTATGAAACCCATTGATTTTAAAGAAAAAACATTAGATGCTCCCCTTATTTGCAATACAGCTCACCTATTTTACGTGCAAAAGACTTTTAATAGTACTCATTTTAAAGCTTATTTCAAGCACTACAAAACCCTTTTGTATTAAAATGCATAAAATGCATCTGCTCGCCGCTAGATGGCATTGACCACATCGATTAAATTTCAGACAAAATAAAAACGGCTTTGATCTTTAATATCTAGCTTAATATTGCACTTAGAATACTTTATAAAAATTCAAATTGTTCATTGTTTTACCTGCTACAATTTTGGTCTTTTTAAATTTTCGATTAAACGTATATTTTTGGAGATATTTGCAAAAAACCGATGAAATACGTGAAAAAATTGCGAATTTTCAATTGCCAATAACTTGAAAAGTATTGAATTTTTTGAAAAACTGTATAGATGATTTTTTGCTTAAAATTAGGCCTTATATCGATATCCGAGGTTATTTTGATAAAAAAATAATTCACCCCCGAGAAGGGTTGGCAACCACCCCCATGGTGGTTGCGGAGTTCAAATCATTTTCACTTTTGAAGTTAAGGGTAAGATGAACCTAATTCCAAAATTGTATGCAATTCGGTTCACAGTAAAAAAATTCGGAGCTATAATGCTTCAATGACTGCACTATAACTCGTGTCATCTTCTATCCAACATTCGTTCCTACTTAGGTACCTCGGGAATATCGGAAAACTATCAACACAAAATATGTAACCAAATCGAACAAACGATAAACGAATATCCACAATAGTCGCATTGATCTCAAAACATCTGCGAAGGATGCATCTAAAAATAAAAAGTTATACTTAAGCTTAGAGTATATTACTGTCGTGCTAAAATTAAACCGTAATACGTGTGTACCTGCAACTGTTTAATGTTTTCGGTTAATTTGTGAAATTCTACGTTTTGCTGCAAGACACTAATAATATAATCTGTGAGGAGATTGTGTAAACCATGTATATCGTGACGTCATGTCTATGAATGCACACTCGTATCTAGGACTAAAACATATTATTATGATTACAAACTTTAGCGTTCCATAAAGTATCCTTAATTTGATACATACACGACATAGCACTATCAAAACGTCAAGCAGTACTACAGTACCTACAAGTATTGTATTAAGCTAATATTTATTATACCTTCTTAGCTACTTTTAATGAATATAAAGCTTTTTATCGTGTGGGACATCATTGATTTGACCCCCAGTAAGCACATGTATGTTGGGGTTAGTAGTCGATTCGCACGAAAATAATTCGCACGAAAGTGCGAATCGACAACTTTCAAAAATAACATTATTTTTAGTAGTCGATTCGCCCGAATGAATTTTGATCGCGTGCGAGTCGACCCCTTTAAGAATTGATAGTAGGCGATTCGCACTTTTGCAATATTATGTGCATAAAAAAAAGAACAAAGTACAGTTGTGTACAGGAAATCTTTATAATAATATTAACCTATTCGCTGTCTATATACCTTACAGCATACAGAATCAATTAAATTTCAAATGTTATATTTTTTCGGACAGGGAACATGTTAAATTATAAACTAATATCATTAAGCGTTAAATTATATTTGATAACTTTAATATTAAAATGACACCAAAAATTAGAAACGAATATGTATTAACGTATTACGTAAAGCATTACACGCTTAAGTACCTCGGAGCAATACCTTAAAGAGAGCCCCGTTAAACTAACACAATTTCGCTTGCATTTTCACTATGCAAGTTGACATTATTTGCTTATTTCTATAATTTTTCCAATTGGAATATACAAGTATCTTACATCGTTCTAAAGTTCGCGTTAATTCTAATTGGAAAAAATAACTTACATATTGATTACAACAATTTTTCTTATTAGAATCTTATCTCTACGTAAAAAGTTCTTCTTACAAAACTATGATTCTTACACATTCTATGCTTAATACCTATTACAGTTCTTGCGTAACTAATTGGATTTATATTTATTTCACTTATTTAAAATAAATCCTACGTAACAAATTAAAATTTAACCTAGTATAAGCATAAATTGAGATTTTGTCTCCGCTGTCCTTAACACGTTTCTAATTTTTGGTGTCATTTTAATATTAAAGTGTTCAAATATAATTTAACGCTTAATGATATTAGTTTATAATTTAATATGTTTCCTGTCCGAAAGAAATATAAGATTTGAAATTTAATTGATTCTGTATGCTGTAAGATATATAGACAAGGAATATGTTAATAATATTATAAATATTATAAAGATTTCCTGACACGACTGTACTTTGATTGTTTTTTATCCACATACTGCAAAAGTGCGAATCGCCTACTATCAATTCTTAAAGGGGTCGACTCGCACGCGATTAAAATTCGTTCGGGCGAATCGACTACTAAAAATAATAATATTTTTGAAAGTTGTCGATTCGCACTTTAGTGCGAATTATTTTCGTGCGAATCGACTACTAACCCGTATGTTGTGGGGTGCGATGTCCATTCCACGTGTTATATTATACAATACAACATTTTAGTAACTTACTTTGACGTCATAACGGCGTAAACGATGTTGTCTAGTTTATCCGTATCAGCCATAAAGTACATATTATACATTCGCTGGGCGGATATTTAGATCATCTGTCATACCAGCGTGTAGAAAGAATATCGGACAAACTTCGAAAAGCCGTTTACACAAACTAAATCAATAAAACTTGTATCAATCATTTTTGTGCCATCGTCGCAAAGTTGTGACCTCCCATTTAGTTTTGTTTTGGTGTATAGTGTAGAGTAAACTTTTACCCCCAAATCAAGTTATTTGGAGGATGTAGGTACATAGTTTTCTAACTGGAACAGGACACAAAATCAAAAATTTCTATTATCACATCTTATTACAATTGATCTCATCGGTATTGGTTGTCGTGAAACATCAAAGATCTTATGAACAACACGCAATCAATCCGTTAAGGATTGCAAATTGCCACTTTTTATCAGTTATAGAAGTCAACTTCAAAGCACATTATAAAAATCGGTAAATATTATCACTACGTATATAATTTCATGAACAACCTAGTTACATTCTATGTATTGTATATTAATGGAATATTATACTGCATTGAATTATGACCATTACCTGAAATAAAATCCTAAAATAATCACTTATTTACATTTAAACGACTCTTTTCGGGGCCCAAATTGGGTCTCAGCCATATTTTTTCTTTCTCATTTAAACTGGATCCCGGCTTTATGCCAACTTTGGCCAGATGAATGACCTAATGACATTCGTATTTTATAATTTGGCTCGCTTTAAATGTAGGCACCTCAAGGTGTACGGTAAATAAAAGGAGACAAAAAAATATCCAGTCATTTAACGAAGCCTAAAGCTTTTGGGCCTGACAAACATTTCCAAGACCTAACCACACTGTAGCTTGCAAAAAGGTTTCTTTCGTTAATTAAGACTCATACGGTCTACGGCGGAAGTAGCAGAGCAATGGAATGACTAAAATGGCTCATTGTCGTGGTCACGACTTCTTGTGAGAGAGCGTAACATTTGCAACCACTTTTACCGTAGGCTGTATTTAAGGACCCGCTTTTATTACAGATGTCCAAATGAAAGGGAATATGTTATTCGGACGTTAATTAATTAAGAGACCGAAAGAGATACCACCTATAGTACATTTACATTGTATAACCTATATAATATGAATTCCTATATTTTTGCAACGATGCTTCACCTTTATATATGGTGAAGGCTTTTAGGTGCGCCGCAGAAATCAGTTAACCCTTTACTAAGACCTCTCCCAATCCCATAGGAGTGGCATTACACAATGCATTCGTAAAAAATGGCTTTCAAAGTAGCGTTATTAAACATCGTTAGTATG
This sequence comes from Mecyna flavalis, assembly GCA_949319885.1. NCBI lineage: Eukaryota > Metazoa > Arthropoda > Insecta > Lepidoptera > Crambidae > Mecyna > Mecyna flavalis. Next base: position 9,190,637 of record OX439431.1, on the reverse strand, counting down.
TAAAAATAACCATCATAGCTTTCTTCACTGATGACGAGACGTCTTAGATAGCTACAATTTTATTATCGCACGAACTCATAAAGAATTTATTAAAATTCCGATATCTACTAAAATTTCAACATGTTGACGTCCATATTAGCAACATAAAAATTGAGCTCTTACATCAACGTATAAAAACACGTCATCATCATCTTTTACAATGAGCGGCCAATAAGGGCTGAATTATTAACAACAAAGCTCTTCACAGTATGCGCCGACGCTGCCCATTCGTATGTTTCATGGAATTCCAGTAAACAGAAAGTAACAGTAAAGTAGTCTTTAAAGTAAATTGGTATAAAAATATAATAATTTTATTTTAGACTTTATAAAAGCCTTGATTTTCTTTGAACTACCATGGGTTGCAAATTGATATAACGATAACAACAGGAAATGTGTTTGCGCTGGTATTTTAAAATAAAAATCAATCATGAATACGGTAAATTTTGCGATAAAGATGTTTTTATTCTATCATTTTCTAAATAATCTCTCTTCATTTAAAAAAAGAAAAACCCAGAAACGGGTTCTGTAAAAATGTCGATAGGTTGTCAAATAAAAATACCATTAATTACTTACCCTTGGTATCAATTATTAAAAAATCTTTAATCAAGAAAGAGTATATTATTTGGTAAACTACGATAAAAACACCACAAAAAAAAATTGAAAAATTACTAAGTAGACAAATCTGTAGCTGTCTTGCTGATGTTTTCTTTACTATACCTCCACCAGCCACTCGCGCGCCTCCGTAGAACCGTTCCGTGTTTACACGATAAATTACGTATTATACAAACAGTAAGATATATTTTATTACACTATAAAATCGAAAGACGGAGCACAAGAGTTCCCACCACGCATTTCGTAGGAAGGAACAAAATGGACCAAGGCCAAAGTGCTCTATATCTACTGTTTCGGAAATACAGGAATATTTTGTTTAGTCTATGTTATTTGATTTTTTTTATATTACTAGCTTTTCGCTTCTGATGAATGGACAATAAACGTTGTCCTGATAACATCAAAACAAAAAAAAGAATCATCTTAATTTGGTGCAGTCGTTCTGAAGCTATGCGCGCACGCATACAATTCACCGGCACTGACATAATGACTACGTTTGCCAAATGCAGAATGATTAACACCTGGGGCTGAAACCGAAAATTCCGCCACATATTTTGCTCGACCATCTAAGATGTAAATTGAGATTGTACGGATAATACATCAATTTTCTAAATAGAATACAAGTATGTACTGTAACACTGCAAATAAAGGACCTTCTAGGTCACAGCGAGGTACTTAAATCACTAGACCAATGCGACGTATTTCATTCGGACATACAAAATGTTCATGCACACAAAATGTTTGTTCCGTGCGGGGATCGAACCCGCGACCTCTGGTGGTAAAGCAGTCTTCCGAAATCTAAAAGACATAATCAAAGAATTACCAAAAGTCATATAAAAATTATTAGGTTTTGGTTTATATTAGGTTTTTAGCCGTGCATTGTTTCAGGTTCAAGAAGTCGCGGTCCTTTTCATTTATGCATGCTTTAATTTAACATAAATAAGCAAAAATATTTAGTGACTCATGCGCAGGAACTGTTACAAAAACAATACGTAGTCTATTATTATTTAAAATCAGAAGCTACAAACTAAACAGTGCAATTTATTACTTCCACTCCAATAACGTTGCAATGTATGGAACATACGATTTCATTTGCAGAGTAAATGGATATAATAACCGGTTTTATGTTTATTTTATTTTTATAAATTGTAATTTTATACACAAAACTAGTTATATGCTTCATATACGTAGATCATAAAAGTTTAGGTACTCCGAGACGTAGATGTAACTTTTAAGAATAGAAAGAATTCTTTTTTTTTTTTGGCTAGCCTAATAAGTAAAGAAATTTTATACTAAACCATAAATAAATTGGACGACATGAGATACATTGATTTGACCCATTGGTAAGTTAATATACTGTTATGAATTATTGATTGAAGGTATGTATTTGTAGAAATACAACTTTCAGATACAAAACAATCACAAATGATCATCACAAAAATGTTTTTCCTGGGTGGGATTCGAAACCACGACCCCATTGGACAGTGTCACTAGGTACCAAATGCGCCATCGGGCCAGTTGTCATATGAAATAACAAAATTTAAAAAGTCTTATTAAGAACAAAACACCGGAATAGAAACAGATACATAAAAAAATACAAAACACAACTATTGAATTCCAAGTGGGCAAAGACCTTACCTTTACTACCTAGTAGGTACCTACTCAAAGATGTTTTCTACACAAGATTACTATAAATAAAATAATTTGTTTCTTGTACAGGTATAAGAAAAACATTTTATGAAAAACGAAAATATCTTTTATTTAAAAATTTAAATAAACCGACTTACAGCAAAACTTTTTAATACTCAATTGTCATATTATATGTATTAACAAACACACACATTTCATAATAAGAATTTAATTTTAAACCGGTGTCTTTTCATACAAAATCTTTGTAATTTTCCAGAAGCAGCATGTTCAGTAAGGTAATTACAACATGTGTAGGTACTTAGACCAATTATAGTCCATTATCAGCCTAAATACGTCCAACTGCTGGGATACAGGCCTGATCTCAACTGTGAGATAGTGTAGACCAATAGTAATTATACGTTTTTTTGAGATATTGATATATGTATGTACTGCGAAAATGTAATAATTAATATTGAAAGTTAAATTGCAGACAGGCGGGAATGGAACCAACCGCTTCCGGATTTTTTATGACACAGGCGGCATAACCACTTTTCCACGGAGGCGTTCACTGTTATATTTTTTTATGGCTAAGAATAGTGCTAATGTGCCAATTCCTTCACTTTCCCGCTAAATACAAAATAGCACGTATCTCTTTTAAAGATGGCCTCCTATTATAGAATAATTCATCATCATCATCTCAGCGTATACCCGATTGCATCCAGTATGGAGCTCAGGGTCCGCTTCAATTATGATCCTAGATTTGACAAGCCTGGTTACTTTAGTATAATTAACAGAGATTAAAACGTTTACACAATCGCGTCAAAACTATAAAAAGTCTTATTGAGCTTGTTTAACGGTTTTATAAAACAAACTATAACATTTCAGCAGGAAGTCATTTAACGTGGAAGAATTACAATTGGACTTAAATAGTAAAAATACTTACTTATTTAGAGTGCAACAGCATTATATAAACTCTATGATATATTCTTTCAATTACCATTTACACAAAGTACTTACACGTACGCATCCTAACAGTGTACTGGCCGTTCAACCTTGAACTATCGACGAAAATAAATCTAAATGAATACATAAGTTTTATCACATGCTCTCTGTCTAGACAATACGCCGCCTGAACATCTTAACGAGGCGTCAAACATAAACTTGTGTACCAAAACAATGACAGTCGAGTCACATCTTTTTCTGAAGTTGGCACGCAAACGATTCCACATACCATTGTTCATCCGAGTATGATCGGTAACTCGAGTTTACACGTCCATTTCCAATCTATAGAAAGCATGGAAATTGGGTCAGCATTCCAACTATGCATCTTGCAAGTGCGAGCGATCGAAGGGGCCTTGAACTTAAGCAACGGCTCCTAATGTGGAAATGTCACGCGGAACCAACGTTCGTGATTGAACCTCATGATTGTGTGGCGTAAATATGTTAAAGGAATTTGGGCGTGAAAGATAATCTTCATTACCTTTAGTGACGAGATAATTTGCTCGAAGCGCACGGCAGGAGTAAACGATACAAGTAATGGGTTTATACAGTCTAATGTCTTAGTTATCGTGCATTGACACTCAAAACAATATGTTACAAAAATACTCCAACATAATACAATTTGAAATACTTTTGTATAGTCAAGAGAGCGCGTCAGTCAACCGAGTCAATAGTAGAGCAGTCCAATTTCCTCATCGCCATTTGAACTATGTGGCTTTTTCATATTGATTGAAATAATTAATGTTGATTTTGGATAGCCTGTCATCCTGTCCCTTTATATACCCAAGTAAACAAATTATGAATACTGTATATGTCAATTAAAACAAAAACATCATGTGAAAGACTCATGCTGTGAACTTGTCAAATGTGTGTACATCCTTATGCATAATATCATAGTTGCAAAGATTAACAAGATACAACGCAACAACTAAGACAATAGAAGATCAATAGAATCAAAAGGTAACTTCATTCAACAACAGTGCTTAATGTGTGAACTAAACCGATGATTCATAAATGACTATTTGAACAATCGGTGGCTTCGCCTGTGGCGTGGTGGGCGACGTGATGTCCCGTATCACCGCTTCGACTGCCGCCTCCCACTCCAATTGGCGTTTGTCCGAGAGGCCATCCTTGCCTGCCATCATGCGTGGCATCGTTATCTGTGAAAGATAGATTTATATTCAGAAAAAAAATTAAATTTCTTTAAAAATCTTAAATCAAAGGAATTAATTATTCTACCGGCATGAGTGCAATGAGTAGCCCTTCGAGTAAATTCAGCAAATGGCCAAACCAACGCATAGACCGCTGCCAACAATTTTAAATTTAAAACCCTTATCTCTGAATTTATGTAATGACCTTTATTAGGAAATTCTAGGCAATTAAAGCCAAAATATTATGATTATCGCTGTATGAAAATCTAGTTCTCATCTTAAGAATTATGGCGATATGTCATACCTTTAATCTAAAAGAGTGCTCTAGTAAAATGAAAATTCTAGCAAAACACCAATAATCTTTTGTTGGTAAAAGTTATTTGGCAGTTTCAGTAAGATAAGTCAAATCTATAATTTTAACGTTTACAATATGCGGGCTATGCATTGACTATCTTATGGTGATTTAAACCAAATCAAAACTGAAAGTATGAAGCCATTGTGTCCGCATCTAAGTATACTCTGTTTTATCATTAAATACCAACAGCTCCAACAAAACAACAAAATGAGAATGTAAAAATAAAAGTCTTTGTGCAAATGTATTGTTGATCATACAGGAAATTGGTTTACAATTCTGAAATGTCATAGGCCCGGCTGAAAACGAAAATACTTTGACCTATAAAAGTTTAAGACGTTTATAAATAGGATCATTTTACAGCTGTTGTCAATTCTTCGAAAACAAATAGGAATATTATACATGAAAATGGTCTAGAGCTCACGAAACTGTTTCGAAAGTCATAAACCCTCATAGAAGATCACGATTTAACAAAAATATGAATAAAAAAATATAATAAACCAATACATTAACAGAACTCAGTTTAAGAATAGTTGAAATTAAACGTTATCTTAACGGTGGTAGAGTCACTCTGTGTAATTGACGATTCATAAATACTTTATACATGATTAAACAAGATTTATTTTGCTTTTGTTTATTTTGATAACTATGACTAAGTTGCTAATGATTTGAATACCTTTTAATTGATTGTCATAAAGCAGCAGTACGACTTTTTTTGAAATGAAAGTGGTGTTTTTATCCATTACTATGAAAGCAGCGACAAATAAAATCTTAGCGGTTCTTAATAGCGTAGTCACTGCAGTGTAATAAAATTAAGCTCAACAACTCTGGCGTTGAAAGGATCTTGCAGTTAAGGCTTAAGTTATGTTATGAACTGAGAGACTTGGCGCCAAAACTACAAAAGCGAAATTACATACTGTACAGTCAAAAGCACGTCAGACGTAACACTTTGGACTTTGTACCGCTCTTATGTCGGGGGCATAAGTGCTATTATCGAACTGCAAGTGTTTAGCCTGATGTGCTGTTGACCGTACATAACTTATAATTTCTTCTTTATGGAACAACACTTACAAAGTAATATGAATTGTGTACGTCAACGAGAAGCATTGCGCTGTATAATTGTATAGACTGGTTAACTACAAAACTGCTTTATTTGCTCTTGAATTTATGACAAAATTGAATTTATGACAAAATTCAGGACTATATTTTTATTTGCCAATTTTTAATTTTATTAGCAAACAATGCCTGTAGTCTTTATCAAGTATCACTATACTTGATAAAGACTACAGGCATTGTTTAAAGCCACTGCTTTACAGTATGATATTGCGATTCATGACAAGACAAGAACAGAAAAGATTCTTATGAACATTAAACTGAGATTCATCGAGTAATGTTCCAATGCAAAGTTTCGACAGATTAAAATACTTCAGCTTACATCAACCAGTCTATAAATATCAAGCAACGCTTTACACATGAATAAACTTGGACGTAATCTTCCGAAATCACTATGATATTGTATCTGCAGCAGCAAAGCATTATTAATTATCTTGTGAAATTTGCTGCCTAAACTACAAAGACTTTATGGATCTTTCACTCCCGAGTGATGGAGCGAAAGATCTTTAACAAACTGTAGTACCTTTTCAAGTACCTTCTTGGGAGACTCTGTACCCTGAAAGATTAATTCATACTTAATCTAAAGCATATTTGCATGTTTACGTATTGTTTACATCTTTCACATTTTGTGTAATTGTTCTCATGTAGTTCGTAAGCAGATAACCTCCAGTAGAAAGCGACGAACACATTGAGAAATTGCGCCCCTTTACTTTTAAAGAGTATTTACTGGCTACTCACATATTAATATCGTCAAAAGAAGAAGGAATATTATGTTGACATACTTTATTTTCTGTAGAGGTTATAGTTAGACCGAAAAATTGGAGAATCCATTTTAATACATCGGTTCCCTTGAGTCAATATATTAGCCCAAACGCCGATCCATTGAGCTTTTGATAAAACCTTCATCCTTCAGTTTAAGGGCTAAATCTTCCTTTCTTAAGTCTAACGAGAATTTTGGCGTCGTTTCACATTACTTCAATTAGTGCACCCACACTTAGAGTGCTCTAGGGTGTATTTTCATATTAAGAAACATCTTGCCCCGCCGCGTAAATTGCAAAGATTCCTTATTACGAGTACGTCTCCTTAGGCGTAGATAAACTTCCATGTTTATACCCGCCTCAAGGAATGACATAGTTATCATAGCCTTCGGTTATAATAACCATATCACACTAAAACGAGCAAATAACATAAATGATGTCATAAATGGTAATAAGTTCATAAATAGCTACAAGGTAGGCACCGACTTTTCCCTCTCGGATGTAAAAGAGAAACTTGTTAGTTTAGGGGTGTTTAGGGGTAGTAGAATGAACATATTTAGAAACCCACACACGATCACATGTTTCACTTTGATTACTCTTTCATGCATTCTTCTTCGCAAGAAAGGTCAAACTATGGTGTTACATAAATAGATTTCAAGATAAATAAATTATATCAGTTTTACCAGAAAAAAATAACTTATTTTAAATGTCTGGTTCAGGTTTTCATTTATTTTTAAACAGATAAATGTTTTGAAGAAAGTAGAAAGCGTCAAAATTATTGTTCTTGGGCGTAGAGATCGTTGTAGGTACTGAAGATTATTGAAGACAGTTACCTATTCACATCGAAACCTATCCAGAAATATTCCATTTTTACGCTTAGACAACAACCTTTCGTCCTCTACTGAACCATACAATTTGATGCCGACGCCGCTATCAAGGTCCCTATTAGTGCAGTCATTGAAGCATTATAGCTCCGAATTTTTTTACTGTGAACCGAATTGCATACAATTTTGGAATTAGGTTCATCTTACCCTTAACTTCAAAAGTGAAAATGATTTGAACTCCGCAACCACCATAGGGGGGGTTGCCACCCCTTCTCGGGGGTAAATTATTTTTTTATCAAAATAACCTCGGATATCGATAGAAGGCCTAATTTTAAGCAAAAAATAATCTATACAGGTTTTCAAAAAATTCAATACTTTTCAAGTTATTGGCAATTGAAAATTCGCAATTTTTTCACGTATTTCATCGGTTTTTTGCAAATATCTCCAAAAATATACGTTTTATCGAAAATTTTATAAGACCAAAATTGTAGCAGGTAAAACAATGAACAATTTGAATTTTTATAAAGTATTCTAAGTGCAATATTAAGCTAGATATTAAAGATCAAAGCCGTTTTTATTCTGTCTGAAATTTAATCGATGTGGTCAATGCCATCTAGCGGCGAGCAGATGCATTTTATGCATTCTAATACAAAAGGGTTTTGTAGTGCTTGAAATAAGCTTTAAAATGAGCACTATTAAAAGTCTTTTGCGCGTAAAATAAGTGAGCTGTATTGCAAATAAGGGAAGCATCTAATGTTTTTTCTATAAAATCAATGGGTTCCATAAGTGCCATTTCCACCAAAATTAAAATTAATCGTATTCCGCCTAGAAATAACTTTATTATGAAGAGTTTGATAGATATTATCAGTTTGGCTGCTTCAGGACACATATTTTTCAAAAAAGTCACGATTAAATAAAAAATCAAAATTTCAAATTTTTAAAAAACCCACTTTCTTTTCATAATATCTCAAAAATGACGACAGATACGTATAAAAGTGTACGGATTAAAAATTTAGGTATTTTTCTGACGAACAATTTGGTTTTTTTGTTTTTTCTGTCAAACAAAAATTGACGGAGATATGGTTGTTTAAAGAGCGCGTGGCAGCGCAATCACAGCCTCTCTTAAGCCCTTTAACCCTTCACCGTTTTAGAAAAAAGTTTTTTACTATATATTGCATTATAGGATGTTGTAGCTCTCTTAATTACCTTTACAATGGTTTTTTATGAATTGTGATAGCATGAAAATTGAAGTAGTTATGGTCCAAAAACTTATCATATTTTGTTCTACTTAGTAACTAAGGGGTAGTTTTAAGGGTAGAAAAGCTAAAGAATATGATAATCATTTTCGAGAGTGTGGAATAATATTGAAATCATTTTCATTTTATAAAAAAAAAAAATTTTTTTTTATCAAGGGGTATTTTTCAAGAGTTGAAAGGGGTGTTAACCCCCTAATATTTGATAATTATTATAGAGAATATAAGATATTACTTACTCTATACTTACATCTTTTTATGTCATACCAAAGTATTTTTTTGTGATTTTTTCAATATAGGGGTTGTTTGCAAAGGATGTAAGATTTTCAAGGGGTTGAAAATTATTTTAATATGAGGTAATTATGTTAGAAAAGGGGTTGTTTACACCCCTTAAAAATAATAGGCGGAGTTCAGATCATTTTCACTTTTGAAGTTAAGGGTAAGAAGAGCCTAATTCCAAAATTTCATGCAAATCGGTTCACAGTAAAAAAATTCGGAGGTAAGACCGTATTTTTCGCTTCAATGACTGCACTATATTGAATTGAAGTGGTGACTGGTGAGTTAGTGACATTTTCTCTGAAAAAGTCGGTGGCATGAATAAAGGTTGCCTTTTTTGCAAGTGACATTTACGGTATAAATTAAAAGCAAGTCTAGAGTGCTGTAGTACAAAATTCTAGGCTTTAGCAAACCAAAACACTGTATTTGTCTCATATTTTATGATATGATATTTTAGAAACAAAAAGAGAAAAAACAATCGGTTTTTCTCACTCTTTGTCAATGAATTCAACTTATTACAAACTAGCGGCCACCTCCGTGGTTTCACCCGCGCGTAATTTCTTTTTTCAAATGTCCCTTCCCTTCCCCCACATTTCCGGGATAAAAAGTAGCCTATGTCGCCCGAGAATAGTTCAGCTTTCCAACAATGAAAGAATTTTTCAAATCGGTTCAGTAGTTTGAATGACCAAATATTTATTCTGTTTCGACTATGTATGTAATACTAATAATATTTTTGTTGGGGACTGAGGGAAACACAGGTTGTTCAGGAAGCTTCTTTATTTCTCTTCTTGATCCTATATTTATGGTCGTACACTAAGGAATGCCCCCTTGGCCAACCCACATCACTTAAGAACCTCGGGGCAATACCTTAAAGAGAGCCGCTTAAAAGTAACATAATTTCGATCTCATTTTTACTTTGCAGGCTCACATTTTTTGCTAATTTTCATTACTTATCTAATTAGAAATTACATGTTTCATACATAATCTTAAAGTTTACGTTAATTCCAACTAGAAACATAACTTATTTACATATTTTAACCATTATTCTTATTGGAATTCTAAAATCTACGTAAAAAATCCTTACCAAACTACAAGTCTTACATATTCTACGCTTAATTCCTATTACATTTCTTAAGTTACTAATAAGATTTATATTTATTTTACATGTTCACGATAAATCCTACGTAACTATATACATTTTAATCGATTTTAAGCGTAAATCAACTCGTTGTCTCCGCTGTCCTTAACATTCTCCCCCCGGCGTAATCTCGATGCAGCCTCTCAGGGTGACAGCGGCAGTCCCTCGTTCTCTGGATCAGCATTCTTCACTCCAGCCACCTCCAATACAGCTAGTCTGGATGTCGGTCGTCGAAATACTCCACTCGTAGTTCGCACGTCGGCACTGCGTACGTGTCCATCCGGGCCTGGGTAGACGCGTTCCACGACGCCACGAGGCCATGTGTTGCGTGGCAATGAGGAGTCCACCACTATGACGATGTCTCCCACTGCAAGAGGTCGTTGATCTCGTGGGGATTCGCGACGTGGCACCAGCGTAGGCAGGTACTCGTGTATCCAGCGCCGCCAGAATTCGTCAGCCAATGCTTGGGCAGCGCGCCAGGTTCGACGATCCGCATGTTCACAGGTTCCAGTGGTAGGCAGGCCGGTCGATGACCCAATCAAAAAGTGGTTCGGGGTCAATGCCTCAGGATCATCTTGCTCGACTGAGACATGTGTAAGTGGTCTTGCGTTGATTGAATATTCAGCCTCAGCCAGTAGAGTCTGTAGAACCTCTTCTTTCGGAGACTTCTCGTTCAGTGTGGCTTGAAGAGCGATCTTCACCGACTTGACCATTCTTTCCCAAGCGCCTCCCTGATTTGGAGCGCCAGGAGGTATGTACCTCCACTTCATTCGGTGTTGCAGTCCCAACTGTTTAAGTTCCGGAGCCCACTCTTTTATAGCTCGCTGAAGTTCCACGTCCGCTCCTCTGAAGTTCGTGCCGTTGTCGGAGTATATGATGGTCGGCCATCCTCTTCGTGCTGCCATCCTTCTGATCGCCATCAGAGCTGAGTCCGTTGAGAGAGAAGCTACCAGTTCGATGTGAACAGCCCGTGTAGTCAGGCACGTAAATAGAGCTCCCCATCTCTTCTCGTGTCGTCGTCCGACGGTGACGGTCATAGGTCCGAAATAATCCAAGCCGCAGTAGGAAAATGGACGCTGGAATGCTCCTAGCCGTTCTTGAGGTAGATCTCCCATGGGTGGCATCCGAGGGTGTGCTCTTCTCAGTCGACAGAAGGGACAATCCTTGGTGATGGATCGCACGGTAGGTCGTAACTTCAATATCCAGTATCTCTGTTTCAAATCATTCACGACTCTCTCTCGGCCGCCATGTCCCGCTTTCTTATGTTCTCGCATTACCAGAAGTCTCGTGAACGGGTGTCTTCCACTCAGTATGATCGGCTTCTTGGTCTCCGCTGGGACGTGTGCAGCTCCAATTCTTCCTCTGATTTTGAGTAGGTCGTCTTCGTAGATAGGATCAAGTTTGTAGAGTGGACTCGATCTGGGAATCGTTCTTCCTTTCTTCAGTAATTCAATCTCAGCCGGAAACGTTTCTAGCTGCGACTGTTGCTGCCACAGTTTCTCGGCCTTTCGCAGATGTTCAACGTCCAGCTTCGCCCTCTTGTTCTTGAGTTTCTCGATAAAGAGTAGAACCAGTGCAGTAGTTCTTATCAGACGCTCGTAGTTCGAGAAGCGAGTGATGTCTGGCAAACTGCTGAGTTTCACGTCAGAATCTGAAGCGTGTAGGACGATTTGCTCCTGCTCTTGATCTTCGTAGTTCATCAGGTTCTGCGGCCACTCGTTCATGGGTTTCTTCAAAAATTCTGGGCCCGTATACCATGTGTCTTCCGCGCTCTTAGGGACGTATCCCGATCGGGTGGCTAGATCTGCCACGTTCTGGTGCGTTGGCACCCATCTCCATTGATGGACGGAACTTAATTCAGCAATCTCTCCGAGCCGATGTGCTACATATGGTGAATAGCGCCGGCTGTTGTTGTGAATCCAATGGAGAACCACTTGAGCATCTGTCCAATAGATGACTGCATCGGCGTTCCATCGATGTTCCTTCACGACGCTGTCCGCTAGTCTAGCTCCAACCAGCGCCGCTTGTAGTTCCAATCGTGGGATCGTTTGCGTCTTGAGCGGCGTAACCCTGGCTTTGGCTGCGGCCAAGGTAGTCTCCACTGCTCCATCTTCTTGTTCCAGCCTCCAATAAGCGGCTGCACAGTAGGCGTCTTCACTTGCATCACAGAAGACGTGCAGTTGGCGGTTCATGACTGGCCTCCCCCCGTTGTAGCTTCGCGGTAGTTCGATGTGGCTGATGTGTTCCAAGTCTCTCAGCCATTGAGCGAAAACTTCAGCGCTGGGTGAGGGAATTTGATCATCCCAGTCGATCTTCTGTCGCCATAACTTTTGTAGTTCGATCTTCGCCGTGATTGTGTAGCAGCTGAGTAGTCCCAGTGGATCGTAGATACTCATGACTGTGCTGAGTGCTTCTCGTTTTGTCGGTGGTCGTAACAGTTGTCGTACCTCGTCGCTGACTCTCTTGAGTGAAGTGTTGAACTTCAGCACGTCGTTAGTAGCATCCCAGAGCATGCCCAGTGTCTTTTCGCAGAGTTCGTTCGTCGTAATAGGTTGCTCCTTAGCTCTAGTCTGCAGCTGTTCGGGTATGTCACGTAGAACGTCTCTGTCGTTACAATTCCAGCTCCTCAGATGGAAACCAGCTTGTTGGTGTACGTAGTCCACCTCTTCAATGGTTTCCTTGGCAACTTCTCTGTTCGGGTAGCTGTCGACATAGTCGTCCACGTAGTGCGCTTCTGTGATGGCACGTAGAGCTTTTGGGTGAGACTCAGCGAAGTCCAGCGCGTTGCGATTTCTCACGCTGTGAGCTAAGTACGGCGAACTTGATGCTCCAAATATCATTGATGTCATCTTGTACTGAGTGGGTTGCTTCGTTCGATCGTTTCTCCACAGGAACATTTGAGCCGGTTGATCTTCTTTCTTGATCTTAACTTGAAGAAACATCTCTTGAATGTCAGCTGTCACGGCGATCCTTTCTTCTCTGAACCTGAAGAGTATTGCCATGAGAGAAAGCAATAAATCAGGTCCTTCCAGCAGAAAGTCGTTCAGACACACTCCTTGGGTCTTTGCTGCAGCGTCGAAGACCAGTCTCAGCTTCCCGGGCTTATTAACGTTCTTCACCGGAAAGTGAGGCAGGTACCAAGTCACGCGGCTGCCAGCTTCGGATCCATCGCTCTCCACTGCGTATCCCTTCTGCAGGAGGTTATCTATCTGTTGCTGATATTGCTTCCTTTCGCTCGGAGATTTGTCCAGTTTACGTTCCAGGTTCAGCAGTCTCTTGAGTGCGTTGTTGTAGCTCAAAGGCAGCTTGACATCATCTGCCCGCCAAGGGAGTCCCACTTCATAGTGACCATCTTCTCTTCTTTTTGCAGTCTTCTCGAAGATATCAATGGCTCGTTGATCACGTTCGCTGATCTTGGACTTCTGCGCTATTCCCAGGGCGTCGATGTCGAAGTGCTTCTTGACCATCTCTTGCAGGTCTTCCTCGTGTTGCTTGATTGTACAAACGTAGAGGACGTTCTCATCATCTTGTTTGATGATCTTCTTGGGGATGCTGCCATGTATAACCCAGCCCAATTGAGTTCGTGAGGCGACGGGTTGATTCTTCTTCCCCAAACGTAGCTCTCTGGACACGATCAGTTGCCAGTTATCGCTGCCAATCAAAATTCGCGGCTGTTTTTGATCGTAGCAAAGCTCTTCTTTCTTCAGATCTTTGAGGTGATCCAGCTGCAGTAGTTGCTCGGCTATAGACTGCGTCGGTAGGTTCATGTTGCCGATGGTTCGTGCAGCTATGACGTGATGACGTCCTTGTTGACCTCGGATATTAATTTTGACCAGGCGGCTGTTGGTGTCACGTCGCTCGGAGTTGATCCCGTGCATATTCAAAGTTCTGTAAGGACCTTCTGCTCCAATCTCCTCAGCCACACTGTTGTCGAGTAAAGTGACCGTCGACCCTTCATCGAAGAGCGCGTAGGTCTTGACTTCCCCTTTGGGTCCGGAGAGTGTGACCGGACAGATCTTCAGCTTCACCTCTCGGTTGGTGGTGGCTAAGGTGGTGGCCACTGTCTCTTCTGGTTCCGTAGAGGCCACGGCGGCTGATGTCATTGATTCATCGTGGAGCAGTCGGTGATGCGGTCTTCTGCACCCGTTGACACCACAGGGTTTCGCCCGACAATTTATTCTTCGGTGTCTGCTAGTCAGGCACTTGAAGCATATTCTTGCGTCTTTTGCGATGGCCCACCGTTCTTGGATCTTCTTCGCAAAGAATTGAGAGCATTTTGTGAGTGGATGCTCCTGCTCGCATGAAGGACATCTGAAGTTCTGTGTCTTCGGCGCGTCGGCTTCATTCTTTTCTTCAGATACAGCGAAAACTGCTTTCCGGTTCTTGAAGTCAACTGATCTTCCTTGTGGTCGTGGTGGTTCTTTCTTGAGGTTCAAGCTTGCGCAAAATCCATGGCGTAAAGCCCGATCAGCTTCCCTCATCAGAAATTGAGACAGGAGGACGATCTCTGGTTCCTCGCTGGCTCCCATTGAAGTCTCGGCGAAGTCGTACCACCTCGATCGCTGGTGCGGGCTGAGCTTCTCGAGGATCTCTCTGATCAGCAGAGGGTTGTGGAGGTACCCCTGTTTGATCCTCTTAAGCACAGCAACTGTGTTCTGGACTTTCACGGCGAACGTATTTAGTTCATTTGTTGCTCCCCCCAGTTTGGGAAGCCTCTTCAGTTCTTCCAGGGCTCGATCGACGATTAGTTCTGGTCGACCAAAACATTGCTCTAACGTCTTCATAATTTGGCTCGGCGATGTCGTTGTGGCAAGTAGAGGAGCCACGGCTTCTCTGGCTTCCCCTCGTAGACAGTTCCTCAACCTCGCTAAGTTCTCTATTGGTGTGAAGTCGAAGATGGCTGTCGTTTCTTCCATCGCTGCCTTAAATTGAAGCCACTCAGTCGGCGATCCGGAGAATATTGGCAGGTCTGCTGCTTGACGTGGTGGTGGACGTCTGGTCATCATCTTCTGCAGGACTTCTGCTAGCTGCTCAGCTCCTCGGCCATGCGCTCTTGCCGTTGCTGGTGGGCGCTCCTTCCGCGGCTCTTCCCACGCAGCCCTTGCTTGGCGAGCTTCGACTCGTTCGAGTCCCGACGTAGTAGCAGCAGTAGGCGGAGGGGCCGATGGGAATTCGGTGTTCCCCGCCTGGAGAACCTCTGTGCCGACGGTGTTGTTTTGTAGCCACGATGCGACGCGTTGAGTCAGCTGTTCGGGTGGCTCTTCATCCTCTTCCTCGTTACTATCTTCCAGAGCAGCCATGTCTGCAGCCAGCCTCTTCTTTACTAGTTCCGCTTGAATCTGCAGTTCTTGCTGGCGGATGAAGGCGAGCTCCTTCTCGGCTTCATATTGTATGCGGGCGATGGCGCTTGCAGTGGATCTGCGCGAGTTCGCTTTTCTTCGGGGAGCGCAGCGGGTGGGTTCATCTTCTCCTTCGATCGGCGAGCTGCTTCGGCCTAGCGGCGCGGTGACGTCAGCGGCGTGCCGGGCGGCGGCGGCGTACGGGGTGCCGGCGTGCGAAGCGCTGGCGGCGGCGTGCGGGTCGGCGACGGCGTGCGGAGCGCTGGCGGCGGCGTGCGGAGCGCTGGCGGTGACGTGCGGAGCGCTGGCGGCGACGTGCGGAGCGCCGGCGGCGGCGGCGTGCGGGGCGCCGGCGACGGCAGGGGTCCCCCTCTCGATCCGGGGGGCGGGGCGAGAGGCCACCGGCGAGGGTGCGTTCCTGCTCTCGGCCCGGGGCGCGGGGCGAGAGACACCCGGCGAGGACACGTTTCTCCTCTCCGTCGATGCCGCAGGTTCCGCTCGGTCGTACACGTCGAGTTCGGCGGGGCCCCCCCCGATCGGGGGTGCGGGGGGGCCGGACGTGGACGGCGAGCGCGGTGCATCGACGAAGACTCGCCGTTGGGGGTATCCCTCGTCGTTCCCGGCTTGACTCCTAGTGACGACCATTCTTCCTGGGTTCGCGGTTTTCCTCATCCGGCTCGAAGGACCAGGCGTTGTTGGGGACTGAGGGAAACACAGGTTGTTCAGGAAGCTTCTTTATTTCTCTTCTTGATCCTATATTTATGGTCGTACACTAAGGAATGCCCCCTTGGCCAACCCACATCACTTAAGAACCTCGGGGCAATACCTTAAAGAGAGCCGCTTAAAAGTAACATAATTTCGATCTCATTTTTACTTTGCAGGCTCACATTTTTTGCTAATTTTCATTACTTATCTAATTAGAAATTACATGTTTCATACATAATCTTAAAGTTTACGTTAATTCCAACTAGAAACATAACTTATTTACATATTTTAACCATTATTCTTATTGGAATTCTAAAATCTACGTAAAAAATCCTTACCAAACTACAAGTCTTACATATTCTACGCTTAATTCCTATTACATTTCTTAAGTTACTAATAAGATTTATATTTATTTTACATGTTCACGATAAATCCTACGTAACTATATACATTTTAATCGATTTTAAGCGTAAATCAACTCGTTGTCTCCGCTGTCCTTAACAATTTTAGTACATACATAGTCAATTATAATTTTTTTGTATCTCATTATCATTATTTTCAAATAGCATGCAACCTTTTTTGGAATATTAAAAACGCTAGCAGCATAATTTTGACAGTTATAAAAAGAAAATAATTGTTTCTTTTTCCTTTAAAGGCGTTTAGATTTTATTTTTTTCTGAAGTATCTAGCCAGCATCAAATAAAAAATTTGCATAATAACCTGCTTGGTTTTTTCAATGTAACTGGCATCAGAGTTATGATTAATTATTTTCTTTAAAAGGAATATCAAAAAGTTTAGTTTTGAAAAGACTTTGACCTTCTTTAATTTAAAGAGGCACTGGCAACAATACTTCTGAAATTTGACAGCAATAAAAAGTAAATTAGATATTTTTTTTCTTTAATGGCGTACATATATATTTTTTCTGAATAATTTAGCCAGCATTAAATTTTTAAAAACTTATATTAACATGTTGGTTATTATTTTGATGTAACCTTCGTGGTTATTTTGTAATTTTAAAGTAGCACTGGCAATAGTGCCACAAAAGTTTGACAGTAATAAAAAGTAAATTAAAAGTTTTATTTTTCTTTTACATGTATGTACTTAAGTAGCGTTTCGAATTTTTCTGAAGGGGTTTTCCTAGCGTTTTCTGTGACACTGCCGGCTAGGTATTCTTTGAAAAGGTCGTTGCTATTACGTTTCTTCATTCATCTTGACTATCTATTTACCTACGCATTCTAGTTATCAAGTAATTTCCTTTTTCAAATATCCCCTCTTCCCCTCACATTTCCGGGATAAAAAGTACCCTATGTTCACCGGGGATAGTGTAGCTTTCGAACAGTAAAAGAATTTGATTGTTTGTTTTTTTGTTTGTTTGTATTGAATAGGCTTGTTTTTTTGTTTGTTTGTATTGAATAGGCTATTCAATACAAACAAACAAAAAAACAAACCATTAAATCTTTCCTTTTTATAATCTTAGTATACTACATCACTTGTTAATGGATTTAAAAATTACCGAAGGTATGGCAGTCCATATTACTTATTCGTGATTAAATGTAGTACACTTAAAAACATAATTACTAATTTATGAATTGTTTTTTACCTTTCCCACTACACCATGGCTAGGTTTACTTTAGGATAGGTTGCTTTTATATAAATGCAACCTAAAACAGTTTTTATACGTCTGACTCTCCGGGGAATACTTTTCATTTAATAAACGTTACTTCCTTGTAACCCGACTATTAGAATTCTTTCATGTCATGTAACGTGTCATTAAAAAAAATTGCCCTATCGATTGCAATGATATACTGTATTTTTCACATTTTACTTATTGAACTGTACAGTAGTAACCCAGTTCAAATCTCGACGTACATCTATATACTTTAACGATGTGTGAATTTACCACCATGTTTGGCGGTGACGAAAAACATTGTAAGGATAGCATAGTCAAATGCCTGTGTAGCCATGATCCAAGTGGTCTTGTTAAGGGTAACTGAGCTAAAAAACGTCGTGAGTAATGCTCGCTTCGCCCTATACCTTATATTACTCACTCTATACGTATATGTTTACATTCAAATTAAAATCTATCCCATAAAAAGAAGAAAAAGCAACGAGCTTAGCTATTATGTTTATAACGCACAAATCACTTTTCACACCCACTCATCTCATATGATTCAGTAGTACACCCGAAAGGACTCGAGCATTCCGGGCCGCGTGACTAACACTCGCTTCCTCGTATATTACTCACACACAATTCCACGGCTCAACATTTCATCGCGAAGCAGCACATTACACCTTGAAACGGAAAAAATTGTATTTTTGTATGACGGTCACGTTTTATTTTAAAAAAGCGTCTAAAAGTCAAAGTAAAATATTAATGTCACACGGTAATTTTTTTTCGGAGGAGAATGCGTTTATGCACCATAACATAACCGCAGTCTAGCTACACTGCGGCCGTGTGTGGGACTCGAAACTAAAGCGTCCGTGTGTAGTGACCCACTAAATTCCTCAGGTTTCTCCTTCACACCCGATTGGGACGAGCCGGTGCCAGCGTTGTGGCTATTCACCAGCCCACACGGTCATTATACAGACAGGTTAATTCATAATAATTGTAACAATTTGAGATCTAACTACAGCCATTTGTGGCTTATAAAGTGTCTCTAAAGAACGTAATATGATCAGAGTATCTGCCTCAGAATTAACGGGAACTTTGACTTCTTCTTGAAAGTAATTCAAAGAAGCTTAATCGCTATTTAAATGATAACAACCTCGAGGAAATGGTCCGTTTCAAAGTGTTTTTGGAGAACATTAATTATTCTTGAAATAACAAATCACAGCTGTGACTGAACAAGGAAAGCAGTTTCTCTTTAGCCCTCAAGTTTTTGGACCTACCGTACCTAAGTTCTGGAGTATTTTGTTTATTTAATCACTCTAGCCAAACTAATTAAAATTCGCTGCCATTAGGGCTTTAGTACTGAGCAATACTTAATATTGTAAAAATTTCCTTCTTTGAAACAACTTCACTGAATTTTGATACCCTACCTATTGAAGTTTTACCACCAGATATTTCTTGCTATTTTACTAAATGCTGTTACAAAAAATCTTTTCATATTCGTGAGCACGTCATGCTTTGTAATTATATTTATCTTCATTTACTTTGCCCCAAATCGCCACGGGGCATTAGGAAAATTATAATTATAATATCAAACTTCGGTGTGTATTTCCGAAATAGCAATGCTTTTGCAAAAAAACTTCTTTTCTCGACCAATTTGTATGTAAATTGGAAATGTATCGACCCTCTTACGTCATTGTGTCATTACGCTATCCTCAGATAAATCTCACTTGGAGGTCATGGGATCTCTGACGCAATCAAACCGACCAAGTTTTACGAGCGCAGAATCGGAAACTTATAAAAATGTACGATGCTATCAATCTCATTGATTGTAAAACAAGAAACAGCGAAAATATATCATCCTTCGACCGACACATCTCGCTCACTATCTTCTGATTCTGAATGAACTCTTTATAACCCATATTATATAAATGCGGAATCAAAACTATTTGAAACGTTCCCACGCCTAAGCCACTGAACAGTTTTCGAACAGCGAAGAAAACTTTAGGTTGATGCAAAACATGCAGAATCATGAAATTCGGTAAGTTTCTTATTAAAATAGTTGGTAAATTTAGGTGATGTAGTTGTTTTATTTGCGATAGACCACTCGGAAGTCAACCACGTAATTAACTGAGCAATTTGAAAGAATCTAAAAGTACAGTTACAAAAATAATACAGAAAAATACGAAAAGAATAAAGTCCTCAAAACAATACTAGCCGAAGCTTAACGGTCTTACCTAAGGTATAATTTGAACATTAACGTTATCTAAATTCCGAGCCATTAACTAAATTCCTAAACCATTAATATCAAAAGCATTCTAACACCCTCTGGTATTTAGAAACGCAAGGACCATCCCAAGCCGTGACCCATAGCGTCTCCAGATTTATTTGAGTCGAGACAGATTGCTTCATAAAACCGACCTCAATTAAAAAGCGACCGCTTCTCTTTCCTTAAACTTTAAGCAGGGAAATATAAAGTCTGTACTAATTTAAACCTCGATATTGACTGTCCCCGATTCGAATTGCTCAAAAACTGGGCTTTTCTGTTAGTCTACACAGATAAAATACTGAGTAAAGTTGCCATTTTGTTTTTTCTAGCTAATGAGAGGGCAGCTGGGTGCGTTACGCGATGTCATTGCCAATCACCTAAAATAAATTTCGTAGTTACCATTGAACATTTCTATAATTTTTCTGTCCGGGGTTCCAGGCATCTTTCTTTGCCACTCATTCAACAAAGTGCAATATTTTAATACGTTAATCTTCTGTGAGAGGATGCTACGTTCCCGGTCAATACAAGAGTTGCCTACAGGCCACGGCTATAAGTTGGTTAATAGTTGAGATAATTCGCTGTAGTCAAAAGTCGGATATGAACCATTATATATTTATTAACGCTAACCGTTGCCGAATTTTATTGAGCAGTAAAAATAAAAGGGCGGCCGTTGCGACATTGAGGCGATGACCTCACATGTACAAGGCAATACGCATTGCCAGTACCATACGCATTACATTATATTTGCGTCTAAGTGCTTATCCCACTTGCTTACACAGGCATTATAGGGGCTGCTTCGTTAATACCGTTTACTATTGTGGTTATCGCCTAGAAATTGCTACTGGGAGCAATAACTAGAGAACAGCGTTTGGATACACAGAGACCTAATCTTTTTTGAGTTGTAACTAATTAAAGCTAAAGTGGTACCGGCAAATTTGATTTTTTAAATAGATTGTGGAATATTATTGATACAACAATTACACAGCCCCCCTAGACAAGCGGCATTTATGACGTTCGTTAAAGCTCAATTTGCGATAGCGAGTGTCAAATCCCTTACTTTCAACACGTGACTTTTCTATGGCATCTGTCAAATCCATACAATTTAAAGATTTAAAGTTAGCGAGTTTCGCTATCGCTGTCAAAATGTTACTTTGTCTAGACACGAATTCTAATAATTTATAGAAATTAGTTACCATCACACGCAACAAATAGCTATCTGCTTAATAGGGTTAAGTAAACGGAAATTATTATTGAAAGGTAATTTTTCAAGCACATTAACTTGAGTGATTTGGTAAACAATCAATCTTCATGAAGCCAGAATAGATGAAAATAGTTATAAACTACAACTAATCTTACGATAATTCTACGGACTCCGTTTACAAAGTGTTTGGC
Organism: Mecyna flavalis; assembly: GCA_949319885.1. Classification (NCBI taxonomy): domain Eukaryota; kingdom Metazoa; phylum Arthropoda; class Insecta; order Lepidoptera; family Crambidae; genus Mecyna; species Mecyna flavalis. The sequence goes on along the minus strand of OX439431.1, from coordinate 9,169,182 downwards.
GTTTCCCTGGTCCACTCTCCAGTTTAATGATTCTTAACCACCGCTCATTGAGCTACCATACCAATGGTTCTTTCTTCGATCTTTGATCCTTTCGTTTCAACTTCAAGTATATTTATTTATTTCCCTGCTTAAAACCTATGACCACTCATGTTATTAACGATCGTATCTGAGTGAACTATTAATCTCTACTGGATACATAACTGCACTTGGGTTGGTGAGAAAGTAATGCGTTTCTCTACGTGAACGAAATCTGAACAAGATAGTAATATTTCTTCGCGTAGAAACACCGAGCGGAAACATTAATGGAAAAATGTAAGCCCAATCTGACAATGAAAAACGGGTTCTATGTTATGAACCTCACAATGAGAATATATTTGTGATATTAGAAGTAATTGAATGTTAGGGAGTGTGACCAGCGTCCCAAACACAAGTTTCTTCAAAGACAGTACTATTTCGATCAACAAAAGAAATGCTCCGTAAAATTGTTGAATGGATATGAGTTTCCAAATTATTATTTTTCATATTTTTCGAACAGTCTAAGTTAGTTAAATAAATAAAAGTCCTCTCCAAATAAAAACGCGAGGTCTAAGTCTTGGACTGTTCACAACTTGTTAAAACTATATAAGTTACTACATTATCAGCAATACTGTACTGTATCCTTATAAAAAGCTCACATTCCAAAAGCTATATTTATTCAAATAACGATACACCAACAGCAAAAAGGTTGGGCGACGCGACTGAAATAAACCCACATACCTAAACTCTAACGGAGTAACTCGGTTCCGAATAAATTAGGGAATTTGCTCTGTTACACAAACAAATGAATCTGAAGGATCGCGTTGGCCGAATAAACTTCGAAAAAAAAGACCCATTGTCACATTCTGAACAAATAAACAGCGCGTTTCTTTAAATTGAAATGATTTCGGAATAGCCGACCCAACAAAAGAAAACAGAACAACGCAACTTTGCTTTGAAAACTTTGTGGACGTAGCTTCGGATAAGAAAATGGCTTACCAGTATAAGAATTGAGACCCTTCACAATTTACATCAACCAAAATAACACCATATTTCCGAATTTGACCTCACTCTTTTGTCAGCAGAAATACAAATGTCTTCAGTAATAATTTGTCAACCGTATAGATATCTCAAGGGACCATTGCAATTTATGACTCGGCCATTTTGAATAATGTTCAACGTTTTACTCTTTATTCTGACCGATACAGCAAAGGTTATATGGATGGCCTGGTCACTTGGCCAAGCAATCGTTCATTTTCACACTACCGAATCGGTCACGATGTTTGACCTAGAAATTTCCGCCAAAGTTAATTTTATGACAGATTGGTACTGAACGAAAAAGAATATCACTTATGCGATTATCATCTAATCTACAATTTTAAACCAATTAACTCCTCAATTACCCGTTGTCCTAGGTGGGCGACGCGACGCGACGCGACGCAATGCGACGTAATGCGACCAATACTTCACGCGACGTGTGTCCTATGTCCGTGGGCGACAAACGCGGCAGTAGTGTTTTAACCATGGGCAAATATACTGCACTAGAAAATTCATATTTTAAATACTTAGCCCTACAGAAACTTCGTAAACATAGAAGAAAGACAACAAATATGATATATTATTTAGAGCGAAATAAATCTGTCAAAAGTGTATTCAAACTCCTTCCCAAAAATTTCTTTGCAAATGTCAAGTCGTCGCGCGTCGTCGCGTCTTGTCGCGCAAAAATCAAGTCCGCATTTCGTCGCGTGTCGTCGCGCACTGACTAACGCGACAACGTAGGCCACTATCATACACAAGGACTATTTGACATTTTCGCGTCGCGTCGCGTTATCGCGTTTGTCGTTCACCCGTTGTCCTAGGTAGGCGACGCGACGCGACGCGACGCAAAGCGACGTAATGCGACCAATACTTCACGCGACGTGTGTCCTATGTCCGTGCGCGCAAACGCGGCAGTAGTGTTTTTAACCATGGGCAAATATACTGCTTTATTACTAGAAAATTCATATTTTAAATACTTAGCCCTACAGAAACTTCGTAAACATAGAAGAAAGTCAACAAATATTATATATTTAGAGCGAAATAAATTTGGAGAGTTTCAATCTGTCAAAAGTGTATTCATACTCCTTCCTTCAATTCAAAAATTCCTTTGCAAATGTCAAGCCGTCGCGCGTCGTCGCGTCTTGTCGCGCAAAAAACAAGTCCGCATTACGTCGCGTGTCGTCGCGCACTGACTAACGCGACAACGTAGGCCACTATCATACACAACGACCATTTGACATTTACGCGTCGCGTCGCGTCGCGTCGCGTTGCCGCGTTTGTCGTTCGACTAGGACAACGGGTTATGGCAACAATCATCATTCATCATATTGAAATCGTATTCCAGTCGCGAGTTATCAAGTTTACGAATTTGACTGATGCAACTTTTAAACTGTTTCATTGCGCTTTCTAGGATAATTAATAACTCCGTTGTAAATCGATTAAATGAATCTAACTTTAACATGATAGACAAAGTCGTAAAATACGTTTTGCCATCAAAACAAGAAACATTATTTTATTTATTTTATACGATGGTATCGATCAGTTGGTCTTAGTCAGAATGGTTTTTCATTTTCAAGAGCAACAACTGAATTTACATATATATTGGTGCAATGTTCAATCCTATTATGAAAATACAGCTTTAGATAATACAAACAAAACAAGTCCAGAAACTGTTCTCTGCTTTCTGTTTTTAGATATATGAGAAGTAGTATAAAATTTAGGAAAAACCCCAATTTCATCTACTTGAAAGAAAAAAAGAATTTACCTACAGTGATTAAACTTTTAGGCAAAAAGTTTTTTTTTTCATTAAAAAGAACACATTTTATAGGTACCGAGTAGAGCGGGGTATAGTGACAAAAAATACAACGTATCACCAGTAAGTAATGAGCACACTTTCCAAATTCTAACATTTAAATATATGTAGTAGACTCATAGAACAAACTTTCATATTCGTAAGTGCTCTGTTTCCACTCCAACGAAGAGAACCAACACAAAATAAATCCTAGTCATGAGTCGAAAGAACTACACTCGTACATAAATCTAAGTCACCACAAACAATAGATGACTTGAATTTTCACAGCCTTCTAAAGCGAAAACCGATAATCGAGTTACCACTGTCTTCAAGTTTGTTAACAATGGGTTGATTTCCGTGCTACCTTATTTCGTTTAATAAATAGCAGTCACAAAAGGAATTATTCACTTCTGATTTCAAATTTCTTGTTCTCTAGTTTACTTGACATAGCAGATATGTTACTGAATATACTTGATTAAAGTAAAGTAAACAAAGAAATATAATAAGTAATCATATGACATCCATAGCTCTTACATGAGTAGGTTCCTGAATCCTGAGGTAAATCTTAAATGCGCGGAGCGGGAAGGGTGACATATGAAATTTTGTTACGGGTTGAAAATAAATCTAAAGTATGGTTAGCAAGGGGTGCATTACGATCGCGAGGCAGACCACTAGCTCGTTGGTCGGATGATATAGTCAGGTTCGTCGGTGTCAACTGGATGAATCTTGCACAGGACCGGAATGCTTGGCGTGACAAAGAGGAGGCCTATACTCAACAGTGGGTGGATACGGGCTGAATAGATAGATGGTTAGTATACGTCCGCATAGAAAATCGCTCTGCACGAAACCTGCACCTACGATTTCCTCATAGTGATTCATTCTATGATATTTTCTTATTGTTTCAGTCTCATAAACGATATAAATGCAAACAAAAACCTATTTATTTTTAAGAAGCACCATCTGTTTTGCCGATACTATTTGGATAAATATAAACGTAATGGAGAGTGATCCATCATAGTTTATCTATACCCACGCGGGCAAGCCAGTCAATGGCAAAGATAAAAACTTCAGAAACTCTCTCGATATCAGTCAATAAAACCAAAAAAGTTAAGAATCCCTGTTCGCAATCATCAGTGGCTCTTTCGAAACTAAGTGCGTAAAACTGAGGAAACCATAGAATGAATAGCTTCTGTGTGAGTGCACTTTTAACAATGATTCTACCATTAATCAAAGTTAAAAGATTGCAAAGTTAATAACAACATTTCTGAGAAACTACAAAAAAGAGTTTTTTATAACATAAGTAATAAGTACTTAACAGAAACCGACAATTTATAAAAATAATGGGTTAAGAATTTAATTTTTAAACAAACCGCAAGTTCATGTTCCATTAGTTTTTACAAATATGTAAAGAATAATGGGTGTTATGATATTTTATGCAAAGTGATAAAGTAAAGAGACAAATAGAAAAACGAAAAAAATATGTCAGCAATTCATATTTCCTACTTTCCTAGTAGTAATCACGTCAACACCAGTAAACACAGACCTATGGAACTCTCGTTTACAGAAGGCAACAAACAAAACGTCAGTCAGTATCGCTCATGTCGAGACTAGTGTTTATGTGAAAGACAGCCGTCTGTCTACACACCCCACTGATCTGACACGAGCTACGGATCGGCCAATTTGATTCCATCAGATTTATTATTATTCGCCAGATAAATGAATGATTTCTTCAGTTAGATACATTTTTGCTCTGTTTGTGTCTGGTTGGCAGTCAATGAATATAAATCTGTTGGATTAGACTGCTTAAATTAAAATAACATGATCGATATTATCCGTATCTAGGCTAATAATAAGAGATTACTTTTTAGACTAGATTTGAAAGTAAACATATTTTTTTATCGTAACTATGTATTAACTGATTCTAAAGAGATATGACGCTATCAGAAACCATATCATGACGAACTTACTAATATGCAGAAAAGAAATAGTAAAAAATCAAATTACACATTTTATCCTCAGGTCTATTATAAATACGCAAGAAGGAAGATATTCAATTTATTGTATTAGAGAATTTAAATTCTTCAACACATATAAAAACAAAATCTATGTTATAAATTATCAGAGTCCTAAATATTGTTGGTGGCAGTCAGTTTCGTTCTTTAAGCACTCTGCGGAATTGGAGTGATTCAGCAATTTTCCTCCCTCCATTAATATTCAAGCTGCAAAATTCAAACGTACGATGTAGCCATATTATAAGTAATGCGATAGGCCACATACACTGACCCTATGCAATGCAACACAGCGATAAGGTTAAAACACTGGCGAATGGATGGCCCCTTGCGTGAGCCCACATCAAACATTTGCATAGTTAAGTTATAAACCGTACAGCGTTCATCAGCCATTATTTCCGTTAGGAATATACCACATGACTTTTTGCGGGGTTTTATTAAACTACTCTATGGAAAGGAAAAAAAATTAATATTGAAAGAAGAGCATTAAATTTCCAGTTCACTTTAGCTAACAATGAGGAGAGTATAGAGATTTATACTCGTAGTATATTCTTCAAAATGGAATGACGCCAAATACCTACATTAGGCAAGTAAGCCGATATTCATACTGAAAAATAGAGACGCTCTATCTCATATTTTAATAATCTTTGCAGGATAATTTTCAGAGGAGCTAGAACCATTTATTAACTACCTATGCAATCATAAAAAAACTTTATCAAAGTACAATTTCAATTGATAACAGAAAAATATAGTAAATATTTGTAAATATCATAATAAAAGTTACATTTCACACACGAATTTCGACTCTTACTCCAACACATAAAGCTTACTCAACACAGTTAATACTTTTTTTAGAACCGCTGAGCCTCCGCAGTGTCCGCGGAACTCGCGTATTGGCGACGCACCAGCTCGATAATGGTGGACGTCAGTGCTAATCCAAATAGGATGTACAGCGTGCAGTATTACGCACGATTCTCGACTCTAACTATAATAAACAAAGCTTACTCACCACAGCCAGTACTTTTCTGAGATCTGACACGTCAATTCCGCGGCCGGCGTCGCCGAGCCTCCGCAGCGTGTCTCCCAGCGGCCCAGACAAGGCTCGTAGTTGTTGCCAGGATCTCGCGTATTGGCGACGCACCAGCTCGATAATGGTGGACGTCAGTGCCAAGCCTATTAGGATGTACAGCGTGCAGAGCAGCATGTACTTTGGTCTTTCTGGTAACAAAATATTATTTTGTTACAGCAGTTATTTTGTTGGCGGATTCTCGTAAAGCCAAGACACACTTTAGGACGCTGAATCATCGGAGTAAATAAGTTATTTTGTACAGCCGGTTTTAAATTTTGTGATAACATTTATATTCTTTTAGTCTTCTTCTTTCTTAGAGCATTTTTGAACATTTGATTCCTGTCCGTATTAGAGGTATATCGTAATAAATGTATCGACATAAAATTGAACTGCTCTATAAATCAGAGTGAACAATTTATAATACATATAATGAACAAATTTTGGGTCAATCGATTCATTAATATGTCCCTTTGTAATTTTGCATTTAAGACTTAAAGCCAGTTTCACCGATACTAAATAATTTCGTCGTAATTTATACGAGAAACTTATCTGAAACTGGCCTTTAAGAACTATATTAATTTTATCAGAAATATGAGTAGGTACTATGTATTTATCAAATACGTATTTTTCGCACAAATTTTCACAAAAAGTCTGTTTTAACCTTTAAAACAATTCACTTTTCACCAGACACTGCCACTTTCACTAGCGAACTACAGAAACCGAATGTAGCAGGCACCATTTTATTACTATGAATAATAAATGCCTAAGTAGGGCTGGAGCGACAGGCGCCAGGGGACCTAATGGCGGTGCACGACGAAATAGAAATATTCGTCTCAAAGTCGGCGTCCACATCGCCTTGTTTATAGTTACCATAGATACAGGAGGGTTACTTCTACCCTAATCTACGAAAACTGTCTCAATTTGAGCAAGGGTGTAACTTTTACGGTGTAAGGGCTCCTGTACATTATGCCTGCTTTTACCACGTAGCCTGGCTAATGGATGTTAGTTGCGTGGATTATGACTCTATTTTAGCGTGGTAACATGCCTCTTACTAAGCTACGTGCGTGATAGTGATACAGTTTACCCAAGTAGGGAAGTATAGAGAAACTATACTACTACCTATTCATAGCCTTTTTTTTATACTTTATTTGAAATCTCAATGAAATAAGAGTGACATTATATTTAAGGAACGTCTGTGTTCAAGGAGCTTTTTCAATAAGATTAAGTCCATTCGCAAAACCAACTTTAATTAGATTCTATTTAATTATAAATATTTTGGTACTTATAAATTAAGTTCATTTACAAAATCCACTCAAGTTATGATCGCTTTGATCTTATTCTCTTTAATTATATTTTGAATAATTTTGAAGTTCATCAAATAAAGCTACAATTTTGTTAAAACATTATGTTACTGGTACCTACTGATATATAAAATTATATTTTTAATCAGGTCTGCAGGTGCTTACGCATATATAACAGCTGGTAAATGACCACTACAGCCCAGCTTTGAGGAAAAAATATGGAAAGAGGGGGACATAATGTCATACTTACTTGGTACGAGATCGCCAAACCCAATAGTCGTCATGGTGATGAAGCAAAAGTAGAAGCCGTCGTAGAAAGTCCAGTCATCTTCCCACATCTTGAACAGCCCGGCGCCCGCCGACAAGTACAAAAATAGGAAGCCCACAGCCCCGAACGCGTAGAGCGACCGCTGTCCCGCGGGGTTGGCTTCGCTTACCTTCTTACAACATTCTAAAACAAATTGTACGTCATTGTATATGGCACATTATATAAAGAAGATTTATGAAAAGTTATGCAGTCTATTAAAAATAATGAACCAATTTTAGAAAAACAATCAAATTAATCAATTGATCAATAATAATCTAATTTGACATTCATCAAATATGACGACAACTTTACTACCACATGGTATCTATTTTTTTCTATTTGTACACCAAGTCACTAAATAAAAAAGTAACTTGAGATTGTTTTAGTAACTTAATAACAAGGCAAACACAAATAATAGCAATTCTACCAACCGAAAAAAAGAATATGCCTGCAGATAATATATCATAAGTAAATAGGGCTTTGTAAAGAAGCATCCGCACTGGCGATTTTTCCGGCGTTTTACGCCGCGACAAAGAAACCTTCGGGAAAATCTTCGGAAATAAAGATCTGACACTTACGTGGCATAGGTGGCAATTGTTTAGCAATAAACGACACACACGTTGCGAAGACTCGACCCAAGTCAGCGATAACTGTCAGCGTCAATGGTATTCCAATAAGTGCGTACGCGATGCAAAATAATCGACCCCAAAAGGTCTCAGGTACGATGTTGCCATAGCCTGAAAATTAATGAGCGTTTTAGTATGTGACTAGGTTTTAGAATAATGGAGGTAGAGCAACGGAGGGATTGGCGTAATAGGGGATAAACTTGGACATAGCCACGAACAATATGGTCATAAAGTACAAAATGGCAGGTGTAACTAAAGGGTAAACTATATAATGTCCCAGAATAGGCTTCTTTTACATTATATATTTAAAATTATCTGTGATATAAAATTTTAGTATTTTCTGTGCATAAAAAGAATGTTTATACAGCAAAAACGTTCATCCGGGCAAGATGATTCTATTACTATTATAATAGTCATAGCATTTACAATAATTGTCTTAACACACTTATTAAAAATCGCTGATATTTTAATCATACTTTCGCAGCAAATATAGGTAGTCCATTTTATTGATGTTTTAACAAAAAAATTGTTCGCTTTACGAATACTTCGGAGATTATTCGGTTTGGTTTCGGTTCGGTTCGGTTTGGTAAACCTAAACGAGCTATTGCGGTTTTGTGGTACATCAAATTTTAACGACTGACCGATAAGCGAATAGTAAGTTTTAACTGCCTACCAATATTTTCGGATGATATTGTGAAGATAATCTGCAAAGATTCGCTTGTATTTTGGTACCAAAATGATCTGAGCGTTAAAACCTACCAAAAATAGCTAATAATTTGACAAAAATCACTCTTAGCACAATACTTTTAGGTGTAAATATCGTTTGTTGTCATTTGTTTTTAAACAACAAATGCATGCACCTTTACGTCCTAAGGTAAGATTGATTTTTGTCAAATGTTCAGATATTTTTGGTGGTTTTGAACGCTTAGATAATTTTGACGCTGACTGTACGAGTGTATATATTTTATAGACACTCGTACAGTCAGCGTGGGACACTTTTTATACCTCTTTGCGTGAAGCTTTGTTTTGCTGTGCATACCTAGCATTTTATATTTTACAAATAGTGTAAATGAGAAAGTTTCTGAGAATGTATTAGGTGGATGTTTGTTACTCTTTTTTACTGATAAAACTACTAAATGCATTTAGAAGAAACTGTTCAATAGTATTGGTTATAATTATATACTTGTACATCACAATATCACAGGCTACAATTCATACGCGGTTGGAAGCTAGTTCGTACTAAGGATTTCCATGATCAAGTGCAGATTTACGTAGGTTCTTTCTCGAAACAATTCGATATAAGTATTTACGGGCCTTAAACCTTCCTTCGAAGGATAGCTAGAAGCCCTGTTTTAAAGATTTCCTGGCTTTCCATATTTTACCCACTTATCAAGAACAAAGAAATGGTTTTGTATTGTATTTCGACACTATATCAAATATACAGCAGACATTTTTTATATATACCAGTGCCATTTTCACACTTCGTCTTTGAAAATTTACTTTCAAAGCCGTCTAAAATAATAAACAAAACTGAAATATTAACCAATTACTATCTCTATCGTAATGCAAGTGCTCATAATAAACCTGCAGCCCTACACTGGTAAACTATTATATTGCGTGTCGTGTAGCAAATGGTCTGTGAAATGTGTCCTACAAATTATCTCATTATGACCATGCATTTACATCCTTTTATGGGCTAAATTTAGATAATATGGTTTTGCTAAAAAGTAGCCACGACTTGAGTGACCTAGGCCTACAGTCGGTCGAAAAATAGCTGCACAATATCTGCTTATATACGACCTTAGAATTAGTAATGAGGTCTATTAATAATTTTGTGTATACGACCTACTACTTCAAATGTTTATCTTCTTCTGGTACCTAACTGGAAAATCTCGCTCAGTCAAGTTTAGGGACCCCACATATCCCAATAGATTACTTCAATGTTTGTCATACAAATACAAGCTGTTATGCTTACATGTTCTTACACACCTATTGTGGTGAGCACAGTAGAAGAGAAGAAGACTGCTTGTAATATACTCCATTTTTCTTCAGCTGGTGGAAAGTCTCTTTCTGCTTCCAATGATAGACCACTTGAGGAGGCTTCTTCTAGCACCTAAAAATAATTGACTTTAAATTGGAAATGCTCGATGGTCTAGTGGTTTAAGTACCGGGCCGAGTTCACGGGGTCCTGGGTTCTATGCCCGGGTCAAGCTAACTTTGTGTCGGTATTTTCAGACACAGCTCGGGTTTGTGATCTCCAATCCTCATTTGGTAAGCATTTGCAATATATTAAAAATAATTTTCAATAATGCGCAACATTCTACAAGCCGTAACAAAAATTTACTTACTTTTTCGTATAGAGCTAAGCGATCGCTGAGCATTTTTTCTCCATCCTCCGTCATGTTGGCTTTGGTTTCAGAGACGAACCGTATGAGGTTCCACCGCTCCGTAATCAGTCTGTCCCGGTGAAATTCTTGCTTTTCCAGCTCAGCCGGGTATTCCAAGGCACGAAATACCTAGGACAATAATGACAAGAGTTTACCAACTTATTTCGAAAACACCATCAAAAAAAAATGGCTTTAAAGAACACCAACCTTGTGTTTACAATATTTTTTAGTATTGATAAGGACAAATATTTACAATGAAAAACAACAAAATATAACAAAAATCTATTTATTTCTATTTCTACGGCTAAAAGTCCTCAAATTCTTTCTCATATAAACATTTTTCTGACTTTAAAAGCTTAGTATCGTCGAAGTCAGGAAAATTTGCACCATCCCCTTCGTTTCTACAAACCGGTACATATGGAGGTATTGTTTTATGATGAAGTATTGAATTCCAATTAGTTTCCTCAAACCACTTGTGACTCTTGATATCGAATACTCCCGCTTTAAGAGACCCAAATCTTTTTGTGGGATCTGTTTCTAATAAACTTTTCAGCAGCGACTTGCACAAAGGAGTCATTACATCAGGTGTCTTAAATTGACCATTCAAGACCTTTTCGTACAATTTCATCGTGTCCGAACTATAGAAAGGTGGATATCCGGCAGTCATTTCATAAAGTAAAACACCCAAAGACCACCAATCTACAGAAAAAGTGTAACCCTTCGACATTATAATTTCCGGTGCCAAGTATTCTGGAGTTCCACATAAAGTCCAGGTACGAGTTTTCAAAATTTTACAGAAACCAAAATCAGCTAGTTTTATGTAGCCAGACTGACATAGTAGTATGTTTTCTGGTTTAACATCTCTATGGATTATACTACAGTGGTGGAGATATTCCAATGCTAGAACCATTTGAGCAGCATAGAACTGTACAAGTGGCTCCGATAATAAACCTAATCTCTTTATCAGACTATAAAGTTCACCACCGGGTTGGTATGGAAGCAAGAGGTATATGTACACATTATCTTTACAACAATAGTCTAACGATATTACAAACGGAAAATTCACTGCTTGTAAAATTTTCTTCTCTAGCATCAATTGCTTTATACTCTTTTTCTTTACCACTACAGCTTTTTCTACAGCTTTCATAGCATGATATGCAAACACAGTCTTGTCTCGTACCAAATAGACTGTGCCAAAGGCACCTGAACCAAGTGTTTTGATGGTATCAAAATCATCAGCTGACTTTTCATATTCTTCTGTTTGTACGTATTTTGCCAAAAACTCTTGCTTTAACATGTCCAGATATCGGTTATGGTTCACCTGCGATTCGTGAGTATAAACTTTGTCCTTAGATTCTGGTTTTCTATGTAAACTCATAAATTTTAAACTTTACTATACTAAGATTACACTAAGTTTTTTGTATAAATACAAAATGTTTAGGACAAAACGTTGACGGAATATCGGACGGACTCGTGGTGGACTCGTGGTTGAAATCAAATAATATCGCAACTTATAGAGGAAAATCATGACGGGATTGCAACAGAAACGACATATTATTATGCCAAATTATTTTGTACTCTCTGGCAAAAAATAAACTAAATCTATGTCTCTGGCCAAAATTCTGTTTGTCCGTGACCGATTTCAATACTAAACTAAATCTATGGATTTCAACCATATTTCCACTGAGATATTTCAACATCATTTAATTAATTCTTAAATTTATTTTCTTAATGGCAATCTACTCCCGCATAATCTCAGAACAATAACCATAATGAAGAATAATTTGATAATATTGAATAATCATTGAGAATAATGAAGAATTTTAAATATTACTTGATTAATACCATAGATCCAACATAATTGTGAACGCTTTTGTGACTTACGAAAATCTTTATTATTTGTTTATTTACATGAAATAATGCTAAAACAAACAAATTATATATCAGAAGAGTTTGAACTATTTATTTTGATTAATAATTTCACCAGATATTAAAAATTCTGCATCTAATTTATAAGAGCATAAATATCTATTGGAAATCATAAACATGTTTTTGCAATCCAATTGAATATACACGAGGCGGAGACGATTTAATTCACTTAAATAATCATGTTATTATTATATTTAGACTATACAATAAAAACTAATCACAAAAGCATTATTTGCAGGCCAATCAAACTTGCTTAATATAAATTCAGTAACAAAATCTTCAAAAATCTTCGAACTCCTTTTCGTAAAGGCATTTCGACGCTCTTCTCAACTTGGATTGTGGTACCTCCGGAAAATTACTCGTGTCCCCAGGCGACGGGCAAATTGGAACGAACGGTGGCTCAACCCTTTGATGCAAAAGGGATTGCCAGGCTACATCATTAAACCACGCGTGGCTCTTAATATCATAGACACCTCCTTTCAAAGAACCTAAACGTTTAGTTTGATCTACTTGAAGTAATCCTTTCAAGAGACTCTTTACGTCAACATTTACTGAATCAGGACACTTGTATGAACCTTGCAGGATCTTTTCATATAGTTTGCTAGGATCTGATGCGAAGAACGGAGGGTGACCAGCCTGCATTTCAAATATTAGTACACCCAATGCCCACCAATCAACGGGAAATGAATATCCTTTGGACACAATAACTTCTGGCGCTAAATATTCTGGAGTCCCACATAATGTCCATGTCTTTTTCTTTAGTACCTTACAAAATCCAAAATCACATAATTTCAAATATCCACTAGTATCTATTAAAATATTTTCTGGTTTAAGATCTCTGTGTACTATGCGACAGTAATGCAAATATTCTAATGCCAAAACTACTTGACTGGCGTAAAATTTCGATAGATTGTCTGAAAAGTTTCCGTATTTCTGAATGTATGTAAACATTTCTCCTCCAGGAATGTAGGGAAGCACAAAGTAGAGGTACAAGTTATCTTTAAAAGCGACATCTAGTGAAACGATAAACGGGAATTGCACACTCTGCAGAATTTTCTTTTCTAGAATTAAGTGTTTCACATGTTTCCTTTCAACTACCACTTCTTTTTCAACAACTTTCATTGCGTGGTATGTGAACGTACTTTTATCTCTGACTAAAAACACTTCGCCGTACGCACCACTCCCGATAGCTTTAATTCTATCAAAATTATCACCCGTTTTATCAAATTCTGGGGGATCTTCGTACTTCCTCTGGAATTCCGATTTTAACATTTCCAAATACCTACAGTGATCGTTATGGTTCTGTTGGGTATACGACTTTGACATACCCTATTAGGATAGTTACAGCCCATTTAAAAATCCTCTCAATCATAAAAATATCTCTGAAATATAATAAAAAATTTAACAAAATAATTATTCAAGTGTATGACATCTTTGACGTTTGTTTATGCAGTGGATTTTTATTTGACATGTAGCTATTACAATTGTAGAGGTTTGAACGTAGTTATAACTTTTTAAACAAATACTTCGCTTTTATAAAAAAAAAGCGGTTGAGCTTCAAGCCTATGCTCAAGCCTCAACATTTGGAATAATAAAAATCCCATGTTTCATTTATAATTTACAGTGGAAATCACAAAAGGTTAATGTCATTTTTGGTATTTAATAGTCAATTAATAACTTATAAGCGTACTTAATGTTTCAAATACGTATACAATATTTAAAAAACCGTTTTTTTTTATTTGTACTTAATTTAAAATAAAAACCATAAAAGCTTTCAGCAACATTACAGTCTAAAATATAAAATGAACGTGCACAATGCAAGCAACACCCAAAATCATTTTCCCGCCGCGCGTATTATAATAATTGACCTCAGTGCATTTTCTGTGTTATTCTAAATAAAACTCTTTTCGTCAGAAGTAAGTCTGCCCTCAAAAAAAGGAAAAAAACGAGAATATGGTCACTGTTGATTGATTCTGCTTCGTATTTCTGTGTCATGTTCAAATTCAAACCACAATTTACTAGTTTTTCGTTTTTGTGGAAGGGAAATAAAACTATTCAAGCTGCTTTCTGAAGAAGATATTGCCAAGATGGGAGAAGACCCCAAACGTCGAATATATTCAGCTCACCCAGGGGGATATCCTTACGCAAAACAAGAGCAATATCAACAGTATCTAAGAAAATTGCACCAAGACTTTATAGAGGCTTGGAACGAGAAGTCTGACAGCAATGCCAAAAAACAAGATTTCGAAATGCACAAGGTATTGGGCACGGGTGCATTTGGCGTAGTATTTTTAGTGAAACACGTAGTGAGCTCAAAATATTACGCCATGAAAATGCTGGAAAAGGAAAAAATAGTTAAGCTTAAGCAAATAGAGCACAGTTTTTATGAAAAGAAAATTTTGTGTGGTCTTAACTTTCCTTTTGTGGTCTATATGAAATTCTTTTTCAAAGACAACGTATATTTGTATTACGTTTTGCCGTTTATTGCTGGAGGAGAGATGTTTTCGCATCTACGAAAAATGGGAAAGTTTGAAGAAACCTCGGCAAAATTTTACGGCGCTCAAGTAGTCTTGGCTTTAGAGTACCTCCACGCTTGCGAGTTGGTATATCGTGACTTAAAGCCGGAAAATATACTCATAGATAGAACTGGATATATAAAAATAACTGATTTTGGATTTTGCAAGCTTATTAGAGGCCGAACCTGGACTTTATGTGGTACCCCAGAATATTTAGCACCTGAAATTATACTCAGTAAAGGATATGGAATGTCAGTTGATTGGTGGTCATTAGGGATTCTTCTATTTGAAATGAGCGCAGGCCACCCTCCATTTTATGCTTCCGATCCTATGAGGATCTACGAGAAAATAGTTTCGGGGAAGTATCGCTGCCCGGGGCACTTCTCTTCCGAATTAAAAGATCTAGTGTCCCATGTGTTGCAAGTGGACATTACGAGACGCTTTGGAAATTTAAAGGATGGTGTACTGGATTTTAAGAATCATAAATGGTTCCGTGAAATAGATTGGGATAATCTTTTGAATTGCCGAATTCATCCGCCATTCGTACCAAAAATCCGATCTCCTGGTGATACCACTAACTTTGATGCTTTTGAAGAAGAAAGACTAAAAGACAGTCCTATTTGTCTTTATGAAGAAGAATTCGCTGATTTTTAAGAACAGTGTTGTCAAGAAAACATTAAGATTTTAATTAAAGGGGCAGATATTAAGGATATGCTATTTAGTTTAAGTAGTTTAATAAGAATTATTTTTCTTTTAAGATGGAAACCCTAAACGTTCTAATTAAGTTTATGATACATCGACGACAAAATATATTTAGTCTAGTGTTAATGTTCGTAATTCTTAAAGAATAAAGAAGTACATAACAAATATTTATTTTCATTTCTTATGATAAATTAACCAGCATAGGGTTCAGAGGGAGGTCAGATGAAAAAGAAGCAGTAATTTAAATAATACTACATTAAAATAAAACAACTTTAAACGGATGAAAACTCGCGTATATTCTACATTTTGAAATTTAAACCCGACGTTTCGACTACTTTTCAGTAGCCGTGATCACGGTACGGTAGTAACCGTGTAAATATTAGAAATCATTAAATAATACTATACACATTTATGTCAAGTATTTGTACCACATAAATAAATTAGGTATTGTATTATTGATCTCGACTTTCAAGTAAATCTAGAGCATAGAGAAATAACAAAGTCTGTGATCTAGAGGCATTTTTAGATGAAAAACTAAATACCAACTTAACTGTCAGGATAGGTAGGTACTGGTGCTAAATTGTATTGTCCAGTTTCACGACATTGAGCAACTATTCGTCTGCAAACATCTAATGAAAACGAACTGAGTTTGCCTGGGCTCAATAAATTGGCCTTACCCTAAAAGGGACGTGTGATAAAAGGGCGGATTTGTAGAAGGTCAAAAAGGCTGCGTATAATAATTAGGGATTTAATACATTACGTCAGACAAAGGTTCACATGTCTGTGCAACTTTGGTAAAGAACTAATGAGTTCCCTCATCTTTTAGTTCTTATCCGCGGCGGAACATCTTGGTTATGTAACTGTAGGTAGAATGTAGGAATAAGGAGTAAAACATACAAGTTCCCGATGTTTATCGGATCCAAACGAGCTTTGACGACCCGTTCGGATCCAAAAGAAAAGTTTTCAAAGTTAAAAGGGAAACGTTTTTACTGAAACGGCTGCGACTTTGGGACTGTAAGTTTGTTTGTTAAATCTCAGCTAACTTTAAAAGGTTTGTTTAACTTACAAATAAGTTAATATAATGATCTAAGAATGATGTAAATCATAAAGAGTAAAAAAAGATATATTTTTAAAAGCAGCGTACTCCATCTTGTCGAGTCGGTACCAACCACCCCGGTGCCCCGCCCCGGTAATCTAGTATTTTTTCCTTTACTAGATACTGAATACTAATCATGTAAATATGGGTTATATTTTTTGGGTCGTGCTACCGGAAAAAATACCAGATAAGTAGCTTATCTACTATCGTATAAAAGATCGTAGCCTGGGGTAATATATTAAGTTTTCAGTCAGCTTAAGTGAATTAAGAAAATGATAAAATTATGTACTTCTTCCACTTCTTCTAACGTATAAAAATGTAATCACAACTGTTACATATTCTTAATATAGTGCATCTTACCAGCTACACTACGCACTTTTATAAAAGTTCCAAATTACCAATGGATTACATTACTTCAATGGTTAGCAATTCTCTTGAGAAAGATAGCAAACGGAGTCGTAAAATGATGGCAAGAGTCAGTAATGCGAATATCATTAGGACCGGTAACGCTCTGTGGGGAGATTTATAGCTGCAACGTGCTAGGTTCACGATCGCTTCTTCTGAACTCGACATGATTTCTTCCTGTGATACTTTGACAGCAGGTTTATCCCCAAGTTGAGTATAATGATATTTTTATCTATGTGTCTTTTATAATCCAGCCCAGACCTAACACGACAGTTACTCAATAGAAATAAAGACGCTCTTTTCCTTGTAAGCTTGGATCCTAGTGTCGACATATTTTGAATTTTAGTCAGTTTCTGTCTAAATTTCAAAATTCGTGAGAGGTCTTTCCTTACACAAGAGATTAAGAAACAGTATGAGTATTACTTTGTTTGGTGAGTGAAAGTGTCGGAAGAGGAGGATTACGAAAAAAGGGAGCCCTTTCTTTCTTTACTCCTTCCTTCCATGGCTTCCTCCCTCACTAAACCTTCATCCTTTTCTTCTAGACAGGCAACCACTAAGAGACGCTTGTAGCTGCAAAATTTCCATGGGCAGAAGAGATAACTTACCATCAGGTTTGTAACGTTTTCTTTTACTTCCCTCTTTCAAATGGAATAGGTCGCAGTGACTGCTTATATACTCGTACATTAAGGTGGGCTGTGACCAGTCTACCAACTGATCTAGTATAAAAAAGCACAAAAACAAGTAAACAAACGATTTTATGAAACATACCAGTCCTCCACCAGCGGTATACAGCATTAGCGCCACAAACAGCCCCACGTGGGACAGGGCGGCCCTGGGACACAGCTGTCCCCAGCGAGACTTGCGCGGCGTCCCCATCAGGGTCTCCGTCTCCCACGTCACCGCGTTCACGTTCTTGCACATCTTGTCACGCGGTCCTTCTCACTAACACCATTTTATGTTCACACACTCAGATATGGACCAGTCACTTTGTACAGGCAACAACTAATAACAAAAAACTAAGTTACTAAAAATAGCCTTGATAGTCTAGTAGTTTAAGTACCATGACATGATCTCGGGGTCATGGGTTCAACTCCGTGTCGAGAAAAGTTTGTTTCGGTCGGACACAGCTCGGGTTTGTAATCACTAACCAGCATGATGCAAGCATAGTGATTAGTAAGATGTCCTCCTAGCCGATTCGGCTATGGCGGCCAATCTTTTACGATCAGTCAACTACGCAGGATATATTATATTGCACAAGTGAGTGCGCAAGCACAGGTGCACTCCCTATTCCCTCACTCTCATAGCACGGTGGGACAGCAGTCTGACACGACCGAAGAGAGATCAGGCGCATAGTGATTAAGCCAGTACCCATCATTGTAACGATGACTTTATTTCAATGATAGAGACCTTAAAGGCCCTTTTGCCCTGCAGTGGAACATAAATAGGCTGATACTTTACTAAAAATAGCGACTTCATTTAGGTACCTAGTTTAGGTGCCTGCCCGTGATTTTAGTGATCTCCAATTCCGGAGTCAAACAAAAATTGTGTCACCACCACCAACTCGCATTTGTCAAACGCGGCAATTTAGCTACAAAATATACTAATTAAAACGAGAATGTTATTATAAATATTGATTACTTCGAAAAACGCCCTGGCTTCCGGTAGACTCACCTAATTGCTAAGTACCGTGCCGTATAACCCTCGGAATACCGAATAAAATTTCTAGGTACAAAGCTAAGTTTTTTTTCGAACGCTTATTAAAAATTGTAGCTATAATTTAGAATATCGATTGCTTGATTACGACAGAGAAACCCTTTCCATTAATGAAATATTGAATTACACAAATAAAAACTGTATACGTAAACAACGTAAAAGAAAAATATGTATATAAATATCATTTCATACATGATAAGTTTAAACAATTTACCACTATGCTATGCATTAAAAAAATAAGGAAAGACTTATGTTTTCAGTTCTACAACAGAAGCAACAACATTTTATCAAAAGAAGTATACTTATTCGTTCACACAATGTATACTTCTCTTTCTCATGCTGAGTAATACATTCTTTCCATGTTTAAAAATTGAACAAACAGTGATGGGGATATCCTCATAAATTTTCCAGGTTAAGAATACATAGATTATATAAAGATCAAAGTTGTTGAAGCCACGTATCGTACTAGAAGTTACTGAGCTTCGAACAAACACTTAAAATCTACTGCAGTGGAGGTCATTCACATTAAACTTTGTTGAGGTGCAACGAACTTGTTTGAACTAGGTCGGATTCTTTCAGATTTAAAACTTGGCTGAAGGCGGCGAAAACAAAAACATCCAGTACAATGCAACACAATCCAGTCAATCGAAATTGTACCCACTTGAAATTTTGTATAAATACTAAATTCCGCACAGTACGTTAGAGAAAAAAAACTTTAGTATTACCAACAGAAACTTTAATAAATTTTTTTTAATAGAAATCGACAACGTTAGCGAATACAAAAAATCACTGAACTAATTGAAAAAGCTTAAAAACGGAACTCTTGGCAACCAAATATTAGTTCTTACTCTTAGTAGATACTGCAAACACATTCATCATTGTCAAAATAATGGACAAAAATCTTCACAGCAACTAAATACGCGTACGTAATATCCGTGGAGCGAAAGCAAAGCTACTGAATTTATGAATGGGTTCCCACTTCCGCAATAAATCCTCCAGTGGCTTGTATTTTGACCTTTGTTCAGTTTTGCGATAAATACCAAGGGTAAATAACATATAAAAGCTGTACCTAATTGAATACCAAAGTATAGTAAATATACCCTTGCAGAACTATTTCAGATCAACTTTACAATTTTATTTTTAATTGGTTAAATTAATCTCTCCGGGTGCGAATTGATGATAACAAAGTTATATGAAAAATTATAAGGATTTTGCAGTCATAAGAAACTAACATTCTTTTTATTATAACATTAAATTTTTTTTGTCAATGTCAAATTTTTATGCGGAAGTAAATGGCCATTTACTTCCGCATAAAAATTTGTTGAAAAAAAATTAGTTTTATTGTTATTTGTTTTAGTTTTTTTTTTTTCAAGCACGTCATAAAGAAACGATTAACTAATCTCATAAACAAACATCAACAATAGCAAGGCACTACAATTAACAGATTAATAAATAACAGAGAGTGGTATTTGCTTGATGCCGTCACGCTCCGGAGTGGATTCCATAATATTATTGTTTTTCTTCCTCTAGTCACGTCTGCAATGCAATAACTTTTATGATATGTCAACTTTGGATAATCTTTTATTCCATCAATTTATCATTTATATCAGGCGTACTCAGATTTATGTTGCTGTACAAGTAAATTAAGTAAAGGGTACACTTATAAGAACGTAGGTTTAAATTTAACCCAGGATAAACATTTACCTACTTTTGACGAATTTCTGTTTGAGTGTTTTGGCTTCAATACGTAGGTAGGTAATATTTGTGACTATCGAGATATTGAAGATATGGGTAAAGACATTTATTTATTTCTCATAAAGAATTTACAATTCACTTGCATGAGAAATTTACAACATTTCATAATTACAAACAAAAACGACACACAAACGAGAAATTAAACAGAATTAAAGAAACAAAACAAAAAATAATAACAATAAAGAAATAATAAATCATGAGGGTATCTTAAACAAAAAAACCGGCCGGCAATACGTAGGTAGGTAATATTTGTGACTATCGAGATATTGAAGATTTGTCAAGGATCTTTATAACTTTTTCAATAAACTTCACAATAAAAACATCAGTCTCTACATTATTTAATAAGATTGACTAAAACACACATTTGTAAGAAATCATGCCGCGCACTTGGACAAAAATTTAAAATTTAAATGCAAGAAAACTTCCCTTTTTTGTCCTTTTGTATGCAAAGAGGGTCGAACGAAGATAAAAAGATGTCAAGGGAGATAGCGTTGATTTCTGTATTTTGAAAGGAGCCCAGAGATCGAAGTGGGTGCTAGCATATTATAGATTCCCCTTTGCCCAATTGGATCGTCTAAAGGTCCTGACAGTCTATCTGTGGCCCACAGCCGGCGCCAAGGTCGTCTGACCTTCATCAAACTTTAACAATTATGTCGGTTGTTTACGCTAACCTTAGATATTTCATAAAGGCTACCTCTTCTTTCTTTATAAAATTAATATAGTCTTTCTCGATGTCCTAAGATTTTGCCGCATTAGTAATTACGTAAATTACTTACAATGTGCATTAGTAGTATACGAAAGTATTTCAAAAGGATTTATGTAATAACAAAGTGGGTTCCACAAATGTGTTACTTCAATACACAAATATTTGTCCTAGGTGGGGTTGAAACCCGAGGCCCCTGGAATATAGGGCAAGGTAACTATCATAGGCGTCATCGAACCACACACACACACACACATTGACATTGACTGTGAAATTGAATACATTCAGTAGACTTTGACATTACCGAAAAAATGTTTCTGAGCACTTTGCACTATTTATTTATCACGATATGGGTGAAAATTCGTTGTCATGTGTCAATTTTTTCCCAAAGATACACTTTATTTTATTTTTTAGCTTTTAATTTTATTTTTCAAAGGACATGCTCTAGTTCAATTATAAAAAGCCTGTTCATTGAAGAAAGTAAACCGAAATTATATTTGTAAAAAGATATCCAGGATATAATATCTAAAAAGGCATCTCTTTTGTTTTCCATAACAAAATATTTTTGCCACGATACCAATATTACATTACCCTTGAAAACCTTTAAGATAAAATGCTGTGTTGAAAAGAAAAATGGACGCATCATCCATTTTATGACGAATAGCACTCACATTGAAAACTTTGAAGTTTATATATAGTAATCTTTAGGTATCCGAGGATGAGAGTACATTGAGGAATATTCTTTCAGAAACAAAAACAAAGTAGATACTACGTATGATTATTTTATAAAGAACACTATTGCATTCTAAATTCCAGCCATAAACGAAACATCCTCCATCGTTGTAACCAAATCACAATAAGCATTATTCATGACTTGGTGATTGCAAAGCTAAGGCAAATGTTCATAATCTGGAACAAACTACTTCAACCTGGCTTTGAACTCAAGACCTAGAACACGGACCGGTACTAAATCATTGTCGCACATTGTTAGTAAGTAAGATGCAGAAATCATTCCACTAGGTCAGAATGAGGGGCACTAAAATGGCCTACGATCCAAGAAACATTTTGGTTAACATAAATAAATAACAATCCTAAAACATTTACCACACATCTAAAAAAAACCTTGTAGTATGGGTGTCAGAGATTGATGGGCACTGGCTTAATCACCACGCTTACCAAATGCGGATTGATGATTACAAACCCGAGCTGTGTCCAAAAAAACCGATACAAAGTTAGCTCGACTCGGGCATTGAATCAGGACACCGAGATCTCGGTCCGTATTTTTATAACATAATATACCGACATAATTATCCCACCAAAAATATTTTCATGTAAAATGTTGCCAAAACGAGACCACACTCGCACTGTCAAAAAGTTAACAGATCTTATGTAGAGCCAAGCTTCTAACTCTACACGCCCTAACTCTAAAAGGCCTAACTTCACAAACTCTACACCTTAGTCAAATATGTGGTCATCAAATGACATGACGTTAATACCCAGACCACATTCAATCTAATTGGATGGTTCGAAGGCTAGAGCTACGAGCAAGCTGTGATAACAAATGGCCCCAACAACAAACTTAGTTTTACTACCTACTTTAGTTAATGACGTTAAGAATGTACCTATTTATGCCCCTCATAAAATTAAATTTATAAAGTTTGATTTCAATACAATACAATGCATGTACTCAATCAAAAGTCAAAACTACTTTATATATTAGTTATAATGGAAAAATAGATTATTTTTAAAATAATTTCTGGAAGGCCTTAGAAATTTCGTGACATACCGACCGACATCACCTATAAAGCTACATATTAATCGCCTTTTCAAACTATCTAGGAACCTAGGAACCCATTAATGAATACATACATACATCTCAGGCAAATCGGTCCAAGCGTTAAGGAATTAGGTGACAAACACACGTACAGAAGAAAAAAATATACTACATATTTAGATACTGTTTATCAGTTGCCTGGTAGTAGTAATAATAGTACCTTCAAGATCTGCTTAGTTTGGGGCTAGATTACGCTGTGCTATTATTTTCCAAGACTATTTATTATTACTAAAAGGTAAGAACAAACAATTTCAACTGCTGGGGAAAAATATATTATCCAATTTTAGCGTTGTCATCCCAACAACGCAAGATTCTGAAGTAAATAACCTGCAATGCTGTATTTCGTTATATAAGTCGGATACAGGACTCGCGGCAGTCTGAGTAGGTGCCCTAAATAGATGCCTACTTTTGGTCGAAGTGAATCAGAACAATGGACAAATCGTACGACCTTGACCTAAAACATTCTTGGAATTAGAAGTAAACACCAATCTTAGGTGATAAATTGATATTGATACAAACGCAGTGTAAGTAAATTTTTATGACTGGTATTTATAGGTAGCATCAACAAGTGATCAATATCTAAATGATCAAAATAAACTAAATGGGCACAAAAAAGGCTAATATTTAAGGTAAGCGGCATACACAAATGTTTGACTTCGGTTATTATCTATGATATAGCCAAAAGTGATTCCTTAATTGTATTTTTAGTAGTCATTAAAATAAAATTTAGATGTTATTTCTCTGATAGACTACAAATGCAATACCCGTTGTGAATTACTGATTTAAATACAAGGGTCCAAATGACAGATATCAATTTATTCTCTTTACAATTTCGTAGTTAACAAAGGAAATGAAAACATAGAAGTTCTATCATAAGAATATGCATAACTCAAATAATATGTTACTGGGGTCGTTAGGTCGACAATGATGCGGAAGATTCGATTTGAAACAGAAGCGCCAATGTACAATACCAATATATTCTGTACATCCTTGTAAGGAAAGGTGAAACCAACTTTTCAAATCGTTCACAAAATTTACAATTTACCATCAGCGACACATTTACGAAATCACTACAGATCGTTCGAGAAAACTAAGATACATGTACGATATCAGCATTAAAATCACGTTCGCGATATTAGAGCAAAGTTTCGAAGTTACGTTCGCGAATCGGCGAGTGTGGGCGAATTGCGGACATCCTCCCACTGAAGCGACACGCGAATGACTGAACTCTAAAACAGTTTCAGCTAGCTTTCACGCGAGCATAATGGACTTCTCTTTAGAGCAGCTTTTCGCAGCTCGCTTCTACCAAAACACTAAATCCTTATAATCCAGTGGGTACATTCCGGAGATATTTTAATCCTTAAATATTTTATTGCTTTTGTTATTTATTTATCAAAGCGAAGCAAGAGAGTTTATGTGTTTACCTTCCATATTGCGATAACTCGAGAGCGTAAATAATCTCGGCTGTATTTTTCTGCAGTACATTTATTCATTTTTGTGTTTGATTTTGTTACTTCAATTTATGAAAAAGGAAGGCAACACGAGCAGCTTGTGACTCCTGATGGTAAGAGATCATTGACGTGGACCTACGACTAAGGTCTCGGAATAATTAGAAATTAATATTGATAGAGGAGGAAAGTGGGAAAGGATCGACTGATAAGTTAGCCTCAAAAGCAAAGCTACTACTTATACGTCGTCGGTCTTGCCGGTCGAGACGTACCATTTATTTCGACTATCAATCTCGGGCTGAAGCGCAATATCGAGTACACTGCACCAACGAATCCACTACCGATGTCAACTACCCATGACCGAAAACCTTTTTTTTTATATTTTGAACATAATAACAGACCAGAACCCATCACATCATCATTTATAAACTCCATCACTGCCTCCTTAGCCTCCTCTTATCATCTGTATGCTGACGATCTCCAGCTTTACCATCAATGTCGCATTGAAGATATTAACACCACAATAGCAATGCTTAACAAGGATCTGTGTTCTATTGCTGATTGGTCAGATCGTTTTGGTGTGACAGTTAACCCTAATAAATGTCAGGCCATAATCGTGGGCAGCCAATACCATATGCGTAGGATAAATTGGGCTGCTGTTTCCCCAGTTATTTTTGATGGTGTGCAAATTCCCTTTTGTAGCAGTGTCAAAGACTTAGGTCTACACATCGACAGCACACTTAGCTGGACTGTGCATGTTGACGAAATCTGCCACAAAGTTAACTCCACTCTGCGTGCTCTCTATAGATTCAAGAACTTTCTACCTATTCCCACTAAAATAACTCTCGTACAATCCCTTATTCTACCCTTAATAGACTACGCAGATGTGTGTACCTCTGATTTAAATAGTACCCTTCTTAACAAATTGGATCGTTTAGTGAACTGTGGCATCCGGTTTATTTTTAATCTTCGTAAATTTGATCACATTTCCACTTACCGCCTTCAGCTTAAATGGTTACCTATCCGACTTCGTCGCAATGTTAGAATACTCACTTCACTTTTTTCTATCCTAAACGATCCACATGCTCCTGTTTACCTTAAGTCCTTGTTTTGTCTTCTTAGTTCGACACATACTCGTCAGCTCCGCTCTTCCCACAAATCCATCTTGGCTACTCCTTATCACCGATCCGGTTTCGTCTCAAATTCCTTTCGTGTTATAGCTATTGGGCTTTGGAATGCTCTCCCCGAAAAAATTAGACAAGCTCCGAGTCGGATCGCATTTAAATTCCTACTCCATAAACATTTTCTCCTGAAGTCCTCTACATCGTCGCTCACCTGTTCCAGTCGCTAGCCGTATGTACTGTGTATATATTTTATACAGGGTTATTGGTAATGTGTCTTGATCCTTTTAAGGGCATGTAGAGAAGGTCCCCAGCTAGCAATTGACCCATTAAAGTGCAGGTCAAAAGTGAACCAATAATGAGATATTTTTTTTTAAATATTTTTTCGGAAAATTAGGGATTCACAACTTTAAAAATTTATTAAAAAAAAACTACAACATATTTTAATGTAATTATTTATGATTAAGTTAGAGCTTAGTCTAGTACATAATAAAACACACTAGGATAACTGAAAGTTTTGTTAATTTTGAAATAAGAGATCAAAAACTAGATTTTTTTTACGACGCTTATAATTTTGTTTACAATAAAGTATCATTTTCTTCAAAAAATCACCTAATTACTTGGACGGCAGAACATTTCAAAAACATCTTCATATCAATGGCTATCCAACAAGATACAATGTGCACTTAAA
The DNA here is from genome assembly GCA_949319885.1 of Mecyna flavalis. NCBI lineage: Eukaryota > Metazoa > Arthropoda > Insecta > Lepidoptera > Crambidae > Mecyna > Mecyna flavalis. Next base: position 9,142,725 of record OX439431.1, on the reverse strand, counting down.
AAATTGATAACAACTGTAAAAACAACTAATGAGCATAAAAGGGTAATAAATCTCTGTACACATTTTTCCGCTATATCGGTGTATTTTTCAACCAGATGACAAATTAATAGACAAACGACACTTGATTAAACCATGAATGGATGAAAGAGACCGGTCAAGAGATGACTCATCATCAAAAAAAATTCTGGGAATTAGTTTCATATCTGCTTTTGTTATGTCAAAACGTTTTATTCCAATGATGTCTTAAGGACACTCACTTAAAATTTTGCAATGCACTTAAAGAAGGTTTCTTCGCGCCTGACCCCACCAATTCTGCCTTTAGTGGGGGCAGTCGAAACTTTTTAGGTTTGCCTGCCCCCCCCCCACTAGGGGCAGACGAAACTAAAAAGAAGGAACCGAAATTAGTAGTTGGTTTAAACTAAAAAGTTTTAATTTCAACTGCCCCCATTGGTGGCAGAATTGGTGGTTTCAGGTGGGAATGAACCTTTTTTAAGTGCATTGAAAAATTTAAGTTTGTACCAGTGGGGGCAGTCGAAACTTTTTAGTTTAAACTAACTACTAATTTAGGTTCCGTCTTTTTTGTTTCGTCTGCCCCTAGGGTGGGGGGGGGGGGGCAGGCAAAACTAAAAAGTTTCGACTGCCCCCACTGAAGGTAGAATTGGAGAGGTCAGGCTGGAATGAACCTTCTTTAAGTGCATTGCAATATTTCAAGTTAGTAAGACATCATTGGAGTCCTTAAGACATCATAGTAAAACGTTTTGACATAACAAAAGCAGATATGAAATTAATTCCTGGAATTTTTTATTTATGAGTCATCTCTTGACCGGTCTCTTTCATCCATTCATGGTTTAACCAAGTGTCGTTTGTCTATTGATTGTCATCTGGTTGAAAAATACACCGATATAGCGGAAAAATGTGTACAGAGATTTATTACCCTTTTATGCTCATTAGTTGTTTTTACAGTTGTTATCAATTTTTTAAGTGCACATTGTATCTTGTTGGATAGCCATTGATATGAAGATGTTTTTGAAATGTTCTGCCGTCCAAGTCCTTAGGTGATTTTTTGAAGAAAATGATACTTTATTGTCAATAAAATTATAAGCGTCGTAAAAAATTTCTAGTTTTTGATCTCTTATTTCAAATTTAACAAAACTTTCAGTTATCCTAGTGTGTTTTATTATGTACTAGACTAAGCTCTAACTTAATCATAAATAATTACATTAAAGTATGTTGTAGTTTTTTTTAAATAAATTTTTAAAGTTGTGAATCCCTAATTTTCCGAAATAATATTAAAAAAAATATATCTCATTATTGGTTCACTTTTGACCTGCACTTTAATGGGTCAATTGCTAGCTGGGGACCTCCTCTACATGCCCTTAAAAGGATCAAGACACATTACCAATAACCCTGTATAGTGTATATATTTTATATATTTATATTATGTAATATGTATGTATATTTATGTAATTTTATATTGTATATTTATTTATGATATATTATTTCGTTTATTTCTGTTGTTTTTGTTTTCAAGTTTTATGTTTATTGGCACTGCCCACTGTTTCTTTCTGCTTGGCCTAAAGGTTGACTGGGAGAGAATGCCATGAGGCATTAAGTCCGCCTTTGTACTTGATTTGTGCAATGAAGCTTAAATAAATAAATAAATAAATAAATCAACAGTTACATCGAAGTACGAGTCATGTTGAAAAAACTGACTCAACAAATGGCAAACGGAAATGTGCCTAGAACCTCGGTACATGTTTATCTCTTTTGCCTTGGAAAGAAGATCTAAGAATTCGAAAAACATCACATAACGCAATGTCAATGTACGCGAATTCAATACACGGATGTTTTTCCTGTAAATTGTAAGTTGGATCTTGACTTCGCTTCTATGTTTCCTAAGATAGGAAATGAGTTGTTTTCAGTATAATTTCACAATATGTACCTATCTTCTGAGAAACAAGTTAGTTATGTAACTAACTTGTTTCTATGAAGATGTCATCCGAAGATGTACGTCTATAATTAATCATTATTTATACTTACGAGTATATTTTAAAAAAATGACGACATATTACGAGTAGGTATATATTTTAAATACGTACATTGAATTTAATGATGAGATCCGCAAAAGGACCAAAAATTGGCCAAAAATTGCCAGAAGAAATTGCAAGCCTTAAGTGGCAGTGGGCAGGAGTCAGGACACATCGAAAGGAGTACTGACGGCCACGTTACCGGGAAACGCAGCCGTGGTAGGCCTCCCACAAGGTGGACCGATGATTTCATAAAGATCGACGGAATCCATTGGATGCGGATGGGGCAGGACCGATCGGTTTGGACATCCTTGGGGAAGGCCTATGTCTAGCAGTGGAACTCGTTTGGCTGTAATGATGATGAGGATTATGATTGAATATAATTTTTGGTCTCCATACAAGTAACAGACGCCAAAAACATAATATTAAAATTTTTGTCTGTCTGTTGTTCGCGTTTTACACAATACCTAACTATTGATAGTTTTTGATGAAACCATTTTATTGCTAGAAAACGGCTAGAGAATATTGGAAAAATCAACGCGTACTACTTGAATGTATACTTAGATTAAGACTATGTCCAAAGGACACCAAAGGACAAGGGTTCAGTCAATTCATCATAGGTCACGTAATTAATGGTTTCTCAGTTCACTCTCTGAAAGTGCCTAAAGCGAATTCCGATATTTTTTTTAATTTTGAGTTATTTATAAGGATATTAATTGTTCTGCGGCTTCCCTACCTAAGGTACCTTTATGAGGCTTAAAACAATGTCTTAAAGTTTCAAATGCATAACATTGCATCCCTATATACATAGGTTACAAAAATGGCATCAACTGATATTAATATCAATCTCACAGACAAACTGATGTGTCAACAGTTTTGTTTTTACTTCGTGATTTTTCTTCTGTATGTTTGTAATAATAATAACAAATAAACAAATAATAACGTACTTATGCACGCATGATAAGGATAATGTGAATAAGAAGCGTATGTGACTTGGAATTGGAGCAAAAGGAAATGTGCTCCTACCGCGATACCGTCTGCATTATGCGGAAAGTGTGTGACGATGTTTATATAATAGTGTTTGGCCACTATTCGATATATTATTGACATTTAAGTACATTATTGAAAAATAACAACCATATTTCGATATTTATTAGATTCCCGTTCTAACACAATTATTTGAAACAGGTACCTATTTGTGATAGTTCTGGGCGTGGCATTAAGGTTGTAAGTTTTCATAACAAACTAGGTATTACTATATTAATGGGTACGGGCAATGTGATGTTTTCTCATAAAATTCTCCAGAATTCATTGGGCGCAGGACCGTTCATTTTGAAGATCCTTTGTAGTAGGTAGATCTAGTTTTAATGGCTCCGCAACACAGCAACAGCAATTAGGTACTGGCAGTAAATCTTCATAGCTTTAACGTTAAAATTAAAGTTTATTATAAAACAAACTCAGTAAATGAACGTTATTGTTAAAGCACGCACCAGACTGCGGTTACTGCGGTGGCTCGGTTCATTACCCGCTCACGCGAGCGCCTGATCGCCGGGCTCGATACAAACGATGATTGCTTACATTTTGCTGATGTAAAATAATGTAAAATAATGTTTAGTACAATTTTTTATTTCATTATTAGATATTTATTTATTATTATTATTACAAACTACCTATTTTACCGTGCGAAGTTCACATCAGTGATCTATAAGTAGGTAATAAACTGATAGGTACCACGCGACCAATCTGTTCACATTACTAATATTATGACATAATTATTCTTTTATAGGTAAATATAGTATCGGTCATTTTACAAAAAAAATATGTCGAAACGAGCGGAGACTCATAATTGCAATAGTGTGAGACCCATTTTAACATGATATAGGTAAAGGCAGACTTGTAAAAGCGATTTTTAACGTGAATACTGTGATTAGTAACGATATTTTCGTTTCATTTTAAAATTACTAAATAAACATTGCTTAACGACTTCTAGGGCGTCATTTGGCAACGTTACCAAGCCTTGGTCGTATTTTCAGCGAAAATTACTACGAGAGGCTTCGACTGACACCTAATGGAAAATGAAAATCAAACATCAAATTTTTATTATGAACAAAGGCAGAAAACGTTTAACTTCACAATAGGCGTATAATGATGATAAATCTACGTTACCTGATGGCCTCAGTGGACCCTGATGGCCGGATGTCAACTAATGGTGGGCACCAAATACCTAGGTATTGGAATAACAGTTGGGTTTTCTTAATTTTGCACTTGAGAAATATACCTACATATTTGTAAGATGTCATATTTTTCTACCGCTTCAGATGGCAAAAGTATAGTAAAATAAACGCCTAAAATATCTATTCAATATATTATTATGATTAGGGTGGTGAGCGGCTTAACAAAGATTGATTGAATTGATTGAAATTACTGACTATCACTTGCGCGCCATACTGTTAATACTCGTATAAATATCCGGCAGTATTATGTGGGAGCCAGTACACTTGAAATCAAAGGCTCGAAGACCAGATGAGCCTACAATCTGGCAGCACATTGAGCGACGCTTCCTGGTGAAGTGTCCCTCAATGGAATAGGCCGCAGTGACCGCTTCACATAGGTAGATTTGACCGATTTAGGCGGCCAAAAGTCGAAATATTGAAAATCACCACACAAATAAACAATTGACACCATTATGTACCTAACATTCCAGGGCACCTACCCTGATAATTTTAAACTTTTAGCTAACGACTGTGCAAATCTACAGGTAATCGAAATCAGGTCGTCGCATGCAGTGTACGTATCGGTTCTCGGTGCCTTCAGTTTAAGTGGTGTTATAAATTGCAACAAAAAAAATTCGGCATACTTTTGTGTAGTGAATGCAATGGATTCCTATAATTCAGGTAAGAATATATTGATTAATTAAAAAAATATGAAAAATTTAGTCAGTTTACTGTATCTAACAAGCATTTCAACGTAACACCTTTTTTCTTAGCAATTTTTTGTAAATTTTATTCTTCAAAAGACATTTTGAAATACTTCCCCGGTCTTCCCCGGTATTCTTTATATGACAATAATTTTGGCATATATTCAAAATTAAAATAACAATAACAGTTTCTGCCTAATAGCGCCTATCGCTAAATAAGAGTAAATCGAAGTTGTCAGGGTAAAAACTCTAAAAACCGTTTATTTAATTAATATTTCTTATTAGTAATTCCTTTTCTTTTTGTTACAGAGTCTGCCAATGCCTCTGGTGTTACAGTAGTGACTCGCAAATATTTATTTCAGAAGATGATAAGACAGAATTTACCAAATATAAATGTCAAATGTAATTATTTAGAAAATTATCTTATTGAGTACTAATAATTAGGTATTTGTCAGTTTCAGTTAATTTTTTTTGTGAAATGACCATATAATGTTATTTATATAATTATTACTGTAGTAAAATCATTGTGTTATTTTTTTAAGTTAAATTTTTTTTGTTTTTCTCTTTTTTTTTCTTTTTTGTTTTTTTTGAAAATAATAATTATTTTTAATAAAATTCGACGCATTTTTATTATAAACACCAATTTAAAAAAAATTAGACGCTAAAATAATTTTGGCCGCCTAAATCGGTCAAATCTACCTATGTGCGCTTACCATCAGGTGGGTTGCGTGCCTGCCTGCCAACTGATCTAGTATTAAAAAAAATAGGTACCTCACCTACGTGAATTTATTCTAACTCAAAAATAATAATTGTAACACAATTTTTTTCTCATGTTCCTGATTTGATCGTTATCAACGTCGACAACAATTGTTAGAACCTACCATTAGAGTTGATAAGAATTAAATGAAGGGCAAACAGATTAATGAAGGGCTGGCATTAGCAGAAAAAAACTAGGAAATATAAATGTATGCATAGTAAGTTTTGAGTTTTATTCCGTCAAATAACGGTGCAAACATAATATAATATTGCAAAAACATCTGTTTATATTGGCATGGGTTATTCCTACGAGCATGTAAAAATTATTATTATGTAAGTTTACAAAAACTATTTTTTTTTTCATCCCGGCTTATAGTACATACAAGCTAAGCTTAGTTTGAAAAATATTGTATGTATTTTTTTATTAAGTTGATATAATATAATTTGTCACTCGTGCTGTTTACGAAAGTTATAAAAGTAAAATTTTCAAAGTTTTCCAAACAGCTCATTCAGAACCGGGTTGGAACCCGGTAGTTTTTGCAAATGCCTACTTGTAATTAAGAAAGAAATAATGAGTACAAGTGCATCCGAAGCTTCAAATAATCAGAACAAATCAGATCTCTTACAAAAAACGTTTCGTATACCTACTGTGACTTTATAACATTGAAAAAGTGGAGAACCTTCAACGCTATGCAATTTCGGTTGCAAGTTTTGCGAGATGTTATCATTCATATAACTAACCAGTAAAACTAATACATTTTCTCGTAACTATGGTGCCATCAAAATGAGTTAAATAAAAGTAAGGGATACAGAATAAAGTAGGTATTTTTTAAACCTGCATTGTTAAAAGCATGTCACTCGCACGCCACAGTATGAATTTTGATAAGGCGGCACGATTAATGTTGCAGAAGGCTGTTGAAAATATAATGCGATTCTTAAGCATGATTAATGTTGATGATAGATTCTTATCCAGGTTAAGACATGCATTTTTATTGACGAAGTAACGAAGACACACTTGAATACCAATGATAAATAATTACATATACTAAGTGACTAGGAATGGCCGATACAAATCGTATATAGATATTAAATCGTATATCAGGCCAATATCGTAAAATCCGATATCGCTGCGTATCCAAACTATATATTTGGTGAAACACGATATTGCTGGATCGATGCGATGCGTCTCGATTTGATATCTAGCTCGATATCCAAGACCTATCGATAAAGGATATTAAACCGTATCGCGTTGCGATACGAGCTAAAGAAAGGATTTGTGAGTGAGTGAAATAGCATTAGTCGTGTTTTCGTACAATTCTAAACCTTATTTTTATAAGAATAAGGTTGTTTCAATACTTTCTTGTGTATTTTGACACATTTTTATTAGACCTTATTTTGTCAGCAATAAGATGCATTTTCGATTTGCAATTTTACGTAACTCTCACGGACCTTCGTCCTTGAACTCATAGCATTGGTGATCCATTTCTAACTTTTGTTATTCTATTAATAGATTCGATGGTTGGTATTATTAAGTTTATGTATTTCATGCTTTTAGTTACTACTAATGAGTTCTGCATTAATAAACATCGTATTTAGAAGTTCTAAATACGATCTTTATTAATGCAGTACTTACTGAAACACAAATAACTTAGTAATAACTGATACAGTATCTAGTTTCAGAACACATCGTTTTATAGGTTTAGTGTAACCAAATACAGTCCGATGCTCCGATACACCAATATATAGTTTCACAGTCCGATACTCCGATACACCAATATATAGTTTCAAATAATATATAGTTTCAGAATCCGATATCAGATGTCAATATATAGTTTCGATTCGATATTGTAAAAATCCGATATTACCCACTACTATAAGTGACACTAATAAATTTATCTGTTAATATCTGATGATGATATCTTCAGATTTTACATCGACTTCGGTGAGCAGATTTTATAAGTACTGATCCGTCCGCGTATTTCATTGAAAAACACTTCTACAGGAAGCATTGCCTAATTTGTTGCCATACAAAGCAACACTGAATATAAAATGTTATTTTATTATTAAACTTATATTCAAATAAACATGCAGAAAAACAAATGTGCATCACAAAATATTTTGTCTTCGATGAAATTCAAACCCACCACCCTTAGTGCAGAGGGCAAGATGCTTCATCGAGCCGCTCCGTCTCTTGGATCCCATGCTTCGCTCCCATGGGATCAACAGATATTTTTTTTCACCTCTTGAATCCCATGAGATCCTCAGATAATACATATAAATTCATTTTGGATCCCATGGGAGCTCCCATGGGATCACCCTTTATTACCAAGTAGATATGTGATAGGTGCGATGTATTGCACATTGCATTGCTTTTTTAAAATGCATGCGACAAAACAGTCACACCTAGTCTTTACTAGTAACTCGAATCAATCATCGCTCAATTTTCATTACATTTACAAACGGAGGTACCTCGACTCATAATAAATCTATTCTGTGAACTGCTAATCGATTGCACAGGTAAAAGATTACCGCAGTTGATAGGCAAATTTTTCTCAATCTGCATAAATTAATTAGTATTGACGCAACACATTAATATAGTGTATTAGCTGGCTATTGTTTTATTGTAGGCATAGATTGGCAATTACATTTGTAAATCTCTACATAGGGTGACTCGGCCGTCCAGCCTATTATGACTACAGAGCAGTTTATTCAGCAGAGCAGTTTATGAGCAGATAATTTCTAACTAATTTATTCATGTAACGCCCTCAACTTTTACAATTTTTACAAAATAGATTAAAAGTAACTCGAAAATAGTTGAAGTTTGGGATAGGGTATATGGGGCATAATATGTTGTTATATGTGAAAATTTGTCAAAAATTATCTATACTACAACCCCTAAAGGATCAAGGTCGACTTAAGCAATAACCCTGTTTATATATCGAATGTAAGTATGACACTGGATGCTCTGGAGTACCTACTCGTATACAAATGACGAAGAAAAAATATATTCCAATTTTTCGAACACGTTATTATATATCAGACTACTGACTAAGACAATTCGGCATATGGGCTAATTTATTCTACAATTATTTACAACCATTGCTTGATTTCAATGACAGCAGTCTTTGCAACGGGATATCATAACGCGCATAACGCTTATATTTTTGTATTTGACTTATATTTTATTTTTTCGAGCAACTAGATTAAACCCGAAACAAGTAAAGTTGCGAGCGAAAGTTAGTTTTAATACTTTTAATCGGCATGCAACACACGATTTTAATCTGAAGAACGTTTAATGGTGTAAGGGCATATGGCGCGGCAAGGATATTGCGTTGAGATGAAAGATATTATTTACTTTCCGGAAACGGAAATGAGAAGGCACTTTTACGTGTCAAATGTCAATGTCAGCCATAAAAGTTTTTATGGACATAATGATTGGCCAAGGGGTAGTATCGGTCCATTAATGTCCCACTGCAGGGCAAAGTATGTTTATGAACTAAGTAGTTTTAAATAAAGAATTGGCAATAATAAGTAAATAAAGTACCTTATTTTTCCTTGGTATCTATCGATCATAAACATGCACGGCATTAATTTATTATTATGAAAGTAAGCATAATTACAAATTCACGAATTTATTTAAGTTAACATAAATAAACATCTATCAATTAGGTTTGGTAAAGTAAAACCATAACAACTACATTACTCATACATATTTGTGAAAAAATGCTTAATTACTTCCTTGGCTGTATAACAATTTATCATTATAATTTATTCTGCAAATAGATTTTAAAGAAATACTAATATAAAGTATTCATGTTACTTTTGTTGCGGATATATACTCACGAATAGGTATAGCCTTAGATTAATACTGAATAATCTATGTTACCTATTGCCCATAGGTATATTGAATTATTTACATAACATAACGTTATTGAATCTATAAATAAAATGGGCGAATGCACTGTGGGTAATACATTTATGTTTCCGTTCTCCATCATAAATAATTCAATACCTTGGATATTCCAAGGTATTCAGGATTTTTAAACAATCAAATTAAGTATCAAAACAATCCTTGACGACGCCTTCCTGAAGCAATTAAGAAGCTCATTGTAGCAAAATTAAGTTATTGAATAATGTATGTAACACTCGTACACCATCGTCCATCATTCATAAAAAGAAGAAACTAAGGGCGACGTCAGAGGCAACTGCAGTCGCCGTCATCTGACGGCAGCTAGCTGTCGGCAAGCTGTCGACGTGTCGACGGCATACGCTGACGTGTCGACAGCTTGCCGCGAGCAGGCCAACAGCTAATGGCGCACGCGGCTAGCCGACAACATCAGCCGGCTGCAGCCGCCAATGCGTCTACAGTACTTTAGTATATATTCTGTGTCTACAGCAAATCGACGGCATGTCGACAGCTAACCGCCGCCTCCTAACGTTGACTGCAGTTAATATACGTCGACTGTAAACTGCTGTTCGTGTGTACGAGCCCTAAAGGTAGATTTACACAGTGATTTATTTTTTCAGGATGGACAGAAATAAAATTATGTAACCTTGAGGTCGTGGGTACGATTCCTGCCTTGGGTCTGGTTGGTAGTAGAACTTTTTCGCTTCCTGGTGAAGAGTCCCTCAACGGAATAGGCCGCAGTGACCGCTTACCATCAGGTGGGCTGCGTGCCTGTCTGCCAACTGACTTGGTATAAAAAATAAATAATTGCCGCTTACCATCAAAAATTGCAGCTCCCAAACTATTCTCAGTCCAAAAATAAAGTCGTTACTTCGTGGCAATGTGTAAGAAATGCAGGCGGTGGCGGCAATGCTAGTATAAAACCACCATAACCTAAAGTTTTTTCGGATCATGAAACGTTTTCGGTAGTGAAAAAATAGTAATAACTGGTTTAATTAGTTTCCTCATGCTTACAATATCCACTTTAAAAGTTGTTTCCGTCCGAAAAAAACACTTAATAACCGGTTGTCGTAACAAACAAAAGCTAAAAAACTATTTATTATAATAAACTGTATTTATTACGTGACTTTTCAAGGACAAAATTCAAGATTACCTACTCGTGTTCATAGGACCGCAGAATAAGTAGTAGCAGTTCTCTTGATATCATTAACTTCCCCACCTTTTTTTCCGAAGGACAATGCGTTTAGGCACCATAACCGTAGGCTAGCTAGTTATAGATAAGAAATCGTCTACTGCGCAAGTCAAATCAGTGCAGTGGTGTCCCAGGTCTCTTCTTTCGTGCACATTATGTTTTACAAAGGTGTTAACTTTTTACAGTTCGACTCTATAATGTTTTTTTTATTTCGTGCATGTGACGCCTGAGAGTAAAAAATAGTAATTACAGCATATCACGCTGCATTACAAAGGACAATGACAGACATGTGCCCCATCAATTCAGAAATACCTAATTTAATTACAAAAATACTATAAATATTACCACATCATTAATTATTATTATCATCGTTGATTTCGATACTACATAGGTACTCGTATTTCGGAATGACAGAATCATCGGTGTTTTAATTTTAACGTTTTAAAATGGATGTATTCTAAAAATAGCAACAATCAAGTTACTTAGTCGGCTTAAAACAAGTTTTATTTGTAGAGTAGAAAAATTCCGTCTTCTTCTGTTCTTGCTGGAAGCTACAGTATACAAGAAATTAAGGACTCGAAGGTCAGCAATACTTTCCGGTAAAGTAGGTATCCGTCAATGGAATCAGCCGCAGTGGCCGTTTACCATCGGGTAAGTTGCGTGCCTGTCTCTTTTGAATAATCTTGTGAAGTTTCAGAATACATAAGATGTCGCAGGTTCGATTCTATCTGCTGTCAGACATTTAGATAAAACATAACCGTAAAATTGAATAAAAAAGGCAAAAATTTATACGGGGACGCTAGCAGAAACTAGTAAAAAATATACTTAGCGTCTAGCGTACCTTTTTTACTCTAACATAAGGGCGCCTATTTGTATCTAATAATTAAGTACTTATTACCCTTTATACTTCTCCACGGTTATATACAATTGTTACTATGTCAGAAACAATCTTTACATCTAACTTTATAACAAGTGCGCAAAACACGTGTAACCCTGAAAGACCTTTTTTTATGAGATCAAATGATCATTAAAGTATCTTACATCACAAAGTAATTGTACTGATCACCTACTTATTGCGGTAATGATTCTAAGTACCGAACCATCCTTTTATTTATTGATTTCTCACGTTTTATTGTTGTATCGAAGAAAGTATTGTCTTGATATGACCTTACATTTGTCTTCTCACAAAATTAAATATCCAAGCATAGGTTTATCAAACCGAATAGTCTTTCAGTAAGAGCAATATATAGTTTAGCTGTAATTTAACAATGTAGGTACTTTTATAAGTAAATATTCCCGTTTTTCATCATAAGAAAAAGGGATGATGTTTTAATTATTTCCATATTTTACATTATTTACTTTTCCATCTAAAACCTAACGCTTTATCACATCATTAGGCATAATATTTCTCTATTAGTTTATTAACTTCAGTTTTGGTAATTAAACTAATCAATAGACCCGTTGTCATCCTCTAAGATCATTAATTTAGCCAATATTTTTTAGAAAATCTACAACATTTTATCAATCAATTCTAACATAAACAATCTGACACATTATGCTGCAATCGATGCGCACTTGACGACTGACAATAACACCAAACCAACCCTTAGCACTTCAGGAAGTGACCGATACAATGACCGCCTGAAGTCCAAACTCATCGCGGCATCATCGAAACATAAATACGACATCAATGCCACGCGCTCCACAGTGAGTGCCGGGCTCTTGGACTATAAACATTGGACAGTTCAATTTAAAAAATAAATTTAAATTTACGTAAATTCAAAAATAAGAATTAAATTCAGGAGCAGCGGCACCATGCAGTCTTCACTCAGTATTGTGTTTCTCAGCCTTTTCTGCGTTACTCTCGGCCAGGAAAAGAAATTAGTGGATTTACGTGAGTTTTTTTTTCTTCATTAGTGACAAATATCAGTGTTGATTATTTTCTTCTTTGTTAATCCTTTAATTTTCAAATAAAAGCAAATAAAACAAGGATATATTTGATATCACGGACATCAACATTTTTGAAATTACTATGTGCACAATAAGCAAACAATGTCCATCATAAAAAGTTTGTCCTTGGAGATTGCTCCAGAGACTAGTGCCAGTGATCTTGCTGGCACTAGTGATCTCCCATGCAGGATAGAGTTTCCGAGTTAAAAGATTTACCCCCTTTTATTTCAAAACATGGTTTAAAAAAGGGACCGGGCTTAGTACTACACTTACGCCTAAGACTAGAGTGAAAACTATTACAAAACGAAGTTTTACGTTATTTTGAGTAGGTAAGCTATCAATGGTCTAAAGTTAGACCCACGTTAGACCGCCCGATGCCCCTAGTTTAGCAATGCTGGTCTAACTTTCAAACGACAAAACGATGACACTTTTAAAATTTTGCTCCGTTTTACGTATAGAAAGATAATTTTTGAAAAGAATGACTTTTTTGTGAACAGAAATTAAAAATAGCGTATGTTTTTGTAATAAGAGGGTAAGAGATTAAAGTTTTATAGATTCTTCACCCTACTTATCCTATTATGTATTTGACGTTTTTGTTAGATTACTCAAAAAATCAAAAATCAAAATCAAAATATTCTTTATTCATGTAAACTTGTATCAAGTATTTATGAATCGTCAATTACAGAGTGACTCTACCACCGGTATCGGAATGCAGTCATCTGCCGAGAAGAACCGGCAAGAAACTCGACAGTTACTCTTTTTCATCGCCATGTTTGTTTACAATTTGTTTGTTACAATTACTGATTAGTTTTAGAATACCAAGCCATACAGTATAAAGTATAAGAATGAGACTATAATCGAGAAAAATCCGTGAGCCCTGGAAGACCAGTGCCCAAAGGTGGCACCTGCAGCACAAGTATGACGTATGTGCCAGCCATAATTTCACTCAACCATATTATAGGGAATGTAACCACCCGACACATAACGCCACCACCCCAAGCACATTTTAGCGAGCATGACCGCCAAGGTTACAAACTCTTCAGGATTCTTTGAATGAAAAATAAATTTAATTTTATTGAATTATAACATTTAATGTGTTACTGTATAGCAAAGTTAACATTGTTGATACTATCGGGATTCTATACAATGCAAAGGCGCGAGTCCAAGCTTCCTTGTCGTTGAGGTATGCTTATTAATACAATACAAAATAAATTTATGTCACTGAAAATATTAATGTCAATACAAAAGATCATGTCAATTATAACAAAGGCGCAGGCAGAGGAGCGGCAACAATACTACTCACTTCTACAGACTTTTATCATTTAGATAGTCTTCCACTTTATATTAACTCTTCTTGATGAGTTGGCATTTGATGTGTGACTTAAACTTGTGTATTGGTAAGTCAACAACATCTTGAGGTAATTTGTTAAATAACGTAACACTTAATCCAACAAACGAATTACCTATTTTATGAAGTCTTGTTTTCGGAACGGCTAGCTTATGTTTATTTCTAGTGTTTAGATCATGATGATGAGATTTTTTCGGAAATTCATGTAGGTTTTTTCGTACATACATAATACAATCTAAAACGTACTGTAATAATATTTATTTACCTACAAACACCAGTAAAATTCGGTTTTCCTCAGTCAATAAATAAAAAACTAAAAGAGGCTGTAATAAAAACATAAAAGAAAACAAACAATAAATGCAAACAAATCAAAACAAAAAATAGAAGGTTATGAGGTCACTTGATCATTTGTTTTCCTCATAATCTCTGCGTACTTATCTAAGTTTTCTTTTTTCTATTGATTAAACAAGTTTGTGTAAAAAAAATTGTTGGTTCTTAGTTTTTTATAAACAGGGTTGCGAAAGTAATTTTATGTATTTTGAAGGTGCTTATTAGTTTTAGTTATCTAAAAGAGTTAAAGATGTGTTCAGTATAGGTAACTCCACAACGTAATCACACGTACATACAACAATACAAACAAATCCGCGAAAGGATGCTAGTTATTTTTTTTTATTAGAAAGGAATATGAATATCTAGTATGTGGTACTCATACCCATGAATACCACACATTTTTAATTATTTTATTGTCAGGCGAAATATAAGTAAACATTTAATACATGTAAGCTGCACATTGCATGCAGATAGTGATTGGTCCTAAAAGAAAAATCGTGCTTACTTTACTAAGTTACTCTAACCTACTTGCGAAACATGACCAGACTTAAATACAACTAAAAAGCAATTCTAATAGCTAACAACATCACCAAAGACAGTATTTGCAAGGGAATCCTACGATTGAAAATAATTGGAACCTATGATTAATTCATAGATAAAATGAGTCATTTACGGATCTACACGTGCTAAGGGTTGTGAGTTCGAACTGCAATAAAGTCATGCTTTGAGTACTAAACATAATTAATATACCTATCGTTCGAGGGGTGATAGATATACCAATATTTGAATATTATTTGTGATATCTAAGTTAAATATGGCCCCCGGAAAACCTAGAAAGAAAGAACTTAAACCAGAAACTGAAAATGTGAGTTTCATATAAATTCTTAAAAAGGCCGGCAGCGCATTTGTGATTCCATCTGATTTCTGATTCTGATTCCCATCAAATGTCTATGGGTGGCGGTAGCACAGAATACATACCTAATAGTACGCGGTAGTCACTTTCCATCAGGTTAGCCCATCGAGAAAATACCCCTATCTCGATGGGTTAGCCGCATGCTCGTCTGCCCGCTATTCCATAAAAAAAAATTAAAAGGATAAAAATTATTCCTTTAGCATTTCAACATCTTAATTGCATGACACATTTGAGTTGAAATACGCATAGGTTACTGGTTTTAAACCCTGTGAATAAATTTTCAACTCGATGCATTGACTCGAGTCTAGACTATTTACAATATCAAGGTCGAAAATAAAAGTAAAAAAGAACGATATGAAATCCTTGCTCTTCACTCGACTTGCTAGGTCAAAAATTCGATCGCGGATTAGACCGGTTTATACGTATTGAAGTTGAAGGACAGAAACTAGTTTCTTGGAAATAAAAGAGCTAAAACTAAACTTGTTGTTTATAAATGATAATTTCCATTCACCTCCTTAGTGCTGATGAACAAAGTATTCTTCCAGTAACAAGACACTGTCGCCTATACAGTGTCTTATGTAGGTAATTTTGTCCTAAAAAGCCTGATCAACTTTAGTTCATCACTCTATAAACTCTATATTCCAATATATCTCAATCTACTAGTATAATTTAAGTATACATATCTCTTTTGGCGTTGCATATCTATTAGCCAAGACAAAAACAGCAATTATCTGATACAATCGGAAAGTATTTAACACAAATAATGATGTATTTATTTCTAAACCGAAGCCAGAAGTAGCTACCCTAGCAGATAAATATATTTGCCGTCTGAATTTTCCCCTGTAAGTCTTGTAGCTAAAAAACGTAAACTCCCTGCCACTTGGTTGAAGACGGTTAGCAAATACCTAAAAAAGGCGGGGCTAGATTTCAGCAGGCACTAAATTCTACATCGTGCGGAGTGGAAAACAGAAGGTCAAGGAGACTGATAAAGCCAATAGGAATCCAGTTTCTGTCACAATTAAACTTGAAATTTCAAATTTCATACTTACTAAACAATTATTTACTGGATGTCAAATGTGAATATTATGTCACTAGCATTTAATCTCGTATATTGTGAGATAGTCAACAATGTTACCATTCTTCTTCATAGACTCATGTCACAAGCATGATAACTAATAAAAATTATAAGTAGAGATAATAGTCCTTCCGTGACACTGAGTCAGTCTATAATTGTGCTAAAACCATAACAAAAAAACTGCATGCAAAGTTTTGGAAAGTGTTAATTTTTCCAATAACTACTTTTCTTTTGCGGAAAAAATATTAAGCATTTTTTAATATTAGAAACAATTACCTACCAACTGTTACCCAAGAACCACAGAAAATCAAAAAGAAATAAAACAGACACTGAAGGTCCTAAGTAAATAAATAATAATAAACCTGACAACCCCATTAAAACTATGTACTATTAGCAAAATACAGAAAATGTATTTGATGTAGGTGTTATAAACGTGAAAAACAAAAGTATTTTTTCGGAGATCCTGTAGGAAATAGAGAAAAGTAGGTAGATAGCACCTGCCAATAATGCAAATACCAAATTAGCTGTTCTTGTTAAGTTTTGCTCTATCGCTCATTTAGGTTTAATTGGGTCTCACAGTTAAAAACAGCATTCTGCGTACGTTAGTTCGCCTTGATACATCTCATTTAGCTCGCTTTCAATATCTTCATTATAATAGTGTTATGACAAAGTTAATAAATAATTAGTAGTCGATAATAATCATCACTATAAATTATAGACGAATATAAACGCAGGACTACAAATAAACAATGATGAATGACATTCAATTGTCCTGTCCGCGAACGTGTCTAGAATTCGAGACGTGTTGGTTCAAAGACCAATGTTTCCTTCCTCTTATTATTATGTAATAAACAACAACATGTCACAAAGAAATAGTGTACAACATATAGTACGAGAATAAAACTTTCTTATATTTGCAATCAAGTACTCTTGTAACAGTAACTTGATTTCAACGATAGAGGCCTTAGCTCTGCAGTAGGATACATAAATACTGTATATTAGTCCTATAGTTCATTATACTTTACGTAAAAAGCTGTTTTTTTTTTGCATTGCAGACACCCTATTTTATTTATTTGTATAGATGCTTTTATGGACTTCCTCTAATGGATATGATTTGCAATGTCTCTTGTTTTGTACAAAAACCTTCACAGGTGCTCGCAAAATACATTGCAAATGGATTACTATTATATTATTAGCATTTAAGATAAGAAAAACAAACATCATAAATAATTAAACAGGTTTTCACCGAATGACGTCTATGTAAATTTGACAACAGGATACGTCGACCAAACGCCAAGTTATTACGAGTAGGTATAAGATTTAGAAGATAGGCCCAAAACTTTTGTAAAGCGCGCGTTACGTAAGTTACTCGCAGAAAATTTAATTCCACAACATAAAGCGAATTTACAAGCGACATAAAGGATCGTGTTGTGTCCTCATATATCGAAAAACTGCTGCATTATTCGCCACGTGTGTCAGTGCAGGTGTCGTATGCAATTTCGCAAGATGTCACCAACCATGTGTGATTTCCGGCGTTGTGAGGTCACTCGCAACTGTCTGTGATTTATGGAAAAGCATGTGAAAATGTGAGCTACTAGACCTTTTAAGTACTCACATACAACAAAATACACATAGCTAATCTGAAGACAGCACAGGACTTGAGCCCTCAACTGGAATGAAAAGAAAATGTACCTAGCAGTTGCAATGTAGAAGACAATGGGATTTCATTACCCCGGCATTGTAACATTGGCTCGATTTCCACAAAGGAAATATTTGCCATACGATCTACTTACCTATAGGTAAGTAGATCGTATGGCAAATAATTTCATGATGCCTTGAATTAACAAACTTCCACATCCATAAAGTTAAACCGAACTAGCGACGACCTTCAAGAAACAAGCGTATTCTTCCTTATTTAAGGGTCGGCAACGCATTAGCGATGCCTCTGGTGTTGCTTATGTCCATAGACGACAGTAATCAGTAATCTGTTTACTCGGTATGCCTCCTTTTTTTATAAATAAAATATATATTTGTCATGACTTAATTATCTTTCCAGTCAGAATCTTGTAACGCGCGCGCGTGCCAATAAAGTTAATGTTAGGTAGGTACTACGAGAATAATGATGTTCTACATATTCTACACAAATGATATATCGCTTAAAAATACTTACCTACCAGTGTAAGATTTTATCAGCAATGGTAAAGAGATAACTTTGTTGTTTATTTACTGAAAGAAAATCCAGATTATAAGTACGACTTAAGTCGTCAACTGGCGAGCGCGAAAACTCTTGTGGCAGAATAAGAGTAAACAACTAGTAGGTAGGTATTTTGAAGTTAGAATAGTTCCTACAAGGAAATGGTTAGTGTTACTAAGTACGTACACAGACATTAAAGTTATGGCCATAATGCCACAGAGTGAAGTCAAGTAATTACAAACCATTAGTTAGAGTGTTAAAGGTCTTGTTGTCTTCACATGAGTCACAAAAAAGTAAAGAACGTTCTAAGTAGGCAGGTATGTAAAGTCTTCTCTTGACATACTGAATTTCCTAGTTATAAGTTTGGTGGCAGCCGGTACCGCATCTGAACAGGACGAACAGGTTCTAGCAAATAGTTTTTTAGAAAATTACTTATCCCTCAAGCAGTCACGGACGGAATGTCGCATTTAAAAAAAAAACACGTATGTAGATCGAAATTTGAAGAAGCAATTCTTATTCATAATTTTTTAAGTTCTTGTAACACAAACAATAGGTCCTCTACTATTAATATTTTTTTATATAATAATTTGAAACGACAACAAAAGATTATACGAAGTTATTAATTAATTTTATTTTAATGTCGTGGCTCGTGTATTATAAAGTTAAGATAGGTTTAGCATACACGATTCATCTAAACAGACTTTAAGAATTGTTGTAATTTCGCGACCTTACCTCGTTGGGTGTCCTCGAATAATTGTGGTTGAAGATGATTTACTACTATTTTCAAGGAAATTTTTGGCTTAAAATTGTATGTTACACACAATACACAATCTAGTGGTTTTTTTAACTATCTGTGAAACGTAGATTGGTATTCACGAATAAATACTTAACGTCATACAACGAAGACCAAACATAACAAAATTCGCTATAAGACTTATTGGTAAACAAGGTGGTTCTAAAAAAAATACCTACTATATGCAAGATTCGAATCTAAGCCAGAGAAAAAATGTGCAGAAAGAGACCACTACAGATCGAGCAGTTTTACATTTTATTAATTAATTAAACCTATTGTTGCATTTGAGTTCACATAAAACTGCCTAAATTCAGGAGAATAAAGCTTACAAAAGGAACTGCTGCCTCATAGAGATAAAACATAGCTATCATAAAATCACCCCTGACCCATTTGTATTGCCTCGGTCACGCGAGTATATTTCTGATTTGACAGTATCTTCCCAAGGGGACGAATAAAAATATTGCAATCATGGAGAGGCCAATGTGACCAAAGACGGGAAAATCTTTTATATTTGTTCACCACCAACCATTTTCATTATTTCCTTATTTTTATAATCAGTTGACAGAATGGCATACAGACCGCTCAATGGCCCTGCCAATTGACGTTTTCTAGATGGGATAGGAAATCCATAAAAAGTATAATACAGGGTTTTTTTTCTTCAGTCTTTTGATTCAGATTCCACATTTTTCCACGACATTTGTTAAAAAAGTATAAATTATCCAGCCCATTCAATATACCCCTACAATATTTGTCTTGACTTCCAACATTGAATTTAATTCATCCTACATAATGATGGGTACTGGCTCTATAACCTCACTTACCAAATGCGAAATGGTGATCACAAACCCGAGCAGTGTTCAAAAAATCTGACACAATTTTTTCTCGACCCAAGACCATCATTTGATTGAACCATCCACAAGTCCAACTAGAGTCAAGGCGAATGGGATTGGAGTTTTACAATGTAATAATACTTATAATTTAAAGAGAAAAGATTTGATTGTTTATTTGTTTGATTGATTGTTTGATAATTCATTCACTGTTGGAAAGCTACACTATCCCCCGGTGACATAGGGTACTTTTGATCCCGAGAATGTGGGGGGTAGGGGGGATATTTGAAAAAATAATTAAACGCGGGTGAAACCGCGGGCGGAAGGCTAGTGGAATACCTATAACTATCCTTGATACTACTACGTAAGATGGTACGATGATAATTTATTATTCCTAACTCATCTTTAGAATACTCCCATGAGACCACAGATAGTCTGTGCATGAGACACTTACTGCAGTCATAACAATTAAGATGCTATCTTGCATAATCATGCATAAACATATCACATTAAGCTTCGATTGCCTACTTCTAAATGCCATCATCAGTAACAAATTACTACCTTTCATAAAGGTATTGGCTATAATAACACAAAAAAATACGACTCTATAAGTGTACTAGTTCAATCTTACAATATCCCATTATGAAACTTTGTATCTAATCACAGTGAAACAATGTCTTATGTATTGTGAGAATCTAATTTTATGATTAAGCTTATATTATGAGCATAACATGATAGTCAAGTTAGTTTCTTTTATAATTAGCACAATTTTTTATGTCCGAACTGATATGATAATTTCTCAATGCGAAAATAACTCTGTTTGTCTTTTACACTTTCAACGAGTTGATTTTGATGAAATTTTGTAGAGACAGACTAGATGTTTGGAAAGGACACATGCTCCTTTTTATCCCATAATAATGATCAATTCTCATGGTATAATAGTCCTCATATCAAAAAACAGCTGGACAATGTTATTTTTTATATTATCGGGGTAGTTGGTGATTGATATAAAACCGATAAAATTTCGCATCCCTGCAACAACAAAATTGTTCAACCTGTTTATTTGTTATAACAATATATTTAGCCCAGACATATTTATACAGTAATTACAATGTATGAGTAGGTATATCGATTACTACAAAAAGACATATCAATTAACATTATTACATATTAATTTACTGATAAGTTCACACAATCTGTATAATTAATTACTCGCCTGATAGATATCGCTATCAGTCTGATTGATGACAATAGTTAAAGGAACAGTATTCCCATTGATAACTCTAATGGGATAAGATGCGTTCATTTGATTTAATTAATATTCGGATTAAATGACTGGTTCAGCTATTTAATATCCAGTAACCATTAAATTATTTAATTATTTCTTAATAATTTTTTTTTGGAATTAGTTCAATTGGCAGACAGGCTCGCAGCCCACCTGATGGTAAGTGGCCACTGCGACCTCTTCCATTGAGGGACATTCACCAGGAAGCGTCGCTGATTTTATGTAGTGATGCCTCGAGTCTAGTCCTAGTGGTTTAAGTACCGGGCCGAGATCTCTAGGTCCTGGGTTCAATTACCAAGTCAAGCTAACTTTGTGACAATTTTTTCGGACCGCTTGTGTTTGTGATTACCAATCCGCATTTGACAAGCGTAGTGATTAAGCCAGTAGTCATCATGGTAACGATAACTTGATTTTGACGATGAATGCCTTTTCCCTGCAATGGGACATTAATAGGCTAATACTATTAAGATGCAATTTGATACTATCAGGTTCAAAGTACAATAAGATTATTTTTGACAAAGGAAAACCGCGTCGCGAAGGTTGCGGTACGTGAGGTCATTGAGCAAGGTTGCCCAGCTCCCAACAGGTCAGAAGTTCAAGATCGCACGCACTTTTGAATATATTACAGCTAACAACTTTGAATTGAAGGAGTTATTGGCATCAGGATTT
The DNA here is from genome assembly GCA_949319885.1 of Mecyna flavalis. Lineage (NCBI taxonomy): Eukaryota > Metazoa > Arthropoda > Insecta > Lepidoptera > Crambidae > Mecyna > Mecyna flavalis. The sequence continues at coordinate 9,120,542 of OX439431.1, read as the reverse complement.
ATAGTAACTTACGGGGAAATACGAATAATTTATTTGAATTATCTCTAGGTACGGTGGCGCCTGATCACTTTTGGAAAAATATACCGTGCACGCGCATCGTGACTTCTTAGGAGCGCGCGAGCGGCGCTTTGTAAACGTGAAAATACTGCACAGGACTTTAGGCGCGGATATCCGCCACCGTACATTCAATGACTGGTCAAACTCTAAATTATATTGGTCTATTATTAATGGCCTGTTAAATAAATGAGAGGAACTAGTTAATTATTTACCTTATCATAATCTGATAAATACATAATATTATATCCAAGAAAAGTCTTTTTTATTATTACATTATTTGTAAGTGGAAAAGTCTCATGAACTTTATATTCCACTTATCCCACCCGGTACGGGTGGGAAGAGTGGAAACAGATTCCACTTTTCCCACCCAGGTGGGATGGCTAGGTGGGATAAGTGGAATAGCCCACTTTGACGTGGCTAAACGCCTATACTAGTGTTGCTGTACATACTTCTTTTAAAAAATATTTTTATAGCTAATTAGAAACTTCTATCCGATTTATACTTAGGTGGCACAGGCTATTATGTATGATACAGTCATGATCAGTAGGAACTTAAAATATTTGGTTAATTTACATCTTCACTGTTTTGATTATTATTAAATTCTTCAACACACAAATTTAATAAAATATAATCGATATTTTATTATTTTGTTTAAAAATTTGTTTAAATTATGCACAAGCAACGAATTTTAATACATTAACTATCATTAGGACTATAATATATTATCTTCATAATAAGTACATATATTTTACTTCCATTAGCCTCGTAGCAAGTCCAAGGTCAGAAAGATTGAATTAAATTCATAATAAACTTATGATATGCCTTGGCCTAGGTTTGGACTTGATGTTAAATGACCTCATGTTTTTCGCAATATGCGAAATTACATAATATTAACTCACTTCACTATTTATTGCACCTTTGAACTTGGCAATATTAATTTACATAGACCAGGTTTGGACCAGGTACATGGATCTATACAACGTGTTACATATGTTAAATGCGCAAAACCTCAGACACCCCAAATGATTTTAAATTCAATTGACCAAATTGTGAAATAAAAAAAAATAAAAAAATTCTAAGGTTTTATGAGCTGTGTTAGTTTTACTGGAAAGTCCGATCGTTTCTGCGTGATGTCTTGCCTGATAATAAATAGACAACCCAACTAAATGAATATTTTGAAAAATGTGACCTCTATTAAAAAGTGGTTTAATAGATTCTACTCGTTATTCTGATCAAACTAACTTCAGGTTGTATATTCTACTTACCAACTACTAAGTACTAGTACCTAGTATAAATCGATATCCTAAAATGACTAAATTGAACTTTTTAAGATTTAAGATGTTATTTCTCTATGGATTTAAGCCTATAGAGGCAAAACTTTGTTCAACTTAGAAAGGACTATGCCAAGGAGCGTCCCCACCCACCAACAGATTTCAAACGTATCTCTATTTATACCTCTTTCCATACTGATCTTTTTTTTGTATGACGACATCCGCCGTAGGAATGGGGATTTCACGCAAATCGAATTTGAATGTTGTATTTTTCAAGTATTTTTTGACACCGTTAATTGTGAAAATAATGTGCAGGCGATCAAGAAACCCCCCTGGCCTAAATAAAAGTGTTCAATCAAAATATAATCTTCAAAAATATTTTACAGCCGAGTCTACTTGAAGCTAGACACTTACGGCATAAGCACGGTGTATAACCGCGAGGTTATGGCCGACAATTAAACCACCAAATTCTTCTTATAAAACTTGTAATTAACTTGCTTTGCTTGGTATAAAACTAACTTAAATGTAAAATATCGTGCACATGGATCAAACGTCAAGTGAAAAAATTTGAATTTGACATTTCTTCTTTTTTTTAATAGAATATTTTTAGTGACGGCAACAGATTAAATTGAATGGCCACAACACCAGTGTTGTACATACCGCCCGCCATGGACAGATGGTAAGAATGTCCATCAAACAGTCTTGCTTGAGGCACCTTGCATAGGTTGTTATAGATAAGAAATGACAATTTCGATGAACGATCGAGAGAATAATAATTATCTTATTACAAAAACAATAAATGTTGTTAAAACTAAATGCAATCATTCTGTGACTGGCAATATACATATTTTAGACACTGGTCTTTTAATCAGTACACCTTTACATTTGATTGTAACCACACGCGTAATTTTGTCCAAACCAGGATGTTTTTGGGTTATAATTCCATATAGCCATCGTGACGGAGGAAGGTCATCTTCTTTAACTAACACTACGTCTCCTACTTTAGGCTCCGGAACATAACGAGACCATCTATATCTAGTCAAAAACTGAGTCAAGTATTCCTGTGACCACTTGCGCCAGAAGTCTTGAACCATTCGTTGTGTAAATTGCCAACGTTTCAAAGAGCTGATGGAAGAATCTTCGTAGTTAACATCTGGAATCAGCACTGGAGGTTCTCCAATCAGAAAATGACCAGGTGTAAGTGGAACAGGGTCTGCTGAGTCATCGTTCAGACGACTAAGAGGACGAGAATTCAGGCAAGCCTCTATTTGTGAAAGGACTGTATACAATTCTTCAAAGGTTAATGTAGATTCACCTATGACTCGTTTAAGATGATGTTTTGCTGATTTAATTCCTCCTTCCCATAATCCGCCAAAATTAGGAGCATGCGGTGGTATGAAATGCCAGTTGGTACCATTATTGCTCAACCATTCTGCTATTTCTACAGCAACTTGTGACTTTTCCATAGTCAGCAACTGCTTCAGTTCTCGAGCAGCACCGACAAAATTTGTTCCATTGTCACTAAACAATTCAGCACAATGACCACGGCGAGCCACAAATCGTTTGAACGCTGCTAAGAAACCTTGAGAAGTTAAGTCACTGACCAACTCCAAATGTATGGCTCTAGTAGCCATGCATACAAAGAGACAAATATAGCCCTTGTATGCATGATGTCCTCTGCCTTTAGAAGTGCGGATGCTAATGGGACCAGCGTAGTCGACACCGCTCTGACGAAACGGTCGACCTGGTGTCACTCTAGATGCTGGAAGCTGGCCCATCAGTTGCTGTGTAGTACGTGATGAATGACGGACGCAGGTCACACATTTGTGACAGAACAATTTGGCTTGATTCTTCAAATCTAGAATCCAATAACGAGATCTGATATAAGTGACCATCAGTTGTGGACCACCATGTAACGTTTTTGTGTGAGCATCCTTGATTAAAAGGTAAGCTATATGTGACTTGGCTGGTATAATGATTGGATGCTTTCTATCTTCATTAATTTTGGCTCTATTCAAGCGACCTCCAACTCTTAGCATGCCCAGATCATCAAAAAAGGGATTTAAATGGGTGATTTTACTTTGTTTGCTTAAGCTTTCACCTTTTTTTATTCGTATTATATCATCCTTAAATTCTTGTTTTTGCCAATGTTTTATACATACAACCAATGCTTCTGATAATTCATTGCTTGTAAGGTAAGAAGGAAATTTTGTAGAATCCTTGCATCGCTTGAAAAATCTTTTTATCCATGCTATAACTCGAACTTGAGAACTTAATGAAGAATATTTACTCCATAAATGATCATCATTTTCTTCATTTGTAGCAATATGACAAATCTTGCTTGACTTCCTTTTCTCAGCCACGGTCTCAAAATGTTTCCGTTCATAATTGATATCCTTTTCTCTTAGCCAGGTAGGACCTTTCTTCCATAGATCATAATTAATAAATTCGGATGGGTTCATTCCTCTGGATGCGCAATCAGCTGGATTATTTTTTGTTGAAACATGTGACCATTGTTTCCGTTCTATTATGGACAAGATCTCAGATGCCCTATTAGCTATGAAAGTTTTCCATTTGCTTGGATGATCGCTCAGCCAAGCCAGTACAACTGATGAATCAGTCCAGGCGTGTGTGTTTTCTATAGGAATCTTTAGAACTTCACTGACTTCACGCAACAACTGTGCAAGCAACAGAGCCCCGCATAATTCCAACTTCGGAATAGATAATTGCTTAATAGGTGAAACTCTTGTCTTTGATGTCACTAGGTTTACCTTAACCTGATTTGTTTCGTCCAAAATCCGTACATAAACTACGGCTGCATAAGCATCATTTGAAGCATCACAGAATCCATGAATCTCGACTAATTTGTCACCCTTCGTAGTATTCATCCAGCGTGGTATCTGGAATTCCCTGATATAAGTTAACTCTTCGCGATATTCAACCCAATCCTTTAGTAACTGCTCTGGTAACACGTCATCCCAACCAATTCCCGACATCCAGATCCTTTGAATTAATATTTTTGCTTTTATTATTACAGGTGCCAACCAACCTAAAGGATCAAATAATCTACAAATTTCTGATATAACTTTCCTCTTTGTGGCGGGTGAGCAGCACGGAGACATGGTCACTGCGTATCGGAACACATCAGTGCAGCGATTCCAGGTAAGTCCAAGAATTTTTATAATTTCATCTACCTTTAATTGCAGATTTTCTTCTTCTTGCTCTTTCTGATTTGTTATTACTTTCAAGATTTCTTCACTGTTTGAAGACCATTTTTGCAACTCAAACCCTCCCTTACTTAATATTTCTGATATATCTTTACAGATTTTAATACCTTCTTCTACTGTATCACATCCACTCAAGAGATCATCCATGTAGAAGTCCTTGAGTATTCTTTCAGAAGCCTCGAGTCGTCCATCACCTTCATCGTGAGCAAGCTGCTGCAATGTGCGAACAGCCAGGTATGGAGCAGATGCAGTGCCAAAAGTGACTCTCAATAATCTTAAATGCTTTATTTCAGATAGCTGATCATCTCGCCAGAGCAGACGTTGCAGATCAACATCTTCTGGAGCCACCAATACTTGTCTATACATCTTGACTATATCTGCTACCAGACATATAGGATGCTTGCGCCACCGCATAATTATATGACGTAGATCATCTTGCAATGCTGGTCCTACCAACAGATCCTGGTTCAAAGACACGCCGTTTGTTCCTTGACAAGATGCATCGAATACTACACGAAGCTTTGTCGTACTCTTGTCTTCCCGGATGACAGCATGATGAGGTAAATATACAACATCCGTTTTATTTTGTTCCTCAAGAGGTATGTATTCCATATGGCCAAGTTCAATATATTCATTCATTACTTGACTGTATTTCATTTTTAAATTTTCATTCTTATTTAACCTATTTTCTAACATTTTAAATCTTCTTGTTGCAATCATTTTTGAATTGCCTTGTTGACAGGTTGAATCTTCGCGCAGTGGAAGTTTCACTATGTAACGACCAGAAGAATCTCTTTTAGTTGTATTCTTAAAGATTTCTTCACATAGTTTCTCTTCATCTGTCCAAAGACGCTTGGTGGAAAATGGTTCTGCTTCTAATTCCCAAAATTGGCGAAGTAAATTTTCTGACACGTCGTCTTCTGATACTTGAAGATGCTTGGAAACAATAAAATTATTGTTTGAATTTAAATTTTTTGTTTGAATTTTACCAGACAGAATCCAGCCTAATTTTGTGTTTTGAGCCACAGGTGACCCAACTGGACCCTTGATTAGACCCTCTAATAATATTTGTCCATAGACATCTGCTCCCAGTAAAATGTCAATTTTGTTGGGTAGATTGAATTTTGGGTCTGCCAGTTTTAGAACTGCTAATTGTGGCAACAGTTGACATTCAAATTTTCTTTCTGGTAAAAAGGCTGTTAATTTACTAAGCACATGAGCCTTAATGCTAAGTACAAAACTTGGATCGTGAAGTGATTGTATTTTCAAATAAACCACATACTTTGAATTTAAAGTGTTATCACTTCCCAGTCCTGATATTAAACTCTTGCTTGAATATTTCTTCAGTCCAAGAAGCTGAACTGCAGACTCCGTAACAAATGAAGCCTGTGAACCTTGGTCTATTAAAGACCGTAGAGTCATATCATTGCCCGACTTTGATTGAGCCTTTACCAGTGCTGTTGCCAATAGAACTTGCGTTTGAACGTTAGTGAAGCAAGTAGTCACAAGAGTGCCTGATTCATCCTGCATTGATGTTTTCGGAACATCAACGTTGTCTTGTGATGGTTGTACATTGTCGGTTGATTGTGGACTGTATTTTATGTGCAATAATGAATGATGCCGCTTTTTACAAATTCGACACCTAGTTGGATGACGACATTGGGTTACTAAATGGTTAGAACCCAAACAATTAAAACAAAGGTTCTTGGTTTGAACAAAACTACGCCTAGTTTGACAATCCTCATTGGCAAACTTTTTGCAATTTGCCAACTTGTGATTATCTGAGCAGTAAACGCAAGGTGTGACATTGACATGAAATGATTTGTTGTTGGTCATCTGATTATTACTACGTGTGCGTATATTACTTGTGTTTTTACTGTCCAAAAACTCCAGTGACCTAAAGCGGTGCTCCAAAAATTCTTTAAATTGGGATAAGGTTGGCAACAGATTATTTTTCTCACTGATTTTTGCCTCCCATTGCTTGCGTGATTCAATATTTAATTTATAACTTAAAATATAAATAATAAGTACATCCCAATTTTCTGTGTTTACTCCAATATTTTGTAAGCCACTCAAAGTTTCATTGGTTGTATCTAAAAATTCTTTTAGAGCACTAGAAGTTTCTGTAACAATTGGTCTTAAACTCATAAACCGTTTTAGTATACAGTTTGCAATATAACGCTTGTTACTGTAGCGATTTTTTAATTGTTCCCAACATGTTAAATAATTATCGCTAGTTATTGGGACATGCCTCAAAAGCTGATCGGCTTCACCACTAAGATGACCCTTGAGATAGTGTAGTTTCTGTACATTATCTAAGGATGAATTCTTGTGAATCATAGATTCAAAAAGATCATGAAAGGAATTCCAATCCGTATAATTTCCTGAGAATGTAGGTATAACAATTTTTGGTAATTTCACAGAGCGATCAACCCTTGACACATCACTGTCTACACTTGATTTTTGACTTTGACTTTCTTTTAAAATTGATTCTAATACATCATTCAATTCTGACTTATAATCTGTATATAATTCCTCAGTAATGTCAAACAAATCTTTTTTATAATAGCTAGAACCCTTGTAAATATCAGCTGAAATACTACTAACAATCTTCTTATGAGTTTCCTTAAATAATGACCAATATTCTTCTAATGATTCTAACCGGGTTTGTATGTATGACTTAGATATTCTAGTCTTAGGAGATTTTTTGTAATTTGCCTGAGCCTTAACAATTTTTGTATAAGTATCTTCTTGAACTCCACTATAGGTTTCCATTATGAAATTATAACAAAATAAGAAATAATTCAAATGCAGAACAGTAAACAATTACCTTTACAATGCCAAAATATACTATTTTTCCAAGTAGTGACAATTTTCAATACAATAAAAATGAGTACTAGTAACGGTCACTTTTTAGTCTTTTTACCATATACTACAATTCAAATACTACACTACACTCTTCACAACACTTCACTATTTCACTGATTTACTCTCACTTGCGTCGCTGCTGCTGGCCCGCGGTCCTCTACAGACCTGCTGCGATGCGCCTGTTGCGCCTGGATGCGTCGCTGCCTCGTGACGACCAACCGGTCGATGATCACCGCCACTAAACGCTTCTACTCGCCTGGATCAGCGTTAAAGTTGCTTTCCACTCGCCTCAAGCCGCTTCACGAGCAGATTTATCTCCTCTTAGTGACGGCAACAGATTAAATTGAATGGCCACAACACCAGTGTTGTACACACGGTTTTATTGTTTTTGAATACCCCGTCATTTTTTGGATTAAAAATGGTTATTTGTCTTTATATGGAATGTCATAATTATATTAAAACTAGTGCCAAGTCTGTTGGTGGGTGGGGACAGAGCCCATACAACTTCTTGCGCGTCATGTCTGATAGTCGGATTCGATTTTTTTGTAGGCGATACATGGAACGTAACAATTGCAGTGGAAGGCGCACCCTTGTCTAAGAAATATCCTAAATATAAATTTTGTTACTACTCTAAATAAAAAATAAACCTGACAAGATTGGATTTTACAAGAAAATTAACAAGACAAAAAGTCCGACATGTATGATGTACCTATTAGTTATAAACTTTAAGTACAAGATACTCGCATTGCATAAATACCAACACCCTTAGGTTATCATTTTGTTTGTTAATGTATATTATACAAATATAAATATACAAATTAATTAACAACTAACCGTTCCGTAAAATTTTGTTTTGAAATATTTATTCTCTGAAAATATAAATAGGAACTGCCTTTAAAACTTTCGAGTTCAGCAAAAAAACTTTTACAATAATAAATTTTGGTATCATTATTTTATATTTATGAGTTCATTCAACTCGTTTTTCAAGGAATTTTGAATGTAGCGATATTCATAGTCGTGAAGAGCAGTGATAGTAGAATGGTTCCATAATCCGCTTAACATGAATTATGTGGCACTAGGATTTTAACAATAGGTTTGATTCTAATGTCCATGGTTGTGGAAATTGTGTTATTTTTATCAAGTTCAGTTGGCAGATTATGTATCTCAGTAGGCATTTTGGGTTGGCTAAGTCCATCTAACCCATATAATATGGTAAAGGATCATCTAGAGATCTTATGAGTTTCCAATGTACCTATATTCCTACTCAGAACCTTCCAATTTGAACTCGAGAGTCTTAACTATCGCTCTACAGAATCGTTCTAAAGGAAAAACTAAACTTTCCAACTCTTGGGTTGACAATCAGGCATTATGTGATGAGGCCGCAACAAAAAGCGCTAACAATTTTTAATCAAGAAAGAATAATAATTATATGTATTACAATTTACATCTGTATTTTTTTATTACAGCTTTTTACATCGATCGGTGCGATATAGATCAAGCTAGTTTGACGGAATGCGTGCAAGAACAGATCGTCAAAAGCTTGCCGCACTTCACAAAGGGTGTCCCGGAACTGAACGTGCCATCCACAGACCCGATATATTTGGATGACATCAAAATTGACGGGAGTGGACTCGTGCTAACGTTTACGAAAGCTGCTATGCATGGCCTGGGCGGTGCTGAACTGACAAGTTTGAAGTAAGCATTGTATTTCATCTTTTATGATCTTTTTGATATGTGAGAGGGAGGTAAACGAGCAAGTGGGCCAACTGATGGTAATAAGAGATTACCGCTGCCCATGGACATGCCTTCCAACAACACTTGCTTTTTGAGGGATCATGTCCTTTTGGTTTTGAAACACAGCTGCCGAAAGTTGGTATTGTCTTTGAAATGGGCCAAGTAAATCAAACCACACGTTACGTAGTTACGTACTAGGTAGGTACTCTATAGTGGTCAAAAAGTATAAAATGTAGTGGAGGAGAAAGGCATAAGGTTTATTTTTCATAATAATAAAATATTTTATGTTCAGTAAGCTGAAAATTAGCTGTAGGATAATATGAAAAATTAGTGTACTAAATAAATATTTATTTTCAAGATAAACTTCTTAATTTCCGTATTGATAAATATCTCGTACCTACTTAACTATTTCATCATACTATAGCATAGATTGTATTTTTTGCTATATAATTAGTAATTACTTGATTCAATTACTGTCGATAATGCGTCAATAAAGGGCGGAAATGCTATTTGAATAGAAGTTGATATGCACTGACGCATAATCGATTATTACATTACAATTAAGTATAACGATTCGATACGTGGACAAACAAACCTGCGTGTTTGTCAATGCATTGTATGTAAGTAACTTGTAATGATTTCTGACGCCTTTGTTTAGTGCACGTTTTAATTATTGATGTTGAGTTAACGCTTTGTTTGGTCTAGTGGTTTAATTACCGGTTAATGGTCAGAGTACTGACATCAATACCGGCTCGGATGACGTGGGCACAATACGACATTCAGCTCAGAAGTCACATCGGTCAAATTAATAAAATTCATAAATAAAACTTTCTTCGACTAAAGGACTAATTTAAATGTTCAATGTTTATTGCAACTCTTTATCAAAATTATTGCTTTTGTTTTACCGAACTTAACGAATAGTTATATAAGTCACACGAACATGTTATATTGATTTATTTTTAATCATAAAAATAAGTTGTTTTTTGTTGCGAATTAGAAGGTCATCTAGGTTTCCATTAAAAGTGGAAGATTTTTTCCGGCCGGTCTATATAAAAACTAGAGGTCGATACAATTTTTTTGAAGTGAAAACTTCTTTAACGGCGTTGTGTACTTTTTTTGTATGGGGAAAAAATGTTAAACTCGCGTCAGGATTTATGTGTCACGTGACCTGATCGAAAATCCATATAAAATTTGAAGTCCGGACACGTGTTTTCTACAAACTTATCTGTTCCGGTGGCCAAAATTGGAACTACGTGAAATGCAATACAAAAACGATATTTAATGACAGTTTTAAATAGACAGTAGCGACGCCGCCACCGGAACAGATAAGTTTGTCGGTCTATAGACAATAATGGTTTTTTGTTCAATTTGACAGCTCATTTATGCAAAGAAAACTGCTTCTTAAGTACATCAGGAGTAGAGTAAATAATTGTATTAATAAGAACTGATGTTGTTTTCTTGAGTTTTATTCCTTTAGCGTAAGGTATATTTTTCTTTGCATAAATGAACTGTCAAGTGTGACCTCTTCTACTATTATAGCCGCAGTTCGGTCGCTTCCTAAATGCTTCCTATGCTACAAAGTGACCACAAAGACCTTAATTTGATATCCTGCAAAATTCAAAATTTAATTGCCGTAATAAAATATTTAAAAAGTTTGGAATATCTTTATTCGCCGGAATTATATAACAGTATTTTGTGGAAATTAACACCACTTCTCCGCAGTCTTTGGATCCGCTATGCTGCGGAGCATGCATCAGGTCGTATGAAGTTGGAAATGCTGTCCGATTTTCTGCGACAAGAGGCTCGTTCTCACACACAGTTTGGCTTGTTACCCCAAATTCCCAGTGAACATCCTCGAAAGCGACATGTTGATTACTGTAACACCACCAAACACCACTCGTGTTATTAACGATTCGGGAGTCTGCGGATTCTGTAAAGGGAATCATTTCTTGGCCGATTGCTCCAAATTCAAAAGTTTATCCGCAGATTCCAGTATGCAATTAGTTGTAAATTCCAAACTTTGTTTTCGTTGTTTAGAAAATAAATAGTTGTCAATCAAAAAAGTATGACATTGACGGTTGTCAATCATTTTATCATCGTTTATTACATGGCGTTTCAGTGTCACAGCAAGGAGTTTCTGATAAGTCTGAAAAAGTTTCTGATTACATTAATTCTGAGAGATAAACTTTTTAATGTAATATAAATTGTCATGTTTGTGTACGATAGCGCAATAAATAAATATTGTATTTTACCACATAAATGATAGTACTTTTATACCTCTACCAAGCAATTAAATCCCTAACCATTCCAAAATACATATCAAAAATGCACAACGTTAATATTCAGGTTTTCACTTCTGCCGGCACTCCCGGAGTGCAACCCGTCGTTTTTTATTGTGTTGTTTCTAGTTTGATTAATTTGATAGAGCCTAGATCCATTTGCCATATTAAGTATAAAAAAAACATGGCTTTGTAAACAATTTGTGAGTTGTGAGGAGTTTCAGCCACTGATCTGTTTCATTGTTTCAGATATACCGTGGAATGAGACAATCATACATTTACTCATAAGACTAATTTCTTCTATAAAATTTATTTAATATTGTTTCAGACTGAATCTCGGCGAAAAAGACGAGCAGTTTAGCTTAGGGTTTAAATGCAACTTTAGCTTAAATGCCCAGTACGAAGTCGACGGCCGAATTCTTATCCTGCCTATTCAGGGGAAAGGAGATGCCTTTGTGTACGCAGGTAAGAGTTATCACATAAATAATAATAAAATTGTATATAATCAATCCCATGTAAAAATTAGTGTCTTTAATTATATGTCCACCACTGTAAATTAAAAATAGCGGGCACACTACGCGGAAGATCGGTCGCTCCGTCGTGGGCAATATGTATTTTATTTATATGCAATTATGTACAAGCATTGGTGTTCCGAATTCCGTCGCGAAATATCCGCAATGTATTTTCCGTCAAGTGGCGAAGGCCTAATTGGTTTAATACCAGTTTCATTGAAGAGATGTAAAAAAAAAATTACAGCCTTCTCAGATCCGTAAAAAATGCTTAACTTTATTTCAATGGTTGCGGCCTTTCCAAGAAGGAAGGCATTTTATTGGCTTTATAAATAATATTTGACTTTTTTCAGAGGGTGTCACGGTACAAATCGACAGCAAATTAGTCCACATTAAGAAAAACGGAGAGGAACACTTCAAGTTGACCGCCCCTACTTACAAATATGACATAACGAAAACCACCTTCGATCTGAAGAATTTATTCAACGGGAACAAACAACTATGTAAGTAAATATATTTTTTTCAACTCGCGATTATTATAAGCATCACAATGCTCACTTTGCGAGATTATATTGTTGTATGTATGTTGACGCGTCTTGAGTCAATTGGGTTGTAGGGTAGTGACACCGGTTTGCCGGCCAGCACCAGTTTGCGACCACTTCACACGTTTATTTGAATAATAGATAGTCTATAGACAGCTCATTTCTAATTTCGCGCCAGTCGACCTGGACAAACTCCACGGTTCTTAATCCAACAGCATGACTTTATAATTTGCGAACTGAGCACTCAGTCGCCATTTCAAAATTTGGTGTGTTGACACGTGACAAATTTAGCAAAAATAATTGCAGGTGGATCGATTTTCAAATGTAAGATTTTGAGTGTTACTATTATTTTATAGGGGTTTGATTTGGTTTGTGTGTAGGATAAGATGTTTAATTTCAATATTCAAGTGCCCAAACTCACCAAACATTTCATAATTTGTAATATTTTTGGTGGTCGGGCAATAGGTTATCGATTCATATCAAAATCTAGTTTCCGACCGGGTGGTCGGAAAACCGGTTTATTTACGTCATTTTTCTTTGCCTACATTGCGGAAACCTTAAATGCAACAACATAGATTCATTTACATTTGTGAACAGCTAGAAATTTGTGACTTGACAACCAGTTTCCGACCGCCAGTATACCTCATAGTTTCAAAGATAATGACCTTTAAAAATACCAAAATTTTAGCGGCCGACAACCGGTGAAAACAAACCCTGTTAACGGCCGTCTTTAACAGGCGGTCGATAACTGGAAAAATTGTACCTATTTCCAGCCGTTCAAAAAAATCCTACTTCCTTCCTACTATATAATATTATATGTATGTATTATGTATATGTATGTATATAATATTATAAATGCGAAAGTCGGGATGTTTGGAAATTTTGATGTTTAGATGTTTGTTACTCAATCACACCTAAACGGCTGAACGGATTTAGATGAAATTTGTCACACGTATAGTTTATAACCCGGATTAGGATATAGGCTTTAAAATTCCTACGGGAAACGTCTTATTTCTGCGGGAATAACAATTTTGAAACTACTGAACCGATTTGAATAATTCTTTCACTGTTGGAAAGCTACACTATCCCCGGTCAACATAGGGTACTATAATTGATCCCGGAAATGTGGGGGGAAGGAGGGTTATTTGAAAAAGGGAATTACGCGCGTGTGAAACCGCAGGCGGAAGGCTAGTAAGATAATATTTCTGTTTGTTATATTTTTTGTTTGTGTTTTTGTTTTTTCGCGCTTCGATGCTCTAGTGGCTTAAGTACCGGGCCGAGATCGCGGGGTACTGGGTTCAATTCCCGGGTCGAGCTAACTTTGTGTCGGTTTTTTCGGATACTGCTTGGGTTTGTGATCACCAATCCGCATTTGGCAAGCGTGGTGATTAAGCCAGTACCCATCATTGTAACGATAACTTGATTTCAAGAATGGGAGGCCTTTGCTTTATAGAGAAGAGCATGCCGGCAGAACGGAGTTCCAAGTAGAGTTGCCCATCGATAGTCCACTATCGCTAAACTATCGATACTCTATCGATAATTGACGTCATATCAATAGTATCGATAGTCTATCGATAGCCCAAATCCAGGCAATACTATCGATAGTATCGATAGTTTTTTAACTATCGATACTATCGAAAGTATCGATACTATCGATAGTATCGATAGTTTTTTAACTATCGATCAACAATACTATCGATAGTATTGCTTACCCGCGATAGTATTGCCTGAATTGGGCTATCGATAGTATCGATACTATCGATATTATCGATATTATCGATACTATCGATAGCACTATCGATATTGTTACTATTTTTCAAGGTCAACTATCGATAGCGAAACTATCGATAGTTGGGCAACTCTAGTTCCAAGATCCACTATATTATAGGATAGGCTTACTCAAAAACAATTTAGTAAGCAAAAGGTCATATTTGTTGATTTCTTTTGATTTGGAACACGATCGAAAAGCCTATCCTATAATATAGTGGATAGTATCGATATCGATAGTATCGATAATATCGATAGTATCGATACTATCGATAGCCCAATCCAGGCAATACTATCGCGGGTATTTTTAGGTCGCAAAAGAGAGTAAAAATATACCGCTTTTTTGATTTCATTAACTGTTTCACTTTCATACTATAATATACCCTATGGCTATTGAATAAGACTCATTTTTCTACCGTAAATTAGGTGGTCGATAACCGGTGCACAGGTGGTCGATAACTGGGCCAAACGGCCGATAACCGGTGTTTTTGCTATTTTTACGAATAATACATTTTTTAAAATTATGTATCACTGCTACGTTTATAAACGTTAGGTTTTATAAAACTAGACTATTGTAAGATCAAATGTTAATTTTTTGGAAAATCTTGACGTACAGCATCATGATAGAAATCAACTCTGAAGTCAACAAGTCGCTTAAGTGGTCGCAAACCGGTGTTCCTACCCTATTTAACTGCACATCAAAAAATACTGATATGTACATCAAAAAAATTATATTGCTAACCTAACCTTTGGTGTTCAATTAGTTATTTTGATGAACATTTCAGTATTTTTTGGATATACACTTAAATATTTCCCGAGTCAATTATTGATTCATGCAGCTTTCGCCATACGATATGATGATCGAGTGATATGGAATCTATACCTACATAAAAGTACGCATGAAAGAAAATGTTTAGTAACACTAAGTCAAATATGTAACAATTAATCTTAGTGGATTAATGTTGATTTCTATAATAACCATGTGCATATTATATAGACTTCCTATTTTTTGGATTCATCTTAGACCTAGGGTCCATAAGCGGTAGTGCTAGTGACCACTTACCATCAGGTGTCAGGCTCATTTGCCGCTTGCTCCCTTCCCTTTACATGAAAAAATCAAATCATTTAAACATACCCTGGTTTATTTCAGCGGATACCACTCTAGCATTTGCCAACCAAAACTGGCGACAGTTGATGGACGAGCTGGCACCTCCCGCGATCAAGCAAATCGTCACGACGGGAGTCAAAGCTATTAACAAATTCTTCTCCAGTGTACCCATCAACCAACTGGTCATCGGTTACAAGAACAGATTATGAAGTGTTGTTATGTGATATTTTAGGTACATCAATTGCAAATAGCTTTAAGCATATCAACCTGTGAACTTGCTCTCTATTTAGACACCCCGCTAAATAGAGATCTATCGATTCTACTATAAATTATTAAATTATTATTAATTTGTCTTGTAAAAGTCCTGTTTTATTGAAATAATGAATTTACAGGTCGAATTTTTAACATCCATTACATCTTGCAGTAATTATGAGTGTCTATGTGAACTAAAATTTAATTAAAATCAGTACAACTTTAGGAATATGTACTTAGTTTTATGCTTTTAAAGATTTTTATGTCGAATATTCGATTCAAAATGTGTGTATTTGAAAGGGTGATATGCATTAAAAATAGTGATGATTCTTGTGTAAGAGATTTTCATTGTTAAAAAAAATAAACGATGAATTATACATTTAAATTCTGATTGTCTACACATTCGTTGGGTAACCATATTTGTATTTTTCTTTACAAGACGCTTTGCTGCCCACGACACATGGGAACTTGTGATACGTGGGGTTGTCTGATATTTATTTAAAATATTGTGGCATGCCGCCTTATTTCATTTGCCACACCCATGACTTCTTCACACTCCATATAAGTGCTGACACTGTACTATTTCCATATGTTTATTTTGTCAGCGGTTTTAAGTAAATGTAACTGAACAATTCTTTGTATCAAGTACGGATAAGTGTTATACAATTACCTAAGTCAATTACATGAATATTAATTGACGGAAACTGTGTTACATGGCCAAGCCTTTTGTGGTATATCCTGTGCTATATAATTATAGCAGGTGACCAACAACACTTAGATATTTTAATAAATTTCCCTTTTATAAACACGGTGTGGTTTTATTTCTTTCATAAACTTCATTTTACAGTGATGCAATTGAACATTCCAGAATAAGTACATTTCTATTTTTTTTTCGTACCAGAATGTACAATGTACAAATGGCTAGCAAGACTTACGGTTCGTGTGGGAGTCGGGACAAAAGATGTTCGTCCCACTACCCTCTAAACTCCCCCGGATTCCCCTCCACGCTCGAGAATACTAAAGCTTTCGGCTTAATTGTATTATAACTATTTTTTGGTAATATTAAATAATTAAAACATGTTTATTTTTTAATAAATAGAGATTTAATAAATTATCTTCACGACTACCTAGTATCAGTGACTTTACGATTTTGGAAATAATTATTTTTTTTCACAACGTCAGTTGGCAGACAGGCACATATTCCATCTGTGGGTAACGGGCTACTATGTCTTATTTTAGTATTCAACTGAGGGACAAACATTTATTACTACATCATTATAAAGTGGTCTTGATTTTTGAGCTTTCTTTCAAGTGTACAGTCTCCCTCAATAATGTAGCCAGACAGAGATACTGAGAAAATATCACTGACACCAGACGTATCTTAGCAGGCCATAGCAAACTTAAGACGTAACACTATCTAGAAATACCGACTCCCAACGGATCACTGCGAACTTCATGCTCTACCTTCGCAGACCCAGCTACTTCGGCAGGACCAGCTTTCTCACCACTTGCAGAAGAAATACTATCATTGGAAGACACACTGTTAGCTACACTCGATCTGTTCCCACTGAACATTGAGGTGTTGGACATAAGGTCAAAAGGCATAGCTGAAGTCGCTCCTGATGCCAAGCGGGCCCTCCTCCATGGCACTGGTCTGCCGATCTTGTGCCAAACTACTCCAAACAGTAGTGCTACGAGAGCGAATATGCCAAGGCTCATACCGGCTACGCCAGCTTGCGATAATGCAGCGCGTGGGGGACCTAAAAAGTGTTTTACGTGTTAATCATCACATCGTACATAATAAGTATTAAATTCCATTAAGGGGCACTTCACCGGGAAGCGTCGCTCAATGTGCTGCCATGCAGTAGGCTCATCAACAGCATCCTCGAGCCTTTGATTTCAAGTGTACTGGCTCCCACATAAGTATATTATTACCGGAACACAGCCAGAGTTGTTATGGCGGCTGATGTCACCTGTGGGGGTGGTAGGAATCGATCCCACCGCCACGACCGAGTTTTCCAAAGGCCGTGCAATTTTTTAGTGCGGATAATGCTTTTTAGCACCATAACCGCAGGCTATCGAAACCTTCGGCCATCTGTGGGACTTGGAACCCATGATCGTTCCACTACCCTCTTAACTAATCGGTTTTCCCTTCACACTCTATAGGGATAAGCAGGTGCTCGCTTTATGACAATTGGCCAGGTATTAATTCTGAACTACAATTACTAGCGTATGGAACCGACACCGCAACAAAACCAATTTTTTGCGCGATGCTTTGTTGCCGCCGGCAACAACTCATTTCGAACAAAGCGCGTAAGCGCCGTGCTTACGACGTTTTGGTCGCGAGAAAATTATACTCTGTAAGCAATCTAGCGCTGCAAGTTTTATAGTTTGGTTAGACGACATCCGCTGTAGCAAATACATCACTCAGTCCAGCGTGCCTGTCATCATTTTGCGACACATTTTTGTTCCGTATATCCTCTCTATTCGTAGTACTTGTAACTCAATGCCGGGTAACGATTGATTAAATATAATTTTAACAACTCACTTGCAGAGACTAGAAGTTCCATAGTGTCACTGGACTCTCTAGCCTCGCTGTTGATCAACGCGGCGCAAGTCCACATGCCTATGTCCTCTGGTTGGACCGCGACGATTGTCAACGAGCAGTCGCCGTAGTCCAGACTGCGGTCACTAGGGAAGTAGAAGCGGTCTAAGATGGCGCTGAAAAACGACCATTTAACTATATTAATTGAGCATGGACATATTATTATTACTCTATATTGGATGGACAAGTCGTCGGTATTTGGATCAGATTGTTTTTTTTTTCTTATTTTCGGTTTCGTAATAGACAACTGGCAGGAGATGGCGCAGGACACACCAAAGTGGACACTCTTATTATCGGAGGCCAAGACTCACTTCAGGTCGCTCCGCCAGTATAGTAAGTAGTATTGGACGGGCAATAATTTCCCAGCTCGTAAAATGTTATGTTTTAAATAAAACAACTAGGTAAAGGTCCTTAGTTTCAGTCACACTAGTGAGACTACAAACTTTCTCATACATATTTTCTTAGAGCTATATACCGAAGAGCAATAAAACATATTATGTATGTCAGCCTGCCAGATTCTATTATTTCATAAATAGATACAGATATTTTTAATGACTTACTTTTCACGTGAAATAGACGAGTCAATACTGATCCCAACAAATTGAGGAGTCAAGAACCGACAGTAATCTAAAGGTCTATTCCCATTAGCAGTATGGCAGTGAAGGGTCGCGTTCTGGCCGATGGCCACATCGAGTTCCTTTCTGCTCGCCGCCAGAGGGCCTGTCACTCGGACGTTTACCCTGTCAGTCTGTTCTAGACCCATTTGGTCGGTGGCTCCCATGTGGCATGCCCAGGGCCCGGCGTCTTCAGCGGTAGCGCGGGAGAATGTGATGCCACAGTCGCCTGTTTGGAGACTCTCACCGATGTACCTAGTTACAAGAAAGAATTCATGAATTACTAAAGTACATACTAAGTTAAGCAAGTACTTGTAAGTAGTTTGTTTAGTTCCAGATATAACAATGAAGCGTGTAAAAGGTTCTAGGTTATTTATTTGCATTACTAGTCACATATGGAACTATAAAAAGTTTTATTAATTGCCACGCTTGCCAAATGCGGGTTGGTGATTACAAAAACAATGTTCGGTTATTTTGTTCATTCGAGAAGTTGTAAGCATGCTTTCACTTAATACTTTTTTTAATGCACAGCAACTACAGCAAGGCAAATAAAAAATATTACATTTAGTGATAGGGTTCAGGAATAATAATAATAGTTTTAGACCATAAATCTGATAATAGATCAAATAGAAGCTACTTCGATTTTGTGCAGTACCAACAATATGAAAGTTTTAAAGAGTAAATGAAAGATAAACATTAGACTTGCTTACCAGAAATGTTGATTTGAATCGTCACGAGGCATAGGCGAGAAATGCGAACCGTTGGGATGCAAAAACCAACAGTAAGAAAGAGAGACTTGGGAGCGGCACATTACTGTGAAACTTAATCCCTCTTGTACAAAAACTGTCCTATCTTCCTCTACATCACTTTTTACGTCTTGATCTTGTCTTCCAGCTATTGAGATAATGTTTATACATTAGTAAAAATTTAACAAGCTTGAAAAGTGATCGTGATTGGCTGAGCCACTCGAGTCGAAAATTCTGAAGTCGTGATTTGATTCCTGCCTTGGGTCTGGATAGTGGTAGGATTTTTACAGAATCAAACTATACAATCGTGCTGGGCGTAGGTAAGCCTTGTATCCTTCCAAAATTGTATACAAAAGTAAACGTAGATTTGCTGTATCAACTCAACATCACCGTCAATAAAGGTTACTCTACAAGCAAGTTTTACCACTGACAGATAAGTACGTAATAATTTATTTGTCAAACAAAAATAAGGCGGTCTCTTTTTTTGGGTTTTTTATGCTAAGTCAGATGGTAGACAGTCACGCTGCCCACCTGATGGTAAGCGACCACTGCGGCCTATTCCATTGAGGAACACTTCACCAGGAAGCGTCGCTCAATGTGCTGCCAGACTGTAGGCTCGTGTGATCTTCGAGCCTTTGATTTCAAGTGTGAGTTATTAAAGTTTACTTATTACGTTATCGAACAGATAAATCATCAGAAACTTATCTGTTAGCGGTGAAACTGGCCTTAGTGGTGACAAATTTCGCCGAGGGAGGACTCGCATTCAAACAGTCATGAATGTTTGTGTTCGATCCGTCTGATAATGTATTGTAAATACATATTTTTTGTATACCTTCGTTTATTCTTATACCCATACCTAGTAGCAAAGCGTTTTCCTCTTTTTTATAAATTTATTAATTATATGCGAAAATTCACTCACTTCTTGAATTTGCAACGACGTTAATAAGAGCCTGCATCGGCGTCTGCTGTTGAATAACAGTTCCGACCCGGTCCTGAGATCCCACAGAGCATCGCCACGTACCAAAGTCTTCAGCGGTTGGATGCTCAATAGTCATACCACATTCTTTAGCGACGAATCCATCCCCGTAGTAGCTGCAACAAATTGATTATTATTATTAGCTGCCCATCTAGGTTTCACATGGGTAGTTAAAGAATTTTGACAATAGGAAGTGGAACAACAAGGATGCTCTAATTTGATATGTCACATACTTTTCGGCGATTTAATTACCCAGAACTAACACTCAATGATATTAAACATTTTGAACCCCTCCGTGGGTTAATGGTTAAGCTATTTGAGTCATAGGTTTCATTTTTGCCTTGGCTCTGAATGGTAGTAGAACTTTTTCAGAGTCCAACTGGCTAGCTATCACCCACACAGGTGAAATCTGCCGTAACAACAACAACGCTTTGACGCCATACTTATTAAAAACTTAAATATCCTTTGTTGTTGTATTTTTCGTATTGTTACGGGCTATCTCCCTTATTTTGACGACTATTTAAACTATCTCTCTACAAGAAATAATATAATTACTATTAAGTACCTGTAAGCGCCATCACTCAATCCTTCCATCACATTGTATCCCAAAGAACTCGTAGTCAACTGGAATCGGCAAAATGTAATGTTCTTTGTTGTGTGAAGTATATTGCAATACAAGTGCACCTTATTTGTGCTCGCTTCGTGGATATATCCCGTATCGAGACGTTCGGCTGAAATACATAAATAAATAATATATATTAGAACTAACCTTCGGTTCGCGTTTTTGTTCGCGTGGACTACACTACAACGTTTAAAAGTAGCTTTATATTTTTTAATTGCACAACATAGGGTACAATGGGTGGACTTAATGCCTTATGTCATTCTTTACCAATCAACAATCGGGTAAAAAAAAATATAGACACTCTTCAGATCCAAAACTATAATATACCCATACCAAAAATCGAGGAGCAGTTGCTCCGTTACGACGTGAAAAAAGGACAATAAAAATACCCTATTTCTGTTAACCCACACAACGCAGTGGCCGCTTACCATCAGGTGGGCTGCGTGTCTGTCTGCCAACTGACTTTGTATAAAAAAACCGGAGGGAACTGAGCATTATTCTGGGGTGAGAAGTAGTTTCCCAATGTCTAGTCTATGCCTGTGCAAAATCGAAAAGGTTCGATAGGAAATATCCATACGGCTGGTAACATTTGTGCATGCTTTATACCTAAATTTATAATGCCTATTCTATTGGTGATATCTTTATTATACAAGTGATTAAAAAACTTAGTTTAGAAACAGATCAATGTCTACGATACTGTCTGATATCTGTACAATTAGGTAGTTAGGCAGGTACTGCTAAAAATAATACCTATAAAACAAAGCACATGATCGATTAAGAAAGATGGCTAGGTGATAAAAATGATTATAGAATCAAAATCGTTAAATATTCATTACATTGTAATTGTAAGACCGGATATTAAAAATATTAGGTATGTAGATATGCATTGATTTTGTAATACAGATATTTTCTTTCTATATAAATTATTATCTTCGGACTTTCTTAATATAGTAGCATCTGGCCCCACATTTAGTTTGCTATGGACTAGTGTAAAAAGGCATTTAAGCACCTACCATCAGCTATCGAGACCTACGACCGAATGTAGGACTCTGGGCGAATTAAATCGTTCTGCTATCCACTAAACTAACGTTTTCCCCTAAGCATGTGCCCGCCTTATGGAAATCGACAGTAACGTACCGGCCAACAATAAACCTACCTTGCACAGCCACTAGTCTGTCCATGCGTATCTCAGCAACCCGACCAGGCAAGCCAACCACAACATTCCAGTTTCCTTGCACTGCTCTAGTAGTCCTGTCCAATGTGACCCGGCAATGACCAGGCACCAAAGAGCTCTCGGAGAAAGGTTGCGTGACGACACAGTACGAGTTGTCTAGAGATATGAGGTCCACTGTGGCTTGGGTGCTGCCATCAAGCAATGTTATAGGCGGCGCTGTGTAGCTGGACACGTCTTCTGTAAGTTAAAGAGATAAAATTATTAATTTTAAAAACTTTAGACAGTTAGCAGGACGCTGGTCATCTGGGTGAGTGACTGACAACAGCCTATTCCATTTTGAAATCAAGACACATGGTTATTCTTTGATCTATAAGCCTTTAATTTCTAGTGTAGTAGTTCATTCCATTACGTAAAACATTCCCAAACAAAACAAACGTTAAAAATAAATTATTTGATATCCTTGGAAATAAATAACCTGCTTTATTAAAGTAGGTACATAGTTTATTATGTTAATGATACTATAATGTATGTATGTAAAAAAAATACGCAAATGGAAATACTGTATATCGTGTAGGTATTTTTATACTGCGTGTTATTTTAGTCGTTGTTTTCTCGCAGCAGAATGCTTCACCTTAGCTATCGATTTATGCATGTAATTTTTTTTTTGAATTTTTTTTTTTTTGGATTTTTTTTAAAACGTTTTTTGAATTTTTTTTATAGTTTGATGGGACAATGGAAACCACATGTGAGTAAATAGTTAATAATCATTTTTTTGATAAACGCGAAGAGCAATGACCCCGGCCGTTGACCGTCCGTGACGCAGCTAGTACTATTGGTTCGAGTTTCGTCTATCATAAATCGTAAAACTTTTGATTTTACTTAAAAAATGGCTTTATTAATCTATTTTACTACTAAGATAGAATCATTTTACTGCGGGAAAACAACGACTTAAATTGCACGCTGTATACTTCAAAGGTAGCGCTCAAGCTTACGTCCTGCCCGTCCCATGGTTAGCAGTTAACGTCGCCTATGGGCTCTTGCAACACTATACAGCGTGTTAGGTAACCCGACTCGTACTGCGTGATATTTAAGGAGAGTGTTCAGAATCCGATTTAGAGTCCAATTCGCTTTAAAAAATATATCCTTATTTTTTTCATAATTTATCCTAATAATTTATGTATGCATGAACTACCTAAAAATCCCGTATGCTGAGCGGCCGGTTACGCCCCAAACTCAAATTGTACGCGAGTAGGTACAATTTGAGTCGTACTTGAACGAGTTCACGAAATACTGTGAAGGGAAGAGTGCCCGCAAGTACCTACCGCGGATTTTCAGGAAAATTTCGACTTAAGGTTTATCGACAGATAGATAGATAGATACTCTTTATTGCACAAAACACTTTAGGACAAACATGTAACATATAATAGCTGTACAATATAGGCGGACTTATCGCTAAACAGCGATCTCTTCCAGTCAACCTTAGGAAAGAGGAAAGTATGAAAATAGATTGATTGACAGAATATTTACCAGAGTTTTTATTCACTCATACTTATTTTGTTATATAGAAGCATATGTCCCTAGCATTTCCTGTCATACTGTATAATTACTTTTTAAATTGACTCCTTCTTCTCCTTGGTTATTTATTGGGCACTTTTAGTTTTAATATTTCATAGACATCAAGTTGTAAAACATACACGTCAGTTTCCGTACATACCTCTAACAGTAACTTCAACCCACCCTTCGATGGAATGGGTGTCCAAAGTAGCAGTGAGGCGCCAGCGGCCCACATCTGATGGTACTACTTCGCGAACCCTTAACCCGCACCCATCACTCCAATGCTCGTATCTGTGCACAAATTTTAACCATTTGACAATTTTAAGAAAATCTTCCTTTTTAAAATCAAAAAGTAGCGTGAAATATTTCGGGTTTTCATAAGAAAACACTAGGTTAAGAAGCACTGAGAAATGGTTAAGAATTTCAAATGCCATCGTCTCTCACTCAACCAACGTGGCAGAAACTAAGCGTTAAAAATATTTCCCCCAAATTATTTTATTTACTTACTTACTCATCTGACACGCAGATCAGTAAGGTGCTCAAAGACGAATCTTTAATGTTATACCTACATAATACGTAAGGTGAGGATAATTTAAAAAAAAATATTTTTCTCTTTACAATTCGTTCGAATTCGGGCCAATCAGCTAAGGCTGACCCATCATTGGGCATTTCAGGAGCGAGCGACCGATGCGTACGCTGCGTGAGCGCCGCATGCGGCACATGAGTAGGTATAACTTGAATTATAATAGTTACATAGGTACACGCCACAAATTCAATTAAAACCAAAAACAAAAGATTTTTTCCATTATAAAAGATAAGCGTATCATCGCTGAAATGATTCAGAGGTCGAAATTAGGTAGAGTTATTCATGTACAGTCAAAAGCACATCAGACGTAACACTTTGGACTTTGTACCGCTCTTATGTCGGGGGCATAAGCGCTATTATTGAACTGCAAGTGTATACCGTGATGTGCTGTTGACTGTACTTACACTGATTTTATACAGCGAAAGAATAAAGTGGATATGTCTCAAATCCCAAGATTAATTTTAAAGAGCAGAAAAAATCTCGTGATTTTTTAAATAAAAAGTTATTTACTTTTACCCAATTTAAACTACTGCACGCGCGACGTTGCCAAATTTACATCAATGACATCGGATGTCCGAAGTTGCAAAATTCCAATACGCGCGATGTTGCATGTTGCCACATTAATGTAAACTAATAAAAATTGTACCGATGTCAATTATCTTTGTTTGTTTTTATTTAGTTGTAATATTGTCGGCCCCACGAGATTGTCCATTAGAAATCCCGGGAAAGTCCACATTAATATCAACATTTCGATGCAAGTACATAAATAACTACCTAATTCCGACCTCGATTACACGAGTCGAAAAGTTTATTTTAAATTAGGTATATTTACCTGTTACTAGGAGGAGATGCAACGTTAAAAGTCAAGCCTGTGGGCGTGGTAACCGTGCAGGTTTGAGAACTGCCAAGCGATTCGGTCAGCCGCATAAGAGCTTCCTGCCCTTCCGCCACCAACAGCTCGCTGGGCCATCCTAAGCCTTGTTGCAGTTTCAGGAGATCCCTCAGACGAAGATCGAACGTAGGGATTCCCTCGGCCTGGGTGTGTCCAATCTGGTAACAACCTGATCAGTTGGCAAGATGATGCGTTAATAAATAAAATTATTCACATCCATAAGATTGCTAGGTCAAAATTGTTTTAATTCAAATACCCAGTACATACAACTTAAAGCAATTTTGTTACACTGGGGTCTAAGGGGGAATCCTGGAACCATAACCCAATTAAGTGACTGCACACATAAAATGAAGTTCAACGGTAATTCAAGATATTAATTATACATCTGTATATTATCAGAGTAGGTAACTACTCCTACAATGTAGAATGTAGATAATACTTAAGTACCTACTCGGATCACAAACACGATACCATTGCATATAGGTAATAATCTAAATCAAAATATCGCCATTCACGTGGGCATAAACATACACACAAGCACCCAACATATATTTAAAGTAAACCATACTATGTATCTTAGATGAGTTTAGTTGACCAATTAAACATAGGGCCACAGAATTCACGCTTCGAGTAGTACGACACAGTGGAAAGACTAGTGTATCCAAGCATTCATTATTGTTATGTATCGGACCTAACTTACTTGGCGACGGTTTAGCAACGACGCCAAAAATGCTAAGAATACACGGAGCGATTTTCAACCGCGCGCCCGCTCAGTAAAGTAGAACTGCTATTTTATTTGTTGCAAGCTCACGAGACCGCAGTTTTCTGCGGATTTCACAGCCTCCACGGTCGACCGCCAATGTTGTTTCTACCGTGAAGATACAAAATATTACCTTCTCGATTTTTGCAAAAAACACAATATGTGCGTAACCACTAAATTTAACCACATCACATTGTGTTAAATAATTTTTATAAGTTGCTATTCCGTCGAACTTCAAGTTTACGTAAGCAATCAAATACACTAGAACCTATTTATGTGTTTAAAATTATTTA
This sequence comes from Mecyna flavalis, assembly GCA_949319885.1. NCBI lineage: Eukaryota > Metazoa > Arthropoda > Insecta > Lepidoptera > Crambidae > Mecyna > Mecyna flavalis. The sequence continues at coordinate 9,094,106 of OX439431.1, read as the reverse complement.
TTTAGCTTATGTACTACTTAAAAAAAGTTTTGTTTACTAACCTAGTATTAACATCAATGATGTTATTATTTTCTGGTTGAGAGCCATTTTTTCCACACGATTCCAGCCACAAACTGGACCTCAGCACTAAACGCGCTGAAGATCGCAGATATTATAAATTATTAGTCGAACACATTTTAATAAGCATTGATAAATTATCTATTGATTTTGATGATAATTTCTAAGGCGAACGACATTGATAATTATTTACCTAATAATGAGCCAATTACCTTATTTTATCTCGTATCTCCAAGCAAAAATCTTAAGTCTGGGTTGAAAAATTCGCATGAAAAAACGTTTGTGGTATCATTCTACCAAATAAAATCCCAGCCCTGTTAGCTATTATACTTACTTATGGACTACCTTCGTTTTATGCAGAAAAAATACCTGGCAAATATATAAAAATTGAAAACTGGCTCGACTCCACGGAAGCCTTACCAAATTAAAACAGTTATTTATGTGGCTGTTGCATAATGAGGGTCATTAAAATACGAATGTGGTTTTATGAAACGAACGAAGTGAGTTTCATAAAAGGATCACATGAGTACTTTAATGCGTAATTATGTACAGTCACATACCTTCATAACTTTATCTTCATTCATCATACCGCACCTCCGGTGCAATAACGTCACTTATGCATTTTTTGTCAAAATTTATAATGAGAAATTAACGCTAATTTACCTCTTTACCTGGTGCGTCATTGTCACTTTGTGTAGTGCTCAAACTTATGTACTTTAAATGTTACATATTCATTTCTTTAGACGACAAGAACTATATTTCATTATAGGATGTCGAACTTTCAAACACTTCTGCTGAAAAATTACATCATTTGCATAAGTGACGGTATTGCACCGGAGGTGCGACGATAATATGTCTATTTTATAGTCAGGATCGATGAGCAAAGTTAGTACTTAGTACAAAATCATGTCATAATTTGTAGGTCAATTTGAATAAAATACTTTTTAAGAAGACGTTCGAAATTTGAACGTAATTAAGGTATCGGTTACCGATACTAAGGTTACCGATATTAAAATGTAAACATTAAGATGCAGCCACAGATACTCATATCTAAATATAGGGCGTTTGCTCATCGATCCTGACTATAAAACGTTCGAAATTTGAACGTTATTAAGGTATTGGTTACCGATACTAAAATGTAAACATTAAGATGCAGCCACAGATAGGTACTCATTTCTAAATGTAGGGCGTTTGCTCATCGATCCTGACTATAAAATAGACATATTAGGGTATGGATGTAGATAAATAATATTATGTAACTGCCAGTCGGTACTGGGGATTAAGAATTGGATCTTTAAAGTCATACCCTCAGCTACGATTACACTAAACTTGCCTTTATAATAAATGGTATGTATTATAATAGGGTGCCCAATGGCCTTCAGGTTATAAGTATACTTACTACGACGGTGCAGTGACCCAAAGTGAGTCTTGGCCTGCGATGTTAAATAACGCCACTTCGATCTGCCCCGAGCCATCTCCTACCAGCTTGCGGCACCGAGTTCGCAGATCTTTCTACACCGCCTCTCTCCACGCTCGCTTACCGGTCTTCTCATAATTTTCAACAAGGCCGATCCAGCGGAGTCTCTGAGCTTTTATTTCACCAATGATGTTGAGCTCTTCTTCTGTTTCTCCATTCATTCTCTCCTTCCATGTACCGTAGTACTGACCCCAAAATCTTTCGCATTATCCTTAAGCACTTAACCAAAATAATAATGTTCCTTGCGCGGCTCATCGCGCTGCCGCTATTTTGTCGCTGGACTCACTTCTCTACATACTCGTTCAATTATTCGCGATGCTTAGCTACATAGGTAATTTGCCTTTGCTATTTAATGGAATTACGAGTTTGTGCTAATCAATTATATTTTTATCAATCAACTTTGTATTTTATCTTCTTTCAATCTTTATTACGCGAAAGTTTTGATGCGAATATACAGTTACCAAGAGATAAAGAATGAAAGTTTATTATTTAGGATAACTTAATAAAGGGGTTGCTCAATTTTTAATAAATAATTGGAAATGTTGTTTTGTCTGGCTTAAATATGTAATACGAAAATATTTCGAAATTTGTTTGATTTCTGGAGCGGCAGAATTTTTAAAGTCAAATAAAAAAGACGTTTTAAATATTTTATAATTTATTATTACATTTTATTGCTTACCTATAGAATACAATCACAAGAGATCAAGGGCACCTTATGAACTGGGTTCGGAATTGACTATCAATTTTTGTACGATTCTCTCCTTGACTGCGAGATAGGGAATGACGTCGTCCGCCTCTTTCATATGGCTTGTTGGCATCTGTTAAATAAGAAAAAAATATATTTACAAAAACATTATTATAGTAAAGCAAAAAAAAGTGATCCTTCAATAATAGAAACACAGGTGACAATTTAACTTTGTCCATTTCCTTAAAGACAATTTTTTTCTTTTCAGTAAAAGTATATTTGTGCAGTGTATTGAATTCCATCTTGAAAGTCCTTTATATTGAGAAACTTATATACTTACACTTAAATCAGAAGCTTTTGATTCCTTCGCTGTATATTCTCTGAGCACATAATTTGAGTTCAACATGTGAAACATTCTAGTTTCATTGGAACGCACCAGTACATCATCCACTCTTAAAAAATACCTTAGTAATATATACCAATAAGTTGGCATCACTCTCTGAAACATAATATTATCAACAATATAATAAAACGTAAATAATAAAACACGCTTTTGACAGTCAGTAGACCCTTATTTTATCTCTTTAAATATTGTGTTGTTAAAATTATGTTTTGGTCATTTTGCATACTTAAAAAATATCATTTCAGGATAAATACTTTATTTACTTTCCATTAAGACTGTCTTATTTTTGAAATCTAAGTAGGTACTTGTTTTTATGACTTTATTGATTAAGATTACTTACAATTTTAACAGAGAGTTTTGAAATTCCATGATCATGCAATTCATCTTCAAATAAAGTGAGATCATGATAAAAAATTATTTGATCTTTTTGTTTCAACAAATCAAAATTGATTGTCTCATCTGTCCCTTCAATTATTATGTCATCACTCAGTGTTCCTTGGTAATCAGTTGAAAATGTCCAATCAAATGACTTCTTTTTCCTTTCAGCGTCTGGCCTGTAACACAAAAAAATATAAAAAATTATATAATTCCTTTTATGATATATTATCTTTAACACAGACAACTGTGACTTATTCGTAATAGGCAAATGGAGATGTATTAATATAATGATTGTTGTAAAAACTTTGGTAATAGGAAAGAATAACTACTTATTAAGTTTCTTGCCAGTTGTTCTCTATCGCAAGCAACATTCTAAAGTTGAATGTACAGTCACATTGATAATTACTGATGATTCATTAGTGCAATTCTTATCTATATAATATATAACAAATAATTGCTGTTTGTTAGTCTTATTAAAACTCGAAAACGGCTTAACTGATTCGACTAATTTTAGTCTTGAAATATTCGTAGAAGGTCAGGCAGGGTTAAAACAATTAGAAAATATGGAAAAATTGCAAGGAAAATACTAAAGTAAGATCACTTACAACTTCGTTGATACGAAGTTCACCAGGTCAGCTAGTCTTATAATAAATTCCAAAATTATGATTAAAAAAATGAAATCAACATACCGAGCCTCAAGCCATGCCTCTGAACAAGACACTTCTATTGCTTTCACAGTACTTCCAACACGTTTAAGTGCATCCAGTGGGTTGAAAAGTATTTTAGCACCACTTTTATGACACAGACTCAAAATATTTTTAGGAAAAACCATGTCTGGAAAATGTGGAATTTCCAGTTCTTTGCAGTATCTAAAATGATGAAAAACATAATAGCAATGATAGTAAAAATCAGGCAATAATTATTAATAACAAAAACCTATGTCAAGTCTTATCTAAAGTAAAGTAGAAAATATGTTTGTTGTTTAAACTTTAACATATTTTCTACAAGGACAACCAAGGTCATTTATTATCAAATTAAAAGTCAACTTAACTTTATTTGATTTTTAATTGTAAAATTAGTAACTGGATGAATATTGGTGTTTTGTGACAGTGCAGTGTAACACACCACCATTTACTCACTTGTATAATACTTAGCATACATCTAAAACTGATTCAATCTATTGTTTTTATTTAAAAATAAACAAATACTCACATACAAAATTGGCAGAATTGATCATCATCGCGCTCACAAACAACCTTAGTCGAGCAGACACTGGGGAGAATACAGCTTACATCGTAGTATATATGCCATGGCCCAAACTGAATAGATTGAGAATTTGTAGCGTATCGTCCGGAATCAACACGAATTTCCTATAAAATATACGTAAAATATCTTGAAACAACACTTTCAGTTGTAGAAGTCTAACCTATTTGAACAATATTGTACTACCTCATCATGAAGCATTTTCCTGTTCTTAATTTAAATATATCTTGAAAATAATAACAAATGTCTTTAGAATTAAACTAAGGATTTTTTATTAAACTAATTATGCCGGCTATTATGTTTATGTCAAAAAAGATGCTATTCTAATTTTTTCTGGGCAGGGTTGCCAGATATGATTTTCTATTTCTCCCCAAATTTATTTTCTTTAGTTTTACCCAAAAGCGGAAAGCCAAAAACAAAAAAAAAACACCGATTTTTTTTGCCCGTGGATCTATGTCGTATTTCTTCTAATAATAACCAAACTACATAATAAGGTCGAAAACTCAAAATCAGTTGGTTACGGCATTTTAAATGACATTTTCCCCTCGCCTCACCTAGATTCGCTAGATTCTGGATGGGGAATAGTCAAAAAATTTAATAGACGCGTTCGTAATTTTTTTCTCCAAACATTTCTTCAAAGTTAAGTTTTCTCCAAAATTTCTCCAGGCAGCCAAATTTTTATCCAAAATTGCGAGAAAAATACCCAATCTGGCAACCGTGTTTCTGGATATTTTTTTGTTGTGCGGCAGGGTGACCATATGAAATGCAGGGAATCTGCCACACACGGGACGGGAATCGGGATCATAAGTTACTCTATGATCGGGATTGGGTGGCCGTGGCAGATTTTATCAACTGCCAAACTTAAAATCAGAGACCAAATAAAAAATAATGATTCAAATTCGGAACGGAACATTTAAAAATATTTCACTTTCCGAAATAGTTCGCATCATCTTCCTCATCCAATTATTATTTTAAAGTTACTAAAGTAGTTGTTGCTAAGTATCATTGCATTGGCATCATTCATCCTAAAAAAAAAAAAATAGGAGCAAATTGCCAGTATGGCAGAAATTTTCCACAAATGGTTACCCTTCTGTATGGTCCGAAAAGGTGATCAGTCCATTCCGACACTGAGCACAAAAATCACAATCACAATCAATTTGAGTTTTTGAAAGAACAACACTAAAATAAATGAAGATGTAAAACTTCGGTTTTCGTCATTTATTTATGACACTAATAGCGGTTGCCCTCGCGGTTTCACCCGCGCGTAATTTCCTTTTTCAACTATCCCCCCTTCCCCCATATTTTGGGGATAAAAAGTATCCTATGTCCGTCTCCTGGTTCTATGCTACCTCTCCACCAATTTTCAGCCAAATCGGTTCATCCGTTCTTGAGTTATAAATAGTGTAACTATAAACTTTCTTTTATACCTACGTCTTAAATGTATACAGATTTTATGTTTGTATTGATAAATGACTATGAGTAAGGTACATTTTAAAAGAATTTTAAGTGAAAAGCTGTTTTAAACCTAGTCTACATACCTACTTCTGCTCTAAATGTAAATTGACAAGAAAGAAGGTTGGTGAGGTTTCATAATGCTAGTAGGGTGAGGTGAGTGAGATAATGATTTGCGGACACACATCAATTTGCACTTTGCAGTATGGTATAACGAAAATAATGTTTCCACCTCTCAAAATCACTTCTATTGTCTTTCGGACTGCGGCCGCAGGGTTCAATGAACCAAACACAAACGCACATCTTTATAATAAATAAAATTGCAGATAAGCGCCATCTATTTGTACCTTACGATAGTAAGTTAAAAACATTACAATACCTATGTTTTTAAAAGCAAGACTGTTGAAGAAAAACAGCAAAACTAAATTGATTCAGCAAATAGCAAGTTAGTTAAAAGGATTATCCAGAGATGTCGCTTTAAGCATTAAAATGTGGCATCATATATTTCCGAAACTTTTTTTTTAAATAATCTTAATCAAACATTGCATTTTCGTTTTTTGTGATTTAAAATGGACTATCTTAATACGGAAGATCTTCACGTAGATGAATGGAAATTTAAATTACAGGGAACAAGACGTGGTAAAAATAGAAACAAGTGAAACTGAATTAAATAAAGTCAAATTTATTCACAATGTAGTTACTTATCACTAAATATAAATCATAATACTGTCTTTATTTACATTGGTGACACTACACTATCACAGTCAAATTTCTCCTGCATTTGTTCTGATAATTTCTCTGATACTCTGCGTCACTCCGGTCACGAGAACAAAAGATCCAAAAACTATAAGTAACACGTCCTTGACAAGTATCCAGTTATATTTGCCGAGATCTCTTTCCCAGCGGAATATGAGATCCATAATGGAAGGTGCGATCAGGCCGAGGAAAGAGTAGAAGAAGGCTCCTTCGAGGCCTATCACCTGTTCCAGCCTTGGCAATGTTGCGGCTGCTATCACTAAAAGAAAAATTACATTTGGTTAAGTTTATTAGGTATTTACTTAGTTGCTGTGAATGACTCATACATAACTAATACGAAAAAATCTACCCTATAATAAAATTTGCACTGGCTGTAGCTGGCAATTTAGCGATGCATCCCGGAGAGGTGTCAATTGAATTCTTAATGGTAGACTCACTAGTTAAGAGAAGCTAATTAAAAAAAAAATAACATGACACTGGACTGGTCTACAGCGTAGGTCAGGCCGTGTTCAGGCAGTCGACTTTTAAAATAATTATGATTAATGTTTTTATAAACGCAATGTGGTTTGATTATTTTGAAGAAGTCTACGTAGGTACATTTTAACTGAAGGCTGCTATTTTGTTTAGAGCTCTGCCTCATTAGGACGCCGGCTACCGTATCCAACCAGTTATTATTGAAAATGTATGAGATCTAACTCATTTGGCAATGGTTTGGCAACCATATATTTCTAAAAACTGCTTGGATACCTACGTAGCCTTATAATGAGGTAGGACACTTTTTACTTCTCGAATTAACTCGCATATTAAATGAACTAGTACCATAATAAGCATTCAAAAGATCGAGACTATGATATTTCAATGATTTACCCGTAAGAACTGCAAAGAAAGCTCTCATGATGGACTGAGCGAGGTTGTGGTACTTCGTGGACACGTGTTCCTTGGTGTTGCGCCACACTATCTCCATCGGCACGTAGAACTGCAGCGTGTAAGTGAAGAAGATGGCCAGGACTATGAAGCACTTCGCCAACAATGCTGGGCTGTAATTTAAGAATAAATTCATCATATCGGTTCTGTAGGTATGGTAATCAAAATGTTAAGAGTAAGTTTCCGACTTCGATCTCGGCTAACTCTGTAGGAATCGAGAACTCCCGCATAGGCGGACTATAGTAAAGGTTTTACCATAATTATTTGAATGTTACACGGGTGTTAAACCTATGCACCTATGGATTTTTCTATTTTGTATTTAACACTAGCTCGGTGATGGTGTCGGAAAACATTGTGAGTAAGCCTGCACGCACAGTCGAATGGATTGACCTTGACTAGTTCGGGACAAAAACGAAAAAGGTAGAAGACTTAGACCTACTGTCCACAACGGCATAGCTTCATAGACGCGTATTCGTCATTATACGCTTGGTGTACGCCTGCTTGCAGCTTACATACAAAAGCAAAACTATGTAACTCTGTCGACGGAGCGTCAAAGCCTGCATGCAGCGACGCGAGCGCGACTTAGGTATATAATAATGATGAATACGCGTCTATGAAGCTACGCCGCGTGGACAGTAGGCCTTACACAAAACATATTATGTACTTACTTAAATAGGACATGTATATTTTCTAGACAAGCTCTGTAAATATAAAACAGAGTTTTCAATAGGAAACTTACATTTCATGTGGGTCGGTAGGCAGGTTAAGCGTGATGCTGCCCATAGCATCATTTCCGTACTTGACGTAGCCCAGAAATCCCATGAGCATGTAGAGCATAACTACCACTGTCATAGTGATGTTGAGGACTCCAGGGCAGCCGAGGAAGTGCTGCGGCTTCGCCATGGTGTTCTCAACCGGCAACACCACCCCGATGCCTTCCATTGCGAATATAACTGTACTGGAATGAAGGGTTAATCATTATTAAAGTTACATAGTGACGATAAATCGCGAAAGTACTTAATCATTATTATAGTTACCGAGAATGCATCGCGAATGGAACAATTCGATGAAAGTTAATTTGAGATCGACTCGCGTATTTACGACTAATAACTTTGATTATTTGGTTGTAAGTTGTTCGTCAAAAAGTTGATTACAATGAAAGAAGCCTTTAAGTCATAATTAAGATAATATAAATTTAATATAAAAATGAAAAATATAATAATGTATAACTTGTGTGAAACTTCACACAAGTTTTCAGTGCCTTGGAGGTAAATGAGTTGCCAACACATTGTAACGTAGAAAATCAAAGTTACTTTGAAAACAATATAATATAACTTATAATGTAATTAGTGGACAATGTTATTCCGATTTCCGATAATCACAGCGCCTTATTGGCTTTGAAGAGTTTGTAGCACGTGGGATTCACTTAAATACTTTAGGGCGAGCTTATTCTTTAAAACAAAAAAAACTACCTAAAAAACTGAAAAGCAAAAAATAATTTTAATAAGACATTCATCAAATGCGCTTATTGTCTAAGCCTATTAATTAAATTGTATTTTACGTGCTAGGTAGGTACCTACTAATCTGTTTGAAGTCGGTGCCAAGCCACCCAACCAAGGTACCCAGATTACGTACCTACGTCCGCGGATTAATAAGTAACCCTTTATAATACATAATATTATTATATATTATTTTTTATTACCTTTGGCTTGGCACCGACTTCAAACAGATTAGTAGGTACCTACCTAGCACGTAAAATACAATTTAATTAATAGGCTTAGACAATAAGCGCATTTGATGAATGTCTTATTAAAATTATTTTTTGCTTTTCAGTTTTTTAGGTAGTTTTTTTTGTTTCTTTTTTTTTTGAAGTCGGTTTAATTTTTTTTAAAAAAAGTTAGTTTATTTTTCTATTTTTAGTGTGAATAACACGTAGGTAGTGAGTAAAACTCTTTCATAATAATGATAGCGAAAATACGAGTAGAATTGTATTATTTGATAATAATATTAGGTATTCATTAAGTGTTCAGCACCATGGGTAGGAGGAGAATGCGTTTATGCACCATAACCGCAGGCTAGCTAGACCCGCGGCCGTGTGTGGGACTCGAGACCGAAGCGTCCGCTACCCACTACACTCCCCCGGTTTCTCCTTCACACCCGATTAGGACGAGCCGGTGCTAACCTTATTGGCTAGTGACCAGCCCATCCCCGGGTAATCATCAGCTTAGCTGCAAAAGTACATGAAATACAACTAACGTTCCACATATTCCTACAACACTGAAAGAATTATCCCCTAACTCCTAACCGTTAAGGAGTTGTACTTTCCATCATCACCTTAGCTGCAAAAGTACATGAAATACAACTAACGGTCCACATATTCCTACAATACTGAAAGAATTATCCCCTAACTCCTAACCGTTAAGGAGTTGTACCTTCCATCATCAGCTCATCAACATAAAATGATGTCTATCGGACGCAAAAACTTGAATGGCTTCAGAAAAAACAAGTAACGCGTAGGCGCAGCCTATAAAATTTGAGGTTTTCCCTTGATTTTTCCGGGATCCCATCATCAGATCCTGACATGGTGACAATGGGACCACCTCTGAACTATGCACTTTCAAATAAAAAAAGAATTATTTAAATCGGTCCACAATTGACGGAGAAATCGACGGACATACATAAAAAAAAAAAAAAAAAATACATACAGTCGAACATATAACCTCCTCCTTTTTTGAAGTCGGTTAAAAACCACTCTTAATGTAAATCTTACCCGATGAACAGAGGCAGTTTTCCGATATCCTCCGACATAGGCTGTGACTTTACATCTGGGAAGCCATCGCAGATGTAATACAGGCAGATGGCGAACGTCAGCACCAGTAGGAAATTGGCGAAACCAGAGAATGGAGCCAGATACTTTAAATTCTTGATTTGTGTGAACAGCAAGATTGGTACTAGGAACATCAAGCAGTACATAGTCTTGGAGATGCCGTTGTCGGGGTAGAAACGGTCGATGATCTGAAATTGAGAAAAAAAATGATAGTAATTATTACTTACTTGATTTGTCAGATGGAACATTTGGTAGAGGCCTTACCCTGTGCGACATCCCAACCATGACAAATAATGTGATGTTTATTTTTTAACAAGTCTACTTTTAGTTACTGCTGCTCACTTTAGCAGGGAAGAAAATTCCGGTTTTCGTCATGATTTTTAGTAAGTATTGGGTTTAGAAAACTCTATTTTCTCAGATGCTGTGGCTTATGCTGCAAGTCAGCTTAGGCCGAGGCAAGGACCCTATCAGCCATTTCTGTGGGTATCCTTCTCTTCTAATTGATATGTCTGAGTGAGTGGATTTCGTGTGTGCAAATAAATGTCTTTCTTTATTTTCCGCCACCAAATAGGTACCTACTCGTAGCTAACTAGGGGAAAGTGCATTTTAACTTTGAAAGACGTATAACTCAAAAACAATCTCTTTGCCATTTGAACTGCCTATACTCCTACGTTTTAGATGAAGTGAAATTAATGAGATTGTCTTGTAAGCGGTCCAACATACCTGCACTACAGAGTCAACGAGCAATATGACATACACTGCGCAAGCGCCAAGAATGGTAAATGCCATCGTCCAGTCCACAAATATCCTGAAAACCATAAATTATACCAATTTATAATCGTATATTATTCCTAGATTATATTAATTATAGTAATTAGGTATATTTAGATTTATAGTAGCAGAGGCGGCGGAAGGCGTGGGCGACGTGGGCCACCGCCCACGGCCTCGCGGTCCAAGGGGCCTCGCGCCTCGAAAGCCCGTGAACGAAAATCTAGCATCTAGCAATAAATAATAAAAAAAACCGGCTAGCAAGTATCTGGCAATACTAACCTACCACATTCGTTTTAAAAAAATCTAATTTGGCAAAATTTGCTGGCGTTTCGGGTGGTGAATGACGCGGGGAATCCTTGCTTCGCCCGCTTAGCCTAGTCAACGAATAATTTGTGGATGGAAAAGTCGAAAGCGCGAACATAGATGGAGCAAACAGAATGGGAAATCCCCAGCTAGTTTGGTCAATGAATGCTCACAAGGGGAGTGTGGATAGAAAAGTCGAAAGCAGAAACTTTGACTTAGGAACTTTGTTTGGACTAGTTAGGAGATAAACATACTAAAAGTCCTTACCCCTCCGAGGTGAGCCCGAGGGGAGGGGGCACATGTTTTTTGCTTACTTCTCGAAAACGGTGCTTTGTACGAAATTTTGTTGTACTACATAATAAAAGCTAATTAAATTCTCTACAACTTTGTCTTTTGCACTTTGTATCTATCCTCTCGCCAATCGTTGCCTAGCTATGAGCTTCTAAAAGTAGTTTCAAAAGTGTGTTTTTTTTTCTGGAGGACTTAGACCGCTCGGATGTCACTGCAGATTACATAACTAGAGCCATGAATGAAATTTATAAGCACAATATGGAGGCTAACAGTGACTGTCAGTTCTCCATTACAGAATTGCGGGCTGCAGTATCAGGGCAAGTGCCAAATGACAAAGCGATCATTGGAAAAGATGTTGACTTGGTAGTTCTGCTTATAGCAAGGACTCCACCTGACCATGATATTATCTTTGTCAAGCCTAGTAGAGGTAAAGTACCTACCACCTATTATTCAAGTCAGGAATTGCAACAGCTAGGCCTGAAAGACATATTATTTCTTCACGCCTTCACGGGATGCGACACCACTACTGCTGCAGTTCGGAGAAGCAAGGTTGGTTTTTGTAAACTGTACTTGAAAAAACCTGAGATCCGTCAAGCCGCAGAGGTGTTTTCGAACCCCCTTCATCGCATGCTGACATAAGAAAAAATGGAAACTTATGCTTTTTAAGGTTGTATGGAGCGAAACCATCCAGTCAGTATCAAATGTCCAAACCAGACATTTCCTCCCTTCCACCAACTGAGGGAGCAGCGTTGGAGCACTCTTTCCGAACCATCAGGTACAGGCTTGCCTTGGACAAGACCTTTGTCCTGAACTATGGGGATGGAAACGGAATGAAAGCAAACTCTTGGTTCCTGTTCCAACTAAAGAACCAGCTGCACCGAAAGAAATATTGAAGCTGATATTTTGCCGGTGCACTACTGATTGTAGTAGTGCTAGATGTGGGTGTAGGAAGGCTTCCATTCTATGCTGTGCTCTACCATTTGCCACAATTGCAATGGAAGCTGCACGAATAGCATTTTCATGTTGGAGGACAATGATGATGGGGATGATGAAGCAGAAGTTGTAGCTTACGTTCCATAATCTGCTAACGATTTGACCGATGACGAGAAAGAAGAGGCAAAAGTTAAGGAACCACAACCAGGCCCGTCATGCCCAAAGAGGAGGCGAGTGGTTAAGTAATTCATGCATAGGGGGTGTTAGCGACGGCTCCTACTCTGTAGATTGTACTATGAAAGAATATTGTTAAGATTGCTTAGTCAGTAAGTTTTAGTTGTTTAAAAGCTTGCGCGGGTCGCCTATGGGCCAGTGCGTCCCGATTTGTTGTATAAGCCAGCCGCAGCCTAGAGCGCGCTATTTGTAAGACTTTAGTTTATATGTGAAGTTTAAAATTAAAGACCTAATTTGTAAATAGTGTAATCATTTCATATAGTTTTCACGAACTTTTGTGGATCAACTGAAGGCATACCCATCAAATGGTCATTCGAGCCCTGATCTTCGTGTTCTGCTTATGAAAATGGTGAAAACACGTAGCGCCACACGCCGAGAAACAGTGAGCCTTACTAAGGAAAAGATGGAACATCAGAACGACGAGGAACAGGCGGCAGGCCATGTTAAGGCGGCCTCGCTACCGCCTCCTACGGTCCCGTCGATTGCTGTATCATGCCATTCGAAGAGGTCCAATGTTTCCCTTGAAGCTCGGCGTAAGTGCTTATTGCTGGAGGCTGAAAAGAAAAAGGCTTTAATACAGATGTCACTCATAGATAGACAGCTGGAGGCTGATATCGCCAATTTGGAGGAAGAATACAGTCCAGAAGATTATGAGAAGGATAGTTCTCGACGCGACGAGGTCGAAGACTGGATGGAGAAGAGCCAGATAGAGATGGAGAAGCATGGAGCACCTAATGAACCAAACTGTCCGCTCCCGCCTATGGCTACGGACGCTACACTCCAGATGCTGGCCACAGCAGTAAAAAACTTAAGTTCTCCCATCCACCGTAAGGCAGACGACAAATTTTTAAGCCGCTTGTGCACGCCAAAGGATTTACCAGAATTTTCCGGTGACCCACTGGACTGGTTACAGTTCAAGAAGGCTTATGAAGAGTCTACAGAGTTGTGTAATTTCTCGGCAAAGGAAAATATTTGGAGATTACGAAAATGTTTGCGCGGTCAGGCAAAAGAAGCTGTCTCGGCGCTACTTATAAGTGCCACGTCAGCAGATCGCATAATGAATACATTACAACTGCGTTTCGGCGATCCCGACTACATAACACACAGGTTAATACAAGACCTTAAGAAACTGCATCCTGTATCTCAAGAGTATTCAAAGGACATTGTTATGTTTTCCATAAAAGTGCAAAATATCGTGGAGGCTCTACGTGCCATCGGCAGAGAAGAATATATTGAAGGTATGAGCTTAGTAAACATAATTCTCTCTAAGTTGCCGACAGTACTTATATCAAAATGGTCAGATTACAGCTTCACATTGATTACAACAAAACTTAAGCCACGATTAGAAATATTGTCGGATTTTTTGAACGCAGAAGCAATAAAGATATCAACTACCGCAAGCACCTATTTATTGAATACTCGCACCGATGGTTTCAGACATAAACATAACGATAAATCTCATGTTGTTCTACTGCAATCCACCGATAAGCATACCGATGATATGACCAAATGTCAATTCTGTCGTACATCGATACATAAACTCACAGACTGTAAGAAATTTAAGAAATCATTATGCAAGATTAGATGGCAATACGTCAAACGCCATGGTGTATGTTTCAAATGCCTGGAATCGAAACATAAACAAACATCGTGTCCGGCACCGGCGTGCGATAAGGATCATTGTGGGCGCGCACATCACAGAATGCTTCATTATTCTTATAATAATAACGACAGCGAGAGCTTACCGCAGCAAAACTCACAGGAAACGCAAGCAGAGCCCGTTATAACTCAAGCAGTTACTCATGTAAACGCGAGTGAGTGCAAAGTATTGTTAAAAGTTGTGCCGATTCGTGTTTATACTAGGGACGGCGGTTGTATAAACACTAGTGCTTTGTGTGATGACGGTTCCACTGTAAGTATGGTAAGCGCTGAGCTTGCCACTCGGGCCGGGTTACACGGCCGCCGTGAAACAATGCGTGTCTGTGGGCCGTGGAGTGACAGTGAAGTAATTTATGATACGACTGTGTTGGACTTACAAGTTTCCGGTATGGACAATAAGGTTCATAGTATTAAGGCACGTAGTATTAAAGAATTAAACTTGCCGACCCAAAAGTTGTCGATTGTTGATTGTGATATGTACTCTCATCTTAATCAAATCAAACATAACTTGTGTACTGTTGATACCAAACCTGAGATTTTAATAGGTCAGGATAATTATCACTTGTTGTTACCTCTAAATGTTGTATTAGGTAAACCAAATGAGCCGTCCGCTACCCTGACCCCTTTAGGCTGGAGCATTCATGGTTGTGTACACATCCCGGGAGCGACGCGCGGCGCGGTCTGCGCCACCAGCTCCTCGAACGACATCCAACCCGTCCTACACGTCTCCGAGCTGCGAACTGAGGATCGCGACTTGCAGGCACTGCATGAGGAGGTACGACGTAACTTCACGCTGGAATCAATGGGAGTAGCAGGTAAGCCTAGAGTTAATGTAGACGATGCTCGCGCCGTTGAGCAGCTGGAGCGGACCGCTCAGCTGATTGATGGGAGATGGCATGTTGGCCTGCCCTGGAAGAACCCCAATTGTGTAATGCCAGATACGTTTCATGGTGCACTGAAGAGGTTAAAGGGAGTGGAGCGTAAAATGAGTAAGGACAAAGGCTACGCGAAAAGGTATTCCGAAAGGATTAAACACTTATTAGATAACGGTTTTGCTAGGGAACTTAAGGATGCACACCGCACGAAACGGACGTGGCATTTACCACACTTCGCGGTTGACAACCCTAACAAAGACAAGTTGCGCCTTGTCTTCGATGCCGCCTACAAGTGTGACGGTATGTGTTTAAATGACTATCTACTAAAGGGGCCTGATCTACTTAACTCATTATTCGGAATCATGCTGCGCTTCAGAGAAGAAAAAATAGCAGTAACAGGTGATATTCAGGATATGTTTCTTAGAATAAAGATTATTCTACAAGATCAAGACGCTTTAAGGTTTCTATGGAGAGACGACCCTTCGGGAATGGTACGTATTTTTGCAATGACGTCACTCATATTTGGTGGGAAATGTAGTCCATTCATTGCACAATTTATAAAGAATAAAAACGCACAACAATATAAGTCTTTGTTACCAGCAGCGGTTGATGCTATTGTCAACTCACATTATATGGACGATTACATACAAAGTCTTCCGAATGAGAAAACAGCAATTGATATGGTAAAAAATATTACTTATATACACGAAAAGGGTGGTTTTCACATGCGGAATTGGACTAGCAACAGCGTTGCTGTTCTAGACTCCGTACCAAAAGATACTTTGGGGCCTGTAGCCGTAAAGTTCAAAATTGATCAACAGAGTGATGGCGAACGCACACTTGGACTTATTTGGTATCCAAGTACTGATGAATTGGCGTTCGATGTCTCTTTTAAGCGCATACCCGAAAGTATCATGCAGGGCAATGAGAGGCCTACCAAAAGAATAATGCTTCGCGTAATTATGTCTGTTTTTGACGTTTATGGTTTTCTCGCACCTATTACTATCCAAGGTAAGATGTTACTGCAACATACCTGGCGACTTAAAATTGGCTGGGATGACGCCATTTCAGATGAAATTTACTCCAAATGGCAAGATTGGATTATGACACTAAAATCTATAGACAAGGTTCGTATACCTAGATGTTATCAAAGTGCTACGAGGTCGTCGACCGCTACGACAGGGCCAGCGCAAGCGCCCGACTACGACGACAGTGCTACGGACAAGGGCCAGTGTTATAGGTACTTACAATTACATTTATTTTGTGACGCGAGCCAACAAGGTATATCAGCGATCGCGTACTGGCGATGGTTATCTACGGATAATAAAATATGTGTTGCAATGATAGCCAGTAAATGTAGAGTTGCGCCGGTTAAGCAGGTAACAGTACCACGTCTTGAACTACAGGCTGCGTTGCTAGCAGCGAGACTTGCTCAAACTATAGTAAAGGAACATAGGTTAACGCCGGAGCGGCGATTCTTTTGGTGTGATTCGACTACGGTGCTACATTGGTTGCGCAATAACACGCGCACTTATAAGACATTCGAGGCAAACCGACTCGGGGAGATTGATGATCTCACGAGTGCATCGGAATGGAGGTACGTACCTACGAAGGTAAACGTAGCGGATATAGCAACACGAGATAGTTTCAATTATGATTGTTTTTTAAATGAATGGTTACACGGTCCTCAATTTTTGTATGAGAATGAAACTTCTTGGCCGCACGATGTTTTGGAACCTGAAATAATGATTGAAAATGAGTTTGTTGAAGATTATGTAGGAACCATTCAGAATATTGCTGACTTACCTCTTCCTGACTGCGAGAGGTTCTCCTCCTGGCTTCGTCTACTAAGGTCCACTGCTGCTGTACTAAAGTTCATCAACAAATGTAAAAAGGTAAATAACATTGATGACTGCACGATGATGGAGCAAGCAGAAAGTCTGCTACTGCGAAAGGCGCAAGCTGACTCATTTTCTATGGAGATAAGTTCCATTAAAAGTGGTAAGTGCTTAGCACGTGATAGTAGGCTACGCAATTTGACGCCGTACCTAGATGGCCAGGGACTTCTTCGCCTTGGCGGCCGAATTGATGCTGCTACGGATGTTGCGGTGGAGACTAAAAGGCCTGTCATCCTGGACGGGCGGCACTCCATTCCTAGGCTATTGATCAGACACTATCATGTAAAGGCAGCACATGGCAATCAAGAAACAGTCGTAAACGACATTAAACAGAGGTACTGGATTATAAGACTGCGTCCTACGATTAAGTACACAGTGTCACGCTGCATGCTCTGTAAAATTAGGAAAGCAAAACCGGAGGTACCAAGGATGGGTGACCTACCTGCAGCGCGCGTAGCTCATCACCAGCGTCCATTTACACATTGTGGACTAGACCTGTTTGGACCAATGGAAGTGTCAATCGGACGCCGCAGGGAAAAGAGGTATGGAGTTCTTTTTACTTGCATGACAGTTCGCGCAATTCATATCGAGTTAGTATCATCTCTTACTACAGATTCTTTGATAATGGCATTACGCCGAATGGCATCCAGGCGTGGATGGCCGCTACATCTTTATTCAGATAATGGTACAAATCTGAGAGGAGCTGATGCTGAATTAAGAAAATCCTTTCAGGAGTTGGACAACAACGTTTTAAAAAATGAAGCGTTGAATCTAGGTACAAAATGGACGTTCATTCCACCTGCTAGTCCACACTGGGGTGGGGCGTGGGAGCGCCTTATCCGCAGTGTAAAAGCCTCCCTCAAGGTAGTTTTGAAAGAGCGAGCTCCGCGAGAGGAAGTCCTAAGCACGTTATTAACCGAAGTGGAAAATATTGTTAATGGTCGTCCACTGACCCATGTCTCAGTGGAACCACATAGTGCAGAAGCCTTATCGCCCAATCATTTCCTTATTGGTGCTTCTACTAATTTACCCATTGCAGGAGCCTTTGACGACTCTGACCTGTCTCTCAGAAAGCAGTGGCGACAGTCACAGCGTTTGGCAGACATGTACTGGCGGCGATGGGTGAAAGAATATTTGCCAACTTTGATTTCTCGGTCTAAATGGCGGCAGGACCAGACGGCCTTAAAGGTAGGTGATTTTGTTTTTATGGCGGATCCTGACTCGCCACGGAACGTCTGGCCACGAGGCATCATAGAACGAGTGTTCGCAGGTAGGGATGGTCGAGTTCGAGTTGTAGAAGTGCGAACTTCGACCGGAGTGCTGCGCCGATCCGCGGCACGCGTCGCCCCTGTTCCCTTATGTTAGGAGTGCTGTTCCAGCACTGGGGTGGGGAATGTTAGCGACGGCTCCTACTCTGTAGATTGTACTATGAAAGAATATTGTTAAGATTGCTTAGTCAGTAAGTTTTAGTTGTTTAAAAGCTTGCGCGGGTCGCCTATGGGCCAGTGCGTCCCGATTTGTTGTATTAGCCAGCCGCAGCCTAGAGCGCGCTATTTGTAAGACTTTATTAGTTTATATGTGAAGTTTAAAATTAAAGACCTAATTTGTAAATAGTGTAATCATTTCATATAGTTTTCACGAACTTTTGTGGATCAACTGAAGGCATATCCATCAGGGGGAATATTTTTTTAGTTAGTTAAGAATCTTGAAATCTACGGTAGCAGCTAAGAACAATTAAATGCCAGAAAATGTGAGAGTGTAGAACACATTTTTCAAAATCGACCACTTTTAGAAGCTCATAGCTAGGCAATGATTGGAGAAAGATACAAAGTGTAAAAGACAAACTTGTAAAGAATTAAATTAGCTTTTATTATGTAGTACAGTAAAATTTCGTACAAAACACCGTTTTCGAGAAGTAAGCAAAAAACCAAACAACGGGACCTTCTTCGTGCCACACCCCCCCTCGGGCTCACCTCGGAGGGGAAAGGACTTTTAGTATGTTTATCTATTAACTAGTCCAAACGAAGTTCCTAAGTCAAAGTTTCTGCTTTCGACTTTTCCATCCACTCTCCCCTTGTGAGCATTCATTGACGAAAGGATTTCCCATTCTGTTTGCTCCATCTATGTTCGCGCTTCTAAGCACATGCAGTCATGCAATCATGCGACGACGCATGTGCCTAATATTTTAATGTATACTCACCGGCAATGAAACTTGGCAACTGGGCTTTTTTCATACAAACATGGTCACTTTAGCGTCAGCGAAAATTGAGCGGTTTTTGGCAATTTTTGAAACTGTGATTCAAAAATTGGGCGTTTACCTCTCTATCGTAATAATCATTGCACAGCTGCAAATAGTTTTCTATCTATGAGACGCTAAAAAGACCATGTTTGTATGAAAAAAGCCTAGTTGCCAAGTTTCATTGCCGGTGAGTGTATTTCCAACAGATTTCGATGTCAGAATAAGTGTTGCGTTTCATTGTATGAGAACTTATAAATAAAAATAAATCCATCCTCTTGTGTCATCCATCAGGGGGCCTCGCAAAATATATCTTGCCCACATCAAAATTTGGTCTTGCCCCGCCACTGTATAGTAGGTACGCTGTGACGCTGTGTTTACTAAACTAATATAGTAGATGTTATCTCTGCTCGATTCTGCAGGTAGGTAGGTATCTGTTTTTTTGATACAACCAATTTTAAATGGATGTTAAGGAAGTATGCAATGGATTAGGGATAGGTTGCCTATAAAAAAATAAGCCGCAACTAAAAATCATGCTTAAGGCTTTCTTTACGAATAAAAAAAAATTATAAGTTCAAAAAAAAAATTGAAGTTTCAAAATAAGTTGTGGTTAAAATTAAATAAAATAAGAAACAAAAGACGATGAAAAAATCTTACTAGAACAAATTCTTAAAAACCAAAATAAAATTGTGACCGAATCACGAACAGTAGAAAATAATGATTGCATAATATGTATGTTAAGGACAGCGGAGACAACGAGTTGATTTACGCATAAAATTGATTAAAATGTATATAGTTACGTAGGATTTATCGAGAATATGTGAAATAAATATAAATCTTATTAGTAACTTAAGAAATGTAATAGGAATTAAGCGTAGAATATGTAAGACTTGTAGTTTGGTAAGTGTTTTTTACGTAGATTTTAGATTTCCAATAAGAATAATGGTTGAAATATGTAAATAAGTTATGTTTCTAGTTGGAATTAACGTAAACTTTAAGACCATGAATGAAACATGTAATTTCTAATTGGATTAGTAATAAAAATTAGCGAATAATGTGAGCCTACAAAGTAAAAATGAGATCGAAACTATGTAACTTTTAAGCGGCTCTCTTTAAGGTATTGCCCCGAGGTACTTAAGTAATGTGGGTTGGCCAAGGGGGCATTCCTTAGTGTACGACCATATAAATATAGGATCAAGAAGAGGAATAAAGAAGCTTCCTGAACAACCTGTGTTTCCCTCAGTCCCCAACAACGCCTGGTCCTTCGAGCCGGATGAGGAAAACCGCGAACCCAGGAAGAATGGTCGTCACTAGGAGTCAAGCCGGGAACGACGAGGGATACCCCCAACGGCGAGTTTTCGTCGATGCACCGCGCTCGCCGTCCACGTCCGGCCCCCCCGCACCCCCGATCGGGGGGGGCCCCGCCGAACTCGACGTGTACGACCGAGCGGAACCTGCGGCATCGACGGAGAGGAGAAACGTGTCCTCGCCGGGTGTCTCTCGCCCCGCGCCCCGGGCCGAGAGCAGGAACGCACCCTCGCCGGTGGCCTCTCGCCCCGCCCCCCGGATCGAGAGGGGGACCCCTGCCGTCGCCGGCGCCCCGCACGCCGCCGCCGCCGGCGCTCCGCACGTCGCCGCCAGCGCTCCGCACGTCGCCGCCAGCGCTCCACACGCCGCCGCCGCTCCGCACGCCGCCGCCAGCGCTTCGCACGCCGGCACCCCGTACGCCGCCGCCGCCCGGCACGCCGCTGACGTCACCGCGCCGCTAGGCCGAAGCAGCTCGCCGATCGAAAGAGAAGATGAACCCACCCGCTGCGCGCCCCGAAGAAAAGCGAACTCGCGCAGATCCACTGCAAGCGCCATCGCCCGCATACAATATGAAGCCGAGAAGGAGCTCGCCTTCATCCGCCAGCAAGAACTACAAATTCAAGCGGAATTAGTAAAGAAGAGGCTGGCTGCAGACATGGCTGCTCTGGAAGATAGTAACGAGGAAGAGGATGAAGAGCCACCCGAACAGCTGACTCAACGCGTCGCATCGTGGCTACAAAACAACACCGTCGGCACAGAGGTTCTCCAGGCGGGGAACACCGAATTCCCATCGGCCCCTCCGCCTACTGCTGCTACATCGGGACTCGAACGAGTCGAAGCTCGCCAAGCAAGGGCTGCGTGGGAAGAGCCGCGGAAGGAGCGCCCACCAGCATCGGCAAGAGCGCATGGCCGAGGAGCTGAGCAGCTAGCAGAAGTTCTGCAGAAGATGTTGACCAGACGTCCACCACCACGTCAAGCAGCAGACCTGCCAATATTCTCCGGATCGCCGACTGAGTGGCTTCAATTTAAGGCAGCGATGGAAGAAACGACAGCCATCTTCGAGTTCACACCAATTGAGAACTTAGCAAGGTTGAGGAACTGTCTACGAGGGGAAGCCAGAGAAGCCGTGGCTCCTCTACTTGCCGCAACAACATCGCCGAGCCAAATAATGAAGACGTTGGAGCAATGTTTTGGTCGACCGGAACTTATCGTCGATCGAGCCCTGGAAGAACTGAAGAGGCTTCCCAAACTGGGGGGAGCAACAAATGAACTAAATACGTTCGCCGTGAAAGTCCAGAACACAGTTGCTGTGCTTAAGAGGATCAAACAGGGGTACCTCCACAACCCTCTGCTGATCAGAGAGATCCTCGAGAAGCTCAGCCCGCACCAGCGATCGAGGTGGTACGACTTCGCCGAGACTGCAATGGGAGCCAGCGAGGAACCAGAGATCGTCCTCCTGTCTCAATTTCTGATGAGGGAAGCTGATCGGGCTTTACGCCATGGATTTTGCGCAAGCTTGAACCTCAAGAAAGAACCACAGCGACCGCAAGGAAGAGCAGTTGACTTCAAGAACCGAAAAGCAGTTTTCGCTGTGTCTGAAGAAAAGAATGAAGCCGACGCGCCGAAGACACAGAACTTCAGATGCCCTTCATGCGAGCAGGAGCATCCACTCACAAAATGCTCTCAATTCTTTGCGAAGAAGATCCAAGAACGGTGGACCATCGCAAAAGACGCAAGAATATGCTTCAAGTGCCTGACTAGCAGACACCGAAGAATAAATTGTCGGGCGAAACCCTGTGGTGTCAACGGGTGCAGAAGACCGCATCACCGACTGCTCCACGATGAATCAATGACATCAGCCGCCGTGGCCTCTACGGAATCAGAAGAGACAGTGGTCACCACCTTAGCCACCACCAACCGAGAGGTGAAGCTGAAGATCTGTCCGGTCACACTCTCCGGACCCAAAGGGGAAGTCAAGACCTACGCGCTCTTCGATGAAGGGTCGACGGTCACTTTACTCGACAACAGTGTGGCTGAGGAGATTGGAGCAGAAGGTCCCTACAGAACTTTGAATATGCACGGGATCAACTCCGAGCGACGTGACACCAACAGCCGCCTGGTCAAAATTAACATCCGAGGTCAACAAGGACGTCATCACGTCATAGCTGCGAGAACCATCGGCAACATGAACTTACCGACGCAGTCTATAGCCGAGCAACTACTGCAGCTGGATCACCTCAAAGATCTGAAGAAAGAAGAGCTTTGCTACGATCAAAAACAACCGCGAATTTTGATTGGCAGCGATAACTGGCAACTGATCGTGTCCAGAGAGCTACGTTTGGGGAAGAAGAATCAACCCGTCGCCTCACGAACTCAATTGGGCTGGGTTATACATGGCAGCATCCCCAAGAAGATCATCAAACAAGATGATGAGAACGTCCTCTACGTTTGTACAATCAAGCAACACGAGGAAGACCTGCAAGAGATGGTCAAGAAGCACTTCGACATCGACGCCCTGGGAATAGCGCAGAAGTCCAAGATCAGCGAACGTGATCAACGAGCCATTGATATCTTCGAGAAGACCGCAAAAAGAAGAGAAGATGGTCACTATGAAGTGGGACTCCCTTGGCGGGCAGATGATGTCAAGCTGCCTTTGAGCTACAACAATGAACTACAAAAGTTATGGCGACAGAAGATCGACTGGGATGATCAAATTCCCTCACCCAGCGCTGAAGTTTTCGCTCAATGGCTGAGAGACCTGGAACACATCAGCCACATCGAACTACCGCGAAGCTACAACGGGGGGAGGCCAGTCATGAACCGCCAACTGCACGTCTTCTGTGATGCAAGTGAAGACGCCTACTGTGCAGCCGCTTATTGGAGGCTGGACCAAGAAGATGGAGCAGTGGAGACTACCTTGGCCGCAGCCAAAGCCAGGGTTACGCCGCTCAAGACGCAAACGATCCCACGATTGAAACTACAAGCGGCGCTGGTTGGAGCTAGACTAGCGGACAGCGTCGTGAAGGAACATCGATGGAACGCCGATGCAGTCATCTATTGGACAGATGCTCAAGTGGTTCTCCATTGGATTCACAACAACAGCCGGCGCTATTCACCATATGTAGCACATCGGCTGGGAGAGATTGCCGAATTAAGTTCCGTCCATCAATGGAGATGGGTGCCAACGCACCAGAACGTGGCAGATCTAGCCACCCGATCGGGATACGTCCCTAAGAACGCGGAAGACACATGGTATACCGGCCCAGAATTTTTGAAGAAACCCATGAACGAGTGGCCGCAGAACCTGATGAACTATGAAGATCAAGAGCAAGAGCAAATCGTCCTACACGCTTCGGATTCTGACGTCAAACTCAGCAGTTTGCCAGACATCACTCGCTTCTCGAACTACGAGCGTCTGATAAGAACTACTGCACTGGTTCTACTCTTCATCGAGAAACTCAAGAACAAGAGGGCGAAGCTGGACGTTGAACATCTGCGGAAGGCCGAGAAACTGTGGCAGCAACAGTCGCAGCTAGAAACGTTTCCGGCTGAGATTGAATCACTGAAGAAAGGAAGAACGATTCCCAGATCGAGTCCACTCTACAAACTCGATCCTATCTACGAAGACGACCTGCTCAAAATCAGAGGAAGAATTGGAGCTGCACACGTCCCAGCGGAGACCAAGAAGCCGATCATACTGAGTGGAAGACACCCGTTCACGAGACTTCTGGTAATGCGAGAACATAAGAAAGCGGGACATGGCGGCCGAGAGAGAGTCGTGAATGATTTGAAACAGAGATACTGGATATTGAAGTTACGACCTACCGTGCGATCCATCACCAAGGATTGTCCCTTCTGTCGACTGAGAAGAGCACACCCTCGGATGCCACCCATGGGAGATCTACCTCAAGAACGGTTAGGAGCATTCCAGCGTCCATTTTCCTACTGCGGCTTGGATTATTTCGGACCTATGACCGTCACCGTCGGACGACGACACGAGAAGAGATGGGGAGCTCTATTTACGTGCCTGACTACACGGGCTGTTCACATCGAACTGGTAGCTTCTCTCTCAACGGACTCAGCTCTGATGGCGATCAGAAGGATGGCAGCACGAAGAGGATGGCCGACCATCATATACTCCGACAACGGCACGAACTTCAGAGGAGCAGACGTAGAACTTCAGCGAGCTATAAAAGAGTGGGCTCCGGAACTTAAACAGTTGGGACTGCAACACCGAATGAAGTGGAGGTACATACCTCCTGGCGCTCCAAATCAGGGAGGCGCTTGGGAAAGAATGGTCAAGTCGGTGAAGATCGCTCTTCAAGCCACACTGAACGAGAAGTCTCCGAAAGAAGAGGTTCTACAGACTCTACTGGCTGAGGCTGAATATTCAATCAACGCAAGACCACTTACACATGTCTCAGTCGAGCAAGATGATCCTGAGGCATTGACCCCGAACCACTTTCTGATTGGGTCATCGACCGGCCTGCCTACCACTGGAACCTGCGAACATGCGGATCGTCGAACCTGGCGCGCTGCCCAAGCATTGGCTGACGAATTCTGGCGGCGCTGGATACACGAGTACCTGCCTACGCTGGTGCCACGTCGCGAATCCCCACGAGATCAACGAACTCTTGCAGTGGGAGACATCGTCATAGTGGTGGACTCCTCATTGCCACGCAACACATGGCCTCGTGGCGTCGTGGAACGCGTCTACCCAGGCCCGGATGGACACGTACGCAGTGCCGACGTGCGAACTACGAGTGGAGTATTTCGACGACCGACATCCAGACTAGCTGTATTGGAGGTGGCTGGAGTGAAGAATGCTGATCCAGAGAACGAGAGACTGCCGCTGTCACCCTGAGAGGCTGCATCGAGATTACGCCGGGGGGAGAATGTTAAGGACAGCGGAGACAACGAGTTGATTTACGCTTAAAATTGATTAAAATGTATATAGTTACGTAGGATTTATCGAGAATATGTGAAATAAATATAAATCTTATTAGTAACTTAAGAAATGTAATAGGAATTAAGCGTAGAATATGTAAGACTTGTAGTTTGGTAAGGATTTTTTACGTAGATTTTAGATTTCCAATAAGAATAATGGTTGAAATATGTAAATAAGTTATGTTTCTAGTTGGAATTAACGTAAACTTTAAGACCATGAATGAAACATGTAATTTCTAATTGGATTAGTAATAAAAATTAGCGAATAATGTGAGCCTACAAAGTAAAAATGAGATCGAAACTATGTAACTTTTAAGCGGCTCTCTTTAAGGTATTGCCCCGAGGTACTTAAGTAATGTGGGTTGGCCAAGGGGGCATTCCTTAGTGTACGACCATATAAATATAGGATCAAGAAGAGGAATAAAGAAGCTTCCTGAACAACCTGTGTTTCCCTCAGTCCCCAACAATGTAATTATAATAATCTGATAGTAGGTGTTCTAGGTATTTTACAATGCTAGGTTACAAATAAAACCAGTTTTGATAAAACACATCCGTGTGTAGTGAATGCGACAGAAATAGATATGATAAATCGAGGTAGATATTAAGACAATCGTCTCTTTATGCTCACTGTATAAAATCTCAACGGATTTGACTGTAAGAGATTTTTTATTTGTAATGCAAACAGATAAATCTGCCTTTTTAATCCAGTATGTAGTACGTAGATATACTTTTGCGACATTAAAAATAAGTCCCTATTAAATATTACTATCACAATCACGCGACCAAGTCGTGTTTCAAAGGCGATTTCAAACCATTTGGTCGTTTGATCGACTGATTAATTATATCAATCTCAAGGAGAAGTGCCCAAGTCCATCTTGCTTTTTGTATTAATTGGCATTTTTACTCAATTGAAAAAGAGGTACATGTTCAAGATTTATTTCAAGGCATAAGGTTTCGATTTAGAACAGCATCCGTTATCTTTATTGCTTCGATAATTACCGTAATGTTATCCTTAACAACAAATATACCTATATTATTACACTGTATTTGTTATTACCTAGATGCTCTTGATATTTTTCTCAGAGGTCGTGGTCCTGTGGCAAATACTGCTTCCACTGTTTCTGCGTATCCTAGGGATGGCACCTTCGATACTTTAGAGACATCTTGGGATGTTTTTACCTGCAAACAAACAATAGGGCAAAGTTTAGAAGCAATATGTACCTATATCACATTTAAAGTCGTCTAATAATAAGTCTAATAGCTAGCCAGTCGAACTCCGAAAAAGTCCTACCGCCAATCAGATCCACAGCAGGAATCGAACCCACGACCAGTTTTTATACTTAGGTATATCCGAGTAATATAAACACTTTGTTCCACGGAGGCGGTATTAAAACATAATTAATGATAAATAGGTACTGCGTCCAACCACAACTTACCTAGATAGGTATGTATAATGTATGTTTGAGTTAACAATGTTCAAGTCACAAGAATAAACAAAGGTTGAGCTCGTCCTTAAACTTCCCTTGATCAGATGCAAAACGGTTTGCATTAAAACAAGTTTCGACGATCCATTGAAGGTCACTGGAACAAGCTTATAAAGCTATGCCGTGGTTCGCAATGTGCCTCGCATATACGATACCTATAAAGGTGCTCCCTCACCGGGAGCATTCGCGTGTAATGTAACATTATAGATTCGTCTTCCGAGCATTACATTACAACTACCTCCCTGACTGACGAGCGTTCGCGTGTAATGTAACATTATAGATTCTGCTGAGTGATTGATTACACATTGTATCATTACAAGTTGCGCATTGTAATGCTCGGTTCTCCTCCTTCACTGTTGTAATGCTCGAGTCTGTAACGTTACATTACACGCGAATGCTCCCGGTGAGGGAGCACCTTAAGCCAAACGTCCGATTCGACCGCCTCTGTGGAACAGTTGATAAGCCGCTCGGGTGTAAAACTCGGAGGTCGTTGGATTCCCGCTGGTTAGCTACCACAGGTGAAATCTGCCGCCATAACAGCTGTGTTCCGGCAAAATGAATGTCTCCCACATTCATTCACTAGCACATTTGAAACTATAGCCTCGAAGATCAGAGGAGCCTACAGTGTGACTACACATTGAGATAAGTTTCCTGGTGAAGTGTCTCTCAATGGAATAGGACGCAGTGGCCGCTAACCATCAGGTGGGCTGCGTGCCAGTCTGCAAACTGTTCTAGTATAAAAAAATAATGTAAATAATTATCAAAAGGCATTTATTTACCAGTAAAAAGACGCAATGCGTACAAATGTAGCCAAGAATGATGGTGCCGAATATGCCAACTACCGTGCCTGCATTCTTGAAGGCGGCGGGCATTGCAAGTATCCCGGAACCCAGGGAAGATTTGAGCAGATTTGCAAACGACCGGACATCCCTGAAAAACAAGAATATTGCATTATTTGTTGTAGGTAATGATCGAGAAATTGGCTATGTTTCGCGGGTTCGATCCCCGCACGGTACAAACATTTGTTAGCATGAACATGTCTGTTTGTATCGGTCTGGGTGTTTTGTATAATGTGTATGTATGTATTTACAAAAAAATTACGTTGTCTGGCATTCATAGCACAAGCTAAATGCTAAGTTTGGGCACAGTTTTACAAGTTTGGGGTTAGATGGCGCTGTGTGAATTATGTCCAGATATATGTATTATTTATTTATTTATTTTATGGTACTTAAATAAATATCCTGAAACATTTTTCTTCTTCAGCTTAGGTTTGTGATTACCAACCGCATTTGGTATATGGTCAGTTTCCAAAAAAGTGATTACGGATGGATTTAAATATTAGGACCTTTGCCCTGAGTTGGACATTTAAAAAAATGGGCTGATACTTATTGTCCTGCACAGCGCTATCTAAGCTAAGCAAAGCCTGTTAGAACAAGCTATTTTTTAAATATATTTTTTATACTTAGTTTACAAAAATGCATTATAATCTGACTAATATTTTTTTTAACATTGACACCAAAACAGTCATCAAATTAACGAATGTCTTTAGTTTAGCCCAAAATCAATATGATCGAATCATACGATGGTATCTACCATTAATACATATTGTTTTCTTTAAATAGTAACAACATATTAGCGCCAGTACGACCTAATAGTTTTGGATAATCGCCAGTTCCCTTTGCAACAATGTAGTACATATTTTTAGGACAAAGACGAAGACAAAATATTCTTTTTTTTTTACAGCCTATACCAGAAGTTTTACGACTCCTACAACTATTTGATTGTATAATATCATATTACCTAATTTACTAACATAACTTAATATATAAATTATATATCGAAATATGATATCTTTTGTGTGTGACAGTGTCCTATTTAAACATCGTAACTTAAACACAAATTAATCCATTTTTATCATTACGAGTATTTTGAATTTATTAGTGTAAAATACATGGCTCATAAAAAGCCCACTTTCTTTATTAGGTCAGTTTTTAAAATTGAAATTTGAAAAGACTCGCTCACACGCTACGAGCTACGCGAATCGGTAGCTAACTTGATGCGGCCACATAAGGAACCATTGTCAAAAAGGTTCCAAGTATCTTTGGCTATATTTTGACCGACCCATTTGACGATTGACTGATTTTGATGAGACCTGCCTGCGCTGATACTGTAAGCTGCCTACTTCAATCTACTAATGAAACAAAAGAGAACTACACAAATACTTACGAATTAGGATGTTCCAATTTTCTGTTTTCGAACGGATCATAATTTTTCTCCAGTTCATCTTCTTTGCATTTGGTGTTGATTGTGTTGATTGAAATTGTTGACGGGTATATTACGTTTTCGGTTATGATGGCTCTATGGAAGAAGGAATCGTTAGGTTAATTAAAAAGTCAAACAGGTATACAACATTATAAACAAATCAAACGCGTTTTTATATTATTATAATGTTTTTATGCTGCAAAGTAATAAACATTTTATACATTGAGTTACAATAATTGTAGTTCAATGATTTTATATAAGTTTGCAGCATAAAATAATATAATATTATACATTGTTATTACATGCAATTCTGGCACCTGCGTCATGTTTATAAATGAAGCAGATAAATTATTGCTACGAAAAAAGACTATTCATCGTTTATTTTTCATCGTATCATATTATAACATTTATTTATTTTTTATATTTGATTTATGTACTGAGAAATCTTCTCTCAGCAAACATTTAGACATTCGGAACAAACAATTCTATGAACTGGTGACAGACAGCGTCGAACAACCGAATACGGAATCCTGCATCGCGCTAGAGCAATGTAATTAAAACCACACCAAAGATGGTAAACATCGAACCATGGTCTCCAGCGCAGTCCACTTAACGTAGGATACTAACTTGTTCTCTCATACATTCTCAGATTCATATATTATTTAATTGGGAATTATAAAAAGTACCTAGTATCTAAAAAAATATGCACAAAATCCTGCCAATATATTATTTTATTACAATATCGCCTGAATTGGTTATTTGGGAAATATCAATAAAGCCCTTGTGTTATGTGTATCAGAATCAACGTAGTCACTTTAAACTATGTACGAGTATGTACACAAATAGATAAACGAACCAACTATAATCCTACTAATCCTACTAATATTATAAATGCGAAAGTCTGGATGTTTGGATGTTTAGATGTTTGGATGTTTGGATACTTGGATGTTTAGATGTTTGGATGTTTGTTACTCAATCACGCCTAAACGGCTAAACGGATTTAGATGAAATTTGGCACACGTGTAGTTTATAACCCGGATTAGGACATAGGCTATAAAATTCCTACGGGAAACGTCTCATTCCCGCGGGATATTTGAAAAAAGACATAACGCGCGGGTGAAACCGCGGGCGGAAGGCTAGTACAACATAAAACACACAAAAGTTATATTAAGAAGAACATGATAAACTAAATTGTTCACCGACACAGTAAATAAATAATTTATAGAATATGAGGTAAATAAAAGAAATTTAAATGATAATTATATTTGATAATTATCCTACTAATACGAGTATTATAAATGCGAAAGTCTGGATGTTTGGATGTTTGTTACTCAATCACGCCTAAACGGTTGAACAGATTTAGATGAAATTTGGCACACGTATAGTTTATAACCCGGATTAGGACATAGGCTAAAAATTCCTACGGGAAACGTATAATTCCCGCGGGATATTCATTGATGAATATTTAGATTAATTTTATAGCCGCTTGTCATGCCTTAATCCATACTATAAAGTTAATTAAACAGTAATACGTAAAGGATAACGCCTCGATGGTCTAGTGGTTTAAGTACCGGGCCAAGATCTCGGGGTCCTGGGTTCAATTCCCGGGTCGAGCTAACTTTGTGTCGGTTTTTTCGGACACAGCTCGGGTTTGTGATCACCAATCCGCATTTGGCAAGCGTGGTGATTAAGCCAATACCCATCATTGTAGCGATAACTTGATTTCAAGGATGGAGGCCTTTGCCCTGCAGTGGGACATTAATAGGCTGATACTTTACTTTACTTTACGTAAAGGATAAGAGAGGCTTTGAGACATATCATAAAATACTAAATTCACCTAGTTGTGTTGCGTTATAATATTTTAATTCTTACATTACCTTGTTATTTTTTTCCCTAAGCATCGCTTATCCTTGATTTCATTGTCGTTTCTTAGAAAAGTAGTATATAATGACGTTTGTGTAATAAACATGTTGCCTTTACCTGTCGCATTTCTTATGAATATCTTTGAATCAGGCAAGTTTCCACATTCTTTAACGATGACACGGAAACTTGATCGTATCAAATTAATATACTTGGCAATTATCAATAACATAACTTCGTAACTTTGAATAACTAATATTTTATTTTAAAGATAATTTAAGTATTTTTTACGACACATCTCAATCGCACTATCACACATAAGGCTTTAAAGCAAACCGGCGCGTAGCCCTACATTTAGGTAATAATTCCATAACAGAATACCTATAAAGAATCTACGAGTACTAATTAAGTGGCTACATCTCTTGATTGCATACTATGCAATCTCTTCATACTAGGAGCTCCAAAGGAATTGCTGGCCAGAGTATTTTTTTTTTCAATAGCATACCAAGGATCATCTCATGACGGACATGTTTACATGGTAAAGTGAAATTCCTTCCTTCCGAGTTTCAGAACCAAAATCCGTAGACGTTTCAATCATTTTAATTTTATAGCCTAAAAAAGTAAGAAAATAATCTCGTAAATCTGTTTACTGTAATTAATAACTTTCATCCGATAAAACGTTTCTGCAAGCATTTGTACATGCGTAAGCGACAATTCCCTAAAAATATATTATTAATATTTCATTCCACGATTTCAAATAATAAAAAAGTGGTAAACTAAAACAATAAAATAGAGGTAAAGGAGTGGTTTCAAAAGCTGTTGTACATTCGAAATGTCAACTTTTAGCCTCAACCTCAAAACAACTTTCGAATTTACACAAATATTGACCAACACCACATAAATTGGTCGGACCCCAAAGTAGAAAATTAAGCACTTTTGTTATGAGTATCGGAATCAACAAAGGTACAGTCAAAAAACACGTCAGACTATGACGTCACTTTGGACTTTGTACCACTCTTATGTCGGGGGCATAAGTGCTATTATCGAACTGCAAGTGTTTACCGCGATATTGTGCTGTTGACCGTACTTAAAAAAAAAACGACGGGTTGCACTCCGGGAGTGCCGGCAGAAGTGAAAACCTGAATATTAACGTTGTGCATTTTTGATATGTATTTTGGAATGGTTAGGGATTTAATTGATTGGTAGAGGTATAAAAGTACTATCATTTATGTGGTAAAATACAATATTTATTTATTGCGCTATCGTACACAAACATGACAATTTATATTACATTAAAAAGTTTATCTCTCAAATGTAATCAGAAACTTTTTCAGACTAATCAGAAACTCCTTGCTGTGACACTGAAACGCCATGTAATAAACGATGATAAAATGATTGACAACCGTCAATGTCATACTTTTTTGATTGACAACTATTTATTTTCTAAACAACGAAAACAAAGTTTGGAATTTACAACTAATTGCATACTGGAATCTGCGGATAAACTTTTGAATTTGGAGCAATCGGACAAGAAATGATTCCCTTTACAGAATCCGCAGACTCCCGAATCGTCAATAACACGAGTGGTGTTACAGTAATCAACATGTCGCTTTCGAGGATGTTCACTGGGAATTTGGGGTAATAAGCCAAACTGTGTGTGAGAACGAGCCTCTTGTCGCAGGAAATCGGACAGCATTTCCAACTTCATACGACCTGATGCATGCTCCGCAGCATAGCGGATCCAAAGACTGCGGAGAAGTGGTGTTAATTTCCACAAAATACTGTTATATAATTCCGGCGAATAAAGATATTCCAAACTTTTTAAATGTTTTATTACGGCAATTAAATTTTGAATTTTGCAGGATATCAAATTAAGGTCTTTGTGGTCACTTTGTAGCATAGGAAGCATATAGGAAGCGACCGCACTGCGGCTATAATAGTAGAAGAGGTCACACTTGACAGTTCATTTATACAAAGAAAAATATACCTTACGCTAAAGGAATAAAACTCAAGAAAACAACATCAGTTCTTATTAATACAATTATTTACTCTACTCCTGATGTACATAAGAAGCACTTTTCTTTGCATAAATGAGCTGTCAAATTGAACAAAAAACCATTATTGTCTATAGACCGACAAACTATCTGTTCCGGTGGCGGCGTCGCTACTGTCTATTTAAAACTGTCATTAAATATCGTTTTTGCATTGCATTTCACGTAGTTCCAATTTTGGCCACCGGAACAGATAAGTTTGTAGAAAACACGTGTCCGGACTTCAAATTTTATATGGATTTTCGATCAGGTCACGTGACACATAAATCCTGACGCGAGTTTAACATTTTTTCCCCATACAAAAAAAGTGCACAACGCCGCTAAAGAAGTTTTCACTTCAAAAATTAAAATAAACACCCATCATATAACAATTACAATATCTTACAAATATAAAAAAGGAATTATGTCTGTATTTTTGTCGCTTTCACGTTGAAAAGCTACTCAAATATGTATTTGCGATGTATTTTGGTACAGACATAGACTAGAACTTGGGAAACATCAGAGTTTGTTTGTTTATACTTTCACGTCGGAAAGAAGCAACGTATCGACGTGATTTTTGGTATGGGTATAATATAAGAGCTGGAGATTGTCATAGGCAGTTTTTCATTCTGTATATTTCATGAAAGATGTTACTGGAATCAGTTCGCTGCAGTCTAAATCGAAACACTTGTTAACCTTGATCAAGGAGTTTCGTCCTACATGACTGACTATAAGACACTAAATTATTCATCGCAGACGCAAAAGTGTTTAAATTTGAAAACATTTCGGATGCCTGAACTCGAACCGTGCTATTACAAAATATTTAAAACATGTTAAAAAGATTGCCTAAATTATTGATTGAGAAAAATGAGTAAACTCCTTGGATCGGCTGTGAATATGGCCATAGTTTCTGTTTATGCTTATTTTGTAAAAACACGGAAAATCTCTCGTTTGTTTTAAAATGCAGGAAAACATCGCATTGCACTAGCTTTGGCATCATTCCGTAGACTTTGGCGCCATTTCACATGTTGCGGCGCTATACGCCTACATGATCTACAAATAGTTAGTCGCAGCTATGCAGAATAAATTAATTGATTAAAATAAATACTTGGCTATTTAGAAGAAAAAAGAAAATCCTTTTTTATGCGAAATTATGTGAATTTTGTAAGCAATTGTTACGCACGTAAGAAAATATTAATTTAAGAATTGCAAATATACCTAAATTTTAATGACACAGCTGAATACATATATAATCAAGCTGAGTTTCTCAAAACATTGCCTTGCAAGGACAATAGTATAGTTTAAAAGATAACAATTATACTTATAAAACGAATAATGAATATAATTTCTTTGAACTCGATTGAAAAAATGAGTACCTACGTTTTCAAAACTTACATAAATATTATACTATCTGATAAAGGCTCATAAAATTCTTAATCTTATGAAATAGCGTGAAAATTTTGTAAGAATGAATTGGCATTTGTTGACTATATTTTTATCACAACTTTTAAAAAAACGTTGTATACATAGGCATAATATAGATAAAAAACGACGGGTTGCACTCCGGGAGTGCCGGCAGAAGTGAAAACCTGAATATTAACGTTGTGCATTTTTGATATGTATTTTGGAATGGTTAGGGATTTAATTGATTGGTAGAGGTATAAAAGTACTATCATTTATGTGGTAAAATACAATATTTATTTATTGCGCTATCGTACACAAACATGACAATTTATATTACATTAAAAAGTTTATCTCTCAGAATTAATGTAATCAGAAACTTTTTCAGACTTATCAGAAACTCCTTGCTGTGACAATGAAACGCCATGTAATAAACGATGATAAAATGATTGACAACCGTCAATGTCATACTTTTTTGATTGACAACTATTTATTTTCTAAATAACGAAAACAAAGTTTGGAATTTACAACTAATTGCATACTGGAATCTGCGGATAAACTTTTGAATTTGGAGCAATCGGCCAAGAAATGATTCCCTTTACAGAATCCGCAGACTCCCGAATCGTTAATAACACGAGTGGTGTTACAGTAATCAACATGTCGCTTTCGAGGATGTTCACTGGGAATTTGGGGTAACAAGTCAAACTGTGTGTGAGAACGAGGCTCTTGTCGCAGGAAATCGAACAGCATTTCCAACTTCATACGACCTGATGCATGCTCCGCAGCATAGCGGATCCAAAGACTGCAGAGAAGTGGTGTTAATTTCCACAAAATACTGTTATATAATTCCGGCGAATAAAGATATTCCAAACTTTTTGAATGTTTTATTACGGCAATTAAATTTTGAATTTTGCAGGGTATCAAATTAAGGTCTTTTTTGTGGTTACTTTGTAGCATAGGAAGCATATAGGAAGCGACCGCACTGCGGCTATAATAGTAAAGGAGGTCACACTTGACAGTTCATTTATGCAAAGAAAAATATACCTTACGTTAAAGGAATAAAACTCAATAAAACAACATCAGTTCTTATTAATACAATTATTTACTCTACTCCTGATGTACATAAGAAGCACTTTTCTTTGCATAAATGAGCTGTCAAATTGAACAAAAAACCATTATTGTCTATAGACCGACAAACTATCTGTTCCGGTGGCGGCGTCGCTACTGTCTATTTAAAACTGTCATTAAATATCGTTTTTGCATTGCATTTCACGTAGTTCCATTTTTGGCCACCGGAACAGATAAGTTTGTAGAAAACACGTGTCCGGACTTCAAATTTTATATGGATTTTCGATCAGGTCACGTGACACATAAATCCTGACGCGAGTTTAACATTTTTTCCCCATACAAAAAAAGTGCACAACGCCGCTAAAGAAGTTTTCACTTCAAAAAAATAAGAAAATCAGAATGACGGATACACTACAATTTATATTTTTAATAAATACATTAGTGTACGAAACCACGGACGTTGGATGTTAATACCTATATCAAACTGGACTTACGTTGAGCTGAATTCCTTCATAATGTAGCTGTTCGACATTATCACAGAGTTTATATTTTCATCTAAAAATACATCACCAACAGTTGAGTAGCTTTTTATGTATCTTGTTTCACTCGCGGTTATCAATTATTTGTTTACGTTAGTATTTTATACTTTTTCTCTCGCGACATGATTCGCCGCGTGTGTCGCGGCAGTCAATGGTCGTCTATGTAGGTAGTACTATGATGAGGTTTATAAATACAACGTATGATTCCACACCGACATACAGTTTTGGCATGGACGCCGGTATTCCAGATCGCTTATAACTTCTGAATTATGATTGTTATGTTTCACAACTAAGATGGAAAGTTATTTAAAACTTACTATTATTTTTAATATTGTTTTGTTGCCAAAACGAGAAAAAGAACGGAGATCGAGCTAACAAACCGTTAACAAAGTGTCTACACTAGTTCTGTATCTGTGGTGTTTTCGGATTTCGGAACCGGTTTATTTGCGGATCTTGTGATTCTAAAAAACCTAAAAGAAAAAACGCAATGGAATGCCTTAATATTCTCGCGAGGCAACAAAATAGCGGTTTTCGAAGAAGAGCTTTATGTACCACTATTTTCTTCGGGCTAAGATTACCAGCGGTTTGATTCTGGCGTGGAAGCTTAACTTCTGATCATAAATACTTACCGTTATAGTAAATTTTCCTGTATTTTGATGATCAAAACAATACGGGGTCGCGGGTTCGAAAGGGGGCCTCTTCGTGCTGGATTTGTATCTCTACATACACCTTTTAAAATGACCAACCTATGCGATGCTCTATGACATTCCCTAGAAGAGATACAACAAATAATTTTATGAGAAGTCTCCAGGTAATTTTTTAAACACAATACTCTTGAAGATGGAAAACCAGTAAACTAGAGGAGAAGCATAATCTTCAGTGGGCTGCATGTCATTTGTTTTGACAAAGCAAATTCGTCAAAACACCATTTTTTTCCTCACTTTTACAGAAGTAAACAAAACAACAAATGTCTGTTTTCGTAAATATTTATTGCTTTTATTATTTGTTTCTTTTGTCAGCTCATTTGAATAATATATTCCTAAAATAAGACGCAAGTATTTCTTTATCTCCATAAGCTTGGGTGTACTCGTAATAGCGTAGCAGCACTAAGGTTGACAGAAATAAATGCATAATTGTAAAATAATCTTTACTTTAAAATAATGCAAACAGACATATTTTGATATCATTTGTAATAAATAAATGTTTATGTCCTCTGCTGATGAATACCAGTATTTCCATAAAGCGCTTAACTCTGTTTTACCTCTTACGTTCACAGTTTAGTACATCATATGACGTCAAACTATATTTATGTTGCTTCAATGAATACAAATAAGGGTCCCTTGTAACGTACCAACTGCAAATACTGTGTTGTTGTTATAAGGATATTATCGTATTACATACTTTACGCTAGCTCGGTTGCACATTTGGTAGAGATTCTGCCCTACACGCCAAGGTTCGTGGGTTCGAATCACAGTCAGGGCAACATACTAATGCTATTTAGTTGCTTCTGTGTGCGAATATAATGTTAATATACCTAATATAGTTATCTTGGTAATAGTTGTTATCAAGATTCCTAAATTGTTATGATTTCGGACTGAATAATCGCCGAAATGCGGGCACCGGCTCGTCCTCTTCTCGTGTACCAAGAAGAATCCGTGGTAGTGATGGTGACGGCCAAAGAAACATTCGCTAGTCTGCGGTAATGGTAATTAAAGTAACTTTCCTCCAATAAAATAAATCACCTAACTAAAAGAAGTGAAGGGTCCACTGCAATAATGATGATTGTCCAAAAATTTAAAAAAATTAAACTATAACGTCATTCGGTCGATATACCTGCTCGTTTACAAAGTACTTATGCGTCTAATATCTCAGTACTCGTAATACAATATTACTGCTAAAATTAAAAATGCGAAGATGGACGTTTGTTTACCCTTTCAGACAAAAATACTTAAGGAAATTAGATGAAACCGTACAGTTATAAAGCTCGAAGTTGCGGTCGAATGTTTGTGTGTAAGCTTGTACGGAAATATAACAAGCTATTCAGTATTTTGTTGTAAATAGAGATAACACGGATATGCCAGTTTTATATCCCGGAATAATGCACATGTCTGGAGGACGAGGTCCACTGGCATACTGTAAGGTGATTAGCAGTAGGTAAAGTAAGAGCTTTCCAGTTTCAGTTTTAAGAAGTTAATGGTCTTTGTGTAATGTGTCTCTGCCATTAGAACTCATCTTTTGAAAACTACTACCCAACTGATAAATGTAACTTTAAATCCCTTGTTTTATGAAATATAGAATCAGCGAAGAATTATGGTTGTTGTTGTATATTACCTATGTGTAATATTGTACATTATTAATATTGTACATTATCATAATAAGAAACGCACACCCACATAAACATAATTATAATATTTAAAGCACAAAATATCGTGGGGGAATCTCACCTGCATCTTCTGGTGTAGGTACTACCAAACTACTTATTTTAAATTTTTTTTTATAACTAATCAGACTTAATAAGGCATATGTGTTTTTATGCTAGTTCAGTTAGCTGACAGGCATGCGGTCCACCTGATGGTAAGCCACTGCGGCCTATTTCGTGATTGGTGACGTTGATTCCAAGTGGACCATTTATGAGAGTTCACCATCTATAGGTTCCCCGAACATGACCGCTGAATTTTACGTGGTCAAAATTACGCTGCGTTACAAATGTAGGTACAGGAAATATTATCTTTTGCAGTATGACAGTTGCAAAGGCGTATTTTGAATGTATACTGCACATGCTGCACTAGAGTATCATACTCTGCAGTCAACGAGCAGACAATAGCAATAGAAGTAGAAGTATTTGGCACGCAGTATACTGTGGCGTCTTTAAATAGCGTTAGAAAATTTACACGTGATACTGACTTTGGCATCGGAAAGGGTTAAGGGTATATAAAATTAGAAATTGGGTAAGTAACCCACAATGGTTTGGTTTCAAAGATTAAAATTGAGAACGCCATAGTACAGTAGGTAATGGTGTTCTATGTTTTGTCTTTAGGATAGGGACCACGACTCTAAAAACTACGGTAATTATTTTTGGTACTGCAAAAGAGAACGGCGCCAGTCGGTGGTCATGTTTGCGGTAACACTCAAAATTATTATATTATTAATTTCAAATGTGTATTTTCGGACCACAATTCCGCTCCTTGACTTTGTGTATCAAAATTCTAATACTACTATTTTAATAATACTATTAATATGCTTGTGTGTACGTACATGTACTTGTGGTACTATTTTATTTCTTTTTTACCATCTTGAAAACTCTTCTATACACGGTCCCTATTCTACCGAGGGAAAAAAAGACGGAAAAACAGTGCACCGTTTTATGAGACGTAGAAACGTATTTTCATAATAGGTATAAATAGAACCATAATAGCCATCCACAATAGTGGAGACCGCGTTTCGGTAAACGTAGTGTAGGACGCCCTCAGGCCAGGTGGAGCGATGATCTGCGCGAGATGGCTGGCAGGAGCTGGATGCGAGTGGCCGAGGATCGATCAGCGTGGCGAGCATTTGGAGAGGCCTATGTCCAGCAGTGTACTGTTACGGGCTGATGATGAAGATGATGATGAACATTATTGTGACAATATATTATTTAGTTCTATGATGGAAGTTCTTACCCAGCTACAACGAAACATTGACAGTTACGATTGAAACATTTATAAAGTAATTTGCGTCGGGTTAACTATTCTTTGCTACAAATAGAATGCTATTTATTTGCTTCTTTGTTATTCATTGGGTCGATGAATCCCATTTGCCATTGGCATTGAGATTTAAATTAGTGGTTTGTCTTAAACCGAAGGAGATTTTTTTTAACAACATAGTATGAGTAGATGCTCATTCTGTGTTGTTAAAAAAATCTTTTGTTATTCTTATCATTCAACGATGTTGTTATGTGCGATGTGTGTGAACGTTAAGAGCTACAAATATTACGAGTATAATTATCTAATGGTGTTACTTGTTCACATGAACATAACACACTTTTATGAAATAACATTAAAAACAAATCACTAGGAGCCAGAAATTTTAGGAAAATTGCGTAAGAAAAATCTATGGGTATCAAATAGACTTTAAGTAGAATTTAGAATTATTGTTGTCATAGACTACATATTACGTTGAAAATACGTTGTAATTACTTGTATTATGTCGCATTACTACAAAAAATGTCTTATTTGGATCGTATGTGGGCCATATCGACAGAGACCTACACCTACAGATCATAATCATTAAAATTGTTCAGTCAAAACCAATTTAGTTGAACATAATTTACGTTTAAAATAAGATAATTATGTAGGTTTTTTCATGAAGTCAAGTGAGGTAAATCGAGTGAAGATTACTAAAGTAAATATACAGTCGTGGTCAACTAATTAGGGACACTCTATCACTTAAACATAAGATCGTACCTGCAGTGCAAAAAAAAATATTCTACGAGGCTTTGAAGCTTGTACCTATTGATAACAAGTAATTTGGCTAGTATTCTAAATATTTAAAGGCGAGGAAGGCTAATAGCTAGTTGAGATCAATATTATTTAAATAAATAAATCCTTGCCACTTACACATCATTGACTTTATGGATGGACAACTAATTAGGGACACGTAAAATTTTAAGTGTAAATATAAATTAATGGTAATTATTTAAGTATTTAGGACATAAAAAAATTTCAGTAATCAAAATAGAATACAAAACAAATCATTAAACGTATTTTTAATACCCAGTATGGTTGTCTTTATTAGCTATAACCATTTGAGCGCCGATGTCAAATGGTTTAGCTAATAAAGACATCGATGCAATCAAATTATTACAGGTGTCTAAAGAAATATTATTCCAAACACCTTGAAATGTCCCGGTATGTTGAGCTGCAACTGTTTTCTTCGCTTTATACCATAAGTGCTCTATCGGGTTTGGGTCTGGGCTGCTTGCGGGCCAATCTAGTACCGTCACTGACTGTTGCGCTAGGCACGATTTCACAGAGTGCGCGGTATGTTTTCGGTCGTTGTCGTGTTTAAACCGTCCATTAGACTGGAAAGACTTCTTCAGCATACTATAGCATCGTTTTCTTCAATATTCCTTTGCATTGGAATTGATCAAGTTTACTTTTAATTATTTTTATAGATCCTACTCCATGTCCAAAAAAACAGCCCGTTGGCGTTTGCAAGAAAGTATGACATTGGAATGTTGCTCAATGGAGAAATTCGCGGTTTTCTGACGAGACCAGTATAAATCTTATTTCATTCGATGGCAGACAATACAGACAATACGTGCAATGACTTATAAAGTCCGAAATTAATCCAAAGTACACGAAAACGCAGTTGAAACATGGCGGCGACAATATTCAATTCTGTGGCTGTTTTTCTAGACATGGAGTGGGGCTTATAAAAATAATTGAAAGTAAACTTGATCAATTCCAATTCAAAGGAATATTGAAGGAAACGATGGTATAGTATGCTGAAGAAGTCTTACTAGTCTATTGGACGGTTTAAACACGACAACGACCGAAAACATACCGCGCAATCTGTGAAATCGTGCCTAGCGCAACAGTTAGTGACGGTACTAGATTGGCCCGCAAGCAGCCCAGACCCAA
The DNA here is from genome assembly GCA_949319885.1 of Mecyna flavalis. Taxonomy (NCBI): domain Eukaryota; kingdom Metazoa; phylum Arthropoda; class Insecta; order Lepidoptera; family Crambidae; genus Mecyna; species Mecyna flavalis. Next base: position 9,052,164 of record OX439431.1, on the reverse strand, counting down.
GCCCGATAGAGCATTTATGGTATAAAGCGAAGAAAACAGTTGCAGCTCAACATACTGACAGTAAAAGTCAGCTTTACGGGACATTTCAAGGTGTTTGGAATAATATTTCTTTGGAAACCTGTAATAATTTGATTGCATCAATGCTGCGTTGATGTCAAATGGTTATAACCAACAAAAACAACCATACTGGGTATTAAAAATACGTTTAATGATTTGTTTTGTATTCTATTTTGATAATTGAAAACTTTTTTTGTCCTAAACACTTAAGTAATTACCATTTATTTATATTTACAGTTAAAATTTTACGTGTCCCTAATTAGTTGTCCATCCATAAAGTCAATGATGTGTAAGTGGCAAGGATTTATTTATTTAAATAATATTAATCGTAACTAGCTATTAGCTTTCCTGGCCTTTAAATATTTGGAATACTAGCCAAATTACTTTTTATGAATTAATATAAGCTTCAAAGCCTCATAGAGATTTTTTTTTCGGACTTGAGGGACGATCTTGTGTTTTAGTCATATAGCGTCCCTAATTAGTTGACCACGACTGTATAAATAATGTTCACTTTTAGAATTTTTAAGTTTTTAAAATAAAAATAGCCACACAACCCTAGTCAACGTCCCTCTAAATATACAGCAGATTAGCAAAAGTTCACTTCAGCTCATAGATTATAATACCTTATAATCTATGAGCTGAAGTGAAGGCTTCAGGTAACGCTTACCTTGACTAATAAAAAAAAACTGGCGTGTGCTGTCATTCTGTCAATGTGTAAACATACCTACGCAGTTTTTGGCAATTTGTTAAATGATGATGTTTTGTTCCAGGTAATTAGTCACGCCTACTTAAAAAAAACAATGTTTGTGAGTTGAAGCAGTTTTAAATTTGGATAATTTATTTTGAACCAAGCTAACAGCAGTAAATAATGAGGTTCACTGTTCTAAAATATCCGTGTGTTTTACTATACATTTATTTATACTAGGTCAAAATAAATCAGAGTAGGTCCATACTTTAATAGAAACGAAAAACGATTTAAGTGGTTTGGACCACAAAATAGAATGTCAGCGTTATGTTAATTTTTTACCCATGTAGGTACTTAAATACAATACTTAATGGGTTACAACAAGGATTTTATAGGGACATACGGTGCGTTGTATGTACTGTCTTAATTTCGTGTTTCAACATAACTGTCGGATGAACTAAATTATACCTAATACCTACAGGCCCGGGAAAATTTAGTTGGAAGATTTAAGAGTTTCTTTAATAAAAGGAAAAAGAACCCTTATATACGTACATAGAACTCTGTTCTTGTAAAATGCAGAAATAATGAACATTTTGTCAAAAAAAATCGTTGATTTTGTTAAAAAGTTAGTTTTAACAAAATCAACGATTTTTTTGACAAAATGTAAATTATTTCTGCATTTTACATTTGGCAAGAAATGTAGATATTATGTCAAAATAGATCCAGACTGCAACATTACCGCGCGCGTCTAATTTATAAAGGCAATAAAGTTCCCAGATCTATTGTGAAAAGACACCTTGCATCGTACGTTGACAGGCACGTGGATTAAACTCAGCTGTAATATAAGTAGACATCGTTACAAAGTATTTATACGTACTTCAATGACTCAGTTACCCGAAGTGGATCTCTTGGCCGTCGCTATCGAAATCCACCATCGGTACTCATTAAATTACGTCAATTTCAGCTCCATCTTTCGTGATAGTAAATTATTTCCACCGTGTTACATAGTCTCGGTATTAAATCAACTGCGCATTTGGCGTGACCAATCACGTCGCGTGAATCGAGCGTCAATGAATGAAAGCACGTGCTTGATGTCAATAGGAACTGATTTAATAGTGTTACAAAAGTTGATCTTTCAAATTAACCAAGAGACTGGGGAAATCCTCGGCATTTCTTTTGCATTTTGCACTTTACCTTATACTTATAGCATAAAAATCTTAAAAGTTAGGTAGGTACATTATATTATGACAAGTCTCATAAACAAAGTATTTTCTTTAAAAAGAAGGTATAACTTCTTAAGGCCAATATATTGTCTCCGTATACATGAAGGTAATCATTTCTGTTTTTTAAAGAATGATACACTATGAAAGTGGACCGTTTTCATTTTGCATTTTGCCCGTACATATCTCTTCAACCCACGATGGATACACACATTTTCACATAATAATGTGTGAATTCTCACTACTTAGTAGAAAAGTTTCCATATTAGTCATAAGATGTCAATTTAACTGATTCGCCGATATGTCAAGTATACTCAGCTCAATGTAAAATTGTATTTGAAAAATGCTAATTGAAAGATATTTAAAATAGTTTGAATTGTAGTATTTTTCATCAACGCCACAACGGCACTGGTTGTTGGTCCTTTTAGATAGTCAAGGAGAGACCTGGGGAGTTCTGTGGGTAGTGGGACATTTTTGTTCGGAGTCCACACTATTTATGTACCTACCTACTCTTATTCTCCTACGAAGTAGAAAAATATGTTCATCACATCAAAAACTTACATCCTACCCCCTACCCATATTTACAAACGATATAACATTCTTATAATGAAAAATATAAATGTTCTATTTATCTTTACACATGTTCTATTTATTACCTTTAATTTGTACGTACAAAACTGCATAAATTGGCAAGCTATCATGTTATGACATACTTAGCTCATTGATTCATTGTAATGCTTTGAACTATATTAAATAGGATATAATGGACATAACACATTTAGGGTTAGTAGCCTATAAACAACATTTATTTCATATTTACAACAGTTTTAAATTCGTGTCACCGTCTGCAACAAGTTCATGTGTTTATTGAATCGGTATGAATTCACATTCCGTTTTCAGTGACGTATGAAAACACGAATATAAAGCTTGTATTAACTACGTACCGTCTCGCCAAACTAAATAAAACCTGTACATTTGAATACTTTCAACATCGTGGCTCCACATGAAATGCAAGAAAGACATAAGTTCCTCAACTTTTATTAGATGTGAGGGTCATAATATCTTGCCTTATAGTATAATATTCACTTGTTATCTGTTGATAAGGGTGATGAAACTTTACCATTAAAATTAAAATATCCGTGGCGAATTTCAATAAATTAAAGCCCTGACTAACTTAATCCAATAAGTTAAAGTAAAAGTTCAATCTACTCTATACTTGGTGGAATTACCTAAGACAGCTAATTAGGCTCCCATATTTGCAAAGGAAGCATCACTTCTACTCAGTTTTACTATTAAGAATAGTGATGATATCCAAAATAACGACAGTGCAGCCTGAGAACAAAGCGCAAAATCCAAACAGCATGATGATTATGTTCTTCCAGAGAATCCACTTGAATCTGCCGAGGTCTTCCCAACGGAAGACAGTCTCGACAAGACCAGGGAGAATAAGACCAAGGATGGAGTAGAAAAGTGCGCCTACGAAGTTGATGATTTGTTCCAACATTGGTATGGCCATACCGATCCCACCTGGAAAATGAAATACGTATATTTAGACTATTCGTGTCTGTAGGCCTCAATCTTTGTAATCAGGTTATCGTTACATACAATGATGGTTATTGGCTTAATTATCACGCTTGCCAAATGCGAATTGGTGATCACAAACCCTAGCTATCTAAGTAGCTGTGTCCAAAAATCCGACACAAAGTTAAATGAAATTACATTTAAAATAATTTAATTTAATAGGTTCGCTATGACAGTTCCCTCCCTTTGTTTTTTAAAGTTGTAAGTACAGAACACTTTAGCCTTCTTGGCATTAAATAAAGTTTAATTTACAATGGTACCAAGAGCAGTCATAGTGCTTACAGCGAACCTATATTAGATTATTTTGACTGTAATCTCAAATCAAAATATCTCCGACGTCGGAAGTAGTCGGAACCAGTGTTGCAATTTAAACAATTCAGAACGATCGTGACGAAAGAGAGTTAATTCAGGTTTACTATTTGTGTTTATATTTCGTTCGGTTCACCGGTCTGCGTCCTTGGTCTAGTGGTAAACGAAACGACAATGAGGTCACGGCTTCAATTCCGGCGGAGACAATATAGTTTCAGACGCCCATTTGTATCAGATGAAAGACACGGAATGTTAGGTAGGTATGTTATTATAGTTAGAAGCACGAAAAAAACTTTCACTGCGTTGTTTTATTATTTTGAAACTAGGAGTTTAAAAATAAGTTAGTGTCGAACATAGAAATATTAAGTACTGAGTAGCTCAATGGTGTCGAATGATGATCAATTTTGATTTAGCTGAAAGAAACTTTCTTTTAGTCGGAGTGCGTTTCAATGTTGCCTAGAAAATGCTTTTAAAACTAGTAAGTAGGTAGGTACTCTAATAGCTAGCTGGGAATATAAATTGGGTTACAGGTGCTATAAGTAGTACGTAGGTAATTATGTTTCGTTATTATTACGCTATAAAATCATTTGTCGTTTTTCTTACAAAATAATACTTTTGAGGAATTTTAATACATTGTCAACTCAGATGACACGTTTTCTGTAATCTGTTAATATCAGCATGTTAATGTTCCATATAGCAAAGCACCGTTTAATCAAATTGATGAAATTTTTCTTACCACATAAGAAAACTATGGCTGTACGACCGACAATCTGCGTGATGTTATGGTAGTTCTCTTTGATGTAAGGTCTGGTGTACCGAGTGAATATATCGGTCACCACGAAGAAATGTAGCGGGTATGTTAAGAATATGGACAGGGAAATGAAACACTTCGCGCATATTGCTGGCCTGCAAAAAAAGAAAAGAAAAATAAAGTACATTCTAAAAAAAGAAACAAAAAATACTTTACTTGCCTACATGCTATACAACTTCCACATTGAAGAGCGGACATACTAATTAATGCCCCTTTGCAATTAAATGATATTAGAAAACTAGAACCGAATTCTTTGTAGCAGAGAATTTTTTGTTGTTCTGTGTTTGTAGAGATAATTATTGTGTGCTCATTGTACATACCAATCATCGAGTGGCAGGTTCAAAGTGACAGTTCCTTTCAGCTCATGTCCGTATTTGAAGTAACCGAACAGGCCCAAACTGCCGTAGAGGCCTGCAATGAAAGCCATAGCGATACCAAGTACGCCAGGACATCCGAGGAAGTGCTCTGGTTTCTGCATTGCGTTCTCCACTGGCATCACTACACCGATTCCTTCCATTGCAAATATTACTGTCCTGGAACACATTTATGACAAATTAATAAACAATTTATATTGAATGTGGAAATGATTTCATTTACCATTTTGGGTATACATTTCATCATCAAATAAAGAACGGACACTCCAGAGAAAAAAGTATGTGTAGCAAAATGTCACGACGGCTAAAAATTTCCATTTGTATATCAATAATTAATTGTACCCTTAAAATGGGATACAAAAAGAAGACAATAAGAAAAAGTATTATAATAAACTTACGACAAAAATGCTGGAAATCTTGCAGGATCTCCCACTGCTTCTTTATCTGAAAAGTTGATTTCTCCACCGAATATGTAGTAAAGGCATATAGCAAATGTGGTGATCAGCAACACGTTGGCGAGCAGGGAGAACGGCGCTAAATACTTCAAATGCCTGATTTGACACATTAGGCAAATCGGTACCATGAAGATTAAACAGTAATATTGCACAGGCAATATGACGACGGGGAAATATGCATCGAATATCTGAAAACAATTACTATCATAAATACATTTACCAATTAAATTTTAAAATTTTTGTCGATTGATATTTCACTAATAATAACAAAAGTCTAGTTTCAATCCAAGCTACTACATTGTTATCCTCTTACATTTCATGGCCATGCGTTTCCTACTTCTGTTGTCAATAATATAAATGTTTAGGTAAGTGGCTAAATCCTAAAGTCCAATTACTTATGAAACGAAGGCTTCCCAGCAAAGGAATCTGCCAGATTAAAAATTTATTGTTTATCGTTTATTATTGATTGGTTGCGGCCTTTAGATTTATTTCAAGAGCGATAACAATTGAAGTACTATGCTACTTGCCTGTTTGATCGAATCCGCTATGAGTACTGTAAATATACAACATACTCCGATGTATGTAAAGCATAGAGAAAACTCCGCAAATATTCTGTAAAAACAATAGAACTCTAAGTAAATTATACATTACCAATTTTAATTGGTATTTAAAATTATTATTTTTGGATAATTATATATAATGTATATACCCGTATATTGCATCAACAAAGTTGAAGTGTAAACACTGTAATAATGTCTTCCTCGTAGTATTGCTTACGGCGCCAATCTTTACAAGTGCCATTAATTAATATTAAAGTAAACAAGATAAGAATTTGCAAGCGCTATAGTTCACAACTGCACAAGTGCACACTCCATGCCCTAGCTCTCATAGGAAGGTGTAATAGTAATCTCTGCATTGCACAGGTCGCCCGAGCCAAGTCTGAAGACAACCATAGTTTGTGTGCTTCAAGCTTTAAATCTCGATGAAAATGAATTTTGACAACGCTAAAAAATAGTCATGAAATAGTCCTAAATAGTCGGTCAAGTAAAAAAAAAAAGTCGCATTTTAGTTTCGGCGTTATAGCTATAGGTTAGTGAGGAATGTGGCTTGAACGTCAAGCTGTAATCCTCACTTCTGGTGTAAGCAAACGGTAAAGTCTATCGAATTGGTTTAGGTTCCAATATAGTCATGAAATAGTCTCAACGACGTGCCAAATCTCAGAAATAGTCCATAAGAGATTCCAAAGATATATCGTAATTCCTAGTTTCTCAGGTGGCCCTCCTTAGGCGGCCTTCCCGGGGATGGGCTGGTCAATAGCCACAAGGCTAGTACTAGGTCGTCCCAATCGGGTGAATAGTGGAAACTGATGGAGGGTATAATGGGGTGAAATAGTTCCGAGTCCCACAAATGGCCGCAGGTCTAGCTAGCCTGCAGTTAAGGTGCATTAACGCATTCTATGAATAATGGAATAGCAATCTGAGACGACCGAGATTAGTCGTTGAACCTACGTCTCTACTTTTCCTGGCATGAGGGCTAATAACCCTGACTATACCCAGCCTCTACACTAGCCCAACCACATGTTTTTGATTCCAACCAGGATTCGAACCTGGAATACCAGGCGTAAGCGCCGCGTAAAGTGCGACCTTCTAGACAATGCGCTGACGCGTAAACTGTACCACAGATTACTAAATAGGTAGGTAGTTTATGTCTGTACAAACGTACACTTACTTCACGCAAGTGAAGTTAAATTTAAAATTACTAGATCACAGCTCTCTTTCTGATTCATTTGACGAGGAACTTATATAAATAAAATGTGCAATTACTTAGCGGTAGTGGCGAATCGTCGAACCGACTTAGGTCCATTCGCAAATGCGGCTTCGCAAGTCTCTGCATATCCCAATAATGGTTTCTTCTCCAATTCGCAGCATGCTCGTGAAGTACTTACCTGTGGAGTAATGGAAGTTTATTTTATTTGAAATAGCTGCCCACGTTACCCTTGCACGGGTGGTGAAAGTATCAGAGATACAAAGTTTGTCCTGACGATAATGAAGATAAAAAACACAATAAATAAAAACTAGTTTGGTGAATCGTTCCAAAGTTGTGCGAGCACAAATGCATTTAGGCGATTCTTCTTTTTCCATATGATTTGTTCCGATCTGACTTCAGTAACCCCTAACAGGGGAACTAGACCTCATCATGATCTATCGGATCATGGCTACACAACCGGCTGGCAGCGCATCTGTGATTCCACCTGATTTGCAGATGTCTATAGGCGGCGGTATCGCGGTAGTCACTTCTATCAGGTGTGCCGCATGCTCGTCTGCCCGCTATACCATTAATAAATAAAAACCACCAGGTTTCCTAACGATGTTTTCCTTCACCGCTACGTTACTGGTAAATATGCTCAAAGGAAAATCTATAGGTGTAGGTTGTCATTGTACATTACGCAATAACTATTAATATTATTTGCATAGATTTAAAAGGATAAATAGGTTTTTATGCGATAGAAATAGATTGCCACGTCTTGACAAACACAAAAAAAGGATCTACAACTAGTTAACTAGTACATAACTAGATTATTACACTTACAAATTGAATTTGAATTGGTAATTTCGTTTCTTGGCAAATACTTTTCAAATAATTATACTTAAATGGCTACTTTTAAATGGAAAAATGGCATTGTTAAATTGGTACTATGTAATACGCTTGTGTTTTTGATTAAAAGGTTTGCTTAGTTATTGTAAATAGCGTTCGTTATTATTTCCCGTTCGCAACGGCCGCGATGTACCTATGGCTGGCCGACTGAGTACTAATTTACACCAAAAGGACTTTATTGTCATGCTAATATTATTATAATAATATAATGTTATACCTAATGCTTCAAAACGTGTAGCAACTTTTGCTAATTTTTATGCTTCATTTTAATGGATAACTAAACGATACTATGTTGTAAATTATTAGTAAATAACCTTGAGCATAATCCACACAGCGTCATACTACGAGTATGGTATTACCTACTGATATATCTACTTTGTTTTATACATATTATAATCCCCATGGTACGACTATTCGTATATACACCCAGACCGAGGAAATCAGACAACTTCATGTACAAATATTTGTGCTGTGCGGGGTTCGAACCCACTACCCGTGGTATGGTAACCGACTTCTCAATCATTAGGCTGCCTGTCCACAGCAGTGGAGCGAGACAGAGGAGCAGAAAGGCCGAGCGGAGATTTTGTGCAATCCTATTGGTTAATATCTTAGTTTTTCCGCTGCGCTGCCTCGCTCCGCTCCGGTGGACAGGCAGCCTTACACCAAATTGCTCGTCCATTAATGATTTGGAATACTTACAAATATTTGCACGCAGTGGGTACATATGAAGGCAATGATGCATGTACCGACTATTCCCACGGCCCACCCGGAGTTAGCAAAGGCCAAGGGTACAGCGAGAAGACCAGACCCTAATGATGATTTGAGTAGATTCGCCAAGGATCTGATGTCTCTGTAAAAATGTACACGTTTATTAACATCCGTTCCTACAAGTGTTGGTATCTTGTAAAGTTCTGTCTTTGCGTCCTTCGTGTCTTTTAAAGAAGAACGTAGTCAGAACAGCATCATAACTGGCAAGTCGGAATAAGTTTGGCAACCAGATATAATCCAGATATAATCTATGCATGACCTCTGACATTTAACAGGAGTGCAGGATCCACAGTTCTACTATAAGAAAAGTCTTTAACAAGCAGTTCATGCTATGGCATATTAAGATTCACTGGGACTGGGAGTTAATAAATACATAAATAAATAAACTCGTTGATCGATATCGATCTGGCATAGATAGACATCCATTAATCCCACTCATGTTTACATCGAATAGCCATGGCAAATTTGCCCGACCAGGCACCACATGAGGCCAGTGCCGGTTTTAGTACTACCAGCGCCCTGGGGGCCTACCATGAACTCTTATTGCGATTCAATTGACGACCTAAAATAAACTGCCTCGCGATTTCATACCACGACGTCCTTAAAGCGATTCAGTTTGGGCGACGCCAAATCAAGTCGGCAATTGGATCGCAAACTGTTTTCATTCATTCACTTTTCGTACCATGACGTGACATTTCAACCTAAACTGAATCGTTTAACTGTCAAAGTAAGCGTTTCAAAAAAAGTTGCTATTTCTTAGCGTAAACTGAATCGTTTTGTTATTTACTTAAAGTAAATGGTCAAAATATACGTAATTTAAGTATTTCCGTTAAGTATTTAGTGTTTCTTAGGTGTTACTGCAAAAAAACAATTTCTAAGACTTTTAAATTCCAATAATATAAACACGTAATTTTCTCTCAGCAGTTTTCAAGTACTGTCAGCCATTTGTCAAATCATGATTGACTCATGTCATGTTTAATTTGACAGCTAGCTTCGCAATCCAGACGAGTAAAAGAGACTAACTTATGCAACAGTGTATAGCGTTATCTCTTTCTCACACGGACCACAGACAAATTTCGTTCGTTCATTCCTCCGTGAGCGATGCAAATGCGAGTCAGCTAAAGGCACTTCATGGTACGAATTTTAGCGATTCAGTTTGGGTTCCTAAAATGAATTGCATCGGAAATGAATCGCTAACTAAAAGTTCATGGTAGGCCTCCTGGGCGAGATTTCTACGGCGCCCCCTAACTGCAATTCAAACCCATACGAAAAAAGGCGAAGGATAATAATGAAATAACCATTTATGAAAAGAAATGAACATTTATTAAAAAAACTAATAAAATTTTACTTTTCTAGCCTTTCTATCGGCGAACTCTTTTATTAAGTTATCAAAGTCGATGTTTTCAGCAATTTCATTTTCGATTGACAAAGTTGCCAAGTTTGTCAATCTAGATTGAGATATTGTCGATCGCAGATAGGTTTTTATCAGCTTAAGCTTAGAAAAACTCCTCTCTCCACTAGCAACCGTTACGGGAATAGTTAATAATATTCGTAATGCTATCCAAACATTTGGATATAGTTCTTGTAAGTTGCGGTCTTTGATAAAATTTAAAACAAAAACAGGAGTAACCACTTTCTGATCAGGCAAAAACGATTTCAGACTTACGAGTTCATCGCACAACATACATCCATCTATATCTGATTTGGAATTTACATTTAATTTCAATTGAAGATCACTACAGAGTTTGATAAGGTCGTGTTTTTCTGGAATCTGTTTTAAATTGTACAAAAAAGACCAAGATTCCGAGTACTCACATAACTGTTCAAATCTTTCGTTGAGTGAAGTTAACGTCGTGTCCAAAAGACAGTTGAAAAATTCAACCTCAAATTTTTTTTCTGGAGAAGTTATAGGCTCATCTTGGGCAGTTTCACCAGCTTGGCGCTTAACACGTCGAATTCTTGTTGTCGCTCTAAACACAGGTTCTATTTCTAACTCTTCAGCCAATTCCTTCGCAGTTAAAATGGCGCTTTTAAAGCCTGTATTTCTATATTCTTCCAAGAAATTGCAGCATTTTTTCAACATGTCTGTGCATTTACCGAGATCCATGTCTGTTGATTGTAGAGATTTACTAACGACATTAATTTGAAAAAGTATGTCATACCAGACAACCAATGAAACTATGAAGCCGAAATCTTTTAGCTGTTCGGCTAGAGTAGTAGCCTCATGAGAGACTTGAACATCAGTTTGCTGAGTTTCAATAGCCAAAGTGATTAAAGCGTCATGGACGGCGCTAATTTGATAACGGACTGCTTTAACACTGCCTATTCTTGCTTCCCAACGCGTGTCACTGAGTTTTTTTATAGTGTACAATCCCAAGTGATCGGTCAGAATTTTCCATCGATGAACAGAAGCTGAAAACAACGTAAACAACCTCTGAAGTACTCCAAACAAAGTGACAGATTTTACAGATGACTTAGCGGCATCGCATAGTACGAGATTGTAGCTATGACAGCCACACGGTACATATACAGCTAAAGGATTTATGTCCAGAATTCTCCTTTGAACTCCAATATTTTTTCCTTTCATGTTTGCTCCGTTGTCATAGCCCTGACCTCTACAATCGTTCAATTCCAGTCCGTATTTATTTAAAATATCAATAATAACTTCAGTCAGCCTTTCACCAGTCGACTCATTAACAGGTATAAATTCTATGAAATGCTCTTTTACTGATATTTTATCGACATCTGATGATAAATCAACAAATCGTATTGTCAGTGAAAGCTGTTCTATATGACTAATGTCCGGAGTACAGTCAGCTATAATAGAATAATATTTCGATTTCTTTGCACGTGATATGATTTCTGACTTCACTTTTTCACCCATCAGCTCTATTAATTCATTTTGAATGTCTTTTCCGCAGTAGTGGTCAGAAACATCACTCTTTACAGCTAATCGCAAGTGCTCCTCCATAACTGGATCAAATTTGGCTAGTAGTTGTACTAAACCCAAGAACTTTCCATTATTTGGCGTATATAGTTTGTCGGAAGTACCTCTAAACGCCATATTGTTTTCAGCTAAATACAGTGTAATATGCATTAATCTAGACAAAATATCATTCCACCTTGTAGTTTCCTTTCTAATCAAATGTTGCTCTTGACAATCTATTGTTTTTCCCGTTTTTAATCTTAGTTCAGCCTCAATCCATGAGAGGTAAAACTTCTTATGAAAAGTGCTACTTTCATGAACTTTTAACATTTCTGATAAGTGTTTCCAGTCGTTATATCCTTCAGATGCTAAATTCGACGTTGAGCTGCTATCAAATAGCCGGCAACAAAAACAGTAAACTCGGTTTTTAGAAACTGAGTATATTAACCAACGACGCTGAATTATTTCATTGTTTGCAAGTTTTTTGGTAAAATGAGAATTTGAGAAATGTCGCCCTGTATCATTCTTTGGATAATTATCAATGTGAGTTTGCACTGGGCCATTAGTTATTATATGATCAATAATTTTGCTATTTCGAGTGAGTGGCCAAGTGGCTGGATCCGATATATTTGGAACAAGAGAACTAACGTCATCTAGAATTTGTATTTGTTGTACATCACCAATAGTGTCATCCTGAGCAGCATCTGTAATTGTAACACAACTTGTCTCCTCACTTCGGGAAACTTCGTCCACAATCTCTTCAACAGCTAACTGATCTGACTTGTCAGACAGAGACTCCACTACCGATGCATTCGCTTGTATTTCGGATGTAGATGCCACATTAAGGTCTTGATTTTTTGTGATATATTTGCCTATATTCATAAACTTTTTTGTTTTTTCAAATTCCTTCTCTTTTTCTGCTTTTCGTTTTCTATCTTTTGACCCAGATGGTTTTCTTTTGAAAGGATCAACGTGTTCAGACATTTTGTACTAATCAAATCTGCAACAAATTAAATCTGCGTAAGTCCGATCATTTCTATAAATTAATTAAATATAACGCTATTGAGTGAGGACGACCAAAAACGCTTTATATTCAGGAAAGCGTTAGCATACACGTGAACTACGATCGAAAAATCTAGGTAAGGTAATATTTTCATGGCAGCGGAATAATTGTGAAATGTTATATTTAAAAGCTTGTGTTACGTGATAGTGCTTAGATTTGTATGAAAAAAATCACGATCATCCACTCGTTCCCGAAAAAATGACTTCTATGTACAGTCAGATGCAAAAGTCGGTGGACACTTTTCACCTTTAACACAAAGGCTTACGAATGAACAGTGTTCATCCACTTTTACACTTGACCGTACCTCCTCGACATTCATTTATTATCTCCGTGTTAAAATTTCATCAACATTATATAGTCAGTTCCAGAGATATTTTATAATATATAATTTACTTTAAATAGATTACCCCACTCCAAACATAACATAAACAAACAAACAAATGTTACCTCTTTAGTATAATAAGTAAAGATAGTTAAAATCAAATTGTACTTACCTAATTAGTGAAATAATCCGTCATAAAGCAAATACCTACTTAAACACTATTTGTATTTCAACTTTTTGGATAAAACCTATGTCACTCTGTAGTCGGCGACAAAAAGTAAAAAACATGCACTTCGTAACTTAGCGTGGACCGCCTGATTACTGCGTCTGTTTGTTTTAAAATATGTAATTGCGATAACTGTTTTTAAGTGCGTGCACCGATTGAATGAATAAGAATGAGCTGTGTTCCGCTCCATCAAAAATAACGCCAACTCTTTTGAACTGAAATGTTAAAAAGAGATAGATAATGTGTTTCTCTGTGGTCGGGGATTCCCAGTAAAATGAACTGTATGTATGTAGTGCTCCGACCGAACGGATTGAGCACTGCGTTCCATTTTAGTGTTGCCAACACATCGTTTTTTTTTTTTTCGCTTACAGTGATGGGAATATAAAGGGGCGCCGCTTAACGGCGCCCCTTAAAGTCCGGCGCCCCTGGGCGGTCGCCCAACCGCGCCCTACCCTAACGCCGGTACTGCATGAGGCACAAACCACGTAATTGTGCCTCTAGTGATATTTTACGTGCTCATATCATTATACAATGTATTGGTTTCACAAACTCAAATTGTCAGGAACATCATCATCGTCATGATGCATGGATCATCAAAATGCATAACGTTGCAGCCCATCACTAGCCTGTTGCATTTAGCTACACCTTCAGATTTGGATGGTTACTCCGCCATCAGTCGGTCGCCAGAACGTTATTCGGCAGGGTCAACCGCGGGCAGGCAAAGTTTACATGGTGATGTTAATGGTGATCATTTACTCCCTAACATGCCCTTAATTATTGTCAGAAACAATAATTTATTTTGTGCTTGCGGAAACCTAGAGTTTTCTCACGTTGAGAAGGCCCATAAGCGGGAAAAAACTTATCAATACTTGTATTGATAAGTTTTTCAGCAAAGACCTTGGTCTTTGCTGATTGGCGACCGACACTAATGTTTGGGAACACGGAGCTAATGTGTTATTCATAATGACTTAGTGAATATTAGGTAAGTTAAATAAATATCCACCGATTTGAAAAATTACATTTTACAAAATGCAATTTGAAAAATAATTATCATACATGCAAGTGTTTCTTAGCTGTAATTTTAAATAACTAAACTTTTGAAACATTCATTAATATAATTATCAAAATCATCTCTACTTCTTCTATGAATATAAATTTAATATCCCATGGCTGACGTAGTGGTTAATTATCACTTATCACACTCGCCAAATGTAGTTGTGAAAAAAACACATATTAAACCCTTACTTTTTAAGTACCGTACTAACCCATGTTTCTGCGCGGAGAAACATTGTATGCACGTATGTATAGTTTGTATATATTATAGCCTTAACAAGAAAATAAAAAACCTGCTCTGGCTGAAGGCGTCACATTAGCTTTGGTTATAGCAACACTTGGTTGCTATGATTATACAAATAACTCACAATATCCAATAGTAACAGGCACGGTTGACAATTGACATCACACTTTGACAGACAGCAATAATGAATGACATCTTACTGTTTTTATTGATTGTTGCCACTTGAAGAAATTAGTTCCAATATTTTTAATATACAACGTGTTAAGTTAAATGCGCAAAACCTCAGACACCCCAAATGATTTTTAATACAATTGACCTAATTGTGAAGGAAAAAACAACATAAAAAATAATTAAAAAGTTTTATGAGCTGTTTTAGTTTTACTGGCAATTCTGATCGTTTCTTGCGTCTGCGACGACGCTTTGTCGAGGGACGAGTCGGTAGGTATGGTTTGCGCACGTGACGGCTTGATCTATTAATAAATAGACAGGGCAACATTGTTATTGAATATTTTTTGAAAAATGTGACGTATATTAAAAAGTGGTTTAATGGATTCTACTCGTTGTTCTGATCAAACTAATTTCAGGTTTTGCGCATTTAAATTAACACGTTGTATATGGCGAGGTTTTTATTTTTATGGCCGGGCTATATCACAAAATCTAAACACAAAAAAGGCACGGAACAAAGAGTCTGTGGCAAAACTATTTGATTTAAAAAATTGGTTATTTACGTAGTAGGTCAATAAGCATAAGAAAACTAAACATTGTATTTATTTACTTATATAGGAATATAAAAGTTCAGTGTTATGTTTATGATTTTGTTTATGATTATATTATTACGAGAACAAAAGCATTTAAAAAAATTGTAAACAAATAATTAATGATGTTAAATGAATTCAACAATCACAGTCTTAAACAGGATAATTACAACGTCAAGATTAATTAAAAGTAAAGTTTAATTTCACTATAATTAATGAACATGAAACGTTATCATACTCGTAATCACATACAAAAAAATGTTTAAAATCAAAGATTAAATCTTTGTTTAAAATATATTAAAAAAGTTTCACTTACGAGTTGGGTTTTTCCACTATTCTATGTTCAAATGGATTATATTTTTCCTTTTGATCTGTCATATTGACATACCACTACAAGTTCATCCACAATAAAGTGTGTATTCCGACATAAACCGCGAATCTTTTTCAAACGTCTTAAGTTTTTGCGTACAACGAACGTACTAAACATACAATATTCCTTAATTCAGTTTTCAACGTAACACATAATTATTTAGAATTTTCTCACGTAAGAAAAACGGAGGCGTCGAGCCTTAGTTTTTACAACACCAAAAATACATTACATTCACTTCTGATTATTATCAATAAAAAATCTGCATGCAATACCACTAAACCTCTCTTTATCCTTGCACTCATGGAATTGTCTTCAGAACAATTGTTTTACGATTATAATCCTTTTATCTACGGCTGCTGACATAAATAGGTTTCAAGTTTAGATACGGTACAGCTTTGTAGTTACTTTAACTAAGTGTTTTGTTAAGTTTTATATTCGCTTTATTATTTTATTGGGCCCACTTCAGGCTAATCACTTCTATCTAACCACGATAGTATTCATTAACGCTAACTCATCATGGAAAAATTATGTAGATTTAAAATTGAGAGAAAATTATTTACTTTTTCATTCAAATGTTAATCGAGGTTAAACGTGAACACAGATGAAGTGTTTAACATTAACTAAGTCTTTCTATATAATTTCTTTTACTAATCATAAGATACTACGTTTCAATTTAATGATCAATGCATCTATTATTATTCTCTTTACAACCTTTTTCCATTGATCTGTAAACACATGCGATCAAATAAATTGTAATGAAGAGCATATAACGTAGATTTTATTAGACAATTGTATGGTTAGCCATCCATAAACTATCTGTAATAATAGTGCTATTTCGAGCAATTATAGTACTTTTGACATAACCGTTCTTTAGGAAAAGAGCATTTACCATAAAAATGACTAATATTAGCAAGTGCCTCAATGATATATTTGTGTACTTTGTGGTATGCAGATTGCAATGTATATTTGTGTTAGATACGTTCACCCTACTCGCATCCAGCGTCTCGCTAGGCGTGGACAAGTGCCGGAAGATATCTTGCGAGAACGCGCTGATGCCAAGGAAATATATGCAGAAGCTCTTAGAGCCGCTTCGACGCAGAACTTCCGAGAGTTCTGCAGTCGGCAGGGCAAGGAAGATGTTTGGGCTGTTACAAATAGGCTAATTTCTCGCGCCCCACCACCAAAACCATCCACCACTTTGGCTTTTGACGGCGTCTTCACCAAGGATAGCCAGGAGACTGCAGCACGGCTACTGGATGAATTCTTTTGCGACGACACTGCAGATACTCTGGCCGCCCAGCAACTGGTGAGACGTGACAGTGAGCTATGCCCTGATACACCGGACGATATTCCATTCACCACCGAAGAACTGCTATCCTGCATAGACTCCATGAACCCTAAAAAGGCACCTGGCCCAGATAATCTCACATCCGATATAATATCAGCCTTCTGCCATACCTACCCAGAACTCATGACGGCAATCATCAACCGTTGTCTGCAAATATCCTATTTCCCAATAGTTTGGAAAAACGCCCAGGTCATAACGGTGCCTAAACCTAACAAGGAACGATATGACAGCTGCTCGTCTTACAGGCCAATAGGTCTGATCAACGTGTTTGGTAAATTATTTGAAAAACTACTTACTAACCGAATCAATTACCACCTCTATGCAAACAATGCTATGAACCCGAGGCAATATGGCTTTAGGGAACAAACCTCCACGGTGGACGCTCTGAACCGTGCTGTCTCGGACATCAGGGCAGCCCGGCAGGAGGGCAAACACGTAGTGGCAGTCTCCCTAGATATTCAGGGAGCATTCAACAACGCCTGGTGGCCGAAATTACTCCAGCGGCTCCAAGTAGCCAAATGCCCACGCAACCTGTATAAAATAATACAGAATTACCTTCAAGATAGGTCAGTGACCCTTAACTTCGCTGATGCTAGTGCATCCAAGCGCATGACAAGGGGATGCATCCAGGGTTCGGTCTGCGGACCTAGCTTCTGGAACATAATACTAGACGAGCTCTTTGAAAAGGACCTTCCACCCTCTTGTAAACTTCAGGCCTATGCAGATGACGTCTTTCTCATTTGCACAGCCAAAAAATTGACCGACCTGGAACAGGACACGAACCGCGCTCTAGAAATCATTTCGAACTGGGGGATGGAGGCCAAACTTAAGTTCGGCCCCACCAAGACCCAGTTGATTGGATTTACTCCCACATCCCGCAAGGCTCGTATTGTCCATCAGGGTCTCCAACTCAAATTTAGTGCGCAAATTAAACTGCTAGGACTCCTTATAGACCACCAACTCAGGTTTACCAAGCATGCTGAACAGGTCATCTGTAAAGCGCTTAAGATCTATAAGATACTTTGCAAGTTTGTCCGACCGACGTGGGGTGTCCACAGTGACAACATCTCCACCATATATACACATGTTATCGAGCCTACAATCACGTACGCAGCTGGAGTTTGGGGGGATGCAGTACGCTACAAAGGAGTCGCTAAAAAGCTAATATCGTTGCAACGTGGATTCGCAATAAAAATTATTAAGGGTTTCCGTACAATTTCATCAAATGCTGCCATAGCTCTTGCGAGGCTCACACCATTAGACCTTAAAGTGAAGGAAGTCTATATCACTGAGCGTTCTAAGTTGACAGGACACTGCCCATATCTTCCTTCGAATGTGGAAATTCACAGGCCAACACCACCAGCTGAACTACCACACCCAGCAGGCCGTACTTCTATCTCATATTCGAGCATAAATACCGAAGCCGAACTAATGCAACTTTGTCCTGCCGATAAATGCACAATATATACAGACGGCAGTAAATTGGAAGATGGCAGAGTCGGTGCAGCGGTCGTGATATACCCACCTAATAAGCCACCCGTGAAGCGGAAACTTAAGCTGCACGACTGCTGCACAGTCTTTCAGGCAGAGTTGCTTGCAATAGAACGTGCTGTCAACTGGGTCTCACGCAACAATATATGCCAAGCCACCATTCTCTCAGATTGCCGGTCCGCTTTGCAAGAGCTGGGAAACCGTAATACCACTAACAGTATTGCTGTTAAAACCCTCCACCATATTCGCAACCATGCAGGAACCATAAAGTTCGCTTGGATAAAGGCACACGTCGGCTTCATTGGGAACGAAGAGGCAGATTCTTGCGCCAAGCAAGCCGCTGCAGCTCGCAAGGCGCCAGACTTCCAATTGTTCCCAATTAGCTTTGTCAAGGCTAAAACCAAAGCACTTCATCGGGACACACATAATTCAAGGTACATTACCTCGCTCACTGGTTCCTACACACGCATGTGGCTCCCTAATCTGGACCACATCGCAGAATTATTTAGCAAACTCGATTACTCCTTTCATATGACACAGGTACTCACTGGTCACGGATATCACCTCCAATACTTGCACCGGTTCAAGATATCCGAAACCGATAGATGCAAATGCGACACCAATGTCGTTCAATCTCTGGACCATCTCCTACGCGAGTGTCCGAGATATTCCCGGCCGAGACTTCTACATACCCAGCTATGTACTTACCTAAATGTCTCACCCTTTAGCTTGCTCGAGCTGATTCCAAATGAACAGTCTCTAAGATCCTTTGCAACTTTGTGCAAGGAAATTATCAGTACGCTAAAGAGTTTTAATAACGACTAATAACAACCGAACGTCTTAATTTAAAAAAAAAAAAAAAAAAAAAAAAAAAAAAAACATAATTAAAGCCTCGTCGTATCAATTCGCGACAGGCTACCCCAAATGCAACTCTTACTATATTTTAAAAAAACTGTCTCCATGAACCAACAAGCATTCACAAGAGTATCTGGGCAAAACTCACCAGAAACAATTAAAAAAAAAAAAAACCTACCTACTTAATTCTTTGACAGATAGTGGCAGCAGAATAGTGGCCATCATTGATACCTCCTGGGTGTATACGTATCACAGATTTTACCTACATAAATTTTACTTATTTTGTTTACATGTACCTATTTAAGCTTCAATTGGCTGCAGACTGGTTGGTGTGTAATCTGACTGTCACTGCGGCCATAAACCGTTAAAAACATTTTGTTCCATTTCAGGACGATTCTCGCTCCTCTTTAAAATGTAAAATGTACCTGCATTTTACATTTTAAAGAGGAGCCTTGTAATGAGAAATGAGAATTGCACTTTAATTATTATTTAAAAGTCAGGACTAATACTGTGACACCAAATTTAAAAAAACGGGACAAGTGGTCTTATTCAAAACGTCTCGTTGGTTTGGAAGCAGTTGAAGCACCTTATCGTGATCTTGGGGTACCGGGGTCAATTTCTGATTAGGATTTTTTAGGTTAACGAACATTTCGAAAACACGTCATCTATAAGTTCTTATGTTCGGTAGGTCGTTTTAATATGGAGGGAGGTATTTATCCGTGAGTTGGACATTAAAAGGTTATGTTTTCTTAGAATTCCATTTTCTAACGTTGATGTTTTCTATAGTTCCGAATAATAAGGTGAAAAAACATTAAAGTGCCTGATTCCGAACAGCAGGCAAAGTACAGGCGAGTATCATTAATTATACTGATGCTAGATAACATAATTTTCATTACATGGAATTAAAGAAGTTATCGTTTTTTTACCATAAGACGTCACTCTGTTTGACCACTTTGAATAAAAAATACTTACATTGACGGAAATTTAGACTACTTAGTCTGAGTTTAACATGATTATGCCATGACACTTAGCGGTGCTAGCGAGATTTGCTCCAATTTTGTTTTCTCCCTCCCCCTTTTTGTTTGCCGAGGAGAACGCGTTTTCCCGCCATAACCCTAGGCTAGCGACGTCTGCAGCCGTGTGTGGGGCTCGGGATTAAAGGCGTTGGTCTCACTTCCCACTAAGCTCCTCGGGTTTACCGTTACATCTGATTGGGACGAGCCAGTCTTGTAGCTATTGACCAGCCCGACCTTCTCCCTCCCTACATATTATTTTCTCAACTTAGTGTGTAGCTAGTTGCTTTTGACATGTTGTCGGATATCAGTTGCACATGGATCTCGAAAATCGTGGTCTATATTGAGACCACGATTTTAACTTCTTACGTTCTTATTCTTATACAAAGTGTAAAAAAGGTTTTTCACCCCACCATCTCGGAAAGAGTATTTTTAATCTTCAATATCTGAGTGGAAAAGCATATACTAAATCTATGGGAAAAGCCGTTTTTATTCTCTAGAGGATAAAGTAAATTGAATTTAGAACATCGTGTGCACTAAGTTTGTGAATTGAAAAAAAACATTAAACCTATTTACTGCCACCTCTATGGTGCCGAATATATCATACAACTTTTTTTTTAATTTGTTAAAAACTCAGACTCGGAACCTTCTTGGTGTTCTTTTTTCAATTTGCTTTTTTTTGCATTTAGTCATTTCCTCGCTGAGGTGGAATGAAAAGTTACGTGTTGCACTCGAGTGCAAAGATTTTTCACCTCGTGCTCTTTTGATTCCCTCGCTAACGCTTAGGATTCTAATTTTGAATCACTCGCTGCGCTCGTGATTCAATTTTAGAATCCCTCGCTTGCTCGGTCATCAAAATTGAACACGCGGTTAAAAAGCAACTTTGCACTCTTGTATAACAAATAACTATTTTACCATTGTCGTTCTTTAACTGTAATTAATACATTGCCTTCTTTTTTCTTCTTACGATAGGCAATTATTATTATTAAATTAGAATTTAATTTAGCATTAACACATGTAAAGTTACTTGTATTCATTTGTTTTAATTTTAATTAAAATTGTATGTTAATGTAAAAAGCGGAACACATGTGATGCATCCTTTTTTTTTTTGGCTTAAAAGTACTTTACTTTGTTTCTGAATTGAGTACCTGGTCTCATGATTTCAGTGTCTTGAATTTAATGTCGGTGTGGATAAAAATATGTAATTTTTAGAATACAGCTTAAGTTTGCGATCACCAATCTGGATCTGGCAAGCATGGTGACAGGAGCATGTACCCATATCGAAACGATGACTTGGTTTCAATGATGAGGCATTCTGCAGTGTGAATTAATAAATACTTTACTTTTAATTTTAAATTGACTGGTGCTTTATGGTTCGTATATTATATTTACTTAAGTCTGCGCGTAGGAAATTTTATGACCAGCTAATCTTACTGTCCTTTTATCTATGTATAAGTAGGTATTTCAATGCGGCAGGTTTATGTGTACAAAATTAAAGTGTGCAAATGATGGATTTTTATCCTTATAGCCTTATTTTGTTTATTTAAAAGGCTTGGTAGGTCGATCGCAAAGCAAGAGAGAATGTTTTTATTTTATTTTAGTTAGATTTTTAGGCTTTTGCCCTACAGTGGGACATTAATAGGCAGGTACATATGTATACATTGTATAAATCTCGTTATTTTTCCCTTTCCTAGGACTTTCGTCTACTTGGATTGGCTTCGCCCCCATGGTATATTTTGTGCCTCTTGGATCCGCATTTTTTTTTTTATAACTAGGCTCCAGGTGCCTATACTTACTGACAATAGTAACGCAGCGACCTAAAGTGAGTCTTGGTCTCCGATAATAAGAGTCTCATTCATTTTGTTCTGTTCTGCGCCACCTCCTGTCAGTCGTGGTCGATGTGGAGCTCGAACAAGTCCTTCTATTGGAGCCTGGGGCGGCTTACCGGTCGTCTTCCTGCTTTTTCTCACTTTACTCTATGATCTTCTTTTATTTTAAGGCACTTAAATAAACTAGCTCGAAGTAACGTTACGACGCTAAGTATAGTTGCACAGTTATACATGCAGCCCACCTGGTTTTTAGTAGTAAATACAGCAGCTTTCAAAATAAAAATAAAATCTTAAGTAAGTACTAGAAGGTATCTTATGCAGCTGTGTTAAACATGTGTAAGGTCGATGGGTTAAATCTCGGTGCATATCAATGGATTTTCCTATGTGAGTACCATTATCTCGACTGTGTACATAATCATGATCCAATTGGTCTGGTTTCCCTGTTTAGGGTTACCAAGGTCAGATGGTCGATAATTTGTTGTATGCAGTTGATCACTTTGTTGATCAAACGATGGGATTGAATTTATTACATTGGCGAGAACATATTATGTTTTTCGTTTCTTTTAAGAATGATAAAGATTAGAATACTAATTCTCCGGATGAAGTTCCCATAAAATTGGTACAAATACGTTTTCCTTCCTAGCATGCCACAAAACAAGGTTTTATTTATCTCTCGTGTCTGCAAACAATAGATAAGTAGTATTATAAAAATATTATGTACCAACAAGTTAATGAATGTACAAAACAGCTACAAAGTATCTTGTCCGTGTAAAAAATAATTATGTTTAATGCGTAATCGTGATTTTGAATCTCGCTTAAAATGTTACAGATTCATGTACTCTAATAGTTTAAGTACATAAGCATACCTACTTAGCGATGTTATTAACTTCAATGTATGTAGATAAAAAATATCACAAATACAAGCCCCGTCTTTACTTATATTTCGTCTGAAACCAAAAACAGAATTAACTCTAGAAATTAATAATTAGTATTCAGAATATGCGACTATTACTTACTTAATTAGTAAAGAAACGAATTTAAGCTCTTACTTTTATACCTACGGCCCATGGAAGCAGCCTAGCATTCGATTTTACTCAGTAGAAAAGCAAACAACTAAGGCATATCTGGTGGGTAAAGTCGCGGTGTCTCTGACTGTCATACGACATAACTTAAGAATGAACCTTTGTTATTTCAGAAAATAGAAATGAGTAAAGATTATATCTATCTATCTATTCAGGTGGACACGGCTACCCATTGTAGGGTATTAGGCCTCCTCTCTGTTACGCCAGCTGTTCCGCACCTGTGCAATATTCACCAAATTGATCCCGGCAATCCTAACGATGACATTAGACTATTGGGTTAGAGATCTGCCTGGCGATCGTGCAGAACCCCTGGGCCTCAACTCTGACATATTATATGCTGCTTTCAAAAGATAATGTTTTTGTATGTCGTAGAACCGTGTGGCAGGCTTGACATGTGGATGGAAGAAACGTCCTCTCACATAAGAGCGACGTATGAGTGGTAGCTTTGCTATTGCGATTCGTTTGGTAATTGTGAGTGCCGAGGATCCGATCTTCTCCCCATCCTCTGAATAGTCGCGTGGCGCGCCTTTGTTAAAAGAATATGGAAAATATTCTTTGTTTGTGTAGATCTAGACTTGGGAGACCCCAGTGATAAAAACCTTTAGTCACGAGACTTCACCACCGTAAAAAGAAAACAAAAAGTGATTTTAATGACAAAAACAATCTAAAACTGACATGCTATTTTATTAATTTAATTAACAACAATTCCTATACATTACTGTACAATAATAATGTATTTAATGTAAAAATAAATTAAGTACTTACTATTTACTGACTTATTTGTTATACATAGCTGTAATAACAAATAGAAAATAGACTAGTAACTATTTACTATTTTTGAAACATTATAATAAAAAATCTTAATTATTAAAGCTGATTACAATTAAAGTAACATTAACAAGCCGCAATACAGTACTCGAATTGTATTCTCAATAGTTTTTTTAACATTATCGAAACACGTCGATTTGAAGTTTATACAGTATACATTTTTTCGTTCACGTCTGTTTAATGTGTAAGCATTATATAATTATCAATTAATAACAAGTCATTGGATTGGTAATTATGGTGACTTAATTATTAAAGACTTGCGCCGATCTTTCTTTTTTTTATATTATTTTGTTGGTTTCTTTACTTATTATTTATTCCAACAATGTACATACATACTTTAATAGATACTTTGAGTTAGTTTCTCGTTACGGTACACTAATAAAAAAGTTGGATCACGAATAAACAGTAAACAATTTGTTGTTTCAAATTTTATTGTCTTGCTACGTTTGGGTATGATCATTGATTGAAATGGTTAGTCTTTAAATATCTTAATAAATATCGTCTTAATAATTAATATCTTTCTCAAATAAAGGAAATACCAATGTATATTTTTAATGTTTATTCCATTTTGTCATGAAATCCTTTGAAAGTATTTTAATGCAAATGTAAAATAAATAAATTATTTAGCTTTCGTAGTGGAATCTGTACTTTTTATTTAATTTAATAAATCCTACTATAATATTAAAAATGCGAAAGTCTGGATGTTAGGATAAATTTGTTACTCAATCACGCCTAAACAGCTGAACGGATTTAAATGAAATTTGGCACACGTACATATGCCTAGTTTATAACCCGGATTAGGACATAGGCTATAAATTCCTACGGGAAACGTCTCATTCCAGCGAGATATTTGAAAAAAGAAATTACTTGCATGTGAAACCGCGGGCGGAAAGCGAGTAATACATTAGGTAGAAGAAATTATAAGTTACATGTCTGTGACTAAATTACTTGCAACATAACTTATTTTTTAATATTTTATATTGGTAATAAAATGTTATTCGTAAAATAATTTGACTAACGAATTACTTTAACCGACAAATGTGATATTTTGAAAGTAAGTATTTAAGAAATATTAGACAGATTAAACATTACAAGCATTGTACTAATTTGTAGTAACAACAGATTTTCATACACTAAGTCGAATGCTTTAAGTTCGTAATTTTTAAATTCGTAACTATACATAGGTATTGGAATACCTAATGTACGAGCATTATCACATTCTCAACCAAAATGTTTCTGCAAAAAATCACTCAAACAGTTAAAGCTGCTATAAAGGAAGAGATAAAGTATATTATGTTAACTAGCTTAGTTTATAAAGAAAAATAGGTTTTGGAAGACGTAATATACTAATATAGCTGGAGTAAGAAAACGTTTCAGTTTCTACTTATATCTTTATCAAATCGATTTGAGGTGGGTTATACTTTGATTTGATTTATTTGAACTGTTGCAAACGATATTGAAATATGTAAAGTCAAATGCGTTCAACCTGTATCGCCCAAATAATCGATATAAATCGTTTTAGGGGTAAGTTGAGAAATTCGACCAAACGATTCGATAGCTGATATAATGTAAGAACTTAAAAAAAAACGCTTTCAGATGCAGCTAATATTATCAAGGCGAAATTGGTATAAATGCAGGTTCCTTCATGCAAAATTTCATGCAAGCGCTAAATTACCTAATTCTGATATTCACACAAACAAAGGCAATCTATCGCAGGCAAATACATTTTGTTTAAATTTTATTCCTCTCTCCTTTAAAGGGGGATTTGTCTTACAAGCTTCTATACATTCCTACGAACATTTAAACTGTTTTTCCACTTACAATCCTGATTATATCCAGAATAGTCACAGTGCATCCAGATATAAGGCACAATAGGCCAAATAGTATGATGAAGATGTTCTTCCAAAGGACCCATTTTCCTCTGCCGAGGTCTCCCCAGCGGAAGACTGTCTCGATGACTGCAGGGATGATGAGTCCGAGGGTAGAGTAGAAGAATGCACCGACAATGTTGATGATCTGTTCTAGTAATGGCAGGGCGGTTCCGAGGCCAACTAAAAGAAAAAAGAAAATGTTAGTTATTAGACCATTCCCATTTAGTGGACTTTGTAAAGGCATGGTCCAAGAATAAGTAGCGAAATCAATATAATATAATGTATGTACCGACTGCCAACAAATATTAAATTTGAAAAAATTGGTTTTATCCAAAACCGTACTGATTTTCCTCGCAGATTTTTAGAAATCAATGAAAGTCGTGTAAAATGAAAATGATAGTATTAAAGATGTGTGAGTAAAGTTAAAATTTACGTAATGTAATTTAATGTAATGTAATTAAAATGTAAATTCACTTTGTTAACAATAAGATAATAGCGTCGAAACTTTTAAATGGAAAAATTAGTCATTTTCATGTATCCAAGATCTGTCTTTCTACATTTCTTATTAGGTTTTGAGCGGTACAAGCATTATCTGCTTTATACATATTACTTAGGTCATCCTTTTTTTCAAATGACATAACTTCATTGTAGGTATACCCAAAATCATTAAACTTACCACAAAAGCAGACTCCAAGAATTCTGGCTACTATTTGTGTTATACTTTTATATTGATCTTTGATGAGCGGATCGGTATAAGTGGTAAAGACGTCTATAACCACGAAGAATTGTAGAGGGAAAGTTAAAAATATTGATAGTATGATGAATACTTTTCCGCATACCGCTGGCCTGTAAAATAAAAACTATTTTAGTAAAATTCATGAACGTTTTAAGGAATCTTATGTGTTTGTTTCTATGCCGTCTACGCTAAGACTATGATTCACGATGAGGTAGGCCCTTTTTATTGATAACATTGTTTTGGTGGCTGAGGATCGATCAGCGTGGCGAGCATTTGGAGAGGCCTATGTCCAGCAGTGGACTGTTACAGGCTGATGATGATGATTGTTTTGGTGAAAATTGCTTGATAAGAGAAATTACCCTTATTTTATAAATAATGATTTTGGAGACATTATATCACAAGACCGGAAATACGCGCGTGATATTGCGAACATTTGTAGGCTACGATAACTGTTCATTAACATAAAGGTAAGTCGTATAATATGAGTGGTATAAAAAAAGATTTTTGTTTTTAACTTTTATCAAAAGAAAAAAAAAGAAAAATAAAGTAATAGTTTTATTTAATGAATAATACGAACCAGTCGTCAATAGGTAAGTTCAGTGTGATTGATCCTTTCAGCACATCACCGTATCTGAAATAACCGAACAACCCCAGAGTGCTGTAGAGAAATACGATCGCCGACATTGCAACCACGAGGACGCTGGGACACCCAAGAAAGTGTTGTGGTTTCTTCATCACGTTCTCAATAGGCATGACTACACCGACGCCTTCCATTGCAAATATCACCGTGCTAAAAATATTTAAAAACCATAACTAATTATTTAACAGACATGTATCAACGGATTAAAAAGACTTGAACCAGAAAAATTCAGATAAGGCAATCAAGTTAAAAAAAAGATTAATTTTTTATTGTACATACACCAAAACTTACTTGGATTATTTTGTATTTGTGTAAACAATTACAACATAACTAGAAATTTTCATAAAGTATACTTACGAAAGAAAAACTGGATACCGAGCAACGTTGCCCGCAACGTGTTTGTCAGATAAATCAAGGCTTTCTCCAAATATGTAATACAGGCACACTAAATATGTAGCAAACAGTAGAATATTTGCCAGCAAGGAGAAGACGGCAAGCCACTTCAAGTACTTTATTTGACACAGTATACAGAAAGGTATAAGCAACATTGCACAGTAATATTCTACTGGCATTGTTGCTGCAGGGTAATATCGATCCACTAACTGAAAAAAATATGCATTTTGCCTCAATAAGAACATACATATAAGTTTGTAATTTGTATATAAATATTAGGTATACTTGAAATCAGAGGCTCGAAGACCAGATGGGCTCATCTGATCTTCGAACCTTTGATATAGCACATTTAGCGACGCTTCCTGGTGAAGTGTCCCTCAATGGAATAGACCGCAGTAACCGTTTACCATCAAGGCTGCGTGCCTGTCTGTCAACTGTTCTACCGTAAAAAATAGGTGCGCAAATAGGGTTCTTGCATATCTAAGCCACGGTAATATGATTGTGCTATTACCGTGTCTAAGCCATAGAATTCGGATATGCAAACGCCTCCATTATTCAAATCAAATCAAGCTACCGTCACATTGACGGGTACTTAGCTTAATTACCATGCTAGCTAATTGCAGGTTACCGATTGATTGCAAAGTTTCAAGTTACGAGTTGTTCGATTACAAAGGTTTTGAATTAAAAAATAACGGCCAGGTATTTATACCACAACTAGTGCAACCAGGCTTAATCAAAATAATGTAAGTCTAAATTAAAAAAAAAAAACTTAATAACCAAAGTTACGTTAAAAAAAGAACTAATGACACTTTTTTCGGATCTGCATTCGCCCGCAGGTTTAATCCCCGCTGAAAATTCAAGAATTTCTTTGCGATTATACTCATATTTGCAATTAAAAGATTAGGTACTTGTTTTTGTGCGATTTCTCCTTCTCGCTTATCTTAACAAAGGAATCTCAAATATTCCTGAAAGTACATAATCATTTAATTTCTTAACATGTATGATCTGCAACATTAAGCTTTTCTCCTTAGGCTTATCTTAAAGATAAATACTTAGATATTTACCTGTTTAACAGAATCTGATATGAGCACGGTGTAGATACAACACACTCCGACATATGTTGACACCAATGAGAATTCCGCAAATATGCTGAAAGGACGGACGTTGCTTAAAAATAACGTTTTGTTTTAAATAAAGATAAATAAACAAATCTAAGAAAAGAACAAACTGGTTTATAGATTTGGTATTCTAATTTTTGGGTTATCCTAATGGCTTTTTAATATTGATTCTTAACCACAAAATAAATGTTATTTAGAGTTACCTACTTAGATGTAAAGTTCATTGTTTAGTTTTGGAATTCATAGCTTTGTTAAAATATTTATAATAAATAACGATTTTTTATCTAGAACCTAATGATAAAAAAACAAATTGTAACTATTAAAGGAGTTAAGAATTGTAACTATTAAAGGAGTAAAAAAACAAATTGTAACTAGTAAATTGTAACTAATATAGGAGTTACAATTTTTTTTTATCACTAAAAACTTTCGACGTTTTTAAAAGTGATATTTTAAAGTGTAATTTAAGCTACTTGAATTAAAACATAATTCAGACCTTTTTTCTAAATAAAATTACTTTAAAATTTAATAACATACTAAAAATAATATTTACCTCGCTGCGTTTGCGAAAGGTCTTAATTTTTTAGGTCCATTTTTAAATACAGATTTACATGTTTCCGCATAGCTGAGGCTTGGTTTCTTTTCTATGACGCAGCAACCAAGCGAAGTTTTAACCTGAAAAGTGTTATGAAATCATAAGTTTAATTTTAATAATAAAAACATATATTTTTTTATTTGTATTTTTTTTCTGGTTTGATGGTCTCAATTATCGGATTACCCGAATGGGTGATGTCACTCACGTTTAAAACAGGAAACCAAAATGAGTATCTCTATGTCATGGTCCTTTACTTTTTAAGCTGCTAAACCAATGGATCTTTTCAATCAACGTTTATTTTTATCAAATCATTAAAATAGGTTTAACCAATGTGCTTAAGAAAATAATACGCGAATATGAAATAAACGAATAGACTTTTTGTTTACGTACATTCCTAAATGTTTATGTTTATTTTATGGTAGAATATTGTTGTTACTGACCAGTATATGGATGCAGTGTCCACATATGATGCCGACAATGATTGTGCCTACTAATCCCACGCCCCACCCTGCATTCGAGAAAGCTAAAGGACCTGCCAATAGCCCGGAACCCAACGAGGCCTTAATGAGATTTGCTGTTGATCTAACATCTCTGTAAATTGAACACAAATATTAAATACGATATGGTACATCAAAGATGTTTATCTATAAAACTCAAAGGTGACTGATTGACTGACTGACTGACATAG
This sequence comes from Mecyna flavalis, assembly GCA_949319885.1. Lineage (NCBI taxonomy): Eukaryota > Metazoa > Arthropoda > Insecta > Lepidoptera > Crambidae > Mecyna > Mecyna flavalis. Next base: position 9,021,806 of record OX439431.1, on the reverse strand, counting down.
ATATCTAATCTATCAACGCACAGCCCAAACCAATGGATTGATCGGGCTGGAAGGTAGATGTTATGACGTAGGCATCCGCTAAGAAAGGATTCTGATCAATTTCTACGGGAACCACGCGAGTTAAACCGCGGGCGGCCGCTAGTTATCAAAATAATTAAAAACATATTTCACTTTAATACATATCGTAATAAACATTAAATTTCTTTCTTAAAGAATCATCTGAGTAAACATTGAAAGTACATATTTCGTCATTCAATTTCCAATGTCCTTTTTGGTTAATAATAAATATCAATGCTATAACACAAAAAACTAAAACTACTTGTCACTTTTAAATACGATGTGATTTTATTTTAAATGAAACAGAAATGAAAGAAAATTATAAGTAAAAATCATATGGGTATTAATAAATAATTAATTAATTTGACAAAATACAGTAGGTACGTACCTACTTTGCTTGTTTATTTGTAATGAATACCTGATTAATTTAATTTTTATTTAAGTTGGAAGAGGAAGGTAGTTATTTATCTGGTAGGGAAAAAAAGATTGACGTGCGAAAGTATTTTTAAAAAATCTATTTGCAGAATAAATGATTTCATTTCATTTCGATTTCATATAAAATTTAAAACATTATTTAGAAAAAAGAAGAACTTAACATCAGTACCAGTGTTTTTTTGAATAAACCTAGTACTAATATAAATAAATCATAAAAAAACACATTACTTACGAACTAGGTTTTTCAACCTCGCGGTGCTCAAAAGGGTTATATTTTTCTTCAACACTTTTTTCAACAGTGGTATTCATTGTTGCACTGAATAAAAATAAATTCTTAATTTATGCATACGTGATTGATTTAGAATGTTTTGTTTATATAATTCCCATCAGTTAATATAAGAGAGTAACGCGCTGGCGAATCGTGTCGTTATAACTAATTCATAATGTTCTTACACCCACGTTAACTTGAATCATAGTAGAAAGAGTTCACAGTACGTTAACTTCATACACCCCACCGCGAGCGGTTTTTTTTTCACAAATTGTGTATTTTATTTTTATCATTTATTTATTTATATTATTACTTCCATACAAAAAATTAACACCAATTAAAAAATGTCCCGTAAAACTGTCGACACAGTTTATCTGTGGGATCTGGAGTCTCAATTTATTATCCTATCTATACTAATATTATAAAGAGGAAAGATTTCTTTGTTTGTTTGTATTGAATAGGCTCCGCAACTACTGAAAAGATTTGGAAAATTCTTTTACTGTTGGAAAGCTACACTATCCCCGGATGACAGAGTAATTTTGTTCCCAGATAATTATGTGAGGGGAAGGGGGGATAATTGACAAAAGAAATTACGCGTCCTATACATTATATTATACAAACTTACATATTGTATTATTGAACTTAGTAAATAAGCTTGTATCATTATGTGCGTCACATAGTCTCTCTATCAAATCTTGACTTATTTCTCAGTGCAAACAAAGAGACTTTTGAGTGTGCTTGCGGCGACCGCATAGATAACATACTAAGTAACGCCCATAACACACAAGCCGCACGAGGTGCGTTTGTATGCAGTTAACGTACTGTGTGCTCTTTTTACTATGGTTGAATCGTGCCACCGCGTATCACAAACAATAATGCTTCGGGTAAATTGCGTCGACTTACGCCGGGAGTAGTAGATCAGTGTGGATTAAGAAATAAAACACTCGAATGCTTTGAGTGTTGGGTGCATTATGTACAAACCAAGGTGCAGCGGTGCCTTTGATAGTGATTTTATACGTTATCTATTATATTCAACATATTTTTAATGAAAAAATTCGGTGGATAGATTTTTTCACAGTGAATAAAATGCTAAAGCTATAAAATATTAATATTCGTAAACTCTTTTTATTTTTTGTTGTTTATCATGATTTGAAACTACTTACTTGCATAAAATAAATTAAGAATAAATTAAATTACGCTACAGAAACCATTCATAGGTACTTTTGTGTTTTACATTTGTATTTATGATTTTCCTAAAATACGCTAAGAAATTATGAGGATACCTATGTATGTTTAGAAAGAATATTAAATAAAATGTGATATTTTACCATGTGATGCCTAATTGTTATCTGGTGAATTTATCAAACTTTCATAGGAGTATATTTTGTAAAAATAGTATAAATTATATATTTTTACAAAATATACTCCTATAAAGTATAGATAAATAAATAAATAAGGTGGAAAACGTAGCCATGGACTAAACTTAATGTAACTCAACTTGCTATGTTCTCAGTCAATCTTACATTTCACGAATCGATCTCCTCCCCCACATTTCCGGGATCAAAAGTACCCTATGTCACCTGGGGATAGTGTAGCTTTTCGACAGTGAACGAATTATTCAAATCGGTTCAGTAGTTTGGAAGCCTATTCAATACAAACAAACAATAAAATCTCTCCTCTATTAATATAAGTATAGATTATTATGATTTAAAAATAAAATATAAAAGTATCTGTAGTTAACATTATGTTATTTTTTATCTCTCGAGTTTTATTTGTCGGCGATAACCTACATGAAAACGTTATTGCCTTCGTGAAAGATACAACCTTCAACCTGAAGTATGTTTTTCCAGGAATTATATTAAAAGATAATATGTAATCCCTTAGGCAATTGTAAATGTATTAAGATAAAACTAAGCCTCATTACGTTTTTAAACAAATTAAAGTGGTAATGATGCGTTACGGTTGATAGGAAGATCTTAAAACATACAAGATTGACACTGAGATATTATAAGAAAATAGATTCTAGGTATTTACAGTAAATAGCACATTAACTTACCCTAATTCATTTAAAAGTTTCAATTACAATAGTGTCTTTGCGATTGAAAGTGAGAAAAACAACCGTTGAAAATTTATTTGACTTCAGGATTTATTATAAAAAAAAACTTATTTCCAAAGACTGTATTTACTTTCTTCTTTAAGAAATGATAAATGTTTTACTATCTCAAAATTGAGAGAAAGTGTTCTTTTTTAGGGTTCCGTAGCCAAATGGCAAAAAACGGAACCCTTATGGATTCGTCATGTCTGTCTGTCTGTCTGTCCGTCCGTATGTCACAGCCACTTTTTACCGAAACTATAAGAGCTATACTGTTGAAAATTAGTAAGTAGATGTATTCTGTGAACCGCATTAAGATTTTCATGTAAAAATAGAAAAATAATAATAAATTTTGGGGGCTCTCCATACTTAGAACTGAAACTCAAAAAAAAAAATTTTCATCCAATCCTTACGTGTGGAATATCTATGGATAGGTCTTTTAAAATGATAATAAGGTTTCTTATATCATTTTTTTCTAAACGGAATAGTTTGCGCGAGAGACACTTCCAAAGTGGTAAAATGTTGGTCACCCCCCCTCTAACTTCTAAAATAAGAGAACGATAAAACTAAAAAATATATATGATGTACATTACCATGCAAACTTTCATTGAAAATTGGTTTGAACGAGATCAAGTAATTAGTTTTTTTTTAAAACGTCATAAATCGTAAACCGCAATTTTCCTCTCATTCAATCAGCTCAAATATAAAAACGTCGATCAAACTTACAAAGAACTACAAGAACTTTTATATTATGATGATACTTGCTGCTACGGAACCCTTCATGGGCGAGTCCGACTCGCACTTGGCCGGTTTTTCTCATTTTCATTCCGTAATGTAAAAAATGTATGATGGTATTCCTTTACAAATGTATGATGGTATGATTCCAAATGTATGATGGTATGATGGTATTATTTGGTATTCCTTGATACAGCCATTTTTGAATGCTGCCCGCTCCGGCGGTAAAAGAATAGGTAGGAATTACCTATTATGGATTGCACATAACATTGAGCTTGTGTGCTCAATCGTGAGAAAAGGACCATTTATTTTGGATCAGTATAGAAATTACCTCTAGTCTATATCCATCACCATATTAATTTTTGTGTCAGCAAATAGCGCCTAGTCTTATCTTATTCATGTTTTCTGAGGGCTACTTTGCTGTTTTTATTGCAAAGAACCAAATATCGCAAAATATTTTTTTACGTTGCACATGGCATCGGATGATTTTATTTTTCATTTCATTTTACAATATCAGCTTTTATTTATATTAATGTAATTAAATTGCTATTTTATTTCATGAAAAAGGAGTCAGGTAGAGGAAATTAACATCAAAGACATTTTGGATTGGCAGACTTTTAATAACACCGACCTTAAATACTACTACCTACTTACATTACATACCATTTACAACAGAAAATCTGTTTTTGTCAGCATTATAACAAACTTTGTTATACTATGGCAATATATTCATTCTAAAATACTACGATCTTTTTACACATTTGCACATTCGTTAAAATTAAATTATAATTAAAAATCTTAAGTAAACTTAGGATAGACATTTACAAAAGCCTCTACAAAATAGTATGTACCACGCGATCATTCAAAACTAAAAAATATATTATAATATTATTATTGTCATGTTGTGCAGTTACAATTAGCTATAAATTTATATAGCTTATGTACTACAAGGTACTTATATTACAGTTGCTGTCGATTCAGCTAAATTCGATCACTTTCCATTGTTGTGATCGATTTTAGTGATCTTGATATTTGCAAGGCATATTAAATATTTAAAGACTCATCAGGTTAGTAAGAGCCGAACGACCATTGGTTCGCCCCATGTCCTCGAACAAAGTATTGTACGGCATTTTGCTTTGGGAAATTGATGGTTGTAAACGTCTGGGCTTTTGGGATGAAATTCTGAGATATCTGAGGTAAGGTTGGTGCAACGTTATAACGAGGCGCCAAGGACGAAGTATACAAGTTAGCGTTATAGTCAATTGGAGGCTGGTATAATATCGTCCTATCTTGATAGAATTGCTTATTAGGTCGTTCGCATACTGTGCCTTGGAGAAGCGAATCCAATTTTATGGTATAAATTCGGAAATTAATGTCACTGTAATCCAATTCCGCTTCAAGGAACACAGGCATACGATCAGAAATCATCCAAACGTTTCCGTCGTTGTCAATCTTAATGTCACTTGGGAAAACAAATCCTACGTCATCCTTATCAACAATGCCAATATTTTGCGGCTTGTAAGACAACGCTGAACTCCAGCATCCAATAGCGTTTTGATCAATCAAGTTGAATAGTTGGACTCCAGATTCGTCCATTACTTTAGAAGTCGTGTGACCGTCTGATCCACGACTGCCTACAACTTTGAAGTCCTTGTACGACCCTTTGACCTTACTCTCATCTCTCAAAATTTTAGTTGAGACAGAAAACTCAGTATGACTTGAAAGTGGGCTGAAGTACAAAGTTTTGAAGCCATCAACGCCAATAGGCGACAACGTTATACCGAAGATTCCCTCAGCGCCCCATTGGAAGTTCAATCCTGCGATGTTGAAGTCTCCAACCAGAGGATCGGGCATGAAGTAACTGTGGCTGAATCTCCAGGACTTGTTTTGTTCCCAGGAGTAGGAGATGAGGCCGTATCCAAGTTCATCGGAGAAATAGGCGTAGGCGTCATCGCAGCTATTGCCGATGTCGACGGCAATGTTGGCAATAAAAGTCGTGGATACAATGTCTTCGGGACGGAAGACGTATCTTCTGATGCGCTGGTCGGTGTTCAAGTCGTAAACGTTTAGGGTGTACGGGCACAGTTGCGTCACATTGGGATCTGAAATTAATTAATTAATTGAAATACACCTTCTTTAAACTTTTTAATTATTGATTAGGCATAAATCATTTAGAGACCGACAAACTTATCTGTTCCGGTGGCCAACATTGGAACTACGTGAAATGTCAGTTTTTGCAATGCAAAAACGATATCGACGCCGCCACCGGAACAGATAAGTTTGTCGGTCTCAAATCGGTTTTCTGGTGGTTTGTTGCTGGGTTTCTTCATTACTGAACTATTTTATTTTTTTGTTCTGTAAGATAAATATTTGGTTTGGCTACTCTTTAAATATACAAGACAAGAACACATTACCAAAACTGCTTAATCTTTTGTGCGTCATGGCCATCACCGCAGGTAAGGAAAATATATAGGTAGAATTGTTAATCGAGGCTCAATAGTTAGGTAAATTATGACAGCCATCCAGCTGTTTACTCCATGTTTATTATTCACCGAGTTGTATGCGATAAGTATAATTATAATTAAATCTTACCGTAACCATAAGTGCCGACATCCAACACCCACAGGCGGTCACACTTGTCAGCCTTGATCCTGTAGACGGTATTAAGCCCGCTTTCGCAGTTGCCCAACTCGTTGCCTTGCCAATCCGGGTAGGGGTTTAGCTTCGGTGACGGATCGTATGGGGCGTCCAGTGGAATATAGTTCAATGTTGCTGGGATACCTGAAATATTTAAAAAACAACAACATTGGTTTACTTTTTCAACTAATATAGATTGCAGGGGTCTGAGAAAAGTCGCTAATCTTGAGTATAGTCGAGCGTCACAAGGCCAGTGGGGCACGGACGGACAACTATTGAAAAGTGAAAAGTAATTCGGATTGAGTAATTTGTATGGAAATTTTATGAGTAGGTAGCGCTATTCGGCGCGGTGGTACTACCTACATTTTTCGTTTCAATTACTTAGTTCTGAGTCAGAACTTCTGACTTTAGTATCTTGTTCGTGCTTGCCCTACCTACAGCATTCCGAAAGTTCTGCCTGTAAAGTGTGCCAGCTGTATCTGATAAAATATTAAGAGATGTATTTAATACCACCCGCACTAGGCCAGCGTGGTGGAGTATGGCCCACACTATTTCACAATTGAGATAAGGCCTGTGTCCCAGCAGTGGGAACGTATATAGGCTGATGATGATGATGATGATGATGTATTTAATACAAAAAACTTCCTGTTTCTCATTCCAAGATAGATTCAAAAAGTAAGAAGAGTTAATACAGCCAGGATATCACAAGCACGCCTAGTGAAGCGTTTCCCAGTTGCCTACAATTAGTATATTTTGTGTAGTTTTTATCTATACTTCTTCTACTAATATTATAAAGAGGAAAGATTTGATTGTTTGTTTGTTTGTATTAAATAAGCTCCAAAACTACTGTACCGATTTGAATTATTCTTGCACTGTTAGAATGCTACACTATCCCCGGGTGACATAAGGTACTTTTGGTCACGGAAATGTGGGGAAAGGGGGGGATATTTGAAAAAAGAAATTACGCGCGGGTGAAACCGAGGGCTAGTTAATTTTATTATATTTTCATAGATACATAAAAAAAATACAAATACAAGTACATAATTATTATGGTTTTAAGAACTTTTTATTAACACGGAAGAATGTGCGTAAATGATTGTCGAATGTTTTTTTGTTTTAATTAATTAAATAAAGTCCATTGTTTGCTTCAAGACTGACTGCCGACTCAGAGACGTCATTTTACTTTAATGGCAATTATAGCAAAACCTATGGTAGGTACTTAACATTATAAAAATAAAGACTATTACTATTCAATGACAAAATTAGTAAATTAGAGATTAGCGTTAATTGGCGTCTCTGAGTGCGGAATAAATGGCACCGCTGTAATAAGTTGAAGGACATGATATTGTTTCACGTTTAAATGTTGGAACCAAAATTACCCATATAAAATCTGCGATCATTTTATACTCTTCATTAGTATATCTTAGTATCAGCCTTTATTGCCCACTACAGTCCTGATTTTCATTTGGCCTGCATTATTTAAATCAAATCTTCGCTACAATGACTGATACTGGATTAATCACTATGCTTGTCAAATGCAGATTGGTGATAACAAACCCGAGTTGTGATTCACACGACTAAGCTATTTGCTTCGTATTTTCTGATACGGACTGTGCGGGAGTGGAACTCTCTGCCTGGGTCAGTCTTTCCTACCCATTATAACAAACTGCCGCACTCAGAGACGCCAATTAACGCTAATCTCGGATTTACTAATTTTGTCATTGAATAATAGTCTTTATTTTTACGACGTTAGGTACCATAGGTTTTGCTTTAATTGGAATTAAAGTAAAATGACGTCTCTGAGTGCGGCAGTTAAGGCTCTTAAAGGCCAGAATTAATAGGCTTTTCATAAGCAAGCGCGCTCCTTCGTAGACCGCGAGGTACCTAACTTTGTGGTCAAGTATTGGTTTAGTTTAAATACTGCGTGACATTTTCGTCGTTATTTCTATCTAATTCTATCTAAGTAGTACAATAGATTAGTGAAGTTTTTTTAGTCAAATCAAAAGTTTTACGATTGTGTTAGACGAAACTCGAATAAATATCACTAGCTTCGTCGCGGGCTAGCTGTCACTTGCCAAGATCTTCGTCCTTCGCACTTATCAAAAAGATGATAATTTTCTAACATTCGACATTAATTTTTCATTCAAACTTAAAAAAAATTTAAAAAAAATTACTTACATAAATCGAAAGTACTAGTAACTGAGGGTGAAGAGTTCTGCTGCGGGAAAACAACGACTTATTTTACTGGATCCGAAAATTGTGCCCAGGACCCTGAGATCAAGGTCACGTACCTAAGACACTAGGCCAATTAGGCGTTACTCATAGCCGTATCTCAAATCACACGTCTACATACATAATTTGCCCTAATGTACATAATCGCAGTTATTTACGTTCGCCATGCACAAACGTACACGGAAGGTGATCCAATCGTAATCGGTCTTCAACATTTCACGGATTAGGTTAACTAGATTACGTTGCAATTATGGTAAGCGTCCGTACTTTGGCTAATTTACTTTGACGAATGGGTAGTAGTCACGATTATCTTGTTAATCCAATTATACACTATGATTAGCTTAATATGTTTTGTGTGATCAGTGAGGAAATGAAGGCTTTTATAGACGTAACGTGCTACGGTAATAGTCTTAAGTTTCTTATGCATTAACATGAACCCAGGCGGAATTAGTTCGACGGGTTAATGCTACGCCACGCGGTTAATGCTTTACAACTTAGGTGACTAGACGTGAAGGCTAAAGCTATCTATGAACGCCAAAGACGAACAATCAAAAGTTCCTTGTTAGCAGTTTTGCAACACATTTAGTGACTAATAGTAGTAACTATTTAATAATCTGTGCTTATAGCGGTCGCCTCCGCGGTTTTACACGCACGTAATTTCTTTTTCAAACTTCCTCCCTTCCCGCCACATTTCCGAAATGAAAAGTACCCTATGTCACCCGGGGATAGTGTAACTTTCCAACAGTGCAAGAATTTTTTTTAAATCGGTGCAGTAGTTTCGGAGCCTATTCAATGCAACCAAACAAACAAACAAATCTGTCCTCTTCATTACATTAGTATTCTAACCATTTATGTAAGGACATTTTCTTTCATTTCATAGTGGATAACCACAACTCAAGTTCGATGCATTGAACATGTTTACAAATTTTTAAAACCAGTTCGGTTCTAATGATCGTACAAGTGTACAAAGAAATTCACTCTCAATTAAGAGATTAATTAATGGTTCAACGTAATAAGCGAAGAACACATGGGCAGTAGTTAAACAACAGTTACGACAATTACATGACATTGCGCATATAAATGCGCTAGTAGTAGTAGTTTTCTCTTGCCAGTTCAAGAGGAAATGTTTGGAAAAACATTAACATTATTTTGAATATCAGGTAGTATATTATGTATACAGGGTTATTGGTAATGTGTATTGATCCTTTTAAGGGCATGTAGAGGAGGTCCCCAGCTAGCAATTGACCCATTAAAATGCAGGTCAAAAGTGAACCAATAATGAGATATTTTTTCGGAAAATAAGAGATTCACAACTTTAAAAATTTATTTAAAAAAACTACAACATATTTTTATGTAATTATTTATGATTAAGTTAGAGCTTAGTCTAGTACATAATAAAACACACTAGGATAACTGAAAGCTTTGTTAATTTTGAAATAAGAGATCTAAAACTAGAATTTTTTTACGACGCTTATAATTTTGTTTACAATAATTTCATTTATTGGATTAAAACGTTTTGACATAACAAAAGCAGATATGAAACTAATTCCCGGGATTTTTTATTTATAAGTCATCTCTTGACCGGTCTCTTTCATCCATTCATGGTTTAACCAAGTGTCGTTTGTCTATTGATTGTCATCTGGTTGAAAAATACACCGATATAGCGAAAAAATGTGTATAGAGATTTATTACCCTTTTATGCTCGTTAGTTGTTTTTACAGTTGTTATCAATTTTTTAAGTGCACATTGTATCTTGTTGGATAGCCATTGATATGCAGATGTTTTTGAAATGTTCTGCCGTCCAAGTACTCAGGTGATTTTTTGAAGAAAATGATACTTTATTGTAAACAAAATTATAAGCGTCGTAATAAAATTCTAGTTTTAGATCTCTTATTTCAAAATTAAAAAAGCTTTCAGTTATCCTAGTGTGTTTTATTATGTACTAGACTAAGCACTTAATCATAAATAATTACATAAAAATATGTTGTAGTTTTTTTTAAATAAATTTTTAAAGTTGTGAATCCCTAATTTTCCGAAAAAATATTTAAAAAAATTATCTCATTATTGGTTCACTTTTGACCTGCATTTTAATGGGTCCATTGCTAGCTGGGGACCTTCTCTACATGCCCTTAAAAGGATCAATACACATTACCAATAACCCTGTATATTATGTTGTTCTCCTCTCACTTTTTGCGTAATATAATAAGACCGCACACTAGCGTCGTCCGTGGAAAATTAGTCCTACCTATTATTATTATTATTTTATCGACTGGTAGAACATACAGCTAAACTCTCTAGTTTATGAGTTATGATGGTCTTGTTCCTCTTCCACCAGTGTTCCCCTTACCCTAACTGACCCTATAGATAATATCCAGACTAAGAAGACGAATAATTAGTTGGCATCTTTATTCAACAGATCTTTCATTTGTCTTAATTTAATAAAATAAATATAGTTCTATGTACTTTTAATACGGCTTTATTAATTTATCTGTCAGGAAAATATGTTTTATTACAGTGTATATGAACGTGTTTTTTGCTAATTTATTTTCTTAGTTTAGTTAAGTTTAAACCACAAACCACAAACTGTTGAACAATTTGGCAGGAATGGCATGTTATACGATAAGAACCGTAATTAATATGATAGAGCCAGTTTTAGAATCAAAGTCGGTAAATTAAAATTCACGAACGAATATACGAACTTAGATATAGTTGCAGGATTCGCTGTCATAATTAGATTTAGTAAAAAACAATAATGAACTGCGCTAAACCGGCTCTCAGTAAAAAACGGTTTTATCCGAAAAACCTATGACAATAGTATAATATTAGAAGTATTGAATACAATGCCAAACATGTCTTTGATTATAATAATTATCTCATGTTAAAAAATATGAATTTAATTGAAGTACAAATTAATACGGAGGTCATCAATGCTGCCGTTAGTTGTCGGACCCTGTCGGACCTCAATGCAAGATAAGGCACACCTTATATATATTACTTAATACTATAAAGTACGATTATTCATAAGTGTGTGTCAGTATCGAGTACTCGACCTAATTTTTAACTTAAAGGAAACAATTGCCTTGAGCCGAATTGGTGGCCACACAGAGATTAATGCTTAACATATCTTAATTAATGTTATTTTCTTATCGATAAATTGACAGTTTCAAATTAATGCAACTTGTTCGGGTCCATAGTGTGGCTACGATCGTGGTGGTAGTGGGTTCGATTCCCGGCAGGACATAATAGTGTGCTTAGGGCTTTCTGTTAGAAATTTTTTAGTTGCACTTCTTTTTGGTGATGGATCTATTTTCGTGGAGAATGTCACACACCCTTTTTAATTCCAAGTGTACTGGCTTCCAAATTATTATTACTGTTACAATTGTTATGACAACATAATTATTTTAAGAGTAGTGGCGATAAATAGCGACGACGAAAAAGTCCTTCCTCCAACTAGATAGAGGTCCGAGAGAACTTTCTCAAGTCATGCTAGTCTGTTGACTCACCAGACCTTCAGTAATGAATGTAAACATCTATTATTGCACATAGTATTGCCCCGTAATAAGTTGTTTAATAATATAGATTAGGCGACGGTATCCGTAGTCTGACAAGAAAACCATTATTATTAGTTCTGACATGAATCTGGCTAACAATCATCGTAATGATACAATTTTCTCCCAGCCGAGTTGTGATTACGAGGGCAAATATTTTAAAGATTAACAAAATACACAGGCTAAACTGCATTACAAAGTATATCAACCTGCCTTAATACCTATGTACAATATTTTAACTATTTATGATTTTTAACGGAACGTATGGCATAAATTATTATTTCAATTGGTAGGTATTAAGACAGCTTAGGGTTTTTTGATGTGGGAGGGTCACGGAGCAAGGGAGAGCAGATAAACGACGTATTGTCATACTCAAAAATAATTTCACATAGAGTTGTACGACAAGATTCTCAGTAATTAGGGATTTCCCAACCAGTACTATGATGGGAAAGATTCTAAGGCCAGTGAGCAATTGACAGTGTTAATTAGAATTACCATACATGGCAACATAACATTCCAGTCGTATAGAGTCCACAAACCTGTTTTATTCACCCAATTTCACAATAACAACAAAATTACTTACATACCGACTATTGCTTGGAAAATTGATTATTATAACCAGTCCGACGTAATTTAGATAAGCCGTGATTCTGAGTTTGACTTATACAATCAAATTGAGAGTTTATTACGTTTAATCATTTTACTACAGTAATTTCACATGAATTACTTCACACTACAAACGGTTATCGTAAAAATGGTTCCTTGCCAAATTTTGCTAAGGTGGTTAGTATCTAAGATTATTTAACTGCTTAAGACTTTCAAACGAGCAAAAATTAAAACGAAAGACTATTTATCTACTCAGGTAACACAGAAATTTGATACCTATCTTAGAAAGATCAGAAATAAAGCCAATAGTATTACAATAACATTAAAGCAAATGATAAGTTATAATAGAATAGAAAATCTAACTAAGGATTTCATAACTTATAAAATTATGTACATATTTTTAGTCCGGCTCCGGCCGGGATAGAACCGGTAATCTCTATCGTACCCTATAATCGTACGCGTCGCGATAAAGTCAACAATGTACAGTGAGCAACAACGTATCAACCTTTACAAATCTGTTAAAAAGCCTCTCTTGAAATAGAACTCTATGCGAAGGATAATAAAAGCTGAAAATTGGTTGCGACAGGTTTGCAATGGTTGATCAGAGGCTCAGTGTACACAAATCTCGTTGATCATGACAGGCAGCTTAAATACGTCGTATGAAATGTAAGAAGTCATTTTTGTACCTACGGTTATGATAATTTTGACGCATAACTAAAACTCGTAGTATTAGAACGCAATATCTAAATCAATCTTTTCATTCTACAAATATGGTGTGATCAATGTTACTATTTCTTTTAAAAACTACAGAATGGATGCATAGCTTCTTTTCTTAAAACCAAAACAGTATTTATTTTTAATGCACAAACAATCAACAAAACACTATTTTTATCTGAGTAAAGGGTTTAACCTCTAAATCTAGGGTAGCAACACCACAATCAGCAACTGCATTTTAAGAATTAGGAATTAAATTCATTTATTTATTATAATGAGGCACATAGAAAGATTAATGAACGTAGATACATAAATGTCAAAAATTTGGGGCTAGATGGCGCTGTGTGAATAATGTCCTAAGGTATTTATTATTTATTTATTATTTATTTATTATTATACCAACCGTACTAAGAACCTCATCCTTCATGAAGTCGATTAAAATGTCACAAGAAAGCTCAATACTGCAATGGGGGCGTAAATGCACGGACCGTTAGTAATTGAGACCAGCTAGAATACCAATCTGTTGACCAATGTGACCACAGCCCATAATTACCATATTCAAATGTATGAGACTCACCGGCTTTCCATCTAGGAACGCTGACGAAAAGTTTGTTTCGCCACCTCTCAATACCCACTGGAAGCGCGTTTTCTGGAATTAGAGCACCGGAACTAATGGCTTGCTGTCTGGAATACTGGTCTGGATAATTCCAGTCCATGGCGTTCCAGGCGTACGTCTCTTGGAACTTTACTGCGGCCGATGCAAACGGTATGATGCAGAAGAGAAAGAGTTGCCAAGCCATGATGACGGATCTGAAAAAAAATGAATAAGAAAAAATTATAACTTTAAAATGTGGGTAAGTCTTGGGAGATGGCGCAACACAGACCCACGTGGTGACTTTTATTTAATAGTTGGTTGTTGGACGCTAAGATTTTAGGCGGATCGAATCCGCGACCTTTGGTGTAATAGCCAACTTCTCAACCATAACACCGAACGGCTTGTCATCATCATGAATCATCATCATCATCATCAAATCATCGTCATGATTACAATCATATAAAATAATTACGAAATAAATAATTCAACAATAGGCTATTTATGTAATACCTACTCGTAGTAGATGTAAGAGACTTTGTGTCCTGCAGATGAAAGTTAACAGTTTTGCAGAACATAGTTTTACAACCAGTGAGCTGTATTTTTATTGATTTAAAAAGTAAAAAATAAAAATCTTATTACCTAGCCTGGTTATTTTTATGTAATCAAATGTCATCACGAGGTTTTAAACATTGTCTCTCAGAGCTTCGCCCGTGAATCTACTACGGCGTGATGCATTTCTTTCGACTAACTATGTAATAGCAAAAAAAAAACAAAGAACCATAGATTGGTTTAAATAATAACACATTAGTTTATTTAGTATTCACTGGTTTCTTTTATTGTTGTTTTGCCTATTTTTTTCATAAATGAAAATATCTATTGTATTATTATAAGTAATATTATTTTATTTAAGAAATGCACTCCATAGGTCAAAAACTTCTTAACACAGTAAAATTCTCAAAGTGAAATAATCATTAATTAACCATTTTCAAATCTGCACTTTTTTTAAAGATCATTTTCACTTTACTCTTCCACACATCTGGCGGTGATTGGTTGGCATTACCAAAATAAAATTTAAAAGTTTAAAAATAGTTATATAGATATTGTGTATAATCATTTATTTAGCAAATATTTTTACAAAATAATTTGCTCATTAATATTGTTTTTCATATCAGCACTTCGACGTCAATGGCCTCTTGAGAAGAAGTGCCGCAAGCAACTAAACAGTGTTACGAAAAACAATATCTCTGATTTGAGTTTGTAGAATTATTTTGTCAATATCTTTAATTTAATAACAGACCTTGCCACTTATTTATCATGGCACAAGCGTATTCTGATCAGATAACATAGGATTTGTATATTATTTTGAAGTTGACGCATTCATTAAAAATAATGTAATGCAAAGCTTAAAAATATGTTGCTATAGAGATGTCTATAGCAACACATTTAAAAGCTTTGCACAGCATTTTCTTTTTATTTGATTTTTCTGGCTGTAGTAAATAACAATAATTTTAAGATTTGAGACTAAATCTTATAGATAAGATATTGTTGAACTGTGTTACAAAGGTTGTTGACAAGTTACATTATTGGAATCAACTGTTTGCCCATTTTGGGCGTACAATATTTATCAATATTATTTTTTGGGTAACATCAAGTTAATGACAAAACTGATCACACT
Source organism: Mecyna flavalis (assembly GCA_949319885.1). NCBI lineage: Eukaryota > Metazoa > Arthropoda > Insecta > Lepidoptera > Crambidae > Mecyna > Mecyna flavalis. The sequence continues at coordinate 9,006,212 of OX439431.1, read as the reverse complement.
AAAATTAAATGCACAAGTATCGAAAAAATTGTAATCTCTTCCGTTCCTAAATAAGAATCCTTTATTTAATTAGGTCCACTATGTAACAAAAAAGAAAAAGTAATAAAATTTCTTATCAGTTGCACAAATTATCACTATTTTTTAAGTAACCAAAAAAAACACTAACATTTTACCACCACAGCCTCGAACGAAAATCACGGGTCAACTGAATTTCTTGCAACCACCCCCCACTATATAAATTATGCGTCCAGCGTCTCCTTCCATTCGGGCATAGGAAGTCGTAGAGTTACGAATTGGCTATGCTAATTTCGCAGCGAATATTGATTAGTATTACGGATTTTTTTAATGCAGCAAATATACGATTCTAAACCTTTCGATTTGCATGAATTCAAACTGGAATTTATGAAGGGAGGGGCTAGTAATTAGGTCGACTGAATTATGTATGTATGAAATGGTACGATGTATAAATTATAGATGTTGTTAACTTGGTTTAATTTTGTGAAATGTGTTGTTTCAAATTTTTATTGGCTTTTCATTTTAGATAATAAGACTTTTATTTATTTTCTGTAACTCATTATCAATAATAATTATATATAATTTTAAGATTTTGTCCTAAAATAATAACAGGATGATAGTATTCATATTTTTTACTTGATTTCAAGGATGGACTGCAGTGGGACATAAATAGTCTTTTGTCCGGATATTTATTTGTACTTTTATGTAAATTTGTGGTACCTTTGTCGTTTTAATGATACCCATAATACAAGCGCTCAAAGCTTTTTTTTTTTTTAATTTTATTTTACCTTATTATTATTAGAACAAAAAAATAAAAGAGACAGAAAAGGAGCGCTGACCAGACTTGGTAGGAGATTCTTAGGCATGAGATGAAGAAGAAAATTAGTCTACTATATCTACGGCAAGCAACAAATTTTAATTCATCGTGCTAACACTCAACTATGCTTGAGTAAGTCCGGTGCAGTAATTGACTAAAGAACGCGTGAAAATCGTGATAAGGTTTGGGCTAGCGTAAAATTTGAGGCAAATTGTCTAATACATGACATGATAATCATGTTCCACAATAGCCAATAATGCATAACACGTACACAATGCAGTAATATCGCTTAATTGGTTCTCGCTGGCTTGCTGGTGCTGTACGTAGGTACAAGGCTGCCTTTGCGCATTAGTCGTGGATTCGAATATCAGGACCGATATCTACATAAAAATAACCCTGGTTCATCATCATCTTTATTTCAGCAAAAACGTCCACTGTTAAACATAGATCTTCTTTAAGGATTTTCGAACCCATCGGTCTTAATATGGTCTTGTGCCACCCGCACTCTATGAATTCACTGATCTATGTGAGATTATCACCTGAAGGTCTACCTGACATGGGTATATACCTATAGATTCTAAATCAAAAGGTTTAACGTACATTTCAAAGCATTAAATAAATCGGTATCTGAATTTAGATAGAGTTGAAAATGATTAATTGCATTGCATTTGCTAATTTACATACTATCAGTCTTATTATTCAAGTAACTTATTAAGATATTTATATTTCAATAGACGATAATTAAGGGGTTATACGTTCGTGAGTACTAATGATTGACTGTGGACAGAACATGTCTTCACAATTAAATGTATAACACCTCATATTTATATTTGGACCTTCAACGTCCGATAATTAAGACAGCTAACACTTTTTATTAATTGTATTATCAGGATCTACTCTGGTAAAATGGAAAAGTACTTGGCCTTGACCCGCAAAAAGTGACATTCTTAGGTAGGTTATGTTATCTTTGCGGTAAACCAAATGTGTAATAGCCAAAGGGCAAAACCTGCTCTAAAAGGCAATTGTGACAGTCTCATAACTTAAAGTACTATTATGAACAGTCGCTCAATAAAGTGGTGTACCTACATTTTACAGACAGAAACTAATTTTGCTTATTTGAAACTTATTTTCTTGATTCGAAAAATAATAATTCATTGCTGTTATAAATATAAATTACTACACAGGCACAACGTCCATTACGTGTATCATGTCAGGTCATTATAACTTTATTCAATTGACGCTTCATCAAGACTCATACCTAATTATTGTGCTGTAGACTTTTGAAAATTACTCAAGCCTTCAATTTTAAATAACCAACTGGCGCTCAAATAAATATTTCTAGAATGCAGTCACAATTAATGTGGCTGTAATTCTATGTTGCATAGTATATAAATCATAGTTTATTAATTTTTAAGCTCACTCAAACTCAAACAGAATCAAGAAGATTTTCCATAGGTCCACGATTACGTTGCTTCCTTAACATTTCAGTTTGTTTGTAATAAAATGGGAAGGAATAAAAATAACTTAGAATATATTAGAAATAAAATGTATTTACACACTAAAATAAAATGAAGTTTGGCGGCTTTGCAGTCACGTTATTTCTGAAAAAATGTTTTTGAGTGGACTGGCTTTTCCAAGAAGAAAATTCTTAAGTACGTTTTAACCAGCCCGATGGTGCATTTGTTGTGAGCCCATGGCCCCATGCCATCGGGCCGGTTAAAACGTGTTTGTCCATAGTAGTATCTAGGTGTTTCTTATACCAATTACACATGAAGTGCTCAAGTACCAGATAGGTGATGTCCTGAGGAAAGATCAGGTCAGGAGTACCCTAAACCGACAGGCATGCATGAAAATACTTATGAATGTGGAGGAAGCAATCGTTGTGAGCCAAGATCGAAGCAATTGGATAGTCCCCTACGGGAAAAAGGTGTAAAGTATGTATGTATGTATGTGCTCAAGTCATTTGTTTTGGGGCAGACCAGTGAATGTGACGTTGTCTGTCTGATATTTATTAATTATTATCTATTTCATTCAAAGCTCTAATTTTACATCCCTCGGCGAAGAATATGACTAATGAGAGAAAGGTCTAGTGTAGGTAGTCTAGTAATTACTCGACCTAGACAAGACATAGGTGATATTATTTGACCTACAAACAGATCGAAAGCCATATAAGGTAGCTAATTAGAGAATATAATAATATATTGATTAATAAATTGATTTGGAATATTGTGACATTGATGCAATCGAATTATACTTCCAATATAAAATATTCAATCAAAACCAGTCAATGAAAAGGTAACATTCCTTTTTACATATTGAGTTTGTAAACTCGGTTACACAGGGCCTGCGCTGCGGGAAGCGGACGGGACCCGCGCGCGTCGCGCACGCCCTGTACTAAACCCGCAATGTGTTACAATCCGCGCGCGGGTCCCGCTTCACGCAGTGCAGGCTCTTAATTTTCACATGGCAGGCACATAGGCTCGTTTCTTTCGTGTTTAAAGGCAAATAGTGAGTAGTGGGACGAACGCCTTTAGTTGGGACTAAAGACGTTCGACATGGGTGTCACACACACTTCCGAAAGCTCGCTAGCATTCGATTATGGAGCTTATAAGCATTATCCTTGGCTTACAGACTCGATGATCACACTTTAATTTTGGAAAAAATATAAATTAAAGGAAAGTATTTCTAATGCCAACTTAGACAACTTCTTACAAATCATCATAAATAAATATCTGTCGACAGCGGCTAGTTCGAATCACGCCTTGGGTTTGGTTGGACTTTTCACAGAGTCCGACTGACTAATTACCACTCCCCACAGGTGAAATCTGTCGCCATAACATTTAGCATTGAAGGCCGTTTAGGCCAGTGGGCTGCGTGCCAGTTTGCCGACTAATATAGCTAAAAAAATTAAAATAATTCGATCATTACTTTTAGAACAATAATTATACGGATTTCCTCAGTTACGCCCAACATTTATATTTTGTTGGTAGGGTTAGCAGAATAAAGCGATTATACATCGAGTTTAGATAAATTGTTATCACTATGGGTTGAACGTGTGAAAAAGATTGCTTTCAATTGCTATTTAGAAAATAGGGTTTATGTACAAAAATTATTTACTAAAATAATATGAGAGTAGTTGATTCTTATTTGCATTTTCATTCCTAGTTTAAATAGTTATAAGTTCAATCATGCAATAATATAAAAACCACACAAAGATTTTAATTACAATTCAAATAAAACTTATAATATATGTCTTAATCAATCGGATGCAACTATGTATTAAGTACATTCATTAAACTTCCCTCCTCACATTGCATAATGACTTACTATTTCAAATCTTAAAAATGTATATCAAGGCGGTAATAAATTTTGCAAAAACTAGTTTTATAGGAAAACTCCATAAAGAGTAAGTGTGCCTAATTTGCCGATCTCTACGTAGTTGTTACTACAGTCACAGTTTAAACAGTTTTACTGCATAATGATATTATAAATTACGCATACTTTGTTACATTGAATATTATAAATTGGGTGTACATAGTCCAATCCAATAAACACTCATGGAATTATTCTCAATCATTTTTTGAGCAGATTGCTATCTTAATCAATAGTAAATTCCGCGACTATGACAAATATTTGTCTGTCATACCGGATTTTAACTCACAGAAGGAAATAAAACATAAAATAAAAATGCAATAGTTGTATTTGTTACCATTACTCGTGTCCCAGATTCATTAACACCCATTAGAAAAACATACATATTGAATCCATTGTTCCCGGTAATGTCTATTATATCCCATAATATATTATAGTTCACGTCACATCTAAGGTCAACAAACGGTACGTATTTTGTAATAACAGGTTTTGGTAGATTCTTATCTGTTGCAAGTAACAATTACAAATACTTAGAACGCGATAACTGATTAGTGTCGGCGATCTGTCAATTTTTAGTATCCGCTAGTTCCATGGCCAAATACATACATTAGTATTTTTTTTAACTGTCAACTTTACACATTATTTTATAATTATCGGAATTAAGTAAATATTTTGAAATAAAATTTTCATACATAATTTTATCAACTGTTAAATGTTGATTCCAATTCTAAGCAAATACTTTTTTGTTTCATTAACATCTCATGAGTATAATAAAAAATGGACTTCCGTAACTAAGCCATGAGACGTATTGGATCATGGCAATAGACAGCTATGGTGAGCTTATTGTAAAGGTTTTCTTTCACCCGAGCACTTATAGAATATCCATAATATAATGTTATGTCCTCCTTACCGAGTTTTCGGCTACGGCGGCAAATCTTCTAATCTCATAACACGGTGGGACAGCAGTCTGACACCACCGAAGAGAGATCAGGCGCAGGACCGTGCCTTCCGAAGCACGGAATCATCATTATTTTCAGACATTCAGGTGATTCAAGCCTGCAATGTCCTAACCAAACTGGAAACATTCACAGAGCGATGTTCCCCGCGAGATTCGAACCAACGACCTCCTCCGGGCATTAGAGCCCAACGCTCTAACCACTGTACCACGGAGGCAGTTAATAATTATAATTCATATATGTACACGCCAACTTTTGATCCATGGATCTATATGAAGCGGCATCACATAATAACAATGAACTAATTTTATTACGGCCATATTCAAAACCGTTGCACGCGTTGTTTACTAAGTAAGTAGATGCATAATACAAATGCTTGTAATAGTTTTTGCTGTTGCATGCAGGCTGGGCGTTGCCGCTACCCTTGCGAACAATTGATTACAGTATTATCAACGTTACACAACAACGCCTAATTACACCGATTCGTGATCGTAAATAAACATCGAAAGTATCGAAATAAAGCACAGAGCTGTTCGTTTGTAAATTCCTTTTGTTTTTGTTTTATGAGCTGTGTGTAAAATTGCGTACTTATTCTAATATTCTGATAAACGATCGTGATAACTTAGAAAAAGTTTAAATTGGCAATGTCTTAAAAACCGAGCAACTTTTACTGAGGTCATGTTAGGCTTGTTTGATGCCTCTTGTGCTGGCCTACCCCGAGTGTCACTGTGACGTGACTTTTTTGGGACATTCTGTATATGTAGACTACCTACTAAGTCTAGATGCATAAATCATATTTTGATTTCGAAGTCAGACATTAAAATTGTTGATTTATATTTTTTATGTCTTCTATTGACATTATCCTGTTTTGTGTACCTACCAGCACATGCACCGCAATAAATATAATGGGTACTAAATTGGTACTAAAACAAAATTTTGCTAATATTTGACTGTATTAACATGTTCTACTTGGGTCTTAGATGGGTTGCCCACCTGCGGTAAAACAATATGCAGAAAGGAAAAGGGCTATGAGGGGGAAAGGATAAGTTCGGGCACTCTGAACGAACAGAGCGCAATTGCGCCTGCTTTTAATCTTATTTCGTCCTTCTGTGTAAGGGTGGACAAACAGGAACGGTGTCAGCGTGGCTATACCAAATAAAAATAGATTTACAAAAAAAAAACTCTCTTCTAAAATATTTTTATCTCAAAAAGAAACAGTATTTTTTATAAAATTTAATTTGTTTCACATTGTCTTGATCAATTTTGTACACTTCAAATACGTCCATTGATAGAGATAAAAAATGAAACTAACAGGTAACACGGAAGCAATAAAAAATTGCCTTTAACCGTACATCGCGAGCGTAATAGTAGTATGCTCCAATGTTACAAGGGAACCGGTTGTTATAATAAAGGCGTGGTTGCATCCTAGCATTGTTCGCGTTTTTTGTCGAACTCTTTGAATTAAACAGACTAAAGAAAGTGGGTTGTACTCGCAGTTATTTGACTACACCTTACAGCACTAAACATGTAAAGCTGATAAGAATTAGTTACGTACCAGCAGTTTACAAAGTATTTGTAACGCACGAATGCATCACTGATAATGATAATTGTATTCAGAGTATGTACTATTGATTTCACATTTGTAATTTTGATTAATAAGCCAATTAATGACTTGATCACTGATTGTAAAAAGTAAAAAGAAAGTAAACTAATTACGCGGTAGTTAGTCGTGTTCGTGTAGTAATGAGGCATACTTATTTCAAATTTGACAGCTTCAGGTTTAATACCCAGGTCGTGGGTTCGATTCCCGCTTAAGGTCTGATGGGTGTGGAAAGAAACAAAAGGCTGGAAGATAAAAAGGCAGCCTTATCTGTTTAGCTACTTATACTGCTAACTGTGCAAACAACACTATTTCAAAACAATTAACATCAGCTTAATGGTTTAGTAGTTCATAGAACAAACAATATTATTCATGACGTGTACACTTGAAATGCGGTTTTTAGATTGGTTACATTTAGCTTAGTTCCGATAATCTGATATGTTATTACTCCCGTTCTCGTTAAACGTAACGTAGTCTAATTTACTAAAACTTGTCTATTAATAAAAAATATAAATATTCAATATTTTCACTATGTATCTGTCGCAGTAAGATAGATAAAGCTGTAATATAGTTATATGCCAGGGTTATAACTATGTAACGTACGATAGTTATAAGGAGCGATTTATAACTATCGTACGGTCACAATCTAGTAATATGGTTATCTGACTAAACTAATCTAGTTCTATAGTTATAAATCGACTGGGGCGACTAAGAAATTAACGGGCGTCTAAATATTTTATAGTATGGAATTATAGATGAGGTGTAATAAATATAACTTGGCGACTAATATTATTAGTGAGGTAATAAACATTGTATAAACGGCCAGAGGCGAAAATCGACTCGGATGGACATATAGTCTAAGATCCCACTGCTCGATTCTGCAGGTATCTGTTTTTTTGATACAACTAATTTTAAATGAATGTTAAGGAAGTATACAATGAAATAGGGAATGGTTGCCTAAAAAATATTAGCCGCAATTACCTGTAATTAATTTTTGTATAATTCATTCGCTACACTAAATTGCAACTATATGTTTTTTTAATGAATTTTACGACATTTGAAAGATAATAATGTCACAAATTGAAAAAACAATGGTTGCCAGCTCTCAGTCGGCCGCATCATTAGGGTTGCCAGCTATAAACAGGTATGTCATTGTTCACTTTTTGCAGTCACCTGTTTTTTTAAAAATTTCAATTCAAAATTAAAATTTTATGTATACTAATTCCAAAAATCTATGGTTGCCAGTTGGGAAATGGCCGCAAACAGAGGTTGCCATGATTTCAAATTTCCATGAACGATTCTCGCTCCAGGTAAGTGGACGCGCAAGACAGAAGATGTACGCATTGTTATGTGCTGCAAACAAGATTATAATGTAGTGTCGATGTAGTTCTAGTATTTTTTACTTTTTTTTTTATCCTACTAAATTATAAATTCGAAAGTCTGGATGTTTGGATGTTTGTTCGTTACTTAATCACGCCTAAACGGCAGAAATTTACATGAAATTTGGCACACGTATAGTTTATAACCCGGATATTATAGCCTATGTCCTAACATAGGCTATAAAATTCCTACGGAAAACGTTTCATTCCCGGGGAATAACAATTTTGAAACTTCTGAACCGATTTTAATAATTCTTTCACTGTTGGAAAGCTATCCCCGGTGAACATAGGGTACTTAATCTCATAAATGTGGGGGGAAGGAACCTATATTTTCTTTCACTTGTAATTTTTATTTATTATTATCGGGGAGACTAAAGCTCACAGACTCCGATGGCTTGGTCACTTGGAGAGAATGGGAGAGGATCGCGGTGTCAAGAAAGCCTGTCTGGGCCGGCCTACTGGCCGTCGGCCGGTTGGCCGCCCTAGGTATCGCTGGAGCGATGTAGTGGCGGCTGATCTCCGGGAGCTGCGTGTTGACGACTGGCGCGCGAGCACACAGGATCGGGAAGGATGGCGAAATCTCGTATCGGAGGCCAAGACACACTTCGGGTCGCTGAGCCATCGGAGTAAGTAAGTAAGTAATTTTTACTTGAAAAGTTGTCTACAGATTTATTCATTTAATGTCCATGGATAGTAGTATTTTTCTTTTTATTGGATTAAAATCTACTTTTTTTTAATTATAAATTTTATTAATATTATTATATTGAATTTGTGATAATTACTCCACGCCATCCTATTAACACTATTGCATTTTTACGTCATTTTTAGGGTTCCGTAGCCAAATGGCAAAAAACGGAACCCTTATGGATTCGTCATGTCTGTCTGTCCGTCCGTATGTCACAGCCACTTTTTACCGAAACTATAAGAGCTATACTGTTGAAAATTAGTAAGTAGATGTATTCTGTGAACCGCATTAAGATTTTCATACAAAAAAAGAAAAATAATAATAAATTTTGGGGGCTCTCCATACTTAGAACTGAAACTCAAAATAATTTTTTTCATCCAATCCTTACGTGTGGGGTATCTATGGATAGGTCTTTTAAAATGATAATAAGGTTTCTTATATCATTTTTTTCTTAACTGAATAGTTTGCGCGAGAGACACTTCCAAAGTGGTAAAATGTTGGTCCCCCCCCCCCCTGTAACTTCTAAAATAAGAGAACGATAAATCTAAAAAAAATATATGATGTACATTATTATGCAAACTTCCATTGAAAATTGGTTTGAACGAGATCAAGTAATTAGTTTATAAATTTTTGGGGCTTCCCATACTTAGAACTGAAACTCAAAAAAAATTTTTTCTTCAAACCCTTACGTGTGGGGTATCTATAGATAGGTCTTTAAAAATGATAAAAAGGTTTCTTATATCATTTTTTTCTAAACGGAATAGTTTGCGCGAGAGACACTTCCAAAGTGGTAAAATGTTGGTCACCCCCCCTCTAACTTCTAAAATAAGAGAACGATAAAACTAAAAAATATATATGATGTACATTACCATGCAAACTTCCATTGAAAATTGGTTTGAACGAGATCAAGTAATTAGTTTTTTTTTAAAACGTCATAAATCGTAAACCGCAATTTTCCTCTCATTCAATCAACTCAAATATAAAAACGTCGATCAAACTTACAAAGAACTACAAGAACTTTTATATTATGATGATACTTGCTGCTACGGAACCCTTCATGGGCGAGTCCGACTCGCACTTGGCCGGTTTTTACGCTATAAATAAATACGGTAAATTTCTGAACAACAGAATTTCTTTCATCATTAAAACGTCAGTTTAGTCTGTTAACGACGCGATAACTGTTTGAAATTTAAAAAGATTTTATTCATGACAGCTGTCGTACTTTTAGATAATGTAAGATTCCCAAATAGTTCAATAACTATTTGGGAATCTTACATTATCTAAAATTATTTTTTGTGCCACGAGGGTGGAAAATTGACTGATTTTAATAGTGAATCTTTTAAAAAGTGTGAACTTATATCAAAGTTTTGTAAAAAGAAAAAAATTAACAATGACAAACATGGTTATCATCTAACATGTTACAAAAAGTTCACTGATTTAAAACAAAAAGACAGAAATGAATCCTACATTGGTTATTTGCTTTTAGCTGATACCAAATTTTGTAATGAAAAAAGTTCGATTTTCTTTAAAGATTCTGTAGACAACTTTTCAAGTAAAAAATACAAGTGAAAGAAAATATAGGTTTTTATCTCACGCAAAAAAACTAGTCATCATGCTCTAATATTTATGTTTTATTAAAAAAAAAGTATAAAAATACTAGAACTACATCGACACTACATTATAATCTTGTTTGCAGCACTTAACAATGCGTACATCTTCTCTCTTGCGCGTCCACTTACCTGGAGCGAGAATCGTTCATGGAAATTTGAAATCATGGCAACCTCTGTTTGCGGCCATTTCCCAACTGGCAACCATGGATTTTTGGAATTAGTATACATAAAACTTTAATTTTGAATTGAAATTTTTAAAAAAACAGGTGACTGCAAAAAGTGAACAATGACATACCTGTTTATAGCTGGCAACCCTAATGATGCGGCCGACTGAGAGCTGGCAACCATTGTTTTTTCAATTTGTGACATTATTATCTTTCAAATGTCGTAAAATTCATTAAAAAAACATATAGTTGCAATTTCGTGTAGCGAATGAATTATACAAAAATTAATTACAGGTAATTGCGGCTAATATTTTTTAGGCAACCATTCCCTATTTCATTGTATACTTCCTTAACATTCATTTAAAATTAGTTGTATCAAAAAAACAGATACCTGCAGAATCGAGCAGTGGGATCTCGTACTAATAGGTTAGAAGGCTAAGGCGGGAGCGGAGCGTAGCGGAGCTCCCGCCTTATCCTTCGTGGTTATTTTTTTTTTAACACCTATTCCCTAAATTAATGAAAGAAATGGTTTTTAAAATTACGTATTCGGACTGACACGTTTTATTAATAAAAAGTATTGTAATGTAACTAATTGTAGGTTACAAAAAGTTGATTATAACAAAAATTAAGACCATTAAATCGTTTTATTTAATTATTTAGTAGATTTATAGCTATGTAACTAGATTAGTTTAGTCAGATAACCATATTACTAGATTGTGGCCGTACGATAGTTATAAATCGCTTCCTTATAACCATCTTACGTTATATAATTATAACCCTTGGCATATAACTATAATTCGGCTCTAACTATGATACTGCGACATATCTATTTGAAAATGGCACTTGCATAATTTTAAAGCTAAAAATTCTCTCCCGAACCGGAAAATCTTCATTTTCTCCGTCCATATTAAATACTCGCACTGTTATAGTTAAAAAGAATATTTATAAATATTAAATAATGTAGCATAACCAAAGTACTACATTTCTCTAATGGATTGGAGTGCTTACATTAAGTAGGCCTATAAAATCAATGTCACATTCACACGTGCTTGTATGGCATTGATATTATAGACACGTCATATACTATGCATTATATGTATAAGATATGAGAAAACCATGCCTATCTACTACCAAGCATAACTACTTTTAAATACTTTTGTAATGAGAGGTGACTAATCACAGAGGAAATTTCGAAATGGAACTATTGAATCTTGTAGAGTATATAAATTTATTCTAATTAGGCATTCGCTACTTATTTGGAGTGTGGAACTTGAAATCAGTAAAAACTTAATTATTATTGACACACATTTATTGCTTACAATAAAATTTGAATATTCAATTTAATTCAGATTACTACAAGTAAAGTGTCAGAAATGGCTAGACGGAGACCGTAGCGATTTCGTAAGTGTTCCGTTTTCCTTTTTCGGACCAATAGTTACAACAAGACTTTAAATCTAATATTTTGTTAATTGCTTTAGTGATCCCAATATTTCTTAATCAAATCAGAAGCTTTCTCTGCAATCATTATAGTTGCTGCATTAGTATTAGCTCTAACTATTTCAGGCATAACGCTAGCATCAACCACTCTTAGATTATTTATACCATATACTTGTAACTGTGGACTAACTACAGCTTTAATACTTTCCGAGGGACCCATGGCAGCAGTTCCTACTGGGTGAAACAGAGATGTGGTTAAATGTCTCGCATAGCATTCACAATAATCATCACTAAAAAATTCATGGCTATTGCAAGCAAATCCTGGTAACTGCGCCATAGATGCATTAAAATATTTTAAAGTTGGCGTTTGTATCAAATTAGCTAAAAATTTCATACTTTGCACTACAGTATTCATGTCATCAGGGTGATCAAAATAATTTGCAACTATTAAAGGTTTCTCAAAAGGATTGGCACTTCTAAGTTTGATATAACCCCTAGATTTTGGTTTAAGTAGTACTGAAAATATATCCAAAAACGGAAAATCTTGATTCTGATCTATTAATACCTTTAATGTTTCTTCATTGTAATCATGAAGTTGATAAATATTTGTTACTTCAATGAATTTAGTTGGAAGAAGAGCATGATGGTATTGTATGTTAGCGACAACGTTTTTAATATCAAAAACGTCAACAAAAGCTACAACTTCTGTCGTACCAAGGTTTGATAAAACTCCAGTTTGTGTTGCGATATATTCTGCTACATATGTACTATATTCTTCCATACTGACCGTTCCAAAGTCGGCTTCAAGTTTTATTATATTATGCACTACAATGTGATCTTGTAAGTTTTGGCCAACCGGAAGATCACTTAAAACTGGTATGCCAATTTCATTAAGATGTTCTTTTGGACCTATCCCAGAAAGCATCAACAACTGTGGAGTGTTTACTGCACCCGCGGATAAAATAACTTCTTTTGTAGCATGAATATAGTATATTTTGCCCGAGTGATAAATTTCAATGCCGATTGCATCAAAAGAATTGGCTTCAAAGATGAGTTTCGTCACAAACGTACTTTTCATCACATACAAGTTACTCCGTTCTTTGATCGGAGTCAAAAAGCCACGAGCGGTGCTCATTCTGCGACCATCCTTTACAGTGGCTAAAGTTTTAAAAACTCCCGTTCCGTTCCTTCCTACAATACTCTGGATTGTTTGGATTCCGATATCATTGTAGGCTTGTATTATAACTTCACTAAATGGATTTTTACCGATATGTTTCTGGACATTTAAAAAACCATCAACACCATGAAATTGATCTTTTTCTTCTTGTGATATGCTAGATTCACTCAGTCCTTCACTCTTTTTGAAATACGGTAAAACATCATCGTATCCCCAGCCCTCGTTGCCAAGGTCGTTCCATTCATCAAAATCACTTTTATGGCCTCTAATGTAGAACATTGCATTAATACTACTGCTTCCTCCTAATGTTTTACCTCGAGGCCAATAGCATCTTCGATCAATAGAACCCCAGCATGCATTGTTTTCTGGTTCCGTTTGATAACTCCAGTCATTTTGAGAGTGAAATAAATCAAAAAATGACCCGATAATCTGAAAAAAAAAAGTATTTATTTAACGCATTTTCTACGACATACTTATGTACATGTATAGTATAATATGTTGATTAAATCTAAGAAAAAATATATTTTTTTCAAAGATTTTCACAGTTTATTTTCAGGTCTTTATTGTCAGTCGAACTGAGCTGGCTCACAGAAAACAGACATAAAATAAGTTAGATCTGGCTAATCCAGTGCCAGCATTTATTCTTTTATCAGCGGTGGGCGTAACATCTATGACTTTTGAATCCGTTAGTGATCACTTACCAACGCCTCCTCCCACTTCTTACATAAAAAAACTAAGCCACTGCATACCTCAGTATCAAGAGTGGGATCGTCTCCTGCTTCCACCAAGAGTACCTTCCAGTTAGGATTCTCTGTCAGTCTATTCGCTAGAACACATCCTGCAGATCCAGCACCAACAATAATAAAGTCGAAGACAGGATCTGCACCGAAAAATCGTTGTTTTAATTTAAACCAAAACCTGTTATGTGAACTTTTTAGAGATTTCGTCACTGGAAATGAATGGCTTGGAGGTTAGAGCAGTCAATATTACCATAGCAGATTAAGCTAAGTGTCTTCATGGCATAGGATGATTGTTGGTGATTACGATTAGACATGGTGACAATTAATATTGTACAAACACATAGGAAAAGATTATAGATTTGCCTTCCTGAGAAGCGTTCAATCGGTAGCAATATGTAACCAAAATTTAAAAAAAACCTTTATCATTAAAAATAATATTCAGGTCTTAAAATAATTATGCAGCTACTTTTAGTCTCTCAATTTATAATAAAAAAATACTAGTCCTATTTCGGCAATTAATCAGAGCTAAAGGTAATAATTTTTATTGCCTCTATCAGCCATTTAATGACTCACGATTCGAAGTTAACAGACCACCATAATTAAAATCATGTCGTAGTTGGAATGATAGGCATTGGATAATCGATACGCTTGCCAAATGCTGAAATCTAAATATACTGACCTGCCAAAATTTCCTCACTTCTGTCAGGAGGCCACTGAGATGGTGTAGTAAGAGCACAATGGGCGGCCATCAAAGTGTTCAGCGCATTAACAAAGGTGGCGCCATCCCTTGCTGTGGTATACGTGGCCTGATCCACCACGGACTGGTCACAAGACCACATCTTGACGTCTTTTCTACTAACAAGATTATTCTGTTTGTCCTTTTATATCGAGTAAGCAATTTATGTATTATCCCATCAGAATAACAAAAATAAAAATAATGCCAAGTTCGCCAAAGATCTCCGTAAAAAATAATTTATTAAATAAAACATTTTATAACGGATAAAATCGCGATAAATTACTACATTTTATAAAACCCGATGGTTCGACTATTTTTCAGCAGTCGTGATCACGGAAGGTGTTATGTATGAGTCAAATATATGTATAATGAGTATACATATCAAACGTTGAAAAAACGTAATCAAGAAAATATAAAATTGCTGCCCAATAGTGAAAACCTGTTGCTTGTTTTAAGTGCGCTCTCATTTAAAAAAATGTCTCGTTTTTATTTAAAATACGAAAACGAAAATAAATACAAGCAAACATGAAAAAGCTGACCCACCTAGTTACATTTTTGTGTTAAAATTTATGCTTTCCGGATTTTTGATTTGTACCTACACATAATTAAGTACCAACCCAAATGCCGAATTTTCACCTTTTTTAGGCACCTATCTTGCGTTGGTCTTCGATGTCTATTTTATTTATGTGAAGCCCGTTTAACCTTTTGGTTACGTTTGTCAGATAGTGGTCAGTTTGACTTAAATGTCAAAATCTCGTGAACAACTGCTGTTTTTATTGAAATTTAGGAGACGGTCTTACAGAGCTGGTAATTATACTTCGTGTTGGACAAAAATATTTTAGAGGTAAGTTATTTAATGGTTTACAATGTCCTGCAATGGTACTTGTAATTGTAACCCACGCTGTCGCCTTTTTAAATTGCGTACTTGGCTGTTACACTACTGTGTATCTAGGTAATCGCTGATTATATCTACTTAGCTCATTACCAAGAACATCGAAGCACATCTAACAACATACTTATATCCGGTAACGAATTAAAGTTTGTTGATTTTTCAGGCATTATAAAACAAAAAATTACACGTTAATCAGTATAATTAGAAGCTAATCAATTTTTAAAAAGAGATAATAGTGGTTTTAGAAAGGAGATAAATGCTCGTGATTTTTTTATTCAGCTAACATGGCTTAAAATAAAAGTTCGAATGACACAGTATCGCAGTGTGGTCCGAGAAAATCGACACAATTTTGCTCGAATCTGGGAATTGAACCCAGGACCGCAAAATCATGGCCAGGTAAACTTAAACCAACTGGAAATATTTTGTATTTACAAAAACCTTACTGGTGACTGTAAATTACAAATAATGAAAATTACACTTTCCTCGCTATGTTATTATACACACATCAACACTTAGTAGGCAATAAACAAGTTCCTCAATCATCTTAGAAACGTTCTCGGTGAAATTATGCGATCCAATTTAGTTCAAAACCACCAAATAGTTTCTTAGGAAAATTGCTGTTACGGTTAAGTGGGGTATGGTTACGTGAGGCTTCCCCACTCAGAGGGCGGGTATACTTACTAAACCCTACAGTGACGTAGAGATCCCTCAGTGGCATTGTCACAAAAACTGGTATAGCCTCTGCTTTTGTGAATGGTAGCAAACAGTCATGACTGCCTGATCTATCCTTTTCCACTCTTGTCACGTAAGGCGCGCATATACACTATATCAGATGGCAGACAGGCACGCAGCTCACCTGATGGTGAGTGGCCACTGCGGCCATTGTGGGACATTTCACCAGCAAGCTTCGCTCAAAGTGCTGTAGGCTTCTCCGATTTTCGAGTCTTTGATTTAGAGTCTACTGGCTTCCACATTAATATTGCCGGAACACAGCCAAAGTTGCTACGGCGGCAGATGTCACCTGCTATAGCAGGTCTCGATAGTATACTATCTGCTTCCCTCGTCACAGGCAGACCGTCTGTACTAATAGTCCGCCCACTTGGTCACTGTCACGGTGGACCTATTTAATGCCACAACACGGTTTCTCTTCCCCCTCACTGCGTCAAGATTTAGATTCAAAGTAATGACCCTAATTTAAGACCAAAACTTCCGAGAAACTGGATTGTCTTACAGTAAACTTTATCGCGATCTGGTTTTCCAGCATTTTAAAAATCATAAAAACCTTGCCAAACATTGGTTTCAAAAACTCTGTACCTTTGGTCTTATTATATTCACCGATTTTTGTGTGAAAAAATAAACAGACACACGGATTATATTTTTACATGATTTTGGCTAGCTTATATAAAAACATAATTTATCACCACATTATGGCACCACCGTTTAATTAAGCATGTGCCGTGTAACCACCTGTTCCTGAAGTATTTGTAGCATTAGTACTCATTAGAGGGCCCATCTGCTTTCTAATCAGGGATTATTTAGTGTTTTGTATCCGCTCGTTTGATCCACGATTAGTGACTTTGATCCCATAAAAACAACGTGAATGAAATATCTTTATTAACTGCGAACAATTAAGGCACCGTTTTAAGAAGCCAGTATAAACGATTTAAATTGGAAAAAACGGGTGTGTGTTAAGAGATAATTTGAAGTATTTTCTTAACACATGTTTTGTAAGTGAAAGTCAAAATATTGTTTATTTTGTTTTTAACGACATCATCGACTTAATTCAACAGCTCGATGGTGAGTTTAATAGTGCTCTTCTCAAGAGTCGTAGGTTCAAATATTTAGCCAGGACAATCGCATATGACATAATCATTTTTACACCACTAGTCTTCGAGCCGTTGCAGCGTTGGTTTCAAGTGTTTCCCACAATATTGCCGAAACACAGATGGCCGCAGATTTCACCTATCCCCCATAGTTTAATCCTCAATACTCAGCTCAAGGAAGATTATCAATTTGAAATCGGACTAATAAAAATTTTACGCTTGTCAAGTCGTCCGTCGTAATCAAAATGTTGTAGCCCCACCCTTATCATGTATTACTAATTGTGTGGAGCCATGATGCCATAAAACTTTATACTTTTTATTAAATCACTGCCGAAGCTATTAAATATTAAGAAAAAAATTGTTTTAATAATCACAATTAATTTTAAGATTTATTTCCAAAACAAAAGAAGAGTAACTAAATGAAATTACGAAATATAAATAAAATAAATTGGACATTATCCACAAAGCGCCATCTAGCCCCAAACTAAGCATTTAATTTGCTTGTGCTATGGGTGCCAGACAACGGATAAACATTACTTATATACTTTTTTTTTGTAAATATATACATATTATACATGGAAACACCCAGACTGATACAAACAGATATGTTCTTGCACACAAATGTTTGTACCGTGCGGTTTGTAATAGCCAACTTCTAGTTCATTAAACCAAATGGCTCGTGGGGGATATGTGAATAAATAAATTATATTATGTATGATAGAGCCATGCTACAGGTAGTTTCGGTCCGTCAGTCTAAATGGGCTGGCTTAACCTGAGAGATGCCCCGATACTACATCATCATCATCATCCCAGCGTATTCCCGATTGCATCCAGTTTGGAGCTCAGGGTCCGGTTTGATTATGATCCTAGATTTGACAAGCCTGGTTATTACAATGGAGCGATTGCCATCTGACCTCCGTAACCCTTACAAGGGAAACCAGACCTACTTGGAACATAGTCGGGACCAACGGCTTAACGTGCCTTCCGAAGCACGGAATCATCATTCTACATATTTAAGCTTTATTATTGTGTTTCGTTTTGGTGAGTGAGAGTGCAAAAAGCCCCACTTCCTAGTGGAAGTGGTGCTTTTGAAAATCGGGAAATAGGTTAGGGGATAAGGATTGGGTAGTAACCCAGTAACCCATTTCCCAACTTTTGTGTGTGACACACTAATCGCAGATGTCCATGAGCTGTAGTGGTCATTTCACTTACCACATAAAAGTTGGTATTTGAATAAAGTGTGACTTACACTTAAATTAAATGCTCCTTTTATTGAGCATAAACGTTATTTATATTTTTATTTTTATTCCCGAACTGTGACAGAAATAAAAAAAACTAACTATGGAACATACATAGAGGCGATGAAACTGGTTTAATCGTTTTTTCCCCACTGCTCAACTAGATTGCTCAACTCCATAAAGTTGAGCAGTGGGTATTACCCACTGCTCAACTGGTCATTGCTCAACTACGACAGTTGAGCAGAGGGTCATACCCACTGCTCAACTAAAATTGCTCAACTAAGTACGTGGGTTTATTCCCGGTCGTCCCCACTCTGCCCCCCCGTCCCCAGTGGTGACGATTGGACCTTTTTGTTTCCCACTCGTTCCACTTTAAACCGAGAGTTAAATAATAGGTTCTTTGATACTAGTACCATGATACAGTTCCATGATGGAACTCAAATTCTGAAAAACAAATGAATGTCGGGGAAACAAATAAATGTCGGGAAAACAAATGAATGTCGGGGAAACAAATGAATGTCGGGAAAACAAATAAACGTCGGGGAAACAAGTGAAGGTAGGAAAGCATTGTTCATTGATCGGAAGTAGAAAATAGGTGCAAGCCATTTTCGAAATTAGCGTCATGTACCAAGATAACGGATTTTAATGAAACAGCTATGTTAGTAATGTAAGCGTAAGGGAAAAGCAACAAAATTTTAAAGGTTAATAAGGACGAAAATCGCTTGCACCTGTTTTTTTAACTCCTGATCAATAGACAATGCTTTCTTACCTTCACTTGTTTTCCCGACGTTCGTTTGTTTCCCCGACATTCATTTGTTTTTACCGATGTTCATTTGTTTTTACCGATGTTCATTTGTTTTTATTTTCGTCCAAATTTTAGAAAAACAAGTCCTCTTAGTCACGTGTACAATTTGATTTGGTTGGGTTTTACAGCCAAAGGTACAGCGGTTAAAAATTTATTTTCCACTGTACCATCAAGGGAACAGTTAAGGGTGCACAAGAAAACAAGCGGTTTTAACAAACTTCTAAGTAATAACAAGAGTTGAGCGGTAGGTCATATGTTTAATTAAACAATAAATATGTCCCACAGATCAACTGAGTTGAGCAATAAATAGTTGAGCTATAGAGCATAAAATATTTGGTAATACAAACTATGTCCTAATGCTCAACTGCTCAACCAGTTGAGCAGCTCAATATTGCGAACTGCTCAATATTGCGAAGTCTCATTTATATAAAAACGGGTTTAATATTTATATAAATGAGACTTCGCAATATTTGATTGCACTAAAATATTGATATAAACAGAAACTAGTATCCCTTTTGACGTAACTGGGACACTTGAATAACGGTTCCAGTGCAAGTTAATTCATTTCCATTTGATCCCCATTGGCATAATTTAACAACTTTGAAGCGTCTGTTTTACGGAGCTTAAATGTAGCGATTGCTCAAAAGTGTAATTATAATTTTAAATAATAATTATAATAGTAATGATTATGGTAATATAACAACTGCTTTTAAATTAATTGATACACAAATTGTCGTCAAAGTCTTTCTTTTTATGTCAGAGGCGGCAAACGAGCCAGCGGTTCCTGATGGTAAGTACCTAATCACCGCCGCCCATGGACATCTGCAACACCAGAGGGATTGCTGATGCGTTGCCGGCCCTTTAAGAGTGTGGGCCACCGGCACTCTCACAAACCAGACGAAACACAATAATAGTCACTATTATTGTTATTAATTCTATTAAAGTCGTAAATTGTGTGTCACACTTTTTCTAAACACTATATTTTGACACTATTTAACTACATATCAATTGACAATAATAATGTCTTTTTATTTTATAAATGGCAGCAATTTATTAAGTAAATTAATGATATTTTAATGACTTCTTCTGCATGCTTATTAAGTTTACGGTTTGTCTTTTCAATAGTATGGTACTTTATTTAAGACTATTTTTGGCCTTAATAATGTGCAATTATTTTATTATTTGACCTATAGGCGGAACTAGTTGCAGGAACTCAACGATTTTATTCTTAGCTTAGTGGTACAAGTACTAACTACGTTTGAACTATTTATATCCATAGTTCATGTGTGTATGTAATGTCGCGTTTTTTGCTTTATCTGTGGCTCCAAAATTATATTAATTATAATGTAATTTTTTAATGTCATAACTTATTGGCTAAATGAAAATTCAAAATATTGCCCTGAGTAAAATTGTGTAAATGAGAAGGACACACTTTCGTAATTTACTCAGGGCGGCAACAAAGTAAATTTTACGAAGGTTCCTACTTTCCTAATTTTTTAGTTGAAATCATCTTTTTTGTCTACATTAGCCAGTAATCATAATTTTTACGATAACCATATTAGTTATAATTAGAGCCCGACCGAAGGTTCGGTTTCGGTTTCGGTTTCGGCCGAGTTTCGGCCAAAAATCAAGTTTCGGCTGCAGTTTCGGTTTCGGCCAAAAAATGGACGAAACTTTTGCCGAAACCGAAACTGATTTCGGAAGTTGTCGTGCACGCTCGCCTAACTTCGTTTCTCGCGGCAACGCTTTGGCGGACGCTCGCAAACCTGTTTGGGAATTGTTGTACGCCGTTCGGATATCACTTTAGCAATACAACATAGTCAGTGTGTTAAACAGTAACAATTAGTGATTTGATTATTGATAACTGATAAACATTTTGCTATGAGAAATTAATTTGAAAAAAATAAATAAAAACATTATTAATATTTTTTATATTATCTTCTATACAATACAAAAGAGGGAATGGACTGACTGACTGACTGACAGTCAACGCCCAGCCTAAAATACAAGACCCAGGAACTTGAAAATTTGTACAAGGATTCTTTATAATGCGTAAGTTCCCACTAATAAGGGGTTTTTGGCAATTCACTCCCAAGGGGGTAAAAAAAGGGTTGGAAGTTTGTATGAAACTTCGTCATTTTAAAAGTTACAGTCTTGAAATTTGGGAAGTATATTTTTAGTTTGGTGTCAGTTTCAAATAAAAAGGTTTTTTTTATATTAAAGGGAGGGGGGGGGGCAAACGAGCAAGTGGGTCACCTGATGGTAAGTGATCACCGCCGCCCATAAGCACCCGAAACCTCCGTGGGGTCGCAGGCGCGTTGCCCGCCTTTAAGGGTGGAATTGCTCGCTTCTTCATTTCGCATTGGTTTTGAAAACACTGCGGGAAGCTGGTTCCATAGAACAGTCGTTCGCGGCAGAAAATGTCTGCGGAAACGTATGGTAGTTGATCGCCACTCGTCCAGGTGGTTTGGATGAAACTGGAATCAAATCAATTAATTCCTCGGAACACTCCCCAAGATATAGGCGGTAAAAGACGCACAGGGACGCAATGTCTCTACGCAATGCCAGAGAATCTAAGCAACCGGCAAGACTTTCGGCACTGACAATCCGGGTTGCTCGACGTTGGATACGATCAAAAGGAAGAAGTTGGTACTGTGGTGCTCCGGCCGCCCAGAGATGGCAGCAGTACTCTATGTGAGGCCGAACTTGGGCTTCATAGAGTTGGAGGCGATGAGTCGGAGTAAAATACCACATTGCTTTACCTAGGACACCTAGCTTTTTTGAGGCAAGCTTAGCTTTTTTTTCCAGATAATCACGAAATTGAACGTCGCTCGAGATATCGACGCCGAGAATCCCAATGCTCGGTTGTATAACAAGACGAGTGCTCTCAAAATCGAGGGAAACGACAAATTCGGTTTTTTTTTGTGGTAATCGCACAGACTTGTGTCTTTTTCGGGTTAAATTGGACCAGGTTAAGACGTCCCCAAGAGGAGACCTCTTTTAAGAAAGTCACCATCTGAGACACGAGTCCGTTCCGACATTCTGTCACATGTGCGTTAGAAATATTTGCATGGTCGGTGAAAGAAGTATCACTCGTACTGTCATCCGCATAGAAGGTGTTTTTATTTGAACCCCATGGGGGTTAAAAAGGTGTTTGAAATTTTGTTTACAGGAGTTCTTTAAAATGTTTAAGTTCCCACTAAAAAGGGTTTTGGATATTACACTCCTCAAGGGGTCAATTTTTTACTTTAAATTTTCTAAAAGCGAGCTTCATAATGTGTAAGTTTCCACTAAGAAGGGGTTCATAGTGGTTTATAGAATGTAGTCTACGCGAGCGAAGCAACGGGCGGAAGTATAGTATTAAATTAATGATTACAACAAAATTAGTATACTGTGATTCCATTTCATGTCCCAATTAATGCAGGATAATGGGTAAATAGCACCAAATTTCAGTATTTTAAGGAATTTTATACCTGAACACGTGAGTTTCGGTTTCGGTTTCGGTTTCGGCCGAAACTGAAGCCACGGCCGAACATTCGGTTACGGTTTCGGTTTCGGCCAGAAAACCAGTTTCGGTCGGACTCTAGTTATAATTAACTAATGTATACTTTTTGCCTTTCAGTGGGTGGGACTACATCACAGTTATGTTTTCAGCACGACATTTAAAGAATGTCAAAATTTATTTTGCACTTGAGAAATAAGGCTATTACAAAGTGCAGGAACCTGCTGTGTACCTACACAGATCTGGTTTGAAATTAACTTGCAAATGTCCCTCCCTTCTGTCGGCCACCGACAGGGCCTAGTGTAAATGAGACAATATCAAACTCTTGCTTATTTTATTCCTGTCCCATTGTCTCCGGGATACATAAAGATGTTAATAATGTGGAGGTGGAAACTCAAATACTTGTATGGAAGTGACGTACTGAGGAATGACAATAAATAAAGCTAGGAGACCTTTTCAATTGTCAGACCACATAAATGACTATAGAGAAGATAGGTTTTGTTAATATTTAATGGAAATTCAAGTATCGTGGATGAATGATATTTGTAAGGTAATCGAATTGCTTGTATGGAGTGTAATCGAAATTACCTATTGTTTAAAATCGTTGAATAAATACACGAAGGCTTTTTTAAATATATTGTCAATTTAGTGAAATTAAGAAATTATGTACCTATAAGAAGTGCTTTTTCATAAATTTATCCAGGCAGTTGTTGCTTTTATGGTTGTTGAAGTTCAAAAAGTATTTATTTTTTACCACCAACGAACACGACTATTACACAACTAGGGTCTCTTTCTTTATCAAAGGAGAAAGCATTTAAAGCACCGTAACCGCAGGCTAACAAGATCTATCAAGATAGGGCTGGTCAATAGCCACAAGGCGCTTGCCGGCTCGTCCCAATCGGGTGTAAAGGGAAACCGGAGGAGTTTAGTGGGTAGTGGACGCTTTAGTCTCAAGTCCCACACACGGCCGGCCGCAGGTCTAGCTAGCCTGCGGTTATGGTGCATAATAAACGCATTCCCAACTGAAAACCAAAAGGCTAGCAAGATCTGGCGATCAAAGTCTGGCGTGAGACTCGGGACTAAAGACTAGAAGTTCGCCCTACTATATTGCACTGATTTCTCCTTGGCCCTCGAAAGGGTCGGGCTGGTGCCTGTCTTGTCCCGATTGGTCGGCCCAAAGTATGGGACCCTGTTGTATGTATGTGCAATACCTGCTAAATTGTCTTCAATGTCGGTTTTTAGTGTTTAAGATATTATACCTTATTCTCGGTGTAACAAATGGAACCTCATAAATGTTTTTATTATATGTAATATGCTTTAATATATTATGACGGTGTCCACTGGTGACTTTATGAGCCTTGAAGTGGTAAAACAGTCAATGACAAATCTTATCGCTCCATAACTACAAAAATAAGTGAAGGTGAATTAAGCTAGGATGAAACATAGAATACTATATTTTCCATGATGCATTTTTATATTTTATTACATTTAAAATGGAGCCCACAGATAATTATAATACTTATGTAATAAGTAAAACGGATAAGATAACGCAGTAACGCACGAGTTAATTAAAGCGAGGCAACCTAGCCCATTTCATTTCTATGCACAAAGTCCGATGCTAATGTGGGTTTTTTGCCGCGTTTATTTTGAGTCCTTATTGCATTCTTGTGAGCATCGGTCCCGTTTAGGAAACCCGTCAATGCACCGAGCCCGACAGGAGAGGACTCTCCTGTCGCGTGCCTAGGAATGCGGTGCCCATGCTTTGCGGTGACAGAAATATTTGGATTAGTTCAACAGATTTACTACACTTGATAGTGGGACAAGGTCAATAAATATATTTATTTATTAACTTTGCGTTCGTCCTGTTGGTGCGGTGTGGCAAATACTGGTAGGTTGAACGGGAATAAGCCACACTGACGGGCAATAATATTGTAGAATCAACTCACCTGTTTTTTAGCTTTTTTTACGTGTGATTGTGTATGTGCCCGTGATTTTTTAGGGATTAATGACTTGTATGCATTATATTGTTCTGCAATATAGCTAGAGTACCTAAGTAGCAAAATTTGTAGGTCTAGATCAATAGATTGTATTTTTGTAAGTATTTTGATACTTTGAACTGTTTTTGGTTTGGGTGCGAATTTACAATCACTACTCCAAACCTGACGTTAAATATGTTTTTTGTAAATCTTGTAATTAACTAGAAATAAAAATTATTTCATAAAATAAATTTTACCATCATCAATTGTTTGGTCACCATATCCGAAGAATTCATTATAAACACCTGTCTTAAAATAGATACAGGGATTGTGGTCACACACAGCATTTTAGAACTTGCTCGTCGATTTTTAATACCTAAATCAACAGGTGCATGGGCAATAAGTACTTGTTTATAATAATGACGATATCTATACACATCTCCATCGCAACCGGCCCGCGTAACAATTTTAAACTCCTTTGTCCTATGAAAAAGAGAATAGGATCACGTATTACTAAACAATTTGTTTGAAATCCCGTCATTACCTTATAAATAGATTGTAGAAAATGGTTGATTCTTTACAAGAAATACGCTTTGTTCTTTTTTTTGTTGTAAACTGGTATGATTATAGAACTGAAGTTCTGTGAGTGTAGTCCGAGCAATGAATTAACTTTGAGAAATGTTGCCTACCCAGATTTAGTAGGCGCGTCGAGAACGTTTCAATAAAGCTGCAGATTTTATGAAATACAAGGAATAACATTAATGAAAAAATTTAGTCAATTAGAAATATAATATTTTGTTTCGTTCATGACAATTATATCATCAATTATAACTTATATATTATCTCAACAACGGCCAACAATGTTCCTAAGAAAAAGGGAAAATAGTAGGCGAAACTAAAAAAAAAACTTACATTTCTACTACGAGTATAGATTAATACAGACATCGGATAATCATAAATAATATACTTTTTTTTTGTAAATGACAGATACAACCAGAAACGTTCAGGCACAAAATCATTTGAACCGTGCCAAGATTAATTAAACCTGCGACCTCTAATTAGCTGACTTCTTAACTTTAATAAATAAATAAATATCTCAGGACATTATTCACACAGCACCATCTAGCCCCAAACTAATCATTGGCTTGTGCTATGGGTGCCAGACAACGGATAAACATTACTACTTAATATACATAGAAACACCCAGACCGACACAAACAGACATGCACACAAATGTTTGTACCATTCGGGGATCGAACCCGCGTCCTCTGGTGTAATAGCCGACTTCTCGACCATGACACCAAATGGCTTGTCAAATTAAACCAAATAGTTTGACATTGATATTTGGTTTATTCTAGAGATCAGATTCTCCTACCTAATCGATACCTAGGTATCTTCTATACCTAGATAGTTGAACATCTTTGCAATCATATAGGCTAGATAATAACTGATATCGATTATAATAATATTAATTTAATATGTATTTAGTAGTAAATACATGTGTATCTACTGAAGTTATAGCTATAAAAATAGTCGGTTCTTCTGTATGGATCCAACTTCATTAATAGCTATGCATTTTGACTAATGTTTTACCCAACTTTTACAGTATTAGATTATAATGGGTATTTAGAAATTAAACCCTCTATCGTCGATTTAATTATAATTAATTACACTAATGTGTCTAATCTTATTCAAATGAGGTCAGTGGCTTTTCCGTGTTATGTAATAAATCCACTTGTAATATGCTTTTAAAATTAATTAGGTGCATGAACAAGATAAAAAAAAAATATAAATATATATTTAAATATCTATGCACGAAATATTACGAAAATACTAAACAGAACGAAAGAAAAATAGAACCTTATAAAAATATTAAGGAGGTATTCCACGAAGCACACCCAAACGAAGCACACCTAGACACAAGGCCTTTAAAAGATTTTACGACGTAAATAGTTTTTATTTTGTGTTACAACCAATAATCGTATCGCAATCGATATACCTATTTGACATTTGCTACCAATATGCGAATATTGTCAAGTAGGTGCTTTGAACGCCCATCTGATGTATCACTTTGGAATAGCTCTGTTTACGATGTATTGAAAATACCTTCTCACTTGTAATTTTGTAGGTGAAATAATTAAAGGGCTCTGATGGGAACTATTACAATATTTACAATCCTTATTTAAAATGAGAGACATGCCGGTACATACTATTTACATCCCGCGGCGTTCCGTGTCGTTATCTCATTCCCAATAAATCACCATGAATTTTTCATAGCCAATCCATACTGGTTGCGTTGTTTATGCGCTTGCAATGTTTGCATTTAAATTGGATTTTAACGGATAACCATTCTTTAATAAAACGTTATCTTCGACACATCTATCGGGTCTATCGTTATTATTCCAACAAAATGATTAGCACGAGGGGTCTTTACAATCCTTTATCCTTTATATTCCGGCAACATACTGAGTAAGTGGGACGGTCGGTCTTATTGTGCAGTTAAGAAGCGAATAATATAATTATTTTGCTGTGATAGCATCTAATTTCCGAGGCGAAGACAGGCGCAACTACCTTCGATTGCAAAAAGTGCCATCGGATCGGGTTTCAGCCGGTCCTTGCAATCTTAATGGGTTTGGTTTTCGCTCGACGGAATCGCTCCTCTCGTCATAAAGTGTGTATAGTCAGTCAATCCCGCGACTCGGCCGTGAAAACATTCACAGTTACAATGACAAAATAAAGCAGATGTTTATAAAAAGTCTTTGGATCCTCATTCATGTGAAGCCATGGTTTCTTTCACAAAAATTCTGACTGATGAACTCCACGTTTTGTTTCATTGATGCTTTAAAAGCCGTATAGAATCTTAATTTATACTGTACGCGTACTAAGTTGATAAGTTTGGTGTCTAAAGTCACATTTCGGGGAAAAAGCTTCACTAACTGGTCAAATATGAATGAATGGATTGTTTGCGGTTTTGGAGAATAGTAGGTATGCTGTATATATATTCTATAAAGCATCAAGCTCATTCAATCATCGTCTTTTATCTACAGGGAGGTAGACCCATTTTAAGTGACAAAACTATTCACAGACTCTTATTTTACTAACTTATAATAAAAGTAGTGGAAGTACATTGTTTATATGCATCACCTCTTAAGTTGCAGGAAGCACGTCTCTCAAAGTTAAAGAGTTCTCATTTCCATAAATTACATAAATGAGAATTATGCTAATCAACCTCATATCATTCTTGTAATGAATGGATCTGATCAGAATCGCCCAAAACGGCGCATCAACTGCGACCAAGCACGTTACCTTTCAGGACATCTCTACAAAACAAGGAATGGGTTGGAGTCGTAAAATATTGATTTAATTACCATCAGAAAATATTACTAGCAAAACCGATAAAATGGTTTTATAGATATTTCCTGTGTTCAAATTAGTATCGATCGCGCTTACAAGGTCGGCACTAAATGGATAACATAGTTTCATCAAGGGAATTAATGGGAAAGTAACGACTTTTGATACTTTATTTTGCCTTTAGGTCATGGTAGTTTACACGGATTTTCAACAAAGTGGATTGGAATATTACTATGTGAAGAGACGTAGAGATGCTGCGGTTACAGATAGAATGTCGTAAATATGCAAATATTTTTTGTACTTAAAACGGAATAAATGGCATTACTTTCTTATTTGTTGTTATTCATCTTCAATATTTTTGTCATTTAAAAATATCTTTGTTATAAAAAAATTTAAGCTTTGGGATTTTGGATTATAATGTTTCTGGGCACAAATATAAATTTTATTTCCGAAGTGTTTGAAATGTATTCTTTAAATTATTTTATACGTATATTATTCTAATATTACAAGTTAAATTGATGGCCAGATTGTATGAAAAATGAGCTACCTAGACAGCCACAAAGCCATGTTGCGGGGACAGTCGGTTAATTTATTGTTGTGCGTTATCTTAAACACTAAAATCAAAGTATTTTTCAATCGTCTACTCTTTGGATTTATGCGCTGAGAGTGCCAGGGGGCAAGCAGTAATGTTTATTTTGCAGGGAGGCATAAATTGCTTGTGACAAAATTGATACGGTTGCCGTACGTACCTCAGTGGTTACAGTTAGTCAGACAATTACACCGAAGTGTTTAAACGACTGTCGTATTTTTGTAATGCGTTGTAGTATTCAAATTTTGAGGATCTAAAGCATCATGTAGCTATTACTTTAAGATTCTTATATTTTAAGATATGGAATGTATTAACTTAAAATCACCATCTTGAAAAAATATGGAATGATAAAATTACGTAGATACTATACCCACGGTAATTAGCGTGCTATACCGGAGATCCAGAAGTTTTTTTTGTTAGCCTATAATAATATGATCCCACTGCTGAGTAAAACCTGTCCTAAATCTCTCCAAACATCACGATCTTTTTCTGGCTTTTATATCCTTGTATTCAATTAATGGGAGGTTCTTAAATGACGAATGGCCTTTTTACTTAAACCTGGCCGATATTTGTATAATTGTTTTAAAAAAAATCAATAATAAAATGTTTTTAAATAGTAGTTATAAATACTATTTCCTAAAAAAATAAAAGTAACATAGGGACTACACGAGTAGGACCAGTAGACAACAACTTGCAATACACCGACTCTACAATAATACATTCTACGTTTACGCAACGGTGTGACTAAGGAATCGACAAGTACACGTGTCGCAGTCCAGAAGTTCCGAGACAAAATAAGTGTTATTAGCTTTAATCGCTTCACGGTGCTGCTTACGACATTTTCGAATAAGTAACGATGTAATGATGTATGTGCACAATTGTAGCGAATTATCAACGATCATAAGGAAGATTGACAGTTATTCAGAAGAGGAACCAACAGTTGATTTGATTAGCTTAATGCTAATACAATTATTGCTTGGTTCTTAGGTAATTACTTAACTTTTATGAGTATAGGATGTCTTGAAACTATAATTTATGAGATTAGGTACTGTGTTTTACTACAGCGTTGTGGATGCATGAATAGCAGAATTTACTCTATGGCTGCCTGTCCACAGTAAGAGCCAGAAGCGCGGAGAAAAGGACTAATAAACCAAAAGAATTTCAATTGCAAATAAAAAAATATCCCTGGACACAAATTATTATTGACACAGTGCCGGCCAACTCCTGATTAAGTTTAGCTTGTATGTACTGTGGGTGCCAATCAGTTTGTTATAAAAGTCTTAAAAATTACACTTAAAACTCATTTAATCTTCAGTTAGGATGATTACTTTTTTATTTTTTATTATCTATTTAACAAGATATCATTTATTCTTCTTTACAACCATTTAGCAAGAGTAAATATTTTAGAGCAAACCGTTTTTAAACATAATGACCGTGTATTATTTTATTTAATTTTTGCAAAGTTTGTTGACCACATATATTCCAAATATTTTCCAATGAACCCTAAAAAGAAATAGTTTCGAATATATTAATTGTCCCACTCAAGAGGGATTTCTTACCTTTTTCCCTATAGCTTGTAGGTACTTGGAGGTCGATTTAGAGGGTTGAGCCACGTGCTGTCTCCGACCAGCAGATGTGTCGTGACACCTGCCCTTGCCACTTCACCCATCTCTGTCTACCCCACATCAATTGTATATACCTATCCTTGTCTGATGTGCTTATTTTTATATAATTTATACAAAGTGACGGTAACTAGAATGGACCCTGAGGCGGTTATAATGACCAGTACCTACGTAGGCAGAGTTTTTTAATTGCGCAAGCACAAGTTTCTATTTTTGAGGAGTTGCTTACAATTTAATGGGTTACTTTTGTTTGTTTTTGCAAAAAAACAGACTTTTTATCAGGAGAAAGATTATCAATAACTTATTTGTTCGCACGTAAGTCTTACGACAGAAATCTACTGTACCAGAAATGTATTGAAATTACATTCACTTTTACCTAGACCCTTATAAAATAAAAATAAAAACTTTCATGACAGAGATAATAGTTGGCTAAATTGAAATTTCAGGGTTTGTACTGAAACGAAAATCAGCTTATGGATTTGGCAGTTCAGGTCGCAGTTTATAGACACTTTTGTGTTGAAGCACAAATATAAAGCTACTAATAATACTTTAAAAAAATAACAAAGTCTTCGGTTTGTTTAGCAAACCAGCGTTGGTACATTCTTGAGCTGGAACTTTGGTACAGGTTTAAAAACAGACTGATCAGAGCATAACTTAAGCCACCTCGATAATAAAGTTAAACAAGTCAGCATTAACATAATAACTTCCACGATAGTGTTCTCGTATTGCGCTTATCTGCAAGCAATCTTAAGCACAGCAAGAGTCCCAATGTTTGAAGTCGATCAAGTAATTAATTTTTAATTAGATACACTTTGCGAATTCCAGGTAGCCGAATACTTGTCGAGTGATCGACCGACTCTTCGATCGGGGGCAGGTGCAGAAGTTTCATTAAAATTTAATACAAATGTCGCGTGCGCGGCTTTTTACCTCGCGACGCTCCATTATAATTAAAGAATATTATTTTGTCGTAAACTGAAGGAGCGATTCGGAGCCACGCGCCTCCGCTATTGGAGACAACGGGACTTGGGAATCTTACGATATTTCTTTATCAGCCGACGCTGATGCGTTTTGCGTAATGAAAATTTACAAGCAATGTTTTCTTTTTCTCTTCACTCCGCGAGTAAACATGTGGCTTTATGTATTACTTACTTCGATGGCTAAGCGACACAGTGGGTATCATCCACTAAATTTAAATTTCACGATTCGCGTTAACCACAGACTAGGAAGGGATACCGGCGTTAACATTCTGCCTTTTCACACCACTAGCGGTGGCATGGAGTTGTCAAAGATCTTCATCCACAAAATTTCTCTAGGAATATTATTTTGTTTCTTTGTGATTGTGTAAATAATTCAGGGGAGCATTTGGGATCTTCTTACTTCCTCTCTGAAACATGTCGATGTATGTTACCTTTTCGTCAAAAATAGTGTATAGATGTAATTGCAATTTAGTACACATAACTGCCGGAGTGAACACATAAATGTAGTTAGTTCTTATCTGGCTAAAAAGTCACATATCGCACACCTAGATAAAGAGTAGCACAACTCGAAATAATCCAAAATAGAGTTATTGTAAAATTTGGGAATCAGCATAATGAACTACGTTAACTCCAAAGTCACCTGTGTATGTTAACTATGAAGATTTTTACACAGGTGTCTTTGGAGTTAACGTAGTTCATAACGCTGATTCCCAATTCTGCAATAACTCTTGCATTAATGCTCTTGGATTATTTCAAGTTGTGCTACTCTTTATCTAGGTGTGCGATATAGGTACCTACGCAACACAAAGTTGTAACTACTTATAGTATAGCTTTTATAGCTATATTACCAGTATTAGTTGTTTTGTAGTCATAGTGGCTTTTTACCACTAGCACGTCTCTGCGGTCTGAAGTTGTATAAATAAATGTTATAAAAAACTTGAATAATTGAACCCGAAAGCACACTCACAATCTGATAAGTTTACAATAATCATTAATACCTATAGGTAGGTAGGACTGTAACAGTCTGGCCAAAACGTGATAACGACTAAAGTCGCGGAATAAGATCAGTATAACTCCTTATATTTTAATACAAGTCTTTAAATGAGTATTGAGACGCACCCAATTTACACAAGTGACACTCATATCGCCTTAATGTATTCTGATATTTAAATCCTTAATAATTACTTTCGTTTGCGAAGTTTGCGAACCATTAAACCAGTATGGGGCGAACATTGAGAGCCGCGCTTGCAAAAATATTTTTCAAATTATCAATATAAAATAATTAGTGATTAAACGTTTAGCATCCTTCTTAAGCCCTTGAATGTAGTCGTCTTGTTTATTAATATTAAACTAATTTAACTTGGTCTTTTGCAAACAGCGCCCTCTACATGAAAAAAGTTTCACGTAGTTTGCGGCTAGATGGCGCTGTGAGATACATTATGAAGTCAATGCGCATGCCTTTCATTAAAATCATAGTCATTAAATTGACCTGAATTGTATACATTGAATGTATCAGTGCTGTTGGTGTTCTACTGAATAAAGTAAACTTAATGTAATAAATATAATATTGTACATGTATCCCTCTTGTATACTAAAAACCCAGCCAAATACAGAATAACTTTAACTTTTAACTATGCTATAATATTTAGTCAGTAGAAGCAATCTACTGGTAAAAGAATATTATATAATATAATGCTAAACAAAAATCTAAAGCTGTAGTATGTTCCTACAAAATTGTTACTTTAAAAACTTTAGAGGTAGTTAAGATAATAGTTGCAAAGATGCAATGATATTACCTATGACAAGAAAATAGCCGGAAAGCATGTTGCATGTGGGGCACATCTTGTGCGTACAAGATTGCTATCGATTTATCTACGCATGTTTGTTATAACATTATGTTGGTATACAACAACATAATGTTAGTATTGGCGTTAGAATATTATCTCGTCTATAGAAGACATGACATGTGATTTTGAACGTTGCTTAACATTCCTGAAGATAAGGATTATAATTTCGGCATAATTAATGTATAATATTATTGTGTATAATTATACATGTTTACAAAAAATGTATATAAGTAATGTTTATCCATTGTCTAGCACCCATAGTACAAGCTATGCTCAGTTTGGGGTTAGATGGCGCTGTGTGAATAATGTCCCAGGATAACCCAGGAATAAAGAATGTAATTTATTAATTGTGCTTTTTAAAAATAAGAGAAAAATCAGCACTCCTCGTCATATTGATTAATAATTCCTATCTGTAGGGCTAGGAAAATTTTAATTTTTCTATTATGCACAATGACGTTCAATATAAAACTAGACACCCAATCTCTAAGAAAAATTCCTCAAAAAACGTCCGAGTGGCTTTGACACTGATGACATTAACACATTCGTTCAAATTAACACCTTATCTCGTGGCATTTAGTGTTTAATGTCAATTGTATTCTACTAAACGAAAACTCTGCCCAATAGTCGGGTGGGCAGACTTTTGCTTCGGACAATATTTGAGCGTGATTGTGAGTCTAGTTTTTTAATTGAACGTCATTGATTATGCATGTTTAATTTGGACGTTCTTATTAGGCTTGAACTAATGGCATACAAATCTTTTTTTAGATTGTTAAGAGCTACGGTCAAAATCCTTTGTCTGAATGTCATAAATGTAAAAGAAATTGTTATTTGTATGATAATAAAGAAAATAAAACCATTTTTATTGTTAAACAATACTTCAGTTACATAAGGTAAACCAAATGAAATAATTTAAAAATACCCTAATACTTTATGAAAAAATATTTACTTATTTAAATACATAATATAATTAAATAATACACACTGAGAGTGAGACATGCATGTTTGTTTCTAGACTGCGTGAGAACTGTCATTGATTTAAATATGGAACACGAAGGATGCGATTTCCCGCGCAGCGCAGGCGCCGCGGGCCTCGCCCCGCCCTCCATTGTACCCCCACAATGCGTCGTACTTCACACTAACGAGCCCTCCAAGCAAACCAGACGCATTTGTAAAAACCGCAATAAGCGTACCATTTCGGCATATTGTTTTGACATATAATAAATATTTGCAAGATTACACCACGCACAGATTGCGGGGCCGATTTTAAAATGGATCGTTCGGTCGGACGGCTATTGTTTCGTCCGGTAGGCGTCCGGCCTGCGCGCGCGCAGGACCGTATTACACACGGTTGCGATCGGGAGCCCGATCGAACAGGTGGATTTTGGAGATCCATTTAGATATCTCTGCCCCTGAATGCCTATTTTTTGAGACTTAATAAGGTTCCTTTTTCATTTTAATGCATAACCGAATTAAGATCATAAAAAAGATTGAATTTGATTACTTAATCAGACATTGTTAAACAAAAACAGCTATGTATATTTAACATGTATTATTAAAACAAATTTTTCGTCAATAACCGTCAGAATATCTTTTGTTTACTGATAATATGGGTTCATTGTGCTTGATATGCAGGCAGTTAAGTACCTAAAACAAAACAATAAAACTAGATGTTTAAGTCAGAAGATATTACGACTGAGTAATACCGCCCGTAGCTAACTCTAACCTTCTAAATGCAGGTACAATGGCCACCAGGCGAAACCGAAGAGCGAATATTCTCATTTTACGCGTAAATTAAAGCAAATCAGTGCCCGCATTCGCCGCCAGACGCCCAGCATCGCACGTCCCGCAAATTGCAGGGTCCATCCCAGTTAGCGCCTTGTAGGTGTCAAGATTGCCATAATTTGCCGTTGTCAGGCCTCCAGCGGCTGTCGTCACGTGTTACAATCTAAATACTTTTATTATTGAGGAAACCCGCTGATTTACATTGCAATAAAATGAAGAAGTAACGTTACGCCCCGATAAGGAACCGCCGAAGGTGCTAAACGTTAAACACTGCAACAGCCCGGCACTGAGATCTTGAACATGAAAAAATTCAAGCGACGAGCGGTGAGTTTCACGCGTATGTAATTAATGATCATGGTCCATTAGCAGCAAAAAGGAGATGAATGAATGAGATGATACTTTACAATTCAATATCATTGAGAAAAAGTGCAATTTATTGGAAAAGTCTGTTCCGAGAATGCGAATTTTCTTTAAACTGCGGAAGTATTAACATTTTATACAGAAATTAAAGTACTTGTTTTAAAAGTGTGATAACAATTACCACGCGTTAGGTTTTTGTGTACAATGCGCTTAAAAGTTAGCGAAAATCGAGTTAAAAGAATGTTATCAATAATGCATGAATGAAAGTAGGTGTATCTATCAAAAGTCATAGGGGTAGAGAGTAGCATCAATCCAAGCCAGTGGGTGATGGACAACAACTCGATCAAGTTACATCGCGGTCGTGTCACACTTCATGTCGACTTGTCCGCCAACATGTCGCGGTGTCGCGCTGTTTCTGAATGAAAATATCCATTTTCATTCAGAAACAGCGCGACATTAGCCGCGCGAACATGCTCCGACTCAATCTGAAAGAGAGATGTAAGAAAAATAACTTAACTTATAGTTATTTTTCTAACACTTAGGAGATGTAAGAAAAATAACTACAAGTTTAGTTTTGTATTGCTTAATTGAATAATAAAGTACGGGTAAGATATAAAAAAATAAAAGGAGAATACTTTAACAACAGTTTCTTCATTGCTTGTCATCGTATCGCCGCGGAATACTTTATTAAACGACTTAGAAAAAAAAAGACAGTATTGCTAATTTATGTTCCATCTAAAACTTACAAACACGTTAACATTGACAAAACAACAATAGTAGGATATTTAACACAAACAATAAAATAATTAATATAAGGCCAATGAATGGTTGGTGTGCTCGTTTTTAAAGTCAATTAAGTGATTTGAAGACGTCACAAAATTAAAAAACGTTTTGCAGGTACATATTTAGAAATAATCTGGTTTTTTAATCGAAACAATTTCTTTTGTAAATGTCAAACAGTGTTCTGAAAGTTAAATAATGACAATGAAATAAATTAGCAATTAGCTTGCTGACGTTAGTACTATTATACAATTCTGTGTTGCTGATCAAACTTTGTGTTGTTGTGTTTCGGTTTATTTGAACTTGTATTTGTAGTTCGCAAGTCAAGGTAAAATTTACAAAGTTAAAAAAACTACTACTCTTTGGTTATATTTTAAAATATCATACAAATCACAAAGATGAAGATCTTAAGTTTAAAGTCGACATTTATGAATTAAAGAGTAATATGTAATAGATGAAGTGCTTAATATAAACGATTCTGGAGTGGACACGCATATGGTAGTAAATTATTCAACGATTAAATAATGAGGAATTGAGGAGTCGGAGATTTCTGTCCGTAAGGGAAAACAGATTAAATCTTATTCAATCACGAAACGTGCTTTGGAAGCGAATGTCTCCTGATTCTAAGCAGATTAAAGTCAACTCTACAATGGAAGCGCATCTTTAAGAACTCGCATTTAAATTTAAAGCATTTTTTAAAACTCTTAAAAGTGTCTTTGTGAATAGTTACTTTTTGCTGGCGTCGAAACGTAGTATTATTATAATTATGACTTATGTTTTTGACGTTCACATTCAATTGTATTCCGCAGATGAAAACGAAAATATTCTGCTAACGATCTGATGGGATTTATAAAAATATGTGCCGTTCTCAACTGTTTCCCGAGTAGGTGAGTTTCTTCACACATTAATAAGCCATTTTGACTTTGAGATTTCTCTTTAAGCACCGGCCATAAATTGTGGAAACATCAATATTGTATGATGAGATTAATGCCCATGTTCGGATGACCATTAGGGCTGCATAATGCCATTGTGTTTTTATTTACCATTGAGACAAAGCTCGACCCGCCAAATCCACGTCAACTTTTCAGAAAAATGTATATCAAGTGACGAATGTATTTTCAATCATCGTTTATTCGGAATGCTATAGTGTGTGAAATTATCGTTCGATATTTTCGAAACTACGAGAGTTCATTTATCAAGAGCATTACCCAAGTCGAAGGGATCAGTAGGTTTCATAATTCAATTCAGATATCGGCGGTTGTCAAAACGTCCCGTTCACGGGGTGACATGTGGACTGCGGTCCATAGTCGGAGCCCCGCTTAATGCTCGGCCATCCTTCATACCGTGCGAGCCATTCATGAGCCAGCCGGGCGTCCGACGACACTTCGCTTAGATTTATGCACTTGTAATATGGCGGCTTCTGTAAATGCACGAGTTCTCACTACTCTGAGAGTCAATCCTTTGAATTTATTAGGCACGAGAGGCTCGACTGACTCGTGTAAGTCTCCTTTAACGTACCGAGGTTATTGTTTGATTGCTGATTTATGTAGATTAACCCTTATAATTTTGTTCTATGTTTTGCGTCGGCGTATTACTTCTTTTGTCTTGGTCAGGAATATTATATGTTTATGTTACATGGCAAAGTTTTTCTAGTTTGATAAGTTTATAAAAAAAATCAGATAACTGACGAATCAAACAAGCAGCAAAATCATGACATGTGTGTGATCAAGGAGAATGCAAATCCGTTAGCTGTCTTTTTCTCATACTTTTAAGTATCTTAGGACGATACGTTTTACACCCTTACTGTCGCCCTGTACTTATAATAGTACCCTTGCCGTAATTCGTTTTTGATTTGAGTACCAAAATTACTAACCTATTTAAAATTTGAAAACCCTTGATTTTCGTAATACGGTAGCATAACCCTCACATAATAAGTTTAAAAGAAATACAACTTAAACTAAAACTCCAATATTTAAATTACAATAATTCAAATCAAAAAGGTTTTTATATTTTAAAACCTTAAAACAACTGAACACTGTTTATAACAAACATCGTATTTGATTAAATATGATACCTGGTCACAAATTAATCGATTCTATCAATTTAAACAGTGACCGTTAAATGTCATTCCTTTAAAATCTATTTTCAAGACATTTCATAGCCGTAGTTAATAGATTCTTCGGTTTATTAAAATGAAGAGTACGGATGTCATTGCTTCTTTTATCACCGCGTGAAATACGGCTCGTGTTACGTTTTATTAAGTCATAACTTTAGGCGGAACGAAATCGATACGCGACCCGTACTTTTATTTGAGATTCCAACAAAATTTCTTAATTATAAATTCAATGCTTCTAACTTCAGTCGCCACATAATTTTTGGCTTTCTAATGACATTCATAACTGATTGTATGATACAATTATCAGTCCTATTACATCTATAATTATGCGGCTTTAACATTTTTTAGTAGTCGATGATATCAACTGTGGGCTACCGAATAATTTATTAATTTATCAAGATAAAGTTCAATATCATGTTACTACATGTCCCGATTATCTCTTACCTTATACGTTTGCTTTATGGTAAATATTGAACCAAACAATCCAATGTATCCTGTTATGAGACTTTAATTATGACATTCAATTGTACCATATTGGGAAGTGCAGCGAATAAAAATGCCTTTAGGATTCCCACTCGGACATTTAGTTATTGGATATTCCACAATCAACTCATAAATCGTAACCGGCAAAGCAGCCAAAGAATCCAAGCTCACCGCAATCGTCGCTGATAAATATAGTTTCTTATAGACAAATTGCTGCGTATTCTTTAACAAATTGCTGAGAATCGCCGCGTGAGCCCTTAGGATGCTACCGAACCATTTCTCCTATAAGGTAAAAATGAAAACGACTAGCTTCATGTAATGAATATTAATTAGAAAAGTTTCTGTATTGATGTCGCGCAAAAAATACCGACCCGTCCTTCGAGTCATCAATTCGTTTTCTCGCGATGCTAATATCTTGTGCCTCGAAACCGCGTAAAGACCAGTTTTATGGCTATCGGCTTCGCATTTACTGCGTTTTGATACGTACTTAAAATCGTTATCTGAAATGACATAATAAAATTAATCGCGCCATTAAAGTTTGTGATGTTACTGAAAAAATGGGATTAGACTGCTGGACACGTTTACTATGATGGTCAGGCGTAAATTAGTGCGTTTTGATGGACAAGATAAGTGTTTTATAGATGTACGTTTTCGTAACATGACCAGCATAAAGTCTCTCAAAATAATTTTATATTTTAGTAAAAGCTTAACTTTATATACATATTACAATCATACAACTTACACATATTATTGATTTTGAGATTATATTAAATGCCCAAAAGATTTGGGAAATGTATATTTCCATTACAGTACGTAATGCTACGTTGGGTACCACACACTGATCTCAGTGTCTAATGGGTGAAATTCCCGGGTTAGGTAACTAAAGTTTGTGGTGTATTTTGAACACACTGGGTTTGTTACCATATTCACACTATCACACTTAGATTAACAGAGTACCTACCCATCATTGTGACGACAATTAAATTTAATTTTTGGTTTAATTCAAAATCAACATTTACCATCAATAAGGCTTTTACTTTTTATACTTAGTCTTATGTTTAGTCTGACTTGCTCAGTCATTTGCTTACTAACTGTGAAGAAAATATTGTATTTATTCTAAGTGTTGTAATTTTTTTCCCCGCTGTATACTTTAGTTATTTCATGAACAAATTGTTAATAAATAAGTAAACGTGGTGGCTACCTTAAAAATCCAACGCCACCTTACACCGAAAACAATAGCGTGCGTTATGGTGTCTGTTAAAACATTTTATATCCTTGGTGAGAGAGAGCGATTTATTAAAGGAGCAAATGTAAATGACACGGTGGAAGCCACACGATGTGCCAAAGACTGACGGTCGGCCGGCGGCGTGACGTTGAGTTGAAGGTTTATTTAATCAAGGTGCGGTACCATGCCCATGGTGCCCGCGGCTTCGTGCCATCCTGCCGTCTCAATCTCTTCTGCCTCCGTACAATTGCTTATTGTCCTCAGGAGATAGAAAATTTAATGAAATTTCTTCACGGCTATCCCCCGATTATAACATTGTTCCACTCGGTAGTTGTTTTAATGTTTGCGAACGCAATCACCGCAAGTACGGTCCGTCCATCATATTTTTATGAATCGTAAAGGGGAAGGCGTAATTGCATTTAAAATATTGGGAATTGTTTTTGTTTTGTTACGCTGTAGCAATATTCTGAACGATAATAATATATTTTGGTTTATTGCTCTATAATTATATGGAAAACGGCAATGATTCCGCCATTTTTCACTTTTAATCATACAGTTTCGAGCAAATTGCGAATAAAATAGCATTATAGAAAATCGTATTAGTTTCTAATTGCTACTAAACAGGGTATATATATTTTGCATCGTTAAGGTTGTTCGGTTATGCATGCATAGTGCATATTTGTACAAGTATTGGTCGTACTGATATGGAAAAGCAATTGCGCTGAAATAAGTTTTTGCTGCAATCAAAATCTAGACTCAGACAGACAGCAGATAGTTGTGGATTTAACCATGTTAAGATTCGTTGGAAAGGTACTTATTATTTTACTGTTCATGAAAAGTAACAGAAAGATGACCTAACATGTCGCGGTGTAATAATATACTTGTTTAACTCTGGTGGTAATAACTCTAGTGGTAGAAACTCTTGTGGCAAAAGTAAAAAACAAAAGGCAAGTGTTGCGTAGTCAATTCATTAAAAAAAAAAACACCAAATCACATCTAAAATGTTGTTCCTTCGAGAAAAGTTTCGACAATGACAGCTTGTGAAAATGCGTTATGATCTGTTAATATAAGTTTTAATTACGGCGTTTAACCTGCCAGTAACTCAAGACATCACGGTGCGGCCCGCCCATTGTTCTTTTCCACGCAAATTTTTGTATTCCCTCAGATTTTCGCTCGGAGGGTAGTATAAAATTTGTATAACAAATGAGGGGCGTGGCGGGAATCCGTCACAGTGGCGGGACTCGCTGTGCGGTACTAGATGGGTGGCCGACTTTGCTGACTTACACAGTACAAGATAAATGCATATAATTAGGTATATGAACTTCTGTATCCCTTTTAATTGCGCTGAGAAATAGTTTAATACCGCTTCGGGGTTCTCGCGTTAGCAGTAACTTATGGTTGCGGTCCTAATTATGACGGTAAATTGTAATTTTTTAAATGTTTATCTTCAAATCTGTCAGTGTTGAAATTGTTTTAAAGTTATCACGTGACGGTGATCAAGGGATTGATACTAAGATTTGACTACCTAGGATTCGTAGGTTTGATCCTACTCAGAGCAAATGAGCAAAAGTCGTGATTAACGTGAAATATAATATAAGTTAAATTATTATTCACAGGTTTGTTTTTACAATTACAACATTTCCTTTTATATTTCAAGGTAAATACAACTGAATAAACTGATTTGATTTCGATTGTGAAATTTCGTCAGGCAAGAAAAATAACGCATCAGATTGAACCTCAGAAACAATGGTCCAAACAAAATGATTTTGACCGGATTTGAATATAAAACACGCGTTAGTCGTTCTCGGTAGTTATTTGTTAAGCGTTCGGATAGTTAATAACATACATTTGTTAAACGAGCCCAGACAAAAGGCTAAGCCGAGAAACCAGCCACCTCGGTCGACGGAACGTGGTATTAAGCTATTACTTATCCAAGCAACTTAGCTGTTTTTGGCAAATAAAGTTTTGGATTCGTAAAAGATACTGCGAAGAATAGAGTTTGATACTTGGACGAATTATAAAATTTTGTATACATAATTTAACTAAAACATAGAGACAAATAACATTTTAAACCTAGGTCAAGCATTACTTATTTCTCCCACTTTTAAAAATATATCCTATTTAACATGAGCAGCAATAGTTGCTAGATTGATCGACTAACACTGATAGTAGAATGTATTATTATTATAATTTATCCTTTAATTTTTCTACTAAATTGGCATTTGGACTTGAATAGCCGAACAATTGTTTCACGGACGGTAGAAAATATTTCCTCGAATAGAAATTTCATTCTAAAAACGTTTAGTGAATGAATTATATCTACTCAAATAAAAGAACAAAGTACGAATAAGGGTGATTTTTTTATAATACTGTTAAATTGAGTATCAAGACTAGTCCATCTAATCTAAGACAGACAATATCAGTTAAACTGCTGATCCAGATATGCAAATATATGTTTGTTTTATCGTCAAGAAAGACTACTAATTTCGCGCTGTATCAAAGAGATCATCCAGGGATGGATACATCATCTGCTATTCAAATAACCACAGGCGGTGCAGAGAAAGATAAAATCCGGGTATCAAAACATTTAACGTTAAAATTGTATCGATACTGTGTTGTTGAATTTTTGAGCTTGTAAATATTTATTTTAGTCTGTTCAGGTTTTAATTAGTAAGGATATTATTTCGACGGTGGTACGCGGGTGTCAATTTATGCATCAAATTGCCTATTATTATTTACTTTGTCCTAAATAGCTTAACTTTGACCAATAAAAATGTGGTCTTCGTTGCCAGTTGGTCACATTCGTCCGTAAAATTATTTGTTTTATTTTTATAGGTAACTATAAAGTGAAATATGAAAGAACGTAATTACACACATAATTTCAATGTTTATTTGATGTTTTTTTATAGTCTCAAATTCCTGGACTCAATTTTTCCTTATAAACTACGGGCCGGTATTTCAATATATACTTATCTTGATCTTAATCCGGGATTGATAATAAGTATGACTTAAGTGTATTTCATTATAGGATTAAAGTTAAGCGGCACTAAAGTCATACACTTTTACCTGTCAAAAGTAATACTTATCTTAAATGTTATACTTAACTTAAGCAATAAGATAAGGTTACATTGAAATACCGGCCCTAAGTTAAACCGATGTGAAAAATAAAATAAAAATACCACTGTTGTAGGTCTTCATTTAGTAAAGAATATTATTTATTGTCATTACTAATGAAGCAAACAAGTTCCATACAATTGAAGATCTTAGATAAAACATACAATGCTTGAAGACTGACTCGAACAGTTATTAAAACAGTTCCTACATAATAATATGTATTAATTACTGTACGTACGAGTATGACAATTTTATTCAGTCCATTAATTAAGGCCCTTTGCATAAACCTCTTCTGATTTACGGTTGCAGTTGCATAATTGGCGGTTCCTTAAGGAAAGGTATTTAAAGGCTTAAGAAATTAAAATGAGAAAAAAATATTGCCGCATCAACAATAAAACTTTGTTCCCACAGAGCCGTTTAAGGTCTATAGATACAACAGCAATT
The DNA here is from genome assembly GCA_949319885.1 of Mecyna flavalis. Classification (NCBI taxonomy): domain Eukaryota; kingdom Metazoa; phylum Arthropoda; class Insecta; order Lepidoptera; family Crambidae; genus Mecyna; species Mecyna flavalis. The sequence continues at coordinate 8,962,598 of OX439431.1, read as the reverse complement.
TTTTTATTGTTGGCTATTTATTGTTGATGTAACAATATTTTTAACAAAACCAAACTTAGTTACGACAGCAAATTGCACATGATCACTAAAATACTTCTTGAAACATTGTCACAGTTCCTACTTTCCCTTTGTTTCTATAACAAATGTACTTTGTTTTACTTGCTACTCTCTTCTGTTACGGTATTAAAAGCACTCTAAACTCTTATCTACTCTCCCTTTGCTATTTTAACAAATGCCTTTGTGCCTCTATCTACTGTCCTTTTTCTTCCCTAACTAAAGTACTCTGTTGTCCTTGCTACTCTCCTTTGTTACGGTATTAAAAGCACTCTGAACTCTTATCTACTCTCCCTTTGCTATTTTCACAAATGCCTTTGTGCCTCTATCTACTGTCCGTTTTCTTCTCTAACTAATGTATTTTGTTATCTTTGCTATTCTCCTTTGTCAGGTTAACAATATAGGTTGTGCCCTTATTTACTGTCCCTTTGTTATGGTATCAAAGCACTCTGCACTCTTACTTACTTTCCCTTTGCTATTTTAACAAACGCTGTTGTGTCCGTATCTATTGTCCCCTTTCTTCTTTAACAAATGTACTTTGTTGTACTTGCTACTCTCCTTTGTTAGGTCTACAATCTGTATTTTGCCCATATTTAGGGCTCTTACATACGACGCCGCTGCGTGGTATTTTTGCTGCCACGGCCTATACATTTACATGGCGTGCGTTTACATGTTCCGCCGCCCTAGCCATGCAAATGTTAAGGCCTGGCAGCAGAAATCCCCATCGCCGCGGCATCGTATCAAAATTTATTTTACATAGCCTCGTTGACACGATTACAGTATGCTCTGACCGAAAAGAATTTTGTGCGGTCCTCCTTAAGGCATATACTGTGACCGTGTTAACGTTGCATAGCATACAACACAAGCATAATTCAGACAAAGCACCGAGAGCGCAGGCACCAACTTTTTTTTACTGTAATAATAATATTTATTTGGTCTTTTTCAAAATATTTACTACCTGTATGATTGTTATTGTATACATCGTCATTTTTACATAAATATGCCGAATTAAGGGTAATGGTTTTAGAAAAGATGTACAAATGAAATTCGAAATGAATAATTTTAGTATTTATTATAATCACTCACTTTATGTTAGTTAATAAAAATAATGACACCAGTTACATTCACTAACCAGTAGACTTCAATATTTTCATATACTTAAACTAATAGCAATCTGCAATAATGTTGTGACAGGTATACCCTAAGTGACACTAATACCTCCCTCTCAGAAATATGGCGTTGTATGTCCGCTGCAGTAACCACATGTCCAATAAAACTCTTCCTAACTTCTTCTCTTGACAACTTCCAAACATTTTTGCATGGAACGGAAATAGTGGGCATCTGCCGCAGAAGAATCGGGATCGAAAGGCATGCAGCCAGATTAGCTTGTTCTCACCCTCTGAAATAATATAAAATTGAATTTTAAAATTACTTTTATAATAACTCCTTTAGGTACTATTAAGGTTAACTAATATCTTTAGTATGCATAGAATTAGACCAAAATGGACGCTGTTGTGTATTACCGTTTATTAAGATAGAGCAGTCCAAGAGCCATGGCTACAAGAACGCTATTTTTATACTTTTTACAAAAATTTTAATTATAAAGTGTAGGAACATGATTTAATAAAATTATGATTTATAATTACAATAATTATAGTATATCATATTTTACCAATTAGACTAAAAAAATATTTACGAACGTTCACACAGCGCCTTAGCAAAGCTTGTAGTAGACCCGACAACAGATACAATACTTATATACTTTTTTTCGTAAATACATACATATAATACATAGAAATACCAAGACACAAGACAAACACCAATATTTAATCAAATAAATGGTTGTCCTGCGTGGGAATCGAACCCACACCCTTTGGTGCCGCAGGTAGGATCACTATCAACCACTACCAATCAGGCAGATAATTCAATTAACTGTTCTGTATTCTGCAAATAATTACTTAATTAGTTCTTTCAGGAACAAATAAATGTATACATGTAGACTTTATTTATTGGCTTTCAAAATCGTTTTATACCCGTGTTGTTATTATTGTAAGAAAAATAAAATGTTCCCTCTATTTTTAGACGTACCTAGACTTAGTACGAAATATGAAATGAACTTACCGCTTCCCATAGATAACAGATCTTGTACCGACTGATCTGCCTTGACTGAGTTTCCTTTTTCTGCTAGAGTGTCAGGATTTTCGTCTTTACTAAGGAAAATTTTCCGTGAACATCGAGTTTGCATTTGGATATACACAGTTGAAGTCGTCAGATAGCTGAAAATACAGTAGATAATTTAAGAAAAAAAATTAGAGTTAGCAAGTTTAGGTTGAAATAAAAATAAAACTATACAACATACCAATTCATAACCTTTTGATAAAGTCAAGGCCGGAGTGGCCGTGAAAGTGATGCGCCACTCCGCAATCACCGTACTCTGCGGGCTTGAAGATGCCTTCCGCCAGTCAAGACAATCTTAAGGCGTCGATGATTCAGTAGTTTAAGAGGTAGAAACTCAAAGTAATCCCTTGCTCTGGAATTGAAATGGTTTATATAAGCATACATAAGCACATGAACATTTTCAAAAAATATTGTATCCCCTGTTATGTATTGTATCTGTTTCGTTTATATGTACATATTACAATCAAAGGAATGCGATAAGAGTAATGTTGTAAATATAAACATTCTACGTGAAATACGAGATGCGTCACTAGTTACTACAAAAGTAGGTAACACCTACACTACAGTGTCTCGCGCCGCCATTATCTATGAATTTGCCGTTTTGTATTAAACATTTCAAGAAAATGCTTCATACTATGTCATAAATTTTTTCGGGACTTAAATACTCAAATCCAGCAAAATTGTGTGTTTAGGTAAGTTAGAGAAAATCATAAAATTTAATTAGCCATATTAATTTTTATAATAAATACAACTAAAAAAATAAAACTAATCCGAGCAATGAATCGGTAAACTTATGAGACAGCTTGAGACGTTAGCTCGTAGCTAGTCACTTTTTGTGCATATAATAATTTTACCAATAATCGTAATTCAACTCACAAAACTGCAAAAAGCTAGGTATAATAATGTAAAGAAACTCACCAATAAAATAGTCCTCTAAATAGGACAGGTCTGAATTTATCAGGAACTGCTTTAGCTCTTCGTCTTCCATTTTATTTGGAGCACAACAATGTATAATTAATTGAAGAGACGCAGTTGTCCTTGTTATTATTCGCATAGACAGACCGTTGACGGACGACGACTACGACCTACGACAAGCGAGAAGTTCTCGGTGAACTTACCACTCCGCCCGACCCCCGCATCTCGTTAAGTTGTTATCTTAACAAATCTATTACAATGCATCCACAACAGATACTTAACCACAGCTACAATTTTATTTTGTTAGGTAACTTGCTTTTCTGCCCCGATCATTGCACCGCGCAACGTTGTTATGTTAGATAAGGTAATTTAATACAATTACAATATAAATGTTGACGATAACTTGACTTTGTTAGGTTTTTTACAAAGTTCCTTAAATATCACAACAAAGCTAAAATTATTTCGACAACGTAAACTTTGATATTTCACAAAGTTGTAGCCTTTACAACAAAAGTCTGTTAACATGATTATTTTCTATTAACGTATCAACAAAGTAAAAATTATAGTTGCAGAAACAATTTAAAAATTGTCCAAAGCACAATAATTTTTTAACAATAAAAAAGTTGCAGTAACGAGTAAATTTGATCTGTTGCATTATCAACTTTTTTTGTTAATTCATCAATAAAATTCTAACAACGCTTTTATTGTCACTTTGTTAGCCATTTTTTTTCTCAGTGATATTATTCAGCGTGCCCAAAAGAAGAAATAAAATTAAATGGAAGCCTATTAAAATTTAAAGTTCTGCTATACTCAATTGTTTCTTGTCCTTGATTTGTTAACGTTCAAGTTGAATACTGCCTAATGTGGGAATTGGAGGAATTTATTGGAAAAAGGTTTAGCGTATCCAGTAAACATTGCGATGTCTGGTGAAATTAAAATTCATTAGGCGACGGCCACGGTTATAAACGTATGGCCGCCGTCGGTAATATTTATAAGTTTACGTGTAAGGTTTTTGCGTTTCATTGTTTTAGTCATGGTTATTATGATGTCAATTCATGAGACTGCTGTTTTGACCATAATAATTATTAAAAAGAGGACATTACGAGACGTTTGTTAAATTGTACATATTTTTTAAATTTAAACATGGGTGAATACCAATTTGAGAAAATACTAATTTGTCTTCAAGTTTGTTAAGTTTCTTACTTGCTTTCCTACCTATAGCGTAAATAACAAGAAATTAGATCAAGGTAGATTATGGCCATTGATGTAGGTATTTCTTTTAAATATTAGAAGAAATACATAACATGATTATGTATATTTCTTGCCTATTTATTATATGGTGATGTAAAGGAGGCCTCTATATGCCAAAAGTTCCTCAATTAAATTCTCACACCATAAATAAAATATGAAGTAGTAAATTTTTGCGGATAAACCCATCAATATTGGTATAAATCTTCTGATCAACAAAACCAATAATAAATGATTTGTGGGTTTACCAATTTAGGAAATTGCCATATCGTATCGTGAACAGATTTAAGAGGCGCGAAAATAACAAAACCTTACGATTTCCGAAAAGATAATTGTTCTCGATAAAGGATAAAGTCAATAAAGATGTGCTCTGTGTTTAAAAAATAATAACACACTCTGTGGTCTATTATTAGGAAGTTGAAATGTATGGTGCGGGATTTTCAAAGGAAATTTGATAGGTGTAAATTTGGTTGGTGGTAGTTCTTCTTCAGAGCACGAAGAGCTACCTGTCATCATCTATAGCCATTAGCTTTGGTTTAGATTCGCTAAAACCAATACGAGAGCAAGCCTATACTTAATATTAAACGTTCGTAAATCAGAGAAGAACTTTTAGATCCAATCACGTGAAATGTTTTACAATTCAAATAGACTATGTTGGCTACTTATGTACAATTGTACAATTCGTAACCACTTGACTGTTTAATAGAGGGCCACTGTTCGTTTGTAAAACTTGGAAGGTCGTGGGTTCTATTTTTGCCTTGGGTTTGGTTGTTCATAGAAATTTTATCAGAGTTCAACAGCTGGCGAGCTACCACCCCCACATATGAAATTTGCCGGAAAAATCTTAGCAGTATTTAACGTGAGGTGGACTGTATGCCTGTCTGCCAACTGCAATGACCTAAAATAACAAGTTTGCGACTCTATGTTGTATTGAATTCTATAATTAGAATCCAATACCACATAGAGTCGCAAAGGTTAATAATATTTTATTTAGCACTTTAATTGCTAACAAACATATACTCAACTGGATTTATTTACAGTATAAAGTATTTACCACTAACATTTGTGTATGCAATTACTCAAAAAAATATGCACATAATCTTCTTAAACGATTGATTTACAAGAAAATAGATACAGCACAAAATGTAAATCAAGGCATAGTAAATCAAATCTTAATTTAACGGCCTTTCTCTTGTATACGCAATGTTATAATGGAGTATTAAATGTCGACTAAGAGCATTTATGTCTTCACGAAGGTGGCTAAACGGATAAAAAATGAAGAGAATAAAGTGTCGAATGTCAGTAGGGTGACAGGAGCATGGGTGTTCAACACTCATTTATTGTTCAAAGATGTACAGGCACGAGCGAATCGTTTGCTCGAAAATGAGCCTTCTTTCGTCGATTTTCGAGCACAAAACAAACTTTTTGGTTTTGACTGTTCTACGTAATTTATGTTAAGTCGAGCGTTATGCTCGAGTTTAAGAGAAAATGTGGAATGAATGAATTGTGGACCACATTGAATGAATTTGATGATTTAAAAAAAAGAACATTTATTTTATGTCAAAGAAAGGCTGCATTAAGACTGTTTCACGAAACAGTGCACACAAAACTTCATCGTTAATAGCTAAACAATTGTTATAAAGATCCTTGCTAATAATAATTTACTTTAAAAATAAGCATGAATCTGACTTTGGAGTCACATTTATTTCAAAATCAAATTTTCAAGCTATAACTTTTTGTTATGAGAATCAAAAACAACGAAGGCATCTCAAATATTATATATTTTGATATAAGTAAAGGTGCAGAAATATGACAATCACATGTCATATTTTCATCACAAAAAGGTTTGTCTGTGGTGGGATTCGACCCCCACGACTCAAGCTATACTTGTCATTACGATATTTCTAGTACAAAAACATTTCCATTTCCATTAATTTATTGTAGACTATATCTCACCAACTGCTCCAATTTCACTTAAGATTATTATAATAAAATAACTTTTTAATAATAGACTTTATATTTTTCCTTCTTCCATTGCAATCTTAATAATTGGCCAATTCCCTGACTTAAGCTGGAATTATGGTCACATCTTCAAAGATAAAATGAGAGTATGGTTCTTTAATTGTAATCCAAAATTGATTAAAATGCAAATCAAATCGCCCAATAAGTAGTAAGTGTTATAAAACACGGGTCGAGATATATTCCCATGAAGTGTAACATTCCGATGTCAAAGCGCGGGATTATAAACCAAAACATTTTATTTAGCCATAAATTGTCACGGTTCATCGTGATAATGACCAGTCTACTGTTACAGTAGGAAGGCCTTTGTAACGATAGCGATTTTCAATGCTTCATTTCTCATACAAATGTGAACGTTTCGAGGTCGGGTTAGTGAGGACCACCCTGGAACTAAGTTTGAATCAGTAATGACATGTCCATAAGATTTGAATTAATAACGCATTACGGTCAATTAAGTAATGAGCGTCAGTATCTATAAAATTCGACACTTTTATTTCGTTAGCATAATTTCATCTTTAGGTGGTCTGGGAAAGGATTTCTACGTCATGAACTAGTTAGTGTCGCAAGGAGTTTGTTTATTCTGCAATACTATATTGTAAATATTATTATAAAAATTAGCTTTCCATCTATGTGGATAATACAACGTTAACCCCTAGGAGTGTGATATATTCCAAAATGATAAGTAGTGTCAAACTCCCAGCCTAGCCTCATATTAAAAATCACTTTGATTTGTTGCTCTACTCCGCCGTGAAAGAGAACAACGCGGGATTTGTTAGTCCCTCTGATAAAACGAACTTTAAAATTACGTCCGGCAATAAGACTTGGGATATGCGTAAAAGCGTTCTCCGTAAAAAAATTAATGACTGATTAAAAAAACACTATGGACAATTACATCATAACTGTCCCAAATTACAACATACGCTTGATTATTTCACTTATAGTGAAGTATACCTTTATTTTACGCATAAACAATTTGTAAGGCATTAATGCATCTGCTTTTTTTCATTACAACCATTTGGTTTTTACGGGTCCCAGAAGGACTTATTTCTGCTGAATGCTGACCTTTATTTCCACGTCCATAAAACAAAATATCTATTGGCATTTCTCGAGTCCATTGTCCTAATTGAACGCAATCAATTTATACATAATATCTCTATGATTTAAGCGGTCTTTGTCAGTTGCGCAGAGAGTTATTGTAATTATAGCAATAATCATAAAAGTTTTAGTACGAAGGCGTTACTGGCGCGCGCTACGTAACCTAGTAATTTGAGACGTGAGGTCCTTTGTAAACCTGGGTACGGTTAGTAAATAAGGTAAGTTCAGTGCAATTAACTTAACCATGGGGATTGCTGATTGCGACAACTTTACTACTACCATGAAATAAAAATTAAAGTCAGAATTGCTGTTTATTGTGTCGTATACACGGTACGAGGTCCAGAAGGAGTGACAAATGCACATTACGTTCGTTTGTCAAGTAATAGTGATTAACTTCTCTATTTATATTCTTTGATTGAAAATAGATTTTGTTATTAGATCTTTCTAGTTTCATTCTGGAGTTTCGCAGATGTAATATGACTAGATATTTTTTATAGATTTAGGCCTTGTAGTAGATAGTCTTGTGGAAGCGGCGCTATAGAAATAATATAATTTAAATGAATATAATGAATGGACACAATTCACATAGCGCCGTCCGGCCCCAAAACAAATCATAGTTTGTACTATGGGTACCAGACGACGGATACTTATTTTAGGTAAAACATACAATATATTATATGTATATAGAAACATAATATCGTAAAGTCCATGCGGGCGAAGCCGAAGGCGGTTAGCTAGTACACGTATTATATACGAATACGAGTAAATAGATTTTTTACGAACCTTATGAGCGTTTTAGAATAAGTTGAACATTGATTTAGGATTTGCAATGAGTCTAAGGTAACTAGTAGATACAAAAACAAACGGTGAAAATACAATATTAGGCATCATTATTACTGAACGAACAGCTCAGGACGATATTCTCATTGGTTTCGATGGTGTCGGAAACTACCTTTAAACTAACCCTTTTATTTTACGGCTTAAGATTTTGTGAGCTGACAAAGCATCCGTCCGAGATTGGGGTAATATTTCACCGTCGCTGGGATGTTTTAGTGAAAATAACTTCGTTTAAATGACCTCTTTAATAGTTTTGAAACGGCGTGTTGTGGCCGAAGCCTTCTAATGACAGACCTCAAACAATTAGTTACGTTGAACGGCTAATTAATAATTAAGTCGTTGATTCCCCCTGTTTGCTCCACATGACTGTGCTTAGTTTTAGTGCCGTAATGAATGTTTATGGGTTATTAATTGGGTTTAAATTTGCGTTTCTCCGTGGGAAGCTGTGTGTTCTTTATTAATAAGTTTCAAATTGTCTTTTAACTTTCTACAGAATATACGGTGGGACGATCTTAGCTTTACAATAAAAGTGAAGGAGCTTGAAGTTTTCTGTAGTTTAAATTACAATTTAAACATGTAGCTTAACTTATTCTTAAATTTTTTTTTTGTATTCAATGTTTTGATTTGTAATAAGCATTGTTTGCAATATATTTTAATAGTACCTATTTATTAATCATATATGCAGACTATTATTAGGTGTTGATGCAATTAATCTTCACACAGTGAAGCATACCTTTTTTTCACTTGTTATTTGTTGTCATTTTTTCAATATTAAATGCTCACTCTATAAATACTCGAAACAGAAGCAAAATTATTTATAAGCAAAAATTACATAGAATAAGTTTATTAGACAAAGATTAATTAATAAATATAGACTACTACATTTAAAAGAGTATGCCATGAAAAGATGCTAGGTTTAATAAAATATGGGCCAATGAACCCGATCTTTACAGGACTCCAAATATAGATATAACGTCCCCACTGTTTGCTTTTAACTGAAGATATAATGCAGAACACACATGATGTGACAAAGCAGCAAAAAAATTTGCCAAATCCGATTTAAATTGCCACGTGACGCTATGTGGGCTACCATAAACATGTGTACACAATGCGAAGTGGCCACTAAAAAGTTAATACGACAAAGAGGGTTCTGTGTTGCGCAACAATGATCTATTCTCTGCGCACTGTCATGCGTATAACTTTATTAAATAGTTCACCCCCGTGGACGATTGATAGGGACATCTTAAAATGTGGGCCATGCATTTGACAGAAAAAACCTCAAAGACATTTAAGCGGTTTATGGTTACCAATCTTAAATAGGATGGGATGTCTTAATATCGACGTAAGGAGAGGCAGGTTTTTTTTATGGTAAATAAGTACAGCAAAGAGAGCGATGTTAGGAAAATACAGTCGTTTATAAAATAAGAATATAATGACAATAACAAAAAAAAACTCTTAAGCATTTCTAAAATTACCTAATTCCCTTTCATAAATAGAATGAAATGAAATCTCGTAATACATAAAGGGATTAACTCATGGTCTATAAAAAATAAGTTATTATAATTAACATTCAAATTAAACGTGTAGTTTGTTATCATATTTTTCGAATGATTGATTTATTATTTTATTTGAAAAACTAATTTAATTAAAGCTTTTAAACTTCCTGTGCCTTCATAGATTAAACCTGAATAATCGTTACTAAGTTTTCATTAAATAATAAAAGTATATATGTAAGACTCAGTTCGAAGTAGTTTTCAATTACGTAAGTATTTCGAAAACTTGTGACAATCCTTTCAGAAAAAAATGATTCAGGATTGATTTTCTGCCTTCTTTTGTAAAAGAGAAAGCCGCGACAGCCTCAACCCTTACTCAGCATAAACTGTCTCCAAAATTGGCAACTTATAACTTTTATACGAAGGGCACATCCGCTCTCGATGCATCCGGAAAGGTGCTAGCACAAATAATGGTCGAAGCATAATTCGTCATATTATTCATAAATAAAAATCAGTGCAAGATCGGCAGATGCGAAAGGATTGCACACATGCCGGCAAGGTGCGTTCTGCGTGGCTTGTGCCACAGCACTTTGCTTCGCAAACAATCCATGATAACGTTAGGTTTTTCATCTGGTATTTTACACATTTCACTGTCTAAATTATATCTTTTATTAGAGATTTCCAAAAAATGTTGTCCTAACTTAGCCATTTTTGAACCTTCAAGTTTAAACTCGTTGCCACATTGCAAAAAGGAAGTGTAGCGTGCTTGGTTAAAATAAAGTGATATTTAAAATCAGAAAAATAATGAACCGGCAAAAAAATTTCGGCTGCAAAAACCATCAAGAACAATACATTGGGCAAGATATTATTATTTTCTAAAAAAGGTGTGCATATTTTTGATACTTTAGAAATTTGTTGCAACAGTTTTTGTCCCTTGATCATTTTTGATCATAACTATCATAGACATATTGAAAAAGGTACTTATATTATTTTTGATCAAAGACTATTTATTTTATTACTGACTTTGTTTACAAATATTTTGATTGACTAAATGTACATATTATAAATGAAGCTTCTTATAAGAAGGTGTTTTTTATCCTCAATGATATCAAATAAACATAATACCTGTATTTTATTTTAAACTCGGACCAGGAATCAAGTCGGAGATGTTTCGCGTGATAGGCAAGCATTGCGCTTCCCAACACCGATGTCGGCAAGATATTTCTCATCTCGATTCTCGTTTTCAAACATGCCAGCGATATCCCAATCGAATTAGGTTTATATGGCATTGCAGGAGCGCGTGGCGGCCCCTTTAAAACAAGCCTCGATTCCAGTTTAGTAATTAAACTTACAACTTTATCGATCAAAGACTTTTCCAGTGCGACGGACCACCGGGCTCTATCTTCAAGGATTGCAATGAACCGTTTATAAATATTAGCTAGGCTTTGGCTGCGTAATGGAACTGTCAGGAGATCGCTCCTTGTCTATAATCCACCGAATGAGTTTATTACGAACGGTCTGCCCACTTATATGTAGATTCGATCAGAACACGACGAACAAATACGGATAACAGGCCATTAATTTTACAAGTTAAAGACTGTAGACACGTTCTTGCTTATCCGTTTTGCTGGGCTGTCTGGGGAATAAAAGAGGCTGGCCGAGTTGATATCGCGTGTATTACAGTATAAACAAAAACAATTATAGTATACATAAAAGTCTAAAGATAGGTTAGTCGTATTTGCAGAAAATGCTACCGCATCTGTAGGTAAGTTTTAGATAAGCTGTGAAAATTAGATGCATGCGATGATGCGAATAGAAATGTTGTAGTGTTTTGCATTGATATTATAAGTTGCTAAAAGATCAAAATATGATGTATCATGTCAAGGAATTCGTGTTTATTGCAAATGTAATTTTTATATCAATGATTTTTAATTTGGAGAACGAGTTTTAAATTTTTGATCTTACAAGCACTACACATATCTACTTTATTGATTTTTGCATTGACTCCCGGTGGACATTCTTTGCAACAACATTAATAAAATGTCCATATCATAACTTTTGGTGCTCAGTGCTCAATCAAAAACGTCTTAATATAATAAAAAACTTATTACATTACGAACATTTAGCAAAGATGCTCAATCAAAACGCATTTCAATTGCAATTTTCACAATAGCTTCTTCTGATCCATTGTTACATTCGTTTTAAAATCGCAAAATATACATGTTACAAAAGCTGTAATTATTGGTTATGGTTCCGTTCGCTTCTTCACGAGCTATTGTGTTCCGTAGATGTCTCCATTTTGCGATTCTCTAAGGTGTGGGCTGGCTAAATGTTATTTGACTATAGTATTGTGAGCACGCCCGTGGAGCCATTGTTCGATACACTTTGTACTTCGACGTATCACTCCCACAATTTCATTATACTTTGCGAATTTACTTGTAACTAGGAGGTTTGGAGCAAAATGATGGATGGGTCTAATACTCTTGAGGACAATGTGATAAGTTATATGACTCGAGGGATTTATTTAAATTATGTTTCGTAAGATACGTTTTATATTATGACCAAAAAAAGTAAAAATGTTATTAAAAAAATTAACAACATTATTGGTGGTGAAAATAACATAGTTTAAACATAAATGAGGCGTTTCCAATATCAAGATGTATATTTTTTTACAGAAATCACGAATATGTTACAGCAGTCTTTTGGAATGGAAAAGTTCACCAAAGTTTGGACTAAAACAATTAATGCTGTTTAACTTGGATGTCAATGCTTCCTCACGAGTTTAAAAATGTTTATAGTTGGTATTAATTACAATTTAATTAAAATCAAGTTTATAGCGGTCGGTGACATAGCGATCGGGTATTATTTTTGCAATGATTACAAAACAAACAACTTCCTGCGAGGTTGGTACTTGGATTGGTGATTAAAAATAAGACATTGGTTTTTCTCTAGCTAGAAGTTCTAGCTAGAAGTTCTAGTTTGTGATAGACAAGATGGCCTACCAAACCCTGAAACTATAGCTTTTTTATGTTCTTTTATTTGACAGACAAACAAGCAACCCACCTGATGGTAAGCGGTTTCTGCAGTATTTGTTGAGTGGTCCTCTGAACTTTAAGCCTTTAATTTCAAATACGCTATTTTTTTTATACTTGGTCAGTTGGCAGAAAGGCTCGCAGCCCACCTGATGGTAAGCGGCCACTGCGGTCTATTCTTTATTATGGGACGCTTCACCTGGAAGCATCGCTCAATGTGCTACTACTACTACTACTATTTAATATTGCCATCGCAGCAGGATGGTAGCTTCCAAGACGGACTCAGACAAATGTCCTACCATCAACAAGACCAAGTTCAATGACCAAGTTCAAGGAATCGAACCCACGGTCTCCGGATTTAGACCCAAGTGGTTTAACCACTATTCCACGGACGTGGTCGTTGGAAAAGCCAACCATAAAAAATAAAACAGAATGATACCATAACTAAATGTCAACAATTTCTAAGTACCTAGTGGTTTTGTAGTATATTACAAAAATCAGTGCTCACTAAAACTGCATGTACAACTTTGTGTTACTTTTTACCGAGGTCAAAGCAACTTTCATTGGTGCCAAAAATAAAATTTTGCACTAACTAGATACGCTTTAAAGCTACTTTAATCGAAAACGATACTTAAAAGTTCCACCACTTTGCAGTAATCTTGTAGAATTTAGGACCACAACACGACGGCTCTCGGTAAAAGCGTGAGATCATAACATTGCAATAGATTGTCAAATAATGTAAATAGGTGTAATGAAATGTGACATATTGGTCATTTTGCAGATAAAAATTTTTATGATCCTAATTTAATATTATGTAACAACATAGTTTCAGTTTTAGCCGTTTAACGAGCACGTTTGTGAATAGAAGTTTGCTAGTTGAACCTAGCTAAATATTTACTATAAATAGGACTATAAAAACAAAAAAGTTAATTATGATAACAGACAGACAACTGATATAACTTGTCTTTTGTCGAGACTTCCGAAATACATCGCTGTTTTATTAAAAATTCAGATTCAATTGTTTGCCGGTTGATAAGTAAGTGGTGTTTTGTTAAATCAATAATCCTGTTTTCTCAAAATATACTACTTTGGATGGCGTCGCATCTTGACCCCTGTTTTTTATGTCTGCCAAGTTTAATTAGAAGTACAAATCTCATAACCCTCCAATCTTACTGTTCACAACAAAGAAGCAATGGTCAGGTAGACCAAAGAAAATCAATGGGACAAAATTACATATGAATTGCTTCTCGGAGGCGACACCTAGTCTATTAAAATCGCGTTTGGCCGTTTGGCGCCTTCTCAATGGGATGATTGAAAGCCTCTAAACAATTCATTCTTGTCCATTCTTCCCACTGTCTCAATGGCTGGCCCACATTCCTTGTGTAATCTGTTTAAAGCACAAAGGGTGTGACAATAGTGGACACTTCACTATTCAAGTTCGTTTAAAATAGAGGCTGGTCGTTCCAAATTAATGTAAGATTTTTTCAGTCGTTCAGTGAAGGCAATGCCGCCCAGAGTGCGGGTATGGTAGGACCATTCTTCAAAACTTTGAAATTCCAATTGAAAATGAACTTTTCGTACAAGGTCTTAAAGATAAAATTTCTTTAAGTGGGACGGCCAAGTTTGTTTTAGGTATTTCTATTAGACACAGCGTCTCTTGTACTGTAAACACAATGAAATGTTCTGTTGTTTAAGTTTCGCTGCACCGACCGTAATAAATTCACGATTGCGTATTCTTCGTCGCTGTAGGAACTCCACTTGTCCAGTTAACTTGATTCTAATGAAAGTTGGAAGGTGCTATTGTGATACAGCTGATTCTTAGAGGCGCCAACCAGCTGATTATAAAAAGGCTTTTTTAGGTTAAGAAGTAAAGAAAGTTAGCACAGCATCAAACGAATCTTTTATATCAACATTGAAAATTCTTCAAAATCCGAATAATCTATACTAATAATAAAAGTTCAAAAGTTAGAAGAAATCTATGTCAATTTAATAATAGAAATGATGTCCCCAAAAAATATAAAAGATGTTTCTAAAGTAGGTATATACGAATTTTTTATATGATTAAACATATGTATTGATATATACGAGTTTGTTAGTTACACAGTAGTTTGTTATTTTAGTAGCACTATCGAGTCTCAAACCTATACCGGTTGATACTTGTGAACATTATTACCTAACGCATAACGCATTCCTTGAAATGTATTTCCTTAAGTGGCTTTAATTTCAAAATAACATTTATATCATGTGGGCGTGCCAATAAAATATGCTTTCCATGATATTACATTCCAATTGACTACAGAAACAATCCCAACCGTATGATGTATAAAATTCATTGGCACGTGTATGAATGTACGCTCTCGTTTCTTTTTAGTCGGGACGCCAGGTAACAAGAAAAAAAATATCTAAGGTAGTGAGGGTTCTATCCCAGTTTTTTTGGTCAAGGTGGGCCCATATAACGCGGCGTGGGTGCCCGCAGCGACCATTCATTAGATCGCTGCCGAGATCGACGCACTTTCTAAGCTCTCTAATATCACCACTGACAGTCACGATTTACGAACACTCGTAAATTTAACCTTCACAATGTTACAAGGAGTTCACCGTCAAATGTCCCACTATATGAAGAACGACGTACCTAGGATGGTTCCTATTGCACCCGCGCCTGAATCAAAATACCTTGGAGATGCTGAGAAGAGGAGATACAACTACAAAAGCAACCCTTATACTGGAGCTCAAGCCGCTTCGATTGCAAGAAGGAACGCCCGTGAAAGAAATCGTGTGAAACAAGTGAACGATGGATTCAACGCGCTTAGGAAGAGGCTGCCGCCGTCGGTCATTGCTGCCTTGTCTGGCGGCGCTCGTCGCGGATCAGGAACGAAACTCAGCAAAGTCGACACTCTACGCATGGTTGTAGAATACATCAAGTACCTCCAGAATCTGATTGAAGAAAGTGACGCGGCGATGGATGTAACGAAAACAGACATGCGCACGACTGCTGTGGATGCTGCATCTTACGAGGATGAAGGAGTCTTCGGAGATAGCTCACCTTATTCAGACTCAGTGCCATCGCCTGTCAATTCGGATTGTTCTTCGGGTGTGTCGTCTGTGTACTCGACAACGAACGGCTACGTGTCAAATAGTTTCCAAATGCACGACCAAGTTAGCGCTATGGATGAAGAGGATCTCCTAGACACTATTTCGTGGTGGCAGCATAAATAATTGCGAGCGATGTAAGACCTCTTTGACGGTGTAGTAGTAAAAATTTTCTAGTCATTTCGAAATTATTCGAGCGTACATTTTATAAAATCATTGTACTACACAATGATTTTATAAAATGTACGCACTTTTTATGTTAAGTAGAGTGCTAATGGCTGTGGAAGTTAGTGACGAAAACTATAAATAATACTTGTGTAAATATAGCATTGTAAATATAAAATATTACTTACCAGTTAAATAAGTGTAAATAATAATATAAAATATACCTTAATTTATAATGAAATATGTGTTGTTTCCCTCTTTTACATACCTTTGCTACGAGATATAAAAAGACCTTAAATGGGGTGTTTATGTATTTATTCACACCTGATAGTAATAATTATTCACAAGAAAACTATATACAACAAATCCTATTTTTCCTTTAATTTAACTTTACATTACGAAGCAAGTTCAACTCACGCCTAGTAAGATAAGCAGTGAATTGTATGGAGAGATAATGTTAATTGTAGTTACGATATTGCTACTGGTTTATACACGGAATGCAGGATTTTATTAAAACAAGATAATCTGAACTCGAATCGATGCAAATTTAATATTAACTCCAACATCTTAATTTACTTAAGCAATGAAATTTTTGAGATAGAATCTTAATGAATTTAAGTTACGATGAAAGATTAAATATAAGACAAAATTTTAGTACCAATTTTATTATTGCACCTTAGCGTTATTTCGAGTTAGATTGACCGAGTTTTAAATTTAAAAATAATTGTTGTATAAGTAATACTAAAGATAGAAATATATGTTTGAATTTAATCGTATTGTTAGTTATATAGAATACCTTATAATGACCCATTATTTTTACAATAGGTAATACATAGATAATGCCTCAATGGTCTAGTGGTACAAGTATCAGGCAGTGATCTAAACATGGGTACACTTTTAAGTTCGACTAAATTGGTTTCAATTACAAAAGTTACAAAAGTTTTAAATATTTTTAATATGTATACGTATGAAGGTACATACTTTTGTGATCAACGGCCTGGATTTTGGAGGTAATTAAGCACGCGCCTATCATTAAAAATTGTACTGATAATACTTAATATACTTAAAACAGTAACAAAAGAAAAAAACTCAAAGAAGTTCTAGAAATCACTACGATTATCAGTTTTCTGTTTCCTATTGAAGAAGAAAGATTATCACGATATGACACAGATATAACTTACAACTTAAAATTATCTCTATAAATAAAAAGATGGCAGTGATATTGCATCCACAAGACTTGATTAAGCCATCGATGCGCAGACACCCGCTCCGGTACATTGTTATACAAGATTAATGGTGTACCTCGAGATAAGAAGGTGGGAGCTAAATGCATTTACATGTGCGAATAAAAAGACTGATAAAGGGACAAAGAAGTTTGCATCGAATAAAAACGGTAACATTTATGCCGTCGCACACACAGATGAAGCCTCCGATGAACCAATTAAAATAATAAATCCCATAAAAACTTGTTCTTATTTAATTAACTAATTACACCGGAGATTTTATTTTCATCGCTAATGATAACTACAGTCTTGAAAATAAAATTAAATGTTCAGTAACCACTTAGATAAAAATCAGTTCGTTGAAATTAAACCATTATTTTGAATGGATCTTCAAAAAATATGGAGGTGATTTTGCTTAAAGATTGCGTTATTTGGCTTCATTAAGATCTTACAATTATTTTCGAATTACTGAATTTTCAAAGCTTTGTTTCGTTTTCTTGTGAGCTGTATGTCGTTTTGATACAATTTAGACAGAAGCGTAGATTGGACTTTACGATTATTGAAAACGCTGATAGAAAAGTCACATTTGTTACTGTAATTAAACCTAACACTTTGAATGCACTATATCGGTCATTGCATGTTGATTAATACTAAAACTCATTTGCAAGCACGCGAGAATCAACCTCTAGTTTATCGCCGGGCGCTTCGTGATTCCCATTCAGAGTTGAAGATTTAAAAGAGCATTTTGCTAACCAAACATGTAGATTTTTATTTCCCATTTAACTTTTATGTGCTTCCGTATTGTTACACACAAAAAACACATTCATCAAGCGAAACGGAAAGCATTTCGATGAATTTCGGAAACGATTTAAATCGAAACATTCGATTCTTTTGTGCCGATAATCTTATTACTTCGGGCACGTGATCTTTTTTGTGTTCGTGATTTTTGCGAAATGCAAACGATAAGCTAAGACGAGTGAAATAATAATGGACGTGAAATCACTTTTGGTATGATGTTTGGTTTTGAAGTTGTAGAGTAGGAAATGAATTAAGATTAATTCAATTTCATGATACTATGTATAAAATTCCAAGGTTACTATATAGTTACTGGATAGGCCATGGGGTCACTCTCAACATTCCATCAAATAAGTTATCCAAGGGGGCAAACTTATGCGTAGCTTACTGTTCTTCTGTAAAGTTTCTCATGATTTGTTCAGATATAAAAAGTCAAAAAGATCTTGGTATTGAGGCTTAAAATGACGCCTTGTGCCATTTAAGATTCAAGACAAATTAATCGTCATTATTATATTTCTTTCTATTCCACGTGTTTTTATACAGTTTTATTGTCTTCTTCTTAGCTTTATTTTGCAACAACGTTAATCTATAGTCATTACGTGATCTGTGGCCACTATTGTCTGGAAACATGAATCGATTTGGCGGATAAGGCAATTGTTATTATTAATACTCCCTGATCAGACCGCTCACAATGATTGCGTCTGTTTATAAGGCTGTAATTAATCGTTCACTTTCACCCGTATTGTTTAGTTTATTAATGGTCGATTTGGAAACAAATGGTGTATTATTAAATATGGGTTGAAGAACTTAATGATGCTAAATGCATTTAACTACTTTCTTTACGGATCGTTCCTTATGTAACCTATAAAATTTTATAGATTTATGTACGTATATATATTTTAAAAAGATGTATTTTGTAAAAATAGAAGAGTCGATGTAACGGTGCCGGCCAAATATTCTAAAACGTGAATTTGATGATTTACGATGATTATTGTAATTAAGTACAAAATTTAAAATATCAAAGGGATACATTTACAATTTTCACAAAGAAGCGTCGTAAATTTATGATTTAATGAGACGACCTTGCAACATGTAGCAAAGCATCAAAAATACAGTCATAATTGATGCCATCTCGGTAAGAGCTATCGCATGCAAATGGTTTATAGCCTCCGCTGTAAGATTTATTACAATACATACATAAAGCAATGAACGCATCTATTAGGACCAATAAAAACGCATTTAATGCAACTGAATTACCTGGAACTATTAAATATGACGGTGCCCCTATCTGTTTTATTCTAAGCTATCGTGGAAGTAAGCGTCTAACGCAGGCAATAAAATACAAAGTGAGTATGTGCGTATTAATATCAGATCAGCTAGGGGTCACATGTAGAGGACCACACCTGGAGGTGCTAAATACAATGTAGAATATGAATAATGAATGTCTTTAGTCACCGTATGGAGCTTATTTTACAAAAAGTGTACCGTTCAATAGAGTAGGTTCTAGCTACTACTGCTACTGCTACTGCAGAGCGGTGCAGGAGGGGTAGTCCGTGATACTTCAGTCACATGAATTTGCCCTGTTACCTACGTCACAACAAATTTCTTAAAGGTCGGGTCCAATGACGTTCAATATAAAACTAGACACCGAATCTCTAAGAAAAATTCCTCAAAAAACGTCCGAGTGGCTTTGACACTGATGACATTAACACATTCGTTCAAATTAACACCTTATCTCGTGGCATTTAGTGTTTAATGTCAATTGTATACAACTAAACGAAAACTCTGCCCAATAGTCGGGTGGGCAGACTTTTGCTTCGGACAATATTTGAGCGTGATTGTGAGTCTAGTTTTTTAATTGAACGTCATTGGTCGGGTCATTACATTCCCTCTAAGGTTTAGTGAAATGATGCGAACAGTTGCCATCTTGGGGGACTGGTCGGCTGGGACCTAGATATTCTTCAAATGATAATGAAATTTACCTAACACAAAACTGTATGACTTAGTAATAGTATTCAAATGTAGATTGTATTCTTAAATATATTTTTTTTGAATTTGGCGATTGATTGACTGTCGTGTTTCTTGCCAACATTCCGAATCCGGTGGTAGAGTCAGTCTGTTACATTAATGTATGACGATTTATAGGTGCTTCTTTGAAGCCTACGTAAATAAAGTATTTATTTTTATTATGAAAGTTACAAATATGGCTGATCCCACTTTTTAGTGATTTCATGTGGTTGGTATTCCAGGCATGTTAAATTTCTTTATGGCTACACCAAATCGGTCGTCCATGGTTGCCAATATTACAATGCATATGCAAGTATTACAACATACCATTTCTCGCAGTTACGTTGCAGAAATAAGGCTAGCGGTAGACAAGTCCATAAATATACTGTCGGATATCGGCTTCCTCCCGCCGTTGGGAACTCGCCGTGATCGATGCGAAAGGAACTCTAGTGCTACCAGATATTAACTTTAACAATATAATACATATTACAAAACATGCTACGTCATTAATGAAACAAAGTAAAGAATGGCCTATATCATTGAAATCAAGTCGTCGTAACTATGGGTATAGGCTTAAATAACAAGTTTGCCAAATTCAGATTGGTAATGTGCAACCCGAGCTGTGTCCGAAAAAATCCGTACTGATTTTGCTCGACCCGGAAACTGAACCTAGGCATTCGAGATCACACCCAGTACTGATCCACGGAGGCGGTCAAAACTATACCTAATATTTTTATTCCCATTAAAAATAATTTTACAGCATAATCGCACTGACTTCTATTCTATGATCTGATGTAAATTTCATTCAACATATTTAAATGAAAATGAAACATAATGGCGCCATGTTTACTTTGAAACTTGTTTGCTTACATTGATGAACGACGTTGCTTTTAAATAACGTCGGTTAGTAGATTCAAAGTATCCGCAGTATATAGGCGTGTTAACCGTTCGTGATGATTAATCTGCCTAAGCAATGATATCTTTTCAATAGCTTATAAAATTCTCATAATATTTTCTTATCTTACAGAGGCACAACGATGTGATGTCATTGCAAATTAGTCCACAAATCGAAAAGGTAAGAGTTCATCTTTTTTAAATAGATTAAATCGTCTGAGTTTTAAAAAATCGCAAGAGACAAGCGACTTTCTGCAAACCAGTTCACCTGAAATCAAAGGCTTTAAGATCAGATGAGCCTACAGTCTGGAACACAGAGATCCATTGGACTAGAGCCCGCCAGTGTAGCTACTTCGCGTGCCCAGCTTCAGTCCATCGTACTGAATGTGCCGATTCTTAGCTTTAGTCCCGCGCGACCGTTCCCCTTGTTAGACGTCAGACGAAATAGCAAAAAATGACGATTTGTGCTATTTTAAGCTGCAAAAACAATACCAAAAAGATTACTCCACAAAACAAAGATGTTTCCTTTCATCGGTAAGTCATTTTGTTATCTGAATGCGCGTAATTTATTTTAAAATGAATTATTTATCAATTTTGAGAAAACAATTATGTAAATAATGCTTAAGACGCGTGAATCGCAATTTCGTAATACATTGCGTATTTTATACTGGCCTTCCAATTGTATTGCGTGCTTTATAAGCAATGAATATCAAACAAGGCGGTACTTTCGCATATCGTTTAAGTTTCGTGGCACAGGCGTTTTTAGCCAAATACAGCGTTTAGTGATGTTCGTTCTATGCATCATACACATAATGTATTAAAATCGATTAAAGGTACCTAGTCGATTTTGGAAGCAGGAATGATAATAGGCTATTTGACAATGTGAAAAATAAAATCAAGCATAAAGTGACAATTAGGTTACATTAGGTACTGTCAACCGGCGTATAAATTAAGACGAGTTTAAAAATGGATATTTATTAACATTAGTTAAAAATAATAATTTATTTATTTATAAATTAGTAAATTAAAATCACGTCACGTGCCTCACGTCCTCGTTTACCTCCTTGCGCCTAGTTGTGATTTTATGCTCTCGTATCGTTTTAATAGCATTTTCCTATTTATCCATTGTTATTGTGATTTATTTGCAAAATTACACAAATTCGGTGAAGTACTTTTACTATGGAAAACGATTTCGTAAAAGCAAACAGCAGAAACCTGCCCCAAGTAGACGAAATCATGGTCGGCTTATTTTTCGAAAATAATTCCGATAAAAAATGTGAAAGTAAGTATAATAATCACTTTAGTGGTAACTTATACATCATGAGAAAGTGAAATAATTATGAACTTCCACAGCAAGCAAGAACTTTACGCGCAGTTTCGTGAACTTAATCAATAATTTGTTTACTTTTGCAGGTTTGTCTGGGGATGGATGTATGATGTCATTGGATAATTATGTGCAACTGCGTCGCGAGTCAGATATAAATAGACCAGAATAAAGGTGAACTTAGGTATCAGCTGTAAGTTCTTGGACTGTGCATCTACAGCTGGTAGTTGTAAACATGCAGTGCATTTCCCCTTTGGACCCACCGTTGCACAGAAGAACCTTCTTGCACTTAAGAGGATGTTTTTGGAAAAAACCAAGACTCTCCAAAGTAGGTACCACCATGAAATTTGTAGCTGTGGAACAGTTAAATTGTGAAAGCAAGCTTCACAATGTGAAAACAACACTAGCCTTTTCACAGAGTTGACTCATGAAGCAAAATAAAATAAAAAAAAAGGAAAATTACAAACTAAACTGTTAAAATATCAACAAGATTTCAAGCACAATGTACATTAAAAGAAATGGATGTTATTGTAGTCAACTATGACAATGAATATGTGAGTCAATTGGTAATAAATGTGGCATATTTTTGGAAAGCATATTATATTTTTCACTATTAAGTATTAATTTGTAATGTTAGATTACATACATAATACCTATGATGCATTATTTTTAGTAAAATGGTGTATTATCAGTGTACCATCTCAATACATCTTAGATTGTATTACAGAAAGAACTACATGAATTTCTTAAAAAATCTCATTGTCATGGTTTCAATACTAGAAATAAGCATAGGCTAGCCATTCCTTAAAAAAGACTTCATAAGATTAGTAATTTGTTTTTAAGATTAAGTGTACAGTTATATAAATCACCTAAAGATGGTGTTGACTTGCCAATGCACAAGTTTAAGCCTCACATTAAATGCCAACTTATCAAAAATAATTATTGTAAAGTGGAAGGATGACAGTTTGTAGATGCCAGTAGTATTGTTGCCGCTTACCTGTTTCTATTGATAATATTTGTATTAATATAATACTTTGTAATTGACAATGTACATATTTTATTTAATATTGCTGATAAATAAATGTATTCCTATTACATATATTAATGTAAGTACAGACAAGGATAAATAAAAATAAAATTTATTCTTAAGGTTTTCATATGTTTTATTTATTAAATTATAAAAGTCCACAAATATAATTTACAGACTAAGCGATAGGATCTTTACTTAAAACAGTCTAGAAAGGGGTGGCTAAACTGCAGTTCAGAAACAAGAATGCAGTTTGCACAACTGTAATGAATTGCTATAATGCTGTCAGTCTTAAGTCCTATTTTTAATGGTATACCTAATAATAGCTTAATCAGAATAAATTTAGTGCACATTATATAACAATAATATTATCATTGAGTATCTTAAAAAAAATCTATTAAAAACAAGAGTGTTGGTTCAACATGTTAAACTCTCTTAGACACCTTATGACTGGTTTCCACATGAATCCTTAAACTGGCAATATTTTTTGTTTGCCAAACTTATTCTTTATATAAATTTGACCATTGACCTTTGAATATAATTTATGAGGCAAAACTTTTTCTTTAAAAATAATTCTCTGGCTTTTAAATCCATTTTGTATTGATAGGAATTTGCCATGTCATTTTCCATCTGTAACAAACAAACAAGTTAGTCAGGATCTCATAGTGTTAAGCTTTCTAAAATAATAAGACTCTGTAGCTACAAATTTTAACTTATATTATGGATAACAGCAGAAATATTCTAAGTGAGTTTCAAGAGAGATATTCTGTTAAAAACATTAGAGGTACCTATTCTAACCTCTTATTAATAACAAAAATATTTACATTCTATGTAAATAATTATTACAGAATATAAACATGATGTTTACTTATATCGAAATTTCGAAATGGTCTTCACAGGAGAAAATATTTGTCCTTAGAATATTAGAATATCTCTCGGAGAAAGTAGCAACCACTTTCCGCGCACTTTGACATTTTTGGGAACACTCACAAATAGTTTATCCGGAGTTTTCACCGACGTATTTGTACATTTTGAAACTGCACGGCATTTATAACTCATTTTGTTACATAGATAGGAAACTGATAGAATATAAATCCAATCGCATTTTCGTTTTATGTTTGCATCAAATCTATGTAGATTGACACATGCCAAAATCTGTTTTTTTTTTTTTTTTCTTTTTGGCTCTGCACGGTTTGTGCTTAAGCCACGACAAAGTTTTGATGAATCAGCTTCTTTGGGTTGACTGTTGCTTGTGTTGTATTGTATGTTGTACTCTTGCTGGTAATGGCAGATGAGACATTTTGGAAGGATTTTGTGCAAGGAAAGGAAACGTTTAGGAAGAAAGAAAGAATACGGAAATTTGGAATGAATAGGAACTTTATGACGGATCAGGTAGTTAGGAAAAGCTGTAAGAATAATTTTCACCATTTAAATATTTGTCAAATTAAATTATACTCTTATATTATTTTCATACATAAATACAGAAAGAATAGAATAAACATGGATATTGTTTGTACATAGTAGAGTATTTACTGTTTTTATGCAAGTATTGCAAGTGACGTGACGTGTCACCGACCCCATTGGCACAGATTGAGGTTTACCAAATGGGAAGTTTACCAGATGGGAAGTAGCCAGAAAAGCGGAGTCTCCTGGTACAGGCATTAAAATGCTTAAAAGGAGGCTTCGACAACTTTGTTGTATAAAACTAAAATTGAAATAATAAACAAAATTTTTATTTAATTATTATACTAACCTTCCGCCCGTGGCTTCGCCCGCGTGAACTATAGGACGTTATCCCGCGAATATCTTGTAAATTATTGTAGCCTATGTGTTATTCTGATGGTTAAGCTATATTATTGTAAAGTTTAAGTTTTAACGTGAAAGAGTAACAGACGTTCATCTATCCCCCCCCCCGGCCGGTACCGCCGCAACCGCTATGTCCCTGCATTTTAAATCTGTAATATCTTCGAAAATATTCATTTACATTACATGATGTAAAGGGCCATATTGATCTATATTACATGCACAATTTATTTAAGGTACTTTATTGGATAAGGATTAATACTGTATTGCTTAAAATCACTTTTTCGTAAATAAGCTATTATTTTATCGTAATAAGTAAAGGAAAATGATTGTTGTGGGTTATCCCTAAGAGATAGACATATACCATCGCGGACTTTTTTGTAAAACTTTTTAAGGTGTACAATAATGTAGTACATTATTTTGATCTATCTCGTAGGGTTTAGCCAGCGTTTGCAATGTAAGCGCAAAAAATGTGTTAATTTACGACCTCACATAAGAAACCTCTAAAATTATCAGTGTTTCTCTACTATATTATGCATGTTTTATACATATAAACATTCCTCTTGAATCACTCTATCCATTAAAAAAAACCGCATCAAAATCCGTAGCGTAGTTTTAAAGATCTAAGCATACATAGGGACAGACAGACAGGAAGCGACTTTGTGTTTTATACTATGTAGTGATTTTTATAATCGAATCGAGAATCGAGACGAAGTGGGCGTGTCCCTACTTCTCATCACTAAATCGCGCTCGTTACGTCACAGTAGGTACAAAAAATATGGCACGGTCGGTTTTCATACAAATTGACGTACTTGCGGTCTCTAGTCCAATGGATCTCTGTGGTCTGGAAGCACATTGAGCGACATAGTTTAATATCAAAAGCGTCTGATACTTTTTTTTTATACATGGTCCTTTTATGTCCCAAAATGAGGTGTACTATTATTTTAGCGACTATTGTGAATCTCCCTCGCTCAATGATGCCCTTGCTAGAATAAAACATACAGTAAACATACAATAGTAGATAATAAAATGAAAAAAACTACAAAAACTGGAATAGTCAGAAAACTTGCTAGAACCATTGCTGAGTGGCATCTGTCATACATATTCATTTACGAAATTCTCAACATATTATATAAAAAAATATTGTACCTCAAAACAATTATATCACACAAAAGCCCGTGCCATTACATCTGTCGACCAGTAGCAATAGAAAGCAATTACAATCCTGATTAGCTGCACAACGGATCATACAAAACCACTTGACCGCGAAATATAGCTATCTTGTTACGTAGAGAACAAATGAATTAGGATAGCTTATTACTTACCGACATTTGATAGTCACCTAAAACTCTGGCGGTTATTTCATAACTATAGTTTCATTGAAAGATGTAACATTTGAGCAAAAAATACAGGGCCTTCCTTAAAATTGTTCAACTTTTGCAATCGGAAGGCGATGTGCAATTTGAGAATGATTTCCGCTTGGAATGAACCAAATTGTTAACACTCATCTTTGCTACGTCTTTTTTTCCTCGTTCAATATTTCCTTGAGTTGTTTTTTCAACGTTTTGTGGTTTCAATTGGTTACAAGTCTCGATTTATGAAATTGTGTATAGAATTTGATTCTGTAATTTTTGATAAAAGACTTTCGAAGTTCGGTCGAGTGGTAGCGAATTTTCAACCACGTCCTTTAGTGGCTTTTAAGTGGTTCAAACAAGTCTTTATTGCTTTGAACTTACCGAAAAGTTTTTATGACTACATTATGTCCTTCAAATTGTTTACAAAGTATTATTAAACATGAATTTATTTTCGATGTTAAATTGCCTCAAAGTATTCTTAGAGGAAATTATGCTTTCTCTGTGAATTCAACACAAAATGGTGATTATGATGATGATGAATTATATTTACAAGTATTTTTCTCGATTGGCGTTTGTTATTTTCAATTGCACAAGTTAGTTTTTTAAGTTTTAATTATGTAACATTTCAAATGTTGAGCCATCTACTTGGTGCCGTTCGTTCTTTTCTTTTCATAATATCTGATATGGTCTATTAACATGGATTTTACCGTAATTGTATGTTGTCATTGTACCTATTTATGAATACTGTTGCATTATGTTGATCATTGAATTAATGTTTATTCTTTTTAAGGGATTTTTTTTATGTTTATTTATCAACTTGCCTATACATAAATAGAGTTACAACATTTTAAGTAGATTTAAATGCAATATATTAAGGAAAGGTAGCGTTGTAAACATACGTAAATATGTCTCCTGGGTCATAAGTACCCATTATCATATGGGATGAAGATGTCTGGCCTATGGAGAGGGATGTAGTGGCTAAACAGTGATTTAGTTTTAGTCAAAGGGCTAGGGTAAAGTTTTACAAAGACATTATTGACGAAATGTAGTTTCTTCAAGATTTGGTGTTTCAAGTGGTTTTTCACTTTTGTTTTTATATTATGTTAAGTGTCTTACTGTAAAAAAAGGCCTATTATTGAAATCAAGACATCTTAATCCACTCAAGTCAAATGTAGATTGGTAGTCACAGGTATCTCAGGCCTCTACAGAATACCAGAATCACGAGACGAGCACCGTCACGTAACAAAACTTCGCTGAGTAGCCTTTTAGGTTCGTACCTATAAAAATAGATTTGTCCTTCTATTCGATAAATTCGGCAAACATTTTGCCCAATCCAGGAATTAAAGACAGGACCCGATCGCAATATCAATCGTATGAGCTACATAATTATTACAAAACGTTTGTGCGTTGATGCGTCTAACTAGAGGAAACGTTCGTTTTTTTATACTAATTTATTAAAAAAAGTTATTAAGTGATCAGCAAAGTTTTCTAGTAGCCATTTGAATCATGAAATGTTGAATTAAAAGTATCATCTAGCTCCAAGACTACTAGGACACCGCTGGGCGCAGCGTGACCTTAGTAACTTACAATTGATATTCATTGATATTCGCTGCTTTGGCGTTCAATCGACGTTAGGAAAGCAGTAAAACGAAGGAGCCAGTTGTTTATTGGTAATAGTAACGCACAATTCTTCAATGAACAGTTTTATGAATCGGGAAAGTACCGATATATCTTGTGCTTACATTGTGTGAATAATGTTAAATACTGCGGGATAGAAATATTTGAGTCTATGAAAATCTGACGTCTTCTATGTTCAGTACGAGTATGTTACCTTTGTGGAATAGTGGTTTAATCGCTCTGGTCTAAAACACAAAAGCTATGGATTCGATTCCTGAATCGGGTTTGGTGGCATTTGTAGAAAAACGGGAAGCTATTAAATAAAGGGAGAGGGCGGACTTTTAAAAAAGATTCAAATTTCGTGCATCGTAGTCTTTAACCTATTTATGTCATACTTATTTAAAAATGTTTCGCGTTACACAACTCCTCAATTATGCATCTTTAACTTGCACCTTGCTCCAGATTGTTTATCCGGTGGACAAAAAATTAATTTTATAAGGGGACAGTCAAAGGAGTGATCCTTAAAACGCCGGCGTGAAACTCATAAAGGGGATTATAGGTCGACGGGTCCTTAATTCTCTAGGATTCAATTAGGCGAAATAAGCTTAAGTGAGGAATATCCGCTGTTATGACAGCAGTCAAATTATCAAATGTGCTGTCGTATTATAAAATGTATTAAATTAATATCGCTTCCGTCACGACTAAACCTTAGAAGAGATGGCCTTGTAATATTTTATCACCATGATACTTAGTCATAATTTATGGGTTAACACTTCGATGGTCTAGTGGTTTAAGTGCCAGGCCGTGATCACAGAGTCCTAGTTTCAATTCCCTGATCGAGCAAAATATGTTTTTTTTTCAGATTTTTAGTTTGTTGAATTTTTATTTTCTCAATATTATAAAAAAAAAGTTAAATCTACTGAAGGAGTCAGATGGTATCACAGTACGTATTAATAAAAAATACATATTATAATATGTACTTTGATTCAAATGATTCATTCTTTTCATCATGTCATTCAAAGCCTTACCAAACTTATCAAAATATAAATTAAGCATCAGAGGCGATTTAAATATATTAACAAAGAAAAACATTAAAAAGGTGATTAAATTGTTTTACACCGGTTGAAGAGGGTAATTATGATAAAAATCTTAATCAAACAGTTTATAAGAACTAATAATTTCATATGAGCCAATTATCCAGAGCAGGTGCATGCTATTACATTATATATGATGTTAAAAAGAAGTTTTACATGAATTAAGAAAATTTTTATACAGAAAAACAACAACGAAGTGAGGAATATTCACTTATCTTGTTCAGAGCGAGCTGCGGTTAAGGGAACTCGGTAAGTATATTGTGGAGAACGTAGAAGTCAAGTGCAATACAGATACGGCTATCTTTAATTCACTGGCGCGTGTCTCTGCACTGGTATATGCGGGTGCAAATACAAACACAGCAATGTAAGACTACCATCATACCATCACGTATTCCAACGAGAAAAAGCTCAAAATTGCATGTTGGCTGGTAAATGATAAAGTGGTGTCTGGGAGTTCATTGTTGGCAGTATTCAGGACATGACCGACAGTTACTGCAGGTATCGAACTTGCTTCAAGATAAAATGTACTGGTATGCATAATCGGGCCTCACTAAAAATGCTAGGCTAGTGATAGCGGCTACCTGTATATTATCTTTAAGAAACAACAATAGGAGGAGGCTACAATGTTTGTACAAGCATTTTAGTGGGTTTGGTTATAAATTCGTGGCTTTCTATTTTCAGTATCTAGTCTACTACAGCTGCTCTACTATGCTTTATTGCCTGTGATTTTTAACCCCTATCGATTATTAAGATGAGGCACGAATTATTGTTTTATTTATCATTCGTTCATAATTTGCATAATATATATTGTAGATAAAAGTTACGTTTACGTAGTTAAAGGAAATTAAATAATCGTTTCATATTTATTTGTGAGATGTAAAAATACTAAAAATATTTATAACAATAGAACAATAGCTATACTGCTTAAGCAAAACTCGCAACCATATAATATACGTTTCAGACCATCTCTACCACCTGCAATTATTACATCAAATTGATGAATAGGACACAAACATTTATATTGATGTATCCGCAAATTCAAACCACAGAAAAGAGGTAAATTCACACGAACACAACAAAAATCCCTTCTATTGACCATTTCTTCCCACAACACGTCAAATGCACTTTTAAAAAATTTACGATTTACGTTCAAGCAAAATGTTCCCACGAAATACATGCGAATAGCTTCCGCATCAGGTGACTGTGCCGACCAAAGGGTTAGTAAAGTACGTCTCAAAGGGTTCCTATTATTATTATTCTGATTGACAATCGCCCTCTCAAGTGTCAGCGTTTTTTCTGGCAGATATAAAACTAATATTGGAAGGTCCCATCCTCTTCCGCCAGTTTTTTGCTCGTCATTGCATTTTGGGAAAAAAGTTACTCTATTTAAATTGCTTTTAGCTTTTTATTCACTTCACATAGCGTATCGGATTTATCGAACATTTAAAACCATGTTTGGTTTTAGTGAAACTATTATTTTTATACGCTAACAGTATTTCAGAGATAAGACTTAAAACACTAGATACACGATTGTCAAATGTTTTACCACCCATAGGCGAGAATGGAATGCCATTTAATTATATCATTATCTAATTAGATAAACATACACTACAATGCTTGCGCGGCGTTTATTTAATGAAAACCCCCAATAAACTTAATAGTACGGAAAATATCCTCAATTTACTTATGTTAGAGCTCGGTTTTGAACAAAACATGTTAATTTTTATTGAATTTGTTTTAGTTAAGAACTGTCGCAGCAGTGATGAATGGCTCGCCCTTGATTTAAAAGGGTTACATTTGAATAAAAAGGTTTCTTTCATTGTATCAATGTTTAGCGTTAGTGTAATAAAACTATAAAAGTGATGCACTTATCTCGAGCACAACAAAACAAAAAATATGTTTGAGAAATATAAAAAATACGAACAGATTGACAGATATGGCTGTTGTAAATGAAATGGGGTGCGAAAAAACACATCTCGATACGAATCTACGTCTGTAAGACAAATCGCATTCAAGTATGTCAACCCTTGGGTGCTCAGAGAGAGACGCGGCCCATTCATCCGTTTTTTAGCTTGGAACGTACAACTAACATTGACAGCGGTCAAGGCTAAAAAACCCTCCAGAATTTTACCAAATCTAAGCTTAGTTTTTTGACATCTAAACATGAATGGCCAGATACACTTTATTGTATTTAGAACTTTGTTAATATCTATATTTTATGGTTGACTTGTGTCGGGCGGTACAAAGGGCAAGATTTACATCGGTCGCTTTTGTGTTTCGCGGGCGATATGAATTGACAAGTGTTAACACGCACGTCCATAAAATATTTTGACTTCTCATTTAGTGGGTATAAGCGGACAGGTTGATCTTTATTATAGTTTTTAAATATGTTAAATATTTAAGTAAAGGGTTTTTTATAATATGTGCATTATAATATAATGCGAGTATACAGAATAAAAAAATATAATCGTAAGAATGTTTTGGAATGTTGTAGTGTAGATGGCCTTTTACCAAAACGCCGAAGGGTGTTTATTACGACGAACATTTCCAACCCTTTCAAAGTGGTTTAATTAATGGTTGTCTAATGTTAATCAAAAGCGGTGTTATTAAAAACTATTAGAATATTTCAGACTATACATTTCTTTCTTACTTTCCTCCCCTGTCACTATGCAGCCACTAATTTAGCTAAAAGTATGATTACTGGTTATACTCAATTATGGAAAATTAATTACAAATCTGGGCAATAATCATTTTTTATTTTTTGCTCTTACCACAGCAGGCAAAAAACCGGCCAAGTGCGAGTCGGACTCGCCCATGAAGGGTTCCGTAGCAGCAAGAATCATCATAATATAAAAGTTCTTGTAGTTCTTTGTAAGTTTGATCGACGTTTTTATATATGAGTTGATTGAATGAGAGGAAAATTGCGGTTTACGATTTATGACGTTTTAAAAAAAAACTAATTACTTGATCTCGTTCCAACTTTCAATGGAAGTTTGCATGGTAATTTACATCATATATTTTTTTTAGTTTTATCGTACTCTTATTTTAGAAGTTAGAGGGGGGGTGACCAACATTTTACCTCTTTGGAAGTGTCTCTCGCGCAAACTATTCCGTTTAGAAAAAAATGATCTAAGAAACCTTATTATCATTTTTAAAGACCTATCTATAGATACCCCACAGGTAAGGGTTTGATGAAAAAAAATTTTTTGAGTTACAGTTCTAAGTATGGGAAGCCCCAAAAATTTATAAACTAATTACTTGATCTCGTTCAAACTAATTTTCAATGAAAGTTTGCATAATAATGTACATCATATATTTTTTTTAGATTTATCGTTCTCTTATTTTAGAAGTTACAGGGGGGGGACCAACATTTTACCACTTTGGAAGTGTCTCTCGCGCAAACTATTCAGTTTAGAAAAAAATGATATATGAAACCTTATTATCATTTTAAAATACCTATCCATAGATATCCCACACGTAAGGATTGGATGAAAAAAAAAATTTTGAGTTTCAGTTCTAAGTATGGAGAGCCCCCAAAATTTATTATTATTTTTCTATTTTTGTATGAAAATCTTAATGCGGTTCACAGAATACATCTACTTACTAATTTTCAACAGTATAGCTCTTATAGTTTCGGTAAAAAGTGGCTGTGACATACGGACGGACAGACAGACAGACAGACAGACAGACAGACAGACAGACAGACAGACAGACATGACGAATCCATAAGGGTTCCGTTTTTTGCCATTTGGCTACGGAACCCTAAAAAGGGTAGACATTTTATGGCTAGACATATTCATAGATACCTACTTTAAAGTAGATACCTAGTCAAGTTATCTGGGGATTATTTTAGCAATTTCATTTACATAATTGTTTGGCTCAGTTGTATTTTACTTAAATCTGTTTTCAAAAATCACTAAACGAAAATAAGTATGATATTTCGCATTTGTAACGCAAAATGGCAAACAGGAATTTATAATTTCTATTCATTCGATGTTTTCCATTCCCCATTGACAAATAAACGATACCATCGAAGCGCGGACGGCTGTCAAAAGTTATATTTATTTTCTTTACAAATTCATAGAAGCCGTGCGAATTCAGTATCGAGATGTTTGCGGGCAGCGTCCATTGTGCGCGGGCGCAGAGCACAAAGCAACCCTTTGGCGACACAATGCGCGTCACTAATCTAGATCATGTGCGCTATTATGCGCTATTGTTACCCACCTCCCTGTTCCCCGGCTCCCCAGTTCCACCGGCACCCTCGCAGCAGGAAAAGAGCCGCGAGTCTGGATATCTCACTCGATGTCGATTTATAAGAAATTACTGCGCCGCGGGAGCCAGGTAACCGCTCCCACGGCAAGCAAAAACTTTTGCACTCCAAAAATCTTACTCACCAAACAGGAAACGGGAAATAGTATTCCAAAACTTCCTATTGCAACGTTGTATACGTGCATTGTGTTTCTTAAAATCGCTACTGTAGTTTTTTTACTTTCTCCCTTTTAGTGAAATGACGGGTGATTGGCAACATTCAGGGAAAAGTTCAGTGATTAGGCCCCCACTCCGTCATTAGTGGGCAACAATTTTTTCACAATTACGTAAATATATTGGAAGCGGTTTCTGTGTGTTTAACTGCTTATTACTTTGTATCCTCCGGCTCGACGAACGGTGCGATAAATTTCGGCGCAAGCTTCATTGAGACGATGTATAAAAATAATTTTTCACTGCCCG
The DNA here is from genome assembly GCA_949319885.1 of Mecyna flavalis. Lineage (NCBI taxonomy): Eukaryota > Metazoa > Arthropoda > Insecta > Lepidoptera > Crambidae > Mecyna > Mecyna flavalis. The sequence continues at coordinate 8,928,605 of OX439431.1, read as the reverse complement.
TTGAAGAAGCCGTCTTCATTAAAATAATTTCATCATACCCTGAATAACCATAAACAATTGAAGATAAACAGAAAAAATCTCAAATTCATACTGAAAAGGACAATCTAAATAAAACATTTTTTATTTTGTAATGTAACCTATATAAATTCTTGGCCAGTTTATTTGGCTATAATTACTAAATTATATTATATAATAATTTATCAAACTAAGTAAATACGTACAAAATATAAAACAATAATGATGCATTGAGTAGTTATTGTACTTAAACGACAGTTAACATGAACTTTGTTTCTTCAATTCCACATCCATATTCAAGGAGGTAGGAGCTAACCGAACATTAATTTGTTTTTAAATTGAACGATAAATCAAGACAACTCCATGTCCGTCCTTGTTCCAATTTGCAAGTCGGCAATACTTAAAGGACATCTTCGGGTGTCATCCCAGCCTGGGTACGACTTAATTGGTACGAATAATTTTATGTTCAACTACCAGTTTTTATAACAGTAAATTGTAATTTCAGATATAGTACAAGATGTAAAGTTATGATTTCTGATATTAAACTTGCATTAACTACCAGTCTTTCACAAATTGAATTTTTTTAATGATTGAGTTAAATTATTTCTACTTTAAATGGCAATGACTTTATTAATGGTCGTTATATTATTATTACACGGGTAGGTCTTGTCTACTTAATTATGTTGAGTCCTTTTAATGACTTAATTTCTATTTAAAGTTTTTTGCGACGACGAGAAATGTATAGCATTTTTGATACTTAGTGAAGTCATTGCTAATACCATGTTTTAATTTAATTATTAATTTGGCTTTATTAACTCCGCTGGTACAATTGAGTCTGTGTTCCGGTAGTATTAATGTGAACAAATGTCTGTCAAAATTAAAATTTCCAAGATGAGAAGAGTAAGTAATATATTTATTATCCATATGGCCTAAATTCTTTATTTATACGTTACGTTTAAACGCTAATATATTAATTTATTCAGGTACATCATTATTTTGTAAGTCTTTTGCACAAAACCTTAATATATATAGTAGGTTTAGTTTAGGTTAACAAAAAATGTTAGTCATATCTCATATAATTTATCAAAATTGTATTAAGTTAATAAAAAAAAACAAAAAGTACTAATATAAAAAAGGAATAGCGTCAAACACAATGCCAGCAACTTGATGACATTTTATTGTAAAGAAGATTATCACACAAAAGTCTTAACGCCTCGTACAAAGGCTTGAATGAGTTCAAAGGCGCATGCGCGGTTCTTGCGCGTACAGAGATCTTGTTCAGATTGCGTCTTATCCACAATCTACATTGTTTGAACAAACACTTTTGTTGTTACCACCGTAACTTTTATTTAACTATCGACTGTTAAAAGGATTTGTGGAGACAAGCTTTTTGTTTACGGTATTTGGGTATTGTTGGAATTTACGGTAACTGTCTAACTCTGCATTCCATTGTAAATATTTATTTATGATGTTCATCATATTATTCTAAACTATGTCTATTAAATATTTTCTGATATATGCAATTTGCCTAAAGTTTTATGATTTTTAATTAAAAGTATCTGATAGATAACACGAAAAAGCCAGTTTTCAAAATATTAAAAAAGTTATGTTTTTTATCTTTATCCATGTTCCCTTGATGGAGGGACAGAAGATGTTTATTTGATATGCTTCTCCCCACATTTCTGGGATCAAAAGTAGGTACCCTATATCATCCGGGAATAGTGTAGCTTTACAACAGTGAAAGAATTTTCCAAATCGGTTCAGAAGTTTCAGATTTTATTCAATACAAACAAACAAAGAAACAATCAAATCTTTCCTCTTTATAATATGAGTAGACAAATCACTTTCATCGCAAATAGTGACATTGAAAATCGAATGGTGTACGATTTTTATTTGTCTTGTCTTTGGTCGTCACTTCGTCAGACAACAGATAGCACAAATATAAACTCTTAATTAACATTAAGATTAAGATTTGTTTTGTGAGCCAGTAGAGTAACACATTAAGATTTGTTTTTTGAGCCAGTAAGAGTAATTAGTATTCCAGCTTAGGTAAATTAGTAAATTCTGGCGCTTAGGGCCGAGTCACTACTAAAAGCTCTACAGAGAAATTCAATGGATTTAATATGAGACTTAAAAATAGAAATATTTTTGTTCTTTTTTTTTTATTTTTCAAGTCTTTTAGCCGCATCTTTGGCCATGTTCCCGTGACACGAGGTCAGGACGTCCAGCGATGCTTATCTTCGATGTAAGACAAATCGCTTCCACCGCAAACAGTGTCGTCGAACATCGAACAGTGTACGATTTTCTACTGATTTATTTCTGAAACATCAGTGTTAATTGGAACGAGTCTAAACGGAAGATTTATCACCGTCTAATTTGCTGGCCGGTTAATAAATCAAAATGCTGTTGCGGTATTAATTTATATTGTATCTTCATCTTGTTTTATTATGTTGGTAGGTATGTTCATTAATGCACTTAGGGAAGATACTTGGAGCTAAATAATTTTGTTATTGAAGTTCATTTCGTTTTTACCCTAGTACTTCAAAAGAATGGTTAAAGTCCTAAGACGTATTTATAACTTTAATTCGTGAACATTCTTTAATTAATAAATTAACAATGTAAAGGGGATTTTTAAGGATATTTGCATATAATTTATTCTTTTATTTACGTTTAGTAAGAAAACATCAAAACATTATGAATACAAAATGTAATATTTGTCCGCTGTCTGCACCCAAAAGACAATAGAGTACAATTGAGGTATTCCACGAAGCACATCCAAACGAAGCACACCCAGAGGAAGCACACCTAAAGTATTCCACGAAGCACACCCGTAGGTGGGATTCAGATAATTGAAACTTTGCGTATAGCATTTATCAATAAGGCGAGGAGTACTAAGTAGTATACTGAGACATTTTATACAGCTCTACGTGTAAAATCTCTAGATTATAATTTAGGCAACGCGTTGCCTAAATCATTTCTAGAGATTTTACTCTAGGCGGTACCAAGTGAATAATGTCCAAAGAGATTTAACATTCCACGTGTGCAACACGAGTACAACTACACACAGTATCGATATAAAGCGCAGCATAGAATCGAATAAAAGTGCAAAAAAATAGGGCAATCAAACCGGCCCGAAGTAATTCCCATCATTGTCTTCGGCCATTTTTCTCGTTTCCCGCGACTCTGGCGCATAAGGCACGTGCATATAAATCTCGGCATGGCCTACGGGGGACGCTTCCTTTTTACTTTACCTTTGTTACGCTTGCCAGGGAATTTATTTCTTATTCGCGCGTTGAGTTGCACTTCCTGGGCGGTTGGCGGGTGCCCCTGGCTGTAGGGATACACGGGTATTTGCGATCGCGAACTTGGTTATTGGTTATAAATTAAAAATGAGAACCATTTTGGAGTAGTATGACATAGTATGACACTTCATACATCACAATCTAGCCTAAATAAATTTTAATTAAGATTATTAGGATGGTTCCACGATAGTGCGACAGTTAACATTTACTTGGTGTTTGACACATTCCACGCAGGAAAAAATTGCGGGCACCGCTTGCAGTAGGTCTAATAATACTGATAGTTGGGTTTTAATAATACTGGTAGGTTTTGCTTCCGAAGTAGACCAACAATATCACACATTGTTCTAATCCCAAAATAACAAAAGTGCCACAAACTTAAATGAAAATAAACATCCAGACATAATTAACTCAAATGTCCATTGTCCATCACGAAAATGTTTGTCATGGGTGGGAATCGAACCCAGGATCTCTGGTGCATAGAGCAAGGACACTACGAAATGCACCAACGGACCAGTTTAAAAAAGGGTTGTCGGGAACTACCTTTATTTAATACCGTTTTTATTGTGACAATACCAGATATCACCATTTAAGCACAATTGTAGAAGCTTGTGCTACAAAAAACTATCATTGTTCTTCAGTCTCGCTGCCCGTATGTTCGGCAATGGTAGGCAGCAAGGAGCATTCGTTAATCCGCGGATTGCCGTGAATTCCCGACACTGCACTGGCTGCAAAGTTTTCAGTAAGCCATAACTTGCTGTTGTACTCTTATAAACGATTACTGTTCTGTTGAGTTGATATTGTAGCCGTATTTTTTTTTGTTCATATTGCATGAGGTTTCAATTCTTAAAGAATCCAGATATAACTGCGATTTATAAATATTGTAATTGTATTTTGAGTACTTTGTTTTGTCTTAAATTGAGCGAAGTGATCAATATTTATAAAATCGATAGGTTCAAAGGTACTACTTTTAAAATAATTATATCAAAACAATAACAAATGCAATAAGTACATAGTTATACGAAATAATTTAATCATGAAATTCAGTAATCCCTCTTTTGCATTCAATATTTTCTTTATGAATTTTTTTTTTTTGTTTTGGATAATAATTATATAGCATTAATAAATTATGTAGATCAGACATTTTGGCTACTTTAATACAACGAACTTTAAAAAGCTCACTAAAATGTGTCTTGGGTGGAAGGCACTAAGAAATAACTGCGTGTTAATAAAAATAATCTCGAATTCTCGATGGATAGCAACATTCTGCCGACGGAAGGAATGTACCTAGCTAGGTGAGGAATAGATTGTACCTTGTTTCTAGTGACACCTTATTTCAAATGATAATAATATGTTTTCAGACGACTTTAATTAAGGTTATATTTAGAGAATTCTTACATTTTTAACCGACTTCAAAGATAGAGAGGAGTTTATTTCATTACTCCAAAATTGTGATATGACGAAAAAGCGTCATTTTTAATAATACCCTTGATTTATTAAAAATGACGCTTATTTTTTAAACAATACCATGTGGGTGGTCTCCAGCCAGTCGAGACATTACTCCACGTAGTATGTGAATTGTTCACCAATCCCCCTTTCGCAATCCCCTAAAACGTTTCATCTCCGTCTGTCTTTCCAACGTCCAAGTCCCTTGTTTGGGTGCAGGGTTGTCATTTATGAAATCCACTTTAAAATATGTTTTATCTTTTATTGGATGAATGTAAATTAAACAATAGACTTTAAAAATATATTTATTGAATCTTTACTTTTAAAAATATTCTATTTTCTTGAGGTTTTACAATTATATGTAAATTAGTATGTTTACTAGTCAAGGGAATAACTGCGTTTTATTTTCAAAAAAATCTTAATTCGATTTAGTTCCATAGAGCGCCGCGAGTCAAAAAATATTGATGAGTCATTAGGTGCAATGTTCGAGAAGTCAGCTATTACACCAGAGGTCGCGGGTTCGATCCCCGTACGGTACGAACATTTGTGTGCATGAACATGTCTGTATGTATCGGTCTGGGTATTTCTATGGATAATTATAGTAGAAGATCCGAACTAAGGTCGATCTTCACCGAGTTGATAATAGAATGAAACTTATTTTATTATGAATTTAGCATATTAGAAAACATATTAAAAATGGGTTGCCTAAAAAAATCCTGGACCGACCAATTTTTCTTTTTTTTTTAATGATTTTATACAAAATTTTGCAATAACAAGATAATAAGAAAATTATGTCCTGTCTTAACGTACAAAACGTATAGAATGTGCAGCCGTTGGGTTTTCTATTATTTACGTAGGGGGACTACTGGGTTGTCAGGTTTAAACACGTATGTGTCGATACCAGTTAATTTCACCTGATTGGATAATAGATTTTTTTTAATATCATCATAAGCGCTGTTTTATTATGAACACGTTGATATATGGTTGTCTGCAAAAAATTGGGATTTTGTTAAAAAAAAAATTTTAAAATACAATTAAACATACTCGGTCCAGGATTCTTTTAGGCAACCTATTTTTAATATGTTTTCTAATATGCTAAATTCATAATAAAATAAGTTTCATTCTATTATCAACTCGGTGAAGATCGACCTTAGTTCGGATCTTAGACTATTATGTATGTATTTACAATAAAAAAGATATAAATTATGTTTATGCATTGTTTAGCACAAGTTTGGGGTTAGATAGATGGCACTGTGTGAAAATTGTCCATAGATATTTATTTATATATTTAATATTATAATTTCAAGTATTAGTACAAGCACCTTCAGACATGCGTTGCAGCCCTAAGGAAATTCCCAAAGCGCTGTTTATTAGTAAGCAGTTAAATAATTTAAATACGCTGCACTATTAATATTGTCGGATTGAAGCCCTCACCGTGGGAGCTGATGTTGCCTTGACTATATCCGCTCCGCACAATGCCTGCGTACTTTATTCCTTGCCGATGATTTATACTACGTTGCAACCATTGTTGTGCTTACTTATGTATTTAAATTAATGAACGGCATGGGAATGTTTAACGCGAAATAATTAAATTTCAGCAAAATTTCTTTGGAGAAATATGTTTTAGTGTATCTGCTCATTGTTGGGTTAAATTTCCAAATTTTGAATCCTTATTCTGATCGATATCTAATTGAAAGCAAGAAAAAGGTTTATGTAGCGACATAATATTATATGATTAATGATGATAGAAAAAAAAGTCTTAAACAATTTGGATAAACCTAGAAACTAAAGAAGAAAAAAATCTGATCATAAACCTTAACTGAAAATCAAATCGAGAACCAATAGCTAAAATTTTTAAGTTAATTTTCTACAAAATTAATACCACCTGTTGAAAAAACGAACAAAGTGGCCCATAATCCCACGAACATCAGTCCGTTACGGTATATCACGAGATACAAAAATTCTAATTCTCCTAATTACATGCAAATCTATCTTGAATACTAACAAGCGTCGTTTAGTGCGGACTCTAAACGGTTCACGGGCATAAATCACAAGAATGAGATCTTGCGGATAGCAGGATACATAGTATAAAATGAAAACAGTAACTTTATTTGGCGATAATTTGCATGTAAATGATGTATCGATATGAAAACGTAGCTACAAGGTTTTTTTATCAATCTCTAATAAGATATTCTAATCGAAGAAAAATTTATGATAAATCAGTGCGTTGAACAAAATCCCGCTATTTATTTATAAATAAGGTTTATATTATTATGGTTTATTACAGAATCATTGTGACAAAACTTCAATCTTACAGCAAAGCACTCCGTGAAATATGGATGTCAGAAATTTTTTAATTATATGAGTTTCGACACAATAACCCTTATTGAGATTGATTAGAAAATTTTTGTTACAGAAAATTAAAAGGCACTAGTAAAAATAGATGTTTGAAAAAGTTTAAAAGTAAAAAAGTAAAAGCAATAATTATTATACTCGTATTATACCTAAGTCATAAATAAAATTAAAGCATATAAAAGAAAGCATTAATTAAATTGGTTATTTTATCAAGTAAGGATATAATTAGTTTTATAATAAATTCAAAAATACTTTTTGATCATTAAAAGATAAAATAAGGACTAAAGACTTCAAATATTTTTTGTTATTTCTTTTTTTTTTTCATATATTTGTTGAAAAGACGAATACACTAAATTCTTGATCTGACAACATTTGCCAAGCGCGCGTTGATGTCTTTTAATTAAGTTTGTGCATTCATACTACGAGTCATTTTTAAGAGGAAAGGCAGGAGCCATTTTTCCATACAAACGCTGTCCCCTGTTTTCTCCCTGGATAATGCCATTAGTGAAATATTTTTTTTTTCCAAAATTCTATGACCACTATTTGCATGTCCCTATGTTTTCCTTTTTTTCATAAATTAATAATTAAGAGAGATATGAACCTTCAAAAATGTAAAAAAATGGCCTGATTTTCCGCTGTGTTTAAACATCCAGAAAACAAATTTAACTAGATTTAATTAAAAAAAGGAAAACATAGGAACACGGTCAAAGCCTTTTTTTAATTTTTGATGAAAAAAATAGTTAAATCGGTCTAGTTTTGGAGGAGAAATCAGGGGACTACGAAACGTTGATTTTCCGTACTTTTAATAGGTATTTTCGGTCCAAGCTGCAGTTGTCTCTATCGCGCTCTGCGGGGGAGGCTTGAGGTTGGGGAGACGCAGACTAATACGTATACTCTCTATGACGTGACGTAGTCGATAGTTATATCGATATCCTAGTGTTGTTCATCGATATCGATATTTCCAGTTAGAATATTTTGCGTGAAGTGCATTTAGCAAATTGTTGTGATGTTTTATTGTTGGAAGGTATTATGTAACTGATAAACTTTTTCTTGACAATTTTTTATGAATTATATACTTAAACGCCTCGACTAGGCCGTCGGATTTAGACAAAAAAAGAAGCTAAATTCGCAAAGCGTGATGTAGTTCTGCATTTTAAGTATATTGTATCTGTTAGAGTAATGTGATTTCAAATTTGCAACTTCGAAAAACCTGTGGAAACTGAGAAAATCGAGAAAATCTTCGAAATTTTGGGACTTTTTTTACTATTTGCTCTCCAGGGCCAAAACTATGTTTTTTTGTGAACGACACACAACACTAATAAACTGTATTAAAGTACCTACAACTGGAGGCAGCTCTATTTGACTTCATAGAAGCCAAGCTATGGCACTTTGAAGATGACCAATATTTCTCGAAAATAGAAAAATAGAAAATAGGTTTTACTTACTTATTTCGCAAAAAACTGGCAAAACCACTAGCCCCACGAAGATGTCTGTCACAGACCGAGCATTGAACCATGTCCTTTACCTTTGCTTGAGTGTTACATTTGCCACAAGAGAAAGCCATATAGTCCAGTCAACGAAGCTCTAACTTTGCCATTTTAGATGAAAAGCTGAAACTGGTGCCAAAATTTTTGTTAAAGACTCCGTAATAACATACTAAAATGCAGGGTCGCGTGAGTCACCGGGGTCATAGGAAAAAAATTGGAAAAGGGTGAAAAAATTACTTTCTCCTGAAAATCTCGAAAACTAACAAAAATATCGTTTTAGACAAAAAATGTAGAGAATTACTTTTTCTACAGAAAAGGTTATTATCAATTTGCGCGTATCGCCCACCGTTTCCTAGGAAATCGCGTACAAAATGCGAAAATTCGCACAATGTTTTTCGTTTCAATAGAATTTTTACAAATTTTTCAATTAAAAATTATTTTTATGCATTCTTCGATATCCCCAGACATTTCCGTCTTATTTTTATTGATTTGGTTCAACATCAATAAATGCACTATATACTCGATTTCCTAGCAAACGGTGCGCGATAAGCGTAAATTGATAATAACCTTTTCTGTAGAAAAAGTAATTCTCTACATTTTTTGTCTAAAACGATATTTTTGTTAGTTTTCGAGATTTTCAGGAGAAAGTAATTTTTTCACCCTTTTCCAATTTTTTTCCTATGACCCCGGTGACTCACGACCCTGCATTTTAGTATGTTATTACGGAGTCTTTAACAAAAATTTTGGCACCAGTTTCAGCTTTTCATCTAAAATGGCTAAGTTAGAGCTTCGTTGACTGGACTAATATATCTTTTAAAAATATATACAAAAAAGAACTAAAAATTTATAACTTTAGGTACTCGTGGAAAGTTCCTATTAACAAATGCGAATAAATTCACAAAAAGCGATAGGGGTACTCGTCGGATCCGATCCACGGACCTATCAGTGACGATGCGCAGTACATAGCCACTGTACCGGCAAGACTTAATACTATCTGTCGAAATTAGTGACCTGTTTTTTCCTTTGCATTGTCCGTGAACATTTATTTTATCGTTTTTATATAGGTAAGCAGAAATCTTTTCTTTTGTTCTATTCCTTCTTAGCTGTGTGCAGGCGGGCGCGGGGCGTGGGGGCGGCGTGGCACGCAAACATTGACAGTCTCACTCACACATTGATAGCTCGGTTGTTCGGGCACTGCGCGACAGCAATAGATTTTACAAAAACCCAATTTTCAATTTTCTCACCCTTAGTATGTCCTCTTAACAGCCGACTGACTGGCCTTGAACTGAGCGGTAGAACTATACGGACAGAATGTATGTGCCAGAGTTTCCTAGGTTTTTGTAACACTGAAAATAATATATAACCTTTTTCCTATATAAATAATAATACACTATATTTCACCATTAAGCACGCCTTTAAGAAAGTTCCGAACATTAAAAAAATATAAATATAATAATAATAATAATTAACTTTCAGAACCCTTACGCGAAAACCTGAAGGTAGTTTCAACCTCTTCAAGCAATAATATATTCGTTATTCAGACATAATTACCCGTTTAAGGTATATAAATCAGTGGTTGTTAGTGATTTATTAGCGCGCCTTATGGCGACTGCCGAAGAAACCGTTTCCCACGTAATTATTCGGCTTTTATTCAGCCTGGTGTTGCAATGTTCAAATCGAGAGCTTGTTTGTGGAAAATAATTGAATTTCGTTGTTTATGGATGTACGGGCGAAAGGTCGTAGGGCCTTGGGATTACATGATTGTTTCTGTAAACAATCTCTGGTCGACTCGGAAGATGTTTTAATTTCTTTTTTTGTGGGATAGCTTGAAGTTTGGTAAGTTAGTATTATATTTATTTATTTTATTTTGTAAAGTAATAGCATTTTTTTTTAATTTAGCACAAAAAAGGATAATAATGTATCTTCTTGCGTAACGCTAATAATAAAATTCAGTACGTTAATTTAAATTTACATTTGGTAGTAACATTTTATATTATGCCCTACGTGTTTTTATGTTATGTAACTTAATCTTTTTTATTTAGCATTCTTAAATCTAAACTCAATATTCCAAAACGGAATATAATTATATTTATTTACACAGTTAAATAGCCACCTACCACCTGCCAACGACCAGTAAAAACTTCAATTCAAAAAAATAATAATATATAAGCTTAAAAGAAACTGCATGCCTGCGCACTGAGCAGTTCTGGGGCATTAATAAGCCTTTACATCTTAAAACACAAATCAATGTAATTACAAATTAGGTCAACAATTAATATATCGTATGAAACAAACAATAAACTTCTAACGGATTAAGACGTCTAACGGTGCCTAATATTTAGGCGAGGGTGGTCCGCACTCTTGAACAATATATCTCGAGAAACCATTAATTAAAGGAAGGAACCGATAGATTTTTTGCACAGCATTACTATCCCATAGATACCCTAAAGGCATCCCGATAAAGTTATCCGAACCTTATCAAAGGGTGGCTGAGTATTGGCGCCAAACAGATTAAGATATCTGTTAATGTGTTAATTAAAAAAATAACTTCCCAGCCATACTCTTAGATATGGGCCACTTAAGCAAACGACTATCATATACCTACTTATCAGTTTTACACTTCGGACGCGTAAAATTAAATCGTTGAGATTATATTAATTCTTCATAATGAGCTTTTTTAAACCTTTTAGTAAAATAATTTCCGTGTACCTATGTAAGTTTTAAAATATGATTAGTTGGTATATAATTTGAGTTTTAAACATTTATGGTTGGTAATAATGCTGCAAAATTACTGTATTTTAATAGCCGACACAAAACCTAAAAAAATTCAAATAACTTTACTCCTGCAGGTAAAAAGTGTCTTTTTGCATACATGAAACCTAAAACAAACCTGGCATATATATAAAAAGGAAAACGGGTAAAATACATTATATCCTAAGATGCGATAAAATAAAATTAAATCCCTTAAAAACTCAGCAAACTAACGCAATATCAATTTTTTTCCTAATTTTGACCACAGAAGATAAGAGTAGATTGCTGGAGAATTGAATGGCAGTTTCGTGGAGGTATAGCAAAAAGTTATATTGTTAATGGCTACATTCATTTTTTAATTTTCATGTGATATGATTAGATAGGATAGTTTTTATTAAAAAGCGTCATTGCAATAAAAACTGGTAAAAACTTCAATTCAGGTTTCCATACTTAATAATGACCGACTCATTGTTAATGAATCTCAATTTGTTTATTTTTTTAACAACCTCTTGTCAATTAAAGCATTTGCATATGTAACTTGTATTTACATCGTTATCCATAGACCAGTAAATCACCGCCTTAATCCGTTCCGAGAGCTCACCTATTACATTTTACTGTGCAATAAAGATATTTCATTAATACACAATATTTATACGTTCGCATTGGGACGTCTTCCACAGATTCTAGTCAAGATTTATGTGTGGGCACAAAACTTTTATAGGGGGTTGGCTCGTTAACACTGGTGTAAAAGTCTCGATGTAAAATATTTTGGTCCCATACGGTTGTTTACTTTACGCCTGTTTCATTGTCATTCAAATTCTGACGAATTAATAGGGAAAGCATCATGGAACATTAATGGCCGCAGCGGTTAACAAACATCCTCGGTATGTTTGTAGCGCAGGCTTTTGTGCTTCGAAGGCGTTCGTATGGTGATAATGATATAAATATTTTGAGAGAACTGATTAGGGGAAGAGATTGAGAGTGGACCGAAAGTATTGTGAAACAAATCGTAAACAAATTTGTTGACTAGATGAAATAACATTGAATTCAATGATGCTGCCAAGTGGATTGCCGTTCAATAAAATAGTTCGCGGTGACCGATATGACAAGGCATTTTTTTGCCATAATATGCAGTTGTGTAAAAAAGTAGCTTATTCTAAAACATTCAGTTTATGTGGTGGAAAACTATAAATCAAACGTTAGTGGTGAATTACACTAATTTGAACCAAAACAAAGTTTCTTCTGCCATCTGCAACTTAAATTTAAACCTCCGTTACTCAAGTGAAAAGAAAAAATCTTTCATCATACTTCGTATTTGTATCATAAAATTAAATGTCATTTTAAAATAGGCAAGTATAAAAGTATCTCCACCTGGTGTAGCGTGCGCGAGAGTGGCACAATTGTACAAATTCCATAGAATGAAAGTTTCGGGTTGCATAAAAGGAAAGGGTACTCAAAACAGAGTTTTTGCGCAAACGGTGTCCTATGATTATTTGACCGTGTTGTAAACATTGTTATCCAGTGTTATTGCTAAGCTATTGTAAATCATATTTTTTATCATTATTACTAATATGGCAAAATTCATATTTGGGTATAATAAAATAATAATAAAATATTTAAGTTTAAAATAACTTTTTTATAAAAATCTCGAGTAAGAGTAGAGTGGATATCAAGGCAATGCTCGAGCAGCTAAATATATAAAATATAGCCATAATAGTAGTAGTTTAAACACAGTTGGGCGTGATTACTTTTTTTCATTTCATTCTGACCGATATGTTTTAGTTTTATTATTTATTTCTTTTAGCATTTCTGGCTAAATATTAATTAATTTCATCAAACATCAATCTCCAGCAAATTGCAAACCAATTGATAATATAATTATTACTTTTATTTACTTCTTTTAGTGATTTTCGACAAATTAATATCAACTTAAAATATTTCAGTTTTCTATAAAGCATTAGGTACGTTTTAGTAACTGAAGTATAAAAATTATAGCTTTAATATCTCATACATCTATGGAAGCATGCCCTAAACGCCATGACAGGATGAGTTGAAAGGATTGAATCATCAATAAGTTTTCTTACATCGCCGACAGATTTGCAGCTTTCGTCGGCATTTGCACAACGGCACGGGGATGTCATCTGTGCGTTTGCGCATATGCCTAAGGTGCAAATAAACTGTGTTTATGAATGAATATTCCATCAAATTGGGTCATGGACAGTTGGTTCCGATTTGTAGAAAGATAGTTGTAGGTGTTGGGATAAAATAATGAGTTACGAGAAAAGTATGCTTTAGAATTCTAATATACATAATAATAATTATATTAAATAGAATAGTTTATTTTTCTCATCACAAATCACAAAATTATAAATATAAATGATTGAAAGATTTCAAAAAGTAATTTAAATAATTAAGTAGTAAAATTATTTCAAAAGGCATGTAAATGTAGAACTTAGAAATAAGCATTCAACTAAAATAATATATTTACAATTTATGAGGGGTGGTGTGGGATATTGGGTCCAAAAACTACGTTTTGGCGCCTAAGTTGGTCGAGGAGGCGGTAAACCCAAGGTATTGTTTTTGTATGAGGTGTTTAAAAATTAAACTTTTTTGTGTTATCAGCCGCAACAAGTGGCATGTTTAAATAAAAATTCACATGTAAGTACATAATTTTGTAACACGAAGGTTTGAAATGTAGGCTTTGAATGGACCTTCCAAAAGCAAAAGCCGAGTTTACTTTCAAATTCTCAATTAGGAAATAAAATAGTTCATAACCTTTTTTCAAACCATGTAGTTTAGTCGCTCGATTTGATAGAGTTCAAAAAAGAAACAATCGACGACAATACACATTTTAATTTTATCAATTAATAAAACGGTAATTAAATATTTATGATAAGTATCAGTCCTTTTAATTGAGATGTAATAATTATTGATTTTCGAGTAGCACACAAAAAGTTGCATTGTAGAGTAGGACAGTTATAAAGAGAAATATGATGTATTTTTATTGTCTCGTGCTACTTTCGCACATTCTCCAGTATATCGGGCCGGATGTCAGAAAAAATCTTCAGCCAGACGAATAGTACAGTCGGGCACACAACTTACAGTATCAACCATCAATCATAGTCAGATTTTCTCATTTGTAAAAACTGTTGTAAAATTATCAAGAGCATTATTGTATTAATTTAGGGAAAAATTATTTAAGTGTGGGCAGGTTCATTGTGGTATAAACATAGTTTATCAGTAGGTATTGTTTGAGATAAATTAATTAAATTCATACCATAATATTCAACCGAAAAATAATATAAATGAAGTAAAACCGTCTTGTACAAAAACTTTTTTTTTTTTTTGCAGGATGATAAAATCGTTTTTTATTTATATGTAATTGTTGTCAGTTTTTTAGTATGTTTATTATTTATTTATAATGTTGTGTCATACGTATAGTGAAGCTATGCGAAAGGTGTCAACTCAAAGTAATAAAAGAGCTTAGTCATTAACGAGCAGTTTTAAATGCCGTACAGCAGTAATTAAAGCCTAGCGTTTTAATTTTAAATTTATAGCCTATTAAAATATTATTATAATTTTTTTTTTGGAACTATTTACCACACGTAATGAAATAGTTTATGTCTCTAATCTAATATTGAAAACGTGCTAAGATACAGAGTTTAAGAGATTATTCGATATTTTTGCATACTAATCTCAATATTTACTAGCAATAAATTATGATAAATAATTTTAGGTTTATTTCGAAATTAGTATTTTAAGATTGAAATTCAAATGTGATTTTGATTTCTTTAAGCCTTAAATACCTCATTTATTTTATCTATCTATACTAATATTATAAAGAGGAAAGATTTGATTGTTTGTTTGTTTGAATTGAATAGGCTCTAAAACTACTGAACCGATTTGGATAATTCTTTCACTGTTGGATAGGTACACTATCCCCTGTGAACATAGGGTACTTTTGATCCCGGAAATGTGGGGGGAAGAGGGATATATTTGAAATAAGAAATTACGCGCGGGTGAAACCGGAAGCGGCGGAAGCACCATAACCGCAGGCTAACTAAACCTACTGCGGCCGTGTCCGTGTGTGGACCTCGAGACTAAAGCTTCCACTACCCACTAAACTCCCCCGGTTTCTCCTTCACAACCGATTGGGACGAGGCGATGCCAGCCTGGTGGCTATTGACCAGCCCATGATTGATAGTAGTGGCCTTGCTTTTTGCGCCGGGGATTGTGATGTCATATTTTGTGATACCTTTTTTTGCGTCAGGAGATGCTGTTACGCACCGGCCCGGCGTCCCTGACAAAACGGACGCCGGACCCCCCCTGCTAAAGCCGGGGGTCACTCAGGGACGGAGGTTCGTCCCGAGCGAGCGGTGTGCGGACTCGCACTTCGGCCCTACCGACTAAAACCTGACGATAAACCTCTCAGCGCAGTGAGGGGGAATTCTTTCACCGTTGAATAGCTACACTATCCCCGGTGAACATAGGGTACTTTTGATCCCGGAAATGTGGAGGGAAGGGGGGGGGATATTTGAAAAAAGAAACTACGCGCCGGTGAAACAGCGGGCGGAAGGCTATATAATATTATAAACGCGAAAGTTTGTAAGTATGGATGGATGGACGTTTGTTACTCTTTCACGTAAAAATTACTGAATTGATTTTAATGAAACTATACAGTAATATAGCTTAATACACCAGAACAACACATAGACTACAATTTATAAAGATATTCCCGCGGGATTGCATCCTTTAGTTCACGCGGGCGAAGCCGCGGGCGGAAGGCTAGTCATTAATGAAATTGTGATGGTTTTTAAAAACTACAAATAACTTACGGGCTGGCACATTATATTTAATTAATTTATTTATTTTATTTTATTTTTAAGCAACAAGTAAAAATTCTAACATTCCAAAACTTTAATGGAACATTTTTATATATACAAAATTTGTCCGTCTCACTGAATAAAAATCGTTTGCGTTTAGTTTGATAATCACGAAATAAAAAACTATTTGTTTAAACGTCTTTTTGTATATAAATAAATCTTATTTTTTAAACATCAATTCAATGTTTGATTTTACGTTTAATTTTTTTTCTTGAGCACTTATGCGCTCGCAAGTACATTTTGATGACACCGTGGCTTGTGCCACCGACAGCACCTGAGCCCGGGACACCTTGCCAGTGCCAATCCAAACATCTGCCCGGGGTTATAACCGCGAGTCTTTCTTTACGAACCGCTCGCACGAACCACCCGTTTGTCGGAAAGAATTGATTATTGGCGCTGATTATACTTTGGATCTTCAGATGAGGTGAAAATGGAAATCGATAATTTATTTAAATCTTATGATTGCGAATTCTTGACATGTTGATCGGTTGGTTGATTGCTGATTGTAACGTCGCCAATAAGTTTTTCATTTAACATTAAATTAATATTATACATTTTCTTTGCTCTAAAATTTTCAGATTTACTACAAAGGAAAAGGGTGAAAAAATTTACTTACTTACTAACATGGCGCAGCGACCCAAAATGAGTCTTGGCCTCCAGCAATAAGGATCTCCACTCCGGTCTATTTTGCGCCTTCCTCCAATTCTCGACGTGGAGCTCGCGCAGGTCCTTCTCTACCTCGTCCCCCCAGCGGTACCTGGGGCGACCAACCCACGACAAAGTGAAAAAATTTGATAAAATTAAATGTGTGACTTACCCTGGTAGATGAACATTGTTTTTTACAACTTAACATATTACCCAGAACTAATTTTTAGTGTTACATATTTAAAACTTAAATCCTTTGTTTATGTACGTTCCAGAGATGGACTTCCACCATCTCTCTACTTTATAAAATGGTATAATTGCACTGCAAGGCACGGTGTCATCTATAAGTACTAGTAGTTATTAAAATAATATTGAATATTATATTAATAAGTGGCAAGAAATCCTCTGTGTTCTCTTGACGAGCGGCTCTGTATCGGCGACGTTGATCAAAAGGCATGCCTGTAATTTCATCGGATGGCCCATCGCTTCAACGACACATCGCTGGCAAGAACATTGTTTCAACTAACTTTCCTTAATAAAATAAATGAGCGGCTCTTTGCCTTTTAGCTGCTTATTAATTAAATGTGGCTTTGTAAAGAATATTTGTTTTACCTAATTCATAAACGTTAAGATTTTTGGAAATTTCAAAAAAATTAAATTATGGGTTCATATTCTGATGCTAAGTAATAACAATAAATAATCGTTTATTTTAAAAGTGTATTAAGCAAAACTTAATACTAATTAATAATAGTATAATTAAGTGATCTGAACAGGTCATAAAGTGATTGAGCGTATATAATCCTGTTAGTTGCTCCTTCTACAAACTTTGTTTATAACATCAATTTTAAAATAAAATATTACAAAAATGTTATTAAAAATATAATATTTTATTTGGAGTCTTAGAAACTCTACTTAAAGCCAAGTTATGATTTTCAATACTCAGTAACTTATCATAATTTTAGTTTAACAATCTCCAAAAGGCGTTCAAATCCGACCACCATGCTGCTTTCTATTTCCTTGAATACAAGAATCAATTTCACGGTACACAATTCTGTTTACAATAACACTAAGAAAGTGACATGTTTTGTAAACACATTATAGATATTTGCGATAACAATTTGTCCGATGAAGCCTGCGTTTTGATCTTATCGGCGCCATTGTGGTGCATCTCTGGGCAGATTAGAATCTCTGCACCGACACCTTTCTTTTCAGATGTAATTGCTTCGAGTTTACCTTAATGTAATATGTTTTGGACCCTCTGCCTACTACGTATGTGGCATTTTATCGAATAAGCTGAATATTAGGTATTTATCATTTTATTATTTAAAAAATAAGATTAAAGAGGTATAATTTTATTTTAATGGATGAATTTTGCTTCACTTGCTTGAGTAAACGAATAAAAATAATTAACACATAAAAGAAACTTATATACCCGCGTTGGAGGTAAAATTGCAACAAAGTAAAAAGAAAGTAAAGAGACATGCATACTAATTTTATTGTCGACACGTGTATAAAAGGCTTAATTAGGTATTCCATATTCATTGCTCTTAATCGTGAACATTACAACTGTACTTTGGATTTTTGGCAGGTTATGATAAAAAAGTAACTACGTATGGACTGTTGAAAATTCGTTATTTTCTACAGTTGATAGTAACTTTTCGAAATGATTTTAATGTAAAATGTTGAAAATTTTACACTGCAATGACAAAATCTCAAAAATATTTTGGTTAAATACCAGTTGTATATTGTGTAAGAATTTTATTCTGAAAATTAATAGTGGTGCTCTCTGGAGGCCAAAGAACTTGTGTTGGTAGAGAAAGATAACTAGGTAAATAGAATTCGATTTTATAATAAAAAATACACCATAATCTAAGTTAACAACTTAGATTATAAAACACAGACCGTTTATTTCTTATGATTTCAATAAACAAATCATAAACCTAAATCACTTGTAATAACTTTATGTTTCGCATACCATACGAGTTATTTTTTAATACAATTAAACAAAATGGTCATTTAAAACCTCTGCTACCCAATATCGCGTGATAGTAACTTTCGCTTTATTTCTCGGCTTCATCGAATCGCTTGAATTATTATATCGTAATAAATAAATTTAAGTGTCGGAAAGACATTTAATGGTTTAATCTTGATAAAGAAGATTCATCTTTTCAATTGACACGCTTTGTAAAAATAAACATGGGAATTATATAGTTATTATTTACATTTTTTAAATATATATCATTCTTATAAATTAATTTTACAAATCCATAAATAGATATTTAATTTAATATAATAGCATCAAAGGTTTGATTTCCTAAATAAAGCTTTTTTGTTAATATTTGATTTTTATAAAAGTATGTTAGGTATGCCAAATCACAAATTTTTTCCACGTACAAAATAATACGTAGTCTCTGGTTAAACACGTGGTATGTGACCATGCGGGTCCCAAAAATTGTCAAATCACGAGTTTGCTGCTGTCAAAAACTTTATTATTTATTTTCTTTTGAAATTCATAGAACCCGTGCGAATTCATATAAGTTGTTTGCGGGACATCGTACAAAGGGTAACCCTTTGGCGACAATGCGCGTCACTAATCTAGATCATGCGCCATTGTCGTTGCGCCCGCGCATACAATACGGGCCAATCAGAATCTCTCACTCGATGGCGATTTGAAAGAAATTACTGTGGTAGCAGGTAGACAGCGGTTAATAGAATCGTATCTTTGAGGAGAAAGGGTGAAGAAATGTTTCGATTGATACTTTTATTTAGGTTATTATAACCATAACTATTTTTAGCATTTCTGAAATTGTCATCTTTTGCCTTTTACTGTTTTCAATTTAAACAATATGGTTATTATGTCCTTAATCCCAAGAGGCGAAAAAAATTATTTTTGGATCCCATGGGATCCAAGCATGGGAGCCAAGTGGACGGAGGCATTTTAATCGTGTCTCAAAGTGCATAAAAGGTTTATTTTTGCTGCAGATTGATTTTGATCATTAGAGTAATTTATTCGATTAATTTTCATGATGTAGTCCTTAGCCTCTTCTTACTCACTATGCAGTTAAAGATTAAATTGGCCGATACTAAAGTACTCTACAGTTCAGCTACTCATAAAAAAACAAGTCTTCTTCACATTTTATAATGTCTATCATCGATTTAAGTAACAACTTCGTATTACAGGCAATTTAATGGCAGTTGTTAAGAAACGAGCTGACGAAAACTTTCAATTTAACAAGGATTACCGTGCGTATCGGGTAGTAAGTAAAGGTAGTTATTGACTAGTAAATCATAGACTATTCGAATCACTCAGCACTCGCTTGCTCGGAACGGCAGACGTTATCCTAAACATGCTTATTTATAATCGCGTTTGCGCCCGAGGCTTGCGGCATCCCATCCTTTGACTGTGGCCATACATCACGAGTCCTAAGTAGACAGTATATCAACCGATATTCAGAGTAATTAGCCCAGAGGCAACCGACCTCCTGGATTTATAGTGGTGGGGCGTTAATGCGCTCGACAGCCGTGTTGCCGGCTTTTGTTCTCAGCCCCAAATATTCAATTGGATTATTATTTAGAGCCGGTAAGAGATAATAACGCGTAAAGCTGATGAGGCTGCTGATCGGTAATCTATGACGATAATAGAAACAGTAACTTGTGTTTCTTTTTAGAGTGTGCGGACCGAAAGACGTCGCCGTAGGGCTTGGTTGTAGCTCATCTAACGAAGGTGTTAATCGGTCAATTATAATATTTTCGTCTTATTGGAAGAAGACACTAAAGGTGTGTGGAAACAAAAATACTTAAAAAATAATATCAGTACCACATTGATATTTTCCTTTCACTTTCTTATTCTTATTTTTATTTACCGTTAGTTCTAAATTCACTTCTTAACATTATTCATACAATTAAAACTGCGGTAGAGTTTTCTTATCAAAGCTCTTACAATAACCTTCTTTAAAAAATCAGTTAGTTTTAAAATTAGTAGCACTTCAAACTACGCCTACCTATCAGACTTAGTTAAGTGTAAATAAGTTAAAAGGAAATATTTGTTTTGCATGAATGGATTTTTTACTAACTGTCACAAAATTTTACTGCCACTTGCCTTGACCGCAATATAACAGCTCATTCCAACGCGAACTATCTCTGAGATAACATGTCTGACAAAAGAGTTAGAGGGTCGCACAAAAAGACTTCTAATCAGAACAGGCTACCGCAATCCGTCAATTAATTAAGTAGCCTCTCTGATATGAGAGGCGGCAAAGGCACCTTCTGGTAAAAGCTACTTTTCTTGATCACTAAAATAAGATTAGAAAATTCAACCTTATTGCAAAGAACGTAAGGAGTAGAATTTCGGACTAAGTTGTCTGAGTAAAATGTGCGTTAGCTACCGTAGGCGACGGGTGCGATAACGCAGAATGGAGGAACATCGTAAAACATCATTAGCAAGATAAACCACCTAAAAGCAGCCTTTACGTAGGAGCGCAGGAAGTAAGCCGATATGCACAAGTTGATTAATGAATAATCTATAATTCAAAGACAGAGGTCAAGATGTCTATAAATTTTAAAAAGGAATGAGACCTCAAGTTAATGTAATGATGACTTTAAATTCACTCTTCAAAAAACTTCAAGATATTTAAAAAAACAGTAGCAAGTCAGTGTGTTTTGTTAGGCAAAAACATTTTCTTGGTAATTTTGTAATATTTTTTGTGAAACAGGCCATTAACACATTTAGTGCGTTACGACCACTATTTTGACGTATTCGCCTTTCCGCCAGCGCGGCAGCCCTCTGTCCCTGTTTTACGCTTGGTGCGGGGGCTATTTTTCTATGTTCCCATACGTGTATAAAAGAGATAGTGGTATTCCCATTTTTGTTGTTTCTAGTAGAACAATAATCTGCAAAAAAAATGTACGGCAAAATAATGGTCGTAACGCATAGAAAGGAAATTGTTTTCGTCTGGTGCGGTACGACCAGTATTTTGACGCACCCCCCCAGCCCCGCAACCACCCGCGCTGAGCCTTAGTTCGCACTAGTTCTGCTTGTAATATCGACACGCGTATCGATAAATTTTTGGAGGCTCGCGAGAACTAAATGATCGCGAAAAAAACTTGTCATTAAATCTTATATTGTACCTATGATCTCTGTGGTTAATATAAAAGTAAAATTGACAGGTGCCAAATTATAAAATCGCAATTGGTTAAATAAACGCTAAAAACAAAGAATTATATAATAATTACCTCAGATTATATTATTAATGATTGAAAGTAAACTAACGATTTTCATACTTTTTTCCTTAATTGATTATATTCTAGTTAAAAATATGTAACATCTTTTAGGTCTGAATAAAAAATATCGATAAAAATCATTTGTTGTTTAACTGTTTAGATCCCATCACTAGTATTTTTTCGCTTCTATGCTAAACGCCTAATATATGGTCGTAAATCAATGATTTCGAAAAATGCTTATATCTTCCAAAATATCCTTCAGAACCCTGTGCTACGGCAGTTGGGTATAAACAGGGATATGACCTAAAGGTTTGAAAAAGAAAATCTTTGGTACGATGAGTTTCCACGTCTGTGTAGGCCCTGGAAGTCAGGTCGTGGTGCGTCAAAATACTGGTCGTAACGCACTTCTGGCTTAGGTACGTACGACCAGTATTTGTTCGTAACGCAGTCGCGGCAAGTTCAGGTTTTTGTGCCAACGCACTTAAAGTGTTAAAGCATTTCTCGATAGAATCGTGTGATTCCAAAATAGTAATTTTTCTGACAGTCCGATCGTTTGTAAAACAAACATTATACAATAGCATTTTCGAGTAGGTGAATAAACGTACATGAAAAAACGTACAAACTCACAAACAAAAGGAGGCCGAATTTTGAAAACTTAATTTTACACCCGAATCAAAACTTCAACCCGTATTGTGTTGTAGTGGTGTTAACCAATTCTCTTTTGTTGCGACCCCGCCTACGCTTATTATCTGATGTTTTCATGGCATGTCATTTTTTATCAAAACAATAACCTTTTTTAGATACAGTCTTGTACCATCGCTCTCACGTGGGACCAAACCGAGTGAATTTGTCTCGACTAACAATCTAACGGATATAATTTACGAGAACATATAAATTAGAGAGGAAACACACGTTTTTCCTAGAAACATGAACAATAACTAGCATTGTAGGATATCATTAGATGATTCTTAGATGTACAAATGTACAAAATAGAGGGTAATTCTGTCATTGCAGTTGTTATTATCTAGATAGACTATAGACGTAAGGTAGACGTTTGCAACTTTCTATGTTTTTCAATATTACGTGTAGATTAGGAACTTGTGACACGACTTAGAAGTACTCGTAGCATCGGCATGGAAGCTTCAACCATTTTATAGCTTTTGAACTGAGCAGCATGTTTATTAATGACACGAATAACTTATTTTTGTTTAAGACATAGTAAGAGGTAAAATCCGTATCACAAAATTTACTTTCTTTTGTTTTGTATTTAGTTTTTAAAAGCCATATGTACCGGTGAAGTATTATACCTACGTATCATTTAACAACTCAACGCCGAACCGGCACTCGGGTGCCGCATAACAATAGATTTTTTATTGTGTCTAGTAATCCGGGGCTAGAAGGATTAAATAAAAAAAATAAGTCTTTAAAAAGTCGTGAGGCATAAGTTTTTTTACGAGAACGGATAAGACAATGCCCATGTAACGTTGCACTAATTCAGCCAACGTCTTAATAAAAACAACACGAAATTACTGTTATCCGTGACCAAGTCTCGCGACCCAAAGAAAAATAATGTCAGTATATCCACCCACATTGGTTATAAATTAATAGAATCTGCCCTCATCCTCGTGTCATATAATAATGGTTGATTGGGCTCGTGTGAGGTATTTTTTATTATTTTTGGGAAACGTTTCCTCGCGATCGTATCGCCTGCTAATTCACATCTGGGCAACGATGATTTATTACAGAAAGGGTAATAACAGGATTGACAAAATTCCCCAGTTGTTTGGCAATAAAATTGTTGTCTCCTTTGTTTTTTAGTAGGCGACTGAGATATCAAGTTTAATTCGATTTTGAGTGATACAATTAGAGCAAAAAATGTCTTTAAAACTCTACAATGGTAAGAAGGAACAAGGGTCAACATCTGAAATTATTTTTAGTATTCAATAATATAATAAAAATATTTTATCATGCAAATGGTTAATTATTTTTATACCAAAACAATCACAAATTCAAACAACGCATAAGTAGTGCTAATTATATTTATCTGGGTTTTTAAGGGAAAAATATTTTCTTGTCGTAGAGCAAGATGGTGCTCTGTGAAATAATATTAGGAAATTCATGATCGTGATTCTGACATTCTCACTAACCAACCTGTCTGCAGCATAGCATACTACACATAAAATTCATTAAAAATTAAGTCAAACAACCTATCATAGTTATAATTATTAATTAGCCTTAGTCTTATGACTTATTTTCATTTGAGGCGCTTTCAAAAATGTTTAGCTCAGATGGTTGTAAACGACTTTACTCATAAATATTGGACAAAATAATAATGTTTTTATAAACGGTCATTAATTGTCATGCGAATGCAATTTTGTGCTTGGTTTACATAATCGTTTTCATATAAAAAGCTTCCTGAATATTTTGAGGTTAATAAATATTTGATGCAAAGTATGTAACTGACAAGAACCTTCATTGATATTGAATTTTACCAGTTTTATTTTAAGAAATAAAATTTTCTTATGGTCAAGCCTCGATGATCTAGTGGTCAAGTACCTGGCCATAATCGGGGTTATGGGTTTAATCGCCGGTTCTATATAATATCACTCGAGATTGTGACTAATCCGCAATCGGCAAGCGTGGTGATCAACCCAGGTACCTACCCATCATTGAAGAAATTATATTTCCAGCAGTGTTGATATCAATTTAACAATACACTTTGCGCTCTCCATGATTTAATGTACACACTAAATAAGGTCAAAAAAGAGAAATGCTGATGTAATAAAAATTCGACTGAAGGGTGCTAGAAAAATTTCATTTGAAAATAATAAATGAGACAATAAAAATTGTGAACTACAGAATAATTACATATATACTTACGCTCCGCAATGGTATGAGTTTTTAAAAAAGAACTTACTTGAATTTATTGAACAATGTAACTAATTATGCCTAGATAATATTATGCCTATTACGAGTGATCAATACAATGAAAGATCTTTGTTTCATATCAGAACATCAATGGTCAGTTTTGCAACTTGTCTGATCATTTGTTCATCATGATGCCGTATTATTTTTAGGCTATTAAAAAATACAGCATTATTTATAGCTAATAGCAGATAAACTATCATGAACTTACCTGGCAGTGTTAAAACTTTTTCCACGCAAAGTTTAAAAGTGATTAAACTTTTTAACGAAAATGGGAAAGGGTAATTAAATTTTCCAGAATTATATTCAATAAATAATTTATTTTCACGTCTTATTGAGTCACTTACGTACTAAATTATTTACACACTACTGACTGATTTCTTAACAACTCGACTTAAACTATATATAATACATTATTTATCAGTGGTAATTTTGGTTTACTATCGTGGTGGCAATAGTAACCAATCAGCAAGAAGGATCTCGTTGATTGCTATCAATAGTACACATTTAGTACTTCAGACGTACTAAGACAACTTATACACAGAGGTTTCTTTCGTGTAAACAACGAAACTGCGATAAATACAAAAGCCTCGATTTACTTACAGGTAACAATGTACAGTCAAAAAGTTCTTCAAAAATGTCGAACTCTCACAATTCGCTGAATTAAACAGTATCAAGAAATTGACGCAAATCTTAAAATCTAAAATTTAAGGCACTATTGGTCTGACTAGATACACGAAAGTCTTTTCGTAGTTATTGGCAATAAATGCAAAACAAATAAATAATGCACAATTTCTCGGAGGGATTCGTCCATTACAATAGAGTTTGACATCGCTGCCTTATCTGTGGACAAAAGAAAAAACATATTAGAGAATAGAAAATTATAGTCTTAGAAATCCCTGACAGGAAAATTTACATGTTTGCTATTCCAATAAGACCAATGACAATAAATTATCTTGCTTTGAAACGTTTGTTTTGTAAGTTTTAAAGTTTAAATTTGTATTGTTAAAAGTTCTAAATTTTAAAGCGATTATAATAATACTTACATTATAGTTATTTCTGCTGCCACCACGATATTACATCTAGTAGTTCATCTTCATCCATTGACCCAAGGTGCTGCTGTGTTGATACCTCGTAGCGGTCAACAGCTGAGTAGGCCGATGACACGCCCGAGGAACACTCTGAAGGCGCAGGGGAATCAGGCTTTTCTGAACAGGGTGAGTTGCTATTGTAAAAAAATCCATCATCCATATCCATAGATGTCATTGGCTGGGATGTGTTACTGTTCGGGATATTTTCTCTATTTTCCTGATCACGAGTAATGCCCAACGCGGCATCGCTCTCATCTAACAACTGCTGCAGATATCTTATATACTCAACCACCATTCTTAATGTGTCAACTTTACTAAGCTTCTTCCCTGAACCGCGTCTAGCGCCGCCTGATAATGCGGCCACTACAGAAGCGGGCAGGTGACGGCGCAATGCGTTAAATCCGTCATTAACTTGTTTCACACGATTGCGTTCGCGAGCGTTGCGCCTCGCGATCGAAGCGGCCTGAGGTCCGGTGTAGGGGTTGGTTCTGAAGTGTACTTTTTTCCTGTACTGAAGATTCGGCGGTGTGTCATGCGTGACGTAGTTTTTCTCCGGAGTAGGTGCAATCGGCACGTTCCGCTTGTCCATTGACGTCTTGGTTACGGTCGCGGAAGGGTAGCCGGACGACACGACGACGTAGTTCGTCTGACCTTGAACGAGTTGTATCTCTTGCAACATGTTTACGCGGGCGGCGCGCGACCGGTCGGCGCGGCGAGCTCGGAAGCACTGGCTGGGAAAGCTTCGTGGGAGCTTGTGGGAACGCGCGGGCGGCGGCAGCGGAGGTTTGCGCACAAGTGAGCCGCCTCGGCGCACGCGCACACGTTATATCACCTGCGCCGGCTGCAAAAAATATAAATTTTAAAATTCTCTTCCCCTATTATTTTCGATCATCCCTTCCCCTTATACGTGCGGGCTCGTACCTGGCGTAGCGGCTAGGGAGCGCGGCACGGGCGGGGGGTGGCCTACGCGTGCCTAGTTTTTTCAACTGACCACTGAATACTTTGTTACGGGCTTACTTTTGATATAAAACGCAACTAGATTGATCGCAAGTAAAGAATGTTTATATTTTTTTTTAATCTTAAAGAGGTAGAGAGATAATGTCACATAATCGCCCTATCGATTTCGGAACACTTTGAATAAATCAATCGTATTAAGAATCCACATCAGCGTTATCTGCACCGAAGTATCTTATTAAGTGGCGAGTGAAGGAATTTCTCATAAAAGCAGTCAAACCCGGCGGATAAAAGTCGCACCACTGTTTATCGAACTTTTATCAGTAAAGTACGCTGACATTTACATTAATGAAATTCAGTCTTCCAGAAATTTAAGCTCATGTCAGGTTTTTGATCATAATATTGTAAAGATATTTTAGTATGCAAGTCCAGTTTGGTTATAGGGGTTTTATAAATACCGATATTTAAATATAAGGATTGTGTTCTTACTGACCCTGAGTAGTACTTACTCGTATTAAACCTGATAAGGTTTAGTAACTACGGATAAACTACCTATACCAATCAATAAAATAAGTTAGTGTACTCTTAGTTTAGTTGACTGTTTACAGTAGTGCCGATTGATTTTAATGCGAAATGAGCCACGCTTGATCATTAATTCTTTTCGAAGATGAAAATGGTGCAGTAGTTACGCTGCGCGTAGGTTCAAACATCAAAGGTTTTGGTTTCAATTCGTGAATTTACATTCATTACGAAATAATAAAAAAACTGGATGTCAAATAAAATGTCAAATAGTATCTAATATTGTTACAGGTACCTACGCTGATTTTGACACCATTTATACAAATATATTTTAACTTTAAATTCAATTCCAAAGGCTTTCGTAGTGAAAGCAGGTAATATTATTTTATTCGGTAAGTACATGTAAAAAAAAAAAAAAAAAAAAAAAAAAAAAAAAAAAAAAAAAAAAAAAAAAAAAAAAAAAAAAAAAAAGGGTACCGGTGTAGACGTTAAATTTGAGCTCTCCCTGTTTTTTCAAAATTTTTATTTAAATAAACATATATTTCTGTGTTTAATGTTTGCATAAGTTTCTAATACCTGCCGGCTACATTACATTTAACTCCATTATCAAAACCAAGGCACATAACAACAATGGAAGCATCACTAAAACAGTCGCTTGAGGAAGTGAAGCAGGTGTGTTTGGCGAGGATGGCTGAATTTCAGACTAGTCTGGACAAGGCTGGAGCATCTGCAACACCGTCTCCGAGCACACTCTCGTCCCTCGCTGCTGACTTCGGGTCTTTCAAGAAGTTTGTCTGTGCAACGCTGAGTGGTATCCAGGCCCAGGTCGAGTTGATTGCTCAGGAGTGTGACAGGCTGGAGATGCAGACACGTCGCAAGATTCTCCTGGTGCATGGGGTTCCTGAGGTCACAGGGGAAGACACTGCGAAGGTTCTCCAGGATGTGCTGCGTAAACGCTTGAAGGTGCCTCTTAGCTGTGACGATTTAAGCCGCACTCAGCGTATGGGCCAATCACATCCTAATAAACCACGGCCAATACTTGTAAAATTTAGAAGTGTTGATACTCGTGATAACTTGTGGTTTAAAAAGACTGCACTGAAGGGCTCCGGTATCACTATTTCTGAGTTTTTAACAAAAACTCGTCACAACATCTTTATGGAGGCGCGTAAGCGGGTTGGTGTTTCTCGCTGCTGGACCAGGAGTGGTGTCGTCGTGGTCTCCGGGGCGGATGGCAAGCAGCACCGCATAACCTCCATCAGCGAACTTGACAAGGTTGCTACTTTGCAAGGCGCAGGTGCCCGTTCTGCAGTGGCGGACAATGCGGACGTACGCCGGGATGCTGCGGTCAGTGGGAGGTCTAGGCGTACTCGCAAATAAGGTCTTGCTCCTAGCGCGATAGTATTACTATTATTATCGAGTATTTGTTGTTACCTTAACTAATTTTTTCCAATCTTTTAATGTTTACTTGTACCTTCTTTCCGTTTTTATTTCTCGTGTGATGTTACCCTCTATTATGAATTGTTTTGTACTTCTTTGTGTTCGTAAAAGTTAAATAATTTGTGTTGTCGTAATTTGATGTAGTAATCTGACATTGACATTTAGTTGAGCCGGCCGTCTGTCACTCACTGTCGGAATTTTTGCGTTTTGTTTTGGCTGTTGCGCTGAGAGCAGAGACAACATTACACTTTATTTTTAAAATTTTGTTCATAGTTTGACTATTTTGTAACTTTTACTTTTTTTTTAAGTCTCATCTCTCAGGTAATAATTTTCATAGATTTAGTACATACATACTTATATTTTTGATAATTTTAAAGCTACATATTTTGTGTTTGTTTAATTTTCTCTTGTTTGCTGTGTTTTGTTTACTTGTTTCTTTTTTCAGCTGGCGGGTAGAGGAGACTGTATACATAACTAGTTTAATTTTTATTATTATTATTGTTAATTATTTTTATTTATTTAATTTTTATATATTGTATTTTTATTTATTATTTTAATGGATTCGCATAGTGGCGCCTCTGACCAGAGTGACCATTTTCAATCTTTCTCATCTTCCATAAACGACAGCTTTCACTCAACTTATTTATCACTATCTGATGTCCTTTCTAACACATTTTCTGATGTGCCTCATAACTTTAACATTGTCCATATTAACGCCCAGAGTATTCCAGCGCATTTTCCGGACATGGTGACCGCCTTTGATAACAAGAATATTCACGCTATTCTTGTGTCTGAAACTTGGCTTAACCCATGTCTCCCTTCTTTATCCTTTTCTCTTCCGGGATTCCAACTTGTAAGAAATGATCGTGTTATCCGGACCGGAGGTGGTATTGCAATATATATTCGATCCCATATCCCTTTTTCTCTAGTCAATGTTTCTCCTCCTACATCTTCATCAGAAGTAGCACAGCATCTTTTTATTGAACTTACTCTTTCCCATTGTAAAATTCTTCTCGGTGTCTTTTACAGTCCTTCTCTAAGGGTAGATTACTTTCTTACTCTGGAGAAGTTGCTGGAGGACCTGACTCCCCTTTACGCTCATACTTTGCTAATGGGAGACTTTAATACGTGCCTTCTGAAAAATGACTCTCGTTCTTCTCGCTTCAAATCCATTATAGATGCTAGCAACCTCAATATTCTGCCTCTTGATGCTACACACTATTCTCCTAACTGCTCCCCTTCTCTGTTGGATTTGATCATTGTTTCATCTACTGATCATGTCGCTAAGCATGGTCAATGTAATGCTGAGGCTTTTTCATATCATGATTTGCTTTACTTGTCCTACAAGGTCCGACCTCCCAAATTCAAGGCGAAAGTGGTTTTGAACGCAATTTTGGTGGCATGAACATTGATGAGATGCGGCGGGATGCAATCGACATGGATTGGACTACTATTACTAATGCGAGTTCTATTGATGAGAAGGTTGATATTTTTAATTCCTTAGTAATTCAACTTTACGACAAGCATGCACCCGTTCGGCCTGTTAGGATGAAGCATTTTCCTGCACCTTGGCTTACGGATGAATTAAAGGCACTGCGTGATAAAAAACATGCTGCAAAATCTCGGTTTAAAGTGGACCCGTCCGATAGGAATCGCGAAAAGTATAAGTTGATTAGGAATCGCTGCAATAGGTTGTGTAGGGATGCCCAAAGACGCTACATTCACGAATCTGTAGAAAATGAAAATCCAGCCAAAATCTGGAAATTTCTTAAGTCGCTTGGAATTGGTAAGACATCTCACAATGCTTTTCCTAAAGATATCAATATCGACCAGTTAAATAAACATTTTACTTCCTCGTCTACCATTGATGGTACTTTAAAAACCAGAACACTAAATCATCTTTCATCTCTTCCAATTCCAGACTCCTCATCTTTTGTCTTTGATCAGCTAACCGATTGTGATGTTAAGAAGAACATTTTAGCTATTGCCTCAAACGCTGTCGGTAGTGACAGCGTTAGCCGTAAGATGATCACTCCTCTCCTAGACATTTTGAATCCTATCATTACCCATATCCTAAATTACTCCTTGTCCTCGAGCATCTTTCCAACTGCTTGGAAATATGCTCAAATCATTCCACTCCCTAAAAAGGCCAATCCTTCGTCCTTTTCCGACTACCGTCCTATATCTATACTGCCATTCCTATCCAAAGTGCTAGAGCGCGTTGTTCATCAACAGCTCAGCTCATTCCTATCCAGAAATAGCCTCCTGAACCCGTTTCAATCTGGTTTCCGTCGTGGTCATAGCACGGTAACGGCCTTAGTTAAGATCACTGACGACATCCGCCTTGCTATGGACAGTAGACGTCTTACGGTGTTGGCTTTACTGGACTTCAGTAATGCCTTCAACGTTGTAGACTTTGACATCCTGCTTGGCCTGTTACGCACTCTTAACATATCTCCAACGGTAGTTGACTGGTTTCATAGTTATTTGCTTGGACGCCGGCAGCGTATTCGTGTTGATGACTCCTTTTCCTCTTGGAATGATATTGTTGCCGGGGTTCCTCAGGGTGGCGTCTTGTCTCCTCTACTTTTTTCAACTTTTATTAATAGTATCACTCATGATCTCTCTTCTTCCTACCACCTATATGCAGATGACCTGCAACTTTACTCTAGTGGCGATCTTAAAGAGCTTCCAGGTGTTATTGGGGTCCTGAATGCGGACTTGACAAGAATCGTAAACTGGAGCAACTCGTTTGGGCTCAGGGTGAACCCCCAAAAAACACAAGTCATAATACTTGGTGGGTCACGTCAAATCACAAGGTTTGATTGGGGTTCTTTACCACCAATTGTGCTTGACGGTGTCCAGATAGCCTTAAGCCGAGTGGTTAAAAACCTTGGGGTACATATGGATAGTACTTTGTCATGGGATATGCAAGTCAAGGAGGTTAGCAGGAGAATGTTTGCTTCAGCAAGTTCAATCAATAGACTTCGCAACTTTTTACCTATACCCACCAAAATTGTTCTAGTGCAGGCTCTTTTACTGCCTTTGCTCGATTACGCTGACTGTTGCTATATGGACCTTTGTGAAGCGTCTCTTAACAAGCTAGAGCGATTACAAAACTTTTGCATACGTATTATCTTCGGTCTACGTAAATACGATCACGTTTCTCAATATCGTGCTCAGCTTGGCTGGCTTCCGATACGACGTCGTCGTGATTTGCATGCTCTTAGCTTACTATTCTCCATTCTTTTTAACCCTCTATCTCCTCCCTATCTTAAAGAGCGGTTTAAATTCTTGCAATCCACCAAGGGTCCTGAACAGCGTTCATCTCGGAAGTTGCATCTAGTTTGTCCTCCACACTCCACTGAGTTCTACTCTCAATCTTTCACTATTCAATCTATTCGTCTTTGGAATTCTCTTCCCCTTTCTATTCGTGAATCTCGGACTCTTCCCATTTTCAAAGCTCGCGTTAAAACTTACTTCCTTTCCCTCCCCTAATCTTCTGCTTGAGTGATGTCATTTTCATGGTCTTTTTTGGTTAGTTGTTTCTTTTGCGTGATATCCATGAATCTGTTATATTAATATGTATTGTATTTATTTTAAATTATGTATGTGTATTAATATGTTTATGTATATATATATATAGTATTTATATTTATAGATAGTGTTAGTAGTATGTATATATTTTGTTTTATTTATATAAGAAGTTTGGAGTCAAATTTTGTTTATTAAAATTTTAGTTCTTATTTTTTGCACTGCCCTTTATCTTGTTCTAATTATTTTTATCATACTTTCCTCTATCCAAAGGTTGACTGGAAGAGATCGCTTGAAGCGATAAGTCCGCCTGTGTTGTGCAGTTCATTTATGTTACTTGTTTTTCTTTGTCAAATTTGTGGTGCAATAAAGAATATCTATCTATCTATCTATGTATGTTGAAATTATATACCTAATTAAATAAAATTAAAGTAATGTCCCCACAGTTATGTCAGAGCCAGGCGCCTTCCTTATCACAGATTTACACTTACAAACGAACAAAATACCTTACTTTAAACACGAATTTTTCGACTTCCACATCAAGCATGCCTAGCATTACTATGAGAAGGAGTACAAAATTATTATACTTTCCAATGTTAATGATGTGAGACACATTTCTTTGGCGAAGGTATTCCGTGGCCGGCGATGGTCGCGCCGCTTCGACATGGCGTCTCTCAAACGCATCAATTAAATCTAACAAGCGTGGATTGCATTTTTTACTGATATCAGTGTTTTGGTGATCCTTGGGAGGGTTATAAAATGGAATTCTGAACCCTTTTTTCAGACGTGTTTAGATGATATTGAGTTAAACAATTTTATACATGTGACTTCATGTGCTTCCTTTCTGTTATCCAATAGGAACTGAGCGAGCGTACCAACTTTTTATTTAGAAATGAAAACTTAAGGTCTAGTCTAAGTTTGCCCCTTAATCATAGCATCATTAGCAAATGTGGGAGCCAGTACACTTGAAATCAAAGGCTCGAAGATCAGATGAGCCTACCTGCAGTCTGGCAGCAAATTGAACGACGCTTTGAGGTGAAGCGTCCCTCAATGGAATAGGCCGCAGTGGCCGCTTACCATCAGGTGCCTGTCTGCCAACTGAACTAGTATGAGAAAAAACACGTTGGTCGACTGCTTTTTTTGGCTTGGTTCCTGCAATAGTAATCTAATTACTAAAAAAGCTTAGCTTTAGAAATATTGTATATCCAATTATGTACAGAACGCTCCTATTATAACAGCGATTTGCACTTATCCATTTTCATTATACACTGCGCCGTGATCAAAGTCAGCGGCTAAAACCCAATGCTCGCGTGCGTTAAATAACAACCGTTTCATTTGTTTTCCATTTACTAATTGAATCAAAACGGTGTTCCAAATGGCATTTCTTTCCATCTTTTACCAGTAGTCTATGGGAATAGCTTAAGCGTTATTATCACATTTGTGAATCAACTTCATTGCACATAATAACACTTATTGTGGTAAAGTATCTTTTTGTCGAGGGCTTCTCAATGAAAATTCAGGGTATACGATATTTATCACTTCTTTTTGCTGCAATCGATTCTTGGTTTCTGCGGATTTTTTATATCTGAAAAAAATACAATCAATTGTAGGTCTCATTATTAGCTGTGACATTTTGTCAATTGTTTCAAAATTATGGAAAGCGTATTATTGACACATATTAAAAAGCACCCGAGCTTTGCCGTGGAATTACTTGGTTGCAACAGACTATTTTGTATATGAATATTAAATAAAAAACTCTTAGACACATTTGTTAATAAGATCAGTTATTTAATATTGTCCCTTGGTAGAA
This sequence comes from Mecyna flavalis, assembly GCA_949319885.1. Taxonomy (NCBI): domain Eukaryota; kingdom Metazoa; phylum Arthropoda; class Insecta; order Lepidoptera; family Crambidae; genus Mecyna; species Mecyna flavalis. The sequence continues at coordinate 8,894,234 of OX439431.1, read as the reverse complement.
GTACAATGGATCAAAAGTGGAGATTGTTTTTTTTATACTACTTAGATCAGTTGGCAGACAGGCACGCAGCCCACCTGATGGTAAGCGGCCACTGCGGCCTATTCCATTGAGGGACACTTCACCAGGAAGCGTCGCTCAGTGTGCTGCCAGACTGTAAGCTCATCTGATCTTCGAGCCTTTGATTTCAAGTGTACTGGCTCCCACATTAATAATTATGAGTCACTCAGTAAATTTAATGTTTGACGACTCATAACAGAAGCCTAACATGATTTAGATTTTGAATATAAAATGAAATAATATCTAATCCAACACACCTAAATTTACTAGTTTGGGACTAAACTAATTTTTTGCAAGGTTCTAACACATCTTTACTAATATTATAAAGAGGAAAGATTTGATTGTTTGTTTGTATTGAATAGGTTTCGAAAATACTGAACCGATTTGAATAATTCTTTCACTGTTCGAAAGCTACACTATCCCCGGTGAACATAGGGTATTTTTTATCCCGGAAATATGTGGGAAAGTGGGAATATTTGAAAAAAGAAATTACTTGATAACTATAAAGACTGCGTAGATAGATAGTCAAGATGAATGAAGAAACGTCCGAATAGCAACGACCTTTTCAAAGAATACCTAGCCGGAAGTGTCACAGAAAACGCCAGGAAAAGACCTTCAGAAAAATTCGAAACGCTACATATGTAAAAGAAAAACAAAACTGGACAAAACTCTTAATTTACTTTTTTTACTGTCAAACTTTTGTGGCAATATTGCCAGTGCTACTTTTTAATAACAAAACAACCACGAAGGTAACATAAAATTAATAAACCAAGCAGGTTAATATAAGTTTTTAAAAATTTAATGCTGACTTAATTATACAGAAAAATCTATACGCCATTAAAGAAAAAAAAAATTAATTACTTTTTATTGCTGTCAAATTTCAGAAGCACTGTTGCCAGTGCCTCTTTAAAATAAAGAAGGTCAACGTCTTTTCAAAACTCCTTCCTCCTTCCTTTTACAAAAAGATTTGCTTTTTATTGCTGTCAAATTATTCGTAGCTCTTGCCAGTTACATTGAAAAAACCAAGCAGGTTATTGTGCAAATTTTTCATTTGATGCTGGCTAGATTCTTCAGAAAAAAATCAAAACGCCATTAAAGGAAAAAGAAACAATTATTTTCTTTTTATTACTGTCAAAATAGAAATTATGCTGCTAGCGTTTTTAATGATCCAAAAAAGGTTGCATGTTAAGAAAATAAAGTTTTTATTTTAGGAAGATTTAAGATTTTTTTTTAATTTTCAAAGCATATTGCCTGCTTAATGGCGATATTAATTCAAATACATAAAAAAAATCAATTTGTCCAGGTATCAGGCGGTACTCGAACCCACGTCCCTCGCTATCCGGGCGAGTGCACTACCAACTATGCTACCGAGATATGGTTCCTTTAGTTTTTTTGTCATGGGTAGGTACGTACTTCAACATAATATTACTATTTTGATTTGACAAGTTATATTTTGTCACCATAATAGGTATACAGATACTCACCAGTATATCGTCCGTATTCCCTGATAATGTATTTGCCGCTCTGCAGCGTGAGAGAACAGCGACTTGACGCTGTGTGCCGCGTGCCCACCACCTGAGGGAATCATCATTAACTAATATGAAAAAGAGGGAAGATTTAATTGTCTGTTTGTTTGTTTGTATGAATAGGCTCGAACACTGAACCGAATTGAAAAATTCTTCCATTGTTGTACTTTTTATCTCGGAAATGTGGGGGAAGGAGGGGACATTTGAAAAAAGAAATTACCAGCGCGGCGCGGGTGAAACCGCGGAGGTGGCCGCTAGTCCGTAATACACAGTCCACAGCTCACTAATATAAAATGCACAATATCTTTAAACATCAAGAGATCATTATTAAATTGCAAGCACTTAACTATGTACATTCTGAGAAGGGTTAGTTAGTTCCATTTTAAAATGTTTATTATTTTTAATCCCTTCATTTTTGAACTCAGCTTTTTGGGGTTCACTTATCAAATATTAGATTTAAATTAGCTTCAGTAACGAGGTTCACATTACTAGTTCGCTTCGTCATCTTGGGGTGCAACCCCGTGATTTAACTCCGGATGTAACCTGCGGGGAAGTGTTAATGGGTTCCGTAAATTGCATATATTTTTTCCTGTTACGATTGAGCGTAATCGATGGATTAGGGCGGTCCCGTTATGGGGCCATGGGTTAATAAGGGGAGGTTAAATGAAACAATGAAGCTAAGGGTGGGTAATAGTACGTGTAATTTTAAAATCCGAATGGTTCGTTGCGTGCAAAGTTCAAAGTGTAATATTGCGAGATCTTTTTTTTATTCTTTAAAATCTCACTGTTTTAGGTAACTGCATAAAACTTTTTGAGTAATAAAATATCTTTGACACATTTACTATTAAAATATCTCATTGTCTGTGACTTACCTGTTTCTAAAGTAGAAGAATAAAATAGAGTCATAAGCAATAGTTAGTACCTACTCATCAATGTGGCGATGACTTGATTCCAATGATTGGGGCTTTGCCCTGCAGTGGGACATGAAATAGGTTAAAACTATTATTTTTATAATTTTAAAGCATTTTGGCTGCATAATGGCGATATTAATATAAATATATTAGAAAAAATTCAATTTCAGGCGGGATTCCAAATTCAAAGTAGGTAGATATTTTAAAAGTTAAATTACGTGTTAAACTTCTCAGTAATAGGTATGTCCCGAAGCAGACATGAATAAAAAGTGCGATCATTTATAACTTACAAATAAATCATACAATAAAATAACAATAAGTCTATACATTAACAAGAATAGGGGTTAATCGCAAATGACAATCTTCAATAGATCCAAATGAGGCGATCTTTTACACCTACAAAGGCTTAAATAACTTGTTAAAAGTCGATTTATAGCATTAGTTAAGGTCCAATAAGACAAGTTTGATCCATTGTTGAGGCTTCATGTACCACCCACGTTTTCTTTGTATGCCATTATGTTTATTTTTATCTGAACAAATTCTATAATAACTTATGAAGTGTTTATCGTCGAGTATTCTTGTTAAGTTTATTATAAAAGCAAATTAAAGTATGTGAGAATGGAAGGGTTTGTTACTGATATACAAAAAAACTAAAGAACGAATATAGATTAATATTATTCGTCAGAATAAAAAATAAGCAACTTTTTAGTCACGCACTTCATTTCTGTAACGGAAAAGTTTAAGTGGGAAATATTATTTACCTTGACTCCTAAAGTACCAAGGAATGCTAGCATGCTAAACTTTATAGGGAAGTACCAACCGAATTAGGAATTTTAGATTACTATAAATTTCTTATTTAATAGTTTAATAATTAGAAAGAAGAAAGAAAAGAAAGAAAAAACATTTATTAGCCATCATAATATCGGCTGTTACATAAATGGCTACAATTAAAACATTACACAATAAAAAAATAAAAAAATACAGGTACTAAGTAGGTATGTAACCAATAGATTTATAAAAATAATGGCAGATGGCCAATTGGATCCGCCTCAGCTTGAGCTGCCACGTCATTGGTTACAATGTCGCGACAGCGCTGGTATTCTGGCGGAGCCAGAGTGACTTTTTATAAAATTTAAATTAATAAACTAATACAATAACAAAACAAAATTCAAACCACAAAACATAACATACATACTACAAAAACTAAAACCAAAAGAAAATTAAAGTAAACATGAGCCTAAAAAACACACAAAAAAAAAAAAGAAGAAGTACAGAAAAACCCACGAGAAAAACAAAAACAAACAATGAAACGGGAACATTAAACATAGTAGCACCATAGACTAATAGTTACGTACAGACCGACAAACCTATCCGTTCCGGTGGCGGCGTTGCTACTGTCTATTTAAAACTGTCATTAAATATCGTTTTTGCATTGCATTTCACGTAGTTCCAATTTTGGCCACCGGAACAGACAAGTTTGTAGGTCTGTAGATAATTTAATTTCATGCATAGCACAAAGTCACAAACCGTGCAGAGCCAAGAAAAAAGAAAAACAAGAAATAATTAAAATAACAACATGACATTGACACTTGACACTGACAATAAACACAGCGGAAATTATTTTAAAGTACCGGCATTAAAATTTGATAAAAATGGCAAATGACGTGGCAATGGCAGCCACGTGTGTAAAAATGGTGACGTGGAGGAGCACGTATACTTCGACAGGCCTAAACTTGGGATGCAAGGAGAGAAAAAGATTACGGCACATACGCAGACACAGGCAGGCGCCGGGACGGCCCGACCAAACTAAAGTTTGACATGATGGACCTGAAAGTGAGTTCAGTAGTTGTCTGCTGTGCTGAGATCAGATATTCCTTTAGCTTTTTCTTAAAAGTATAAACTGTTTGCAGATCATGCAACGGCGGCGGCAGGTCGTTCCAGCACCTCGAAGCTGCGTATCGGAAAGAGCCTCTAAAGGCTGTAGTTCGGTGCGAAGCAGTCAAAAAGGTTTTTGTGCATTTCCTCTTAGTAAACCTGCTATGAGTCTGTGCCCAAATCAATTTCTCAAAGAGGTAATGTGACTTCCCTGTCCTAGTGACTCCAAACATAAGCGTAGCCAGATGCAGTTTCCTTCTCGCCTCCATGTTCAGCGATCGCGAAGCATTTAAAAAGGGGGTGATATGTGACTGTGGGGGTACATGGAAGCAAAAACGGGCACAAGCATTCTGAACCCGCTGTATAAGCTTGCTTGTTTTAGTTAACAGACATGGTCCATACATAGTATCACAATAATTAAATTTAGATAGCACAAGAGACTCACACAATAGTACTCTCAGATCTACGTTTAAATATGGCCTTATCTTATAAAGTAATTTTAATCTATAGAAACAACTGCGGGCACACTCGGCAATGTGGTTATGAAATCTTAAGCTGCTATCGAAGATGACTCCCAGATTCCTGACCTTGTTCACGCGCTCAATAGCTTCCCCATCTATACAAAGCGTAAGTGAAGCATTATTGAGTTTTTTTATTTGTCTCTCTGTTCCCACTAGTAAAAACTTTGTTTTTTTGGGATTTAATAAAAGACAGTTTGATGTAGACCAAGCAGCAATCCTATCCAGGTCCTCATTCACTCTTGATACGGCATTGATATGATCAGAGGGCGGGAAGGAGTAGAATAGCTGTAGGTCATCAGCGTATAAATGGTATTGACAATGAACAATACTGCTTATAATATCCGCACTGTACAAAATAAAGAGAATAGGTCCCAAAATGGAACCCTGAGGCATACCACGTGTCACGAACTGTGGAGATGAACGAAGCCTGGACCCATCTGCTCCCGTAACCTCAACACACTGCCGCCGTTGCTGGAGATAACTGTGAAACCATTTTATTGCTCTTTCATCGATTCCATAATAGGCCAGCTTCGACAGCAACAACGGAATATTTATGGAGTCAAAAGCACGTGAGAAGTCGAGGAGTAATAGTATATTAAGCAGACCCCGGTCTTGTGCCCCCAGCAGACCATCCACAACATCTGCCAGTGCAGTTGCCGTACCATGACCCCTTCGAAATCCTGACTGCCGTGGAGGTAGTATGCTATTTTCCTCAAGGTATTTGGTTAATTGATTGCTAACAATTTTTTCCAAGACCTTTGAGATACATGGCAAAAGGCTAATGGGGCGAAGATCAGCTAATGTGTCAGGGTTGGTGGTTTTTGGCAGGGGTTTCACAATGGCAACTTTCCAACAGTCAGGGAAGCACCCTTCCTGTATGGATCGGTTAATCATGGCAGTAATGGGACCCAGCGACTGCGGCAGAGTCAACATCAGCATGCTGAGAGACACTCCATCACTTCCCTGAGCATCAGACTTAAAACCTTTTATTACACTCAAAACTTCAGCCTCTGTGACAGTGTGCAGCGAGAAGCGGGCTGTACTAAACCTGTGATGTTCAAAAAATGTCAATTGTGACATTGTCACTTGGTCATTACCAGGTATTTTCAAGAAATGACTGTTTATCAGATCTGGGTTATTCAACTGTGATGGCAGGTCAACAGCACATCTCTTGTCAGGCACTAAAGTTTGTTTGAGGTTCTGCCACAGCTTTTTCGAGTTTTTTATATTTTTATTAATATGACTACGGAAATAACACCTCTTCTCACTTTCAATGGCCTTCAGTACAGTCCGCTTCATACTCTTATAGCATTCTTTTGCGGCTACAGTCTTTTGTGTTTTATATTTTGTGTGAAGTTTGTCCCTAAGTCGCATCATTTGTTTTATGGAGTCTGTAATCCAGGGGTGGGGGGGATGACTAAACTTGCCATGCCTTATCGGTGCATGTAGGTCAAATAGGCTTGTTATCCAGGTCGTGAACACTTCAGCTTGTTCATTAACACTGCCTAGTCGATAAAAGTGCTCCCAGTTGACACAATCCAAATCCCTGGTCAGCTGGTCCACCATAATATTTTTAAGTGGTCTGTAGGTTACCAGGCGGGGCAATGGCTTTTCATTTTTAATTGAAAATTGAGCTGATAACATTGCGTGTGCCCCCAGATCAGGACTATGTTTTACCACCACCTTGAGAACTGGTACATCCGTGCATATAACATCTATCAGAGTGGAAGATCTCTCGGTGAAATGGGTTGGTTCACTAATGACTTGTTTTAAGTTAATTGTATGAGTAAACTCCAAGAACAGCCGTCCTTTGTCACTACCGCAATCAAGGAGGTTGATATTAAAGTCCCCTGTCAATATCAGACCATCGTGCTTAGTGAACGAGGTTATAGACTCCGTAACGGCGTCGAAGAATTCGCCAACGTTTTGCCAGGGTGGTCTGTAAGCAGTTCCAATAATAATGACTTTGTTTTTTATACACACCTTTATCCACATTTGTTCGACATTGGGTGAGTTAGGATGTTTACATGTGTAAGCATTCAGACCCCGACGTACATAGAAGCCCACTCCCCCCCCACGGCCTCCCTTGATGTGACTTGGTCTAGGGTTATGACGCAGTACGTAGCCTGCCAGCTTGGGAGCCCTATCATCCTCTCCGGGCTTCAACCATGTCTCGTTCACCGCTAATACATCTGGGACCAAGTCCTGAACGGCCACCACAATCTCTTCATGCCGAGTGCCGAGTGATCCCGCATTGAAAAAGCAAACTGTAAGGTTTATTAAAGAATTTCTTATTAGATGTAGATTGCATACCACCAGCGAACTTAAATGACACATACCACATTAAATGTTATTTTACTGCAAGCAAAATTAGATAATTTTTATCGCCATTCTTGAAGAGTCTGCGACTTGGTGTCGCCTATAAAATATTCACGACAAAGATAATATTAAGAAAGTACCTAATAAGTAATTTAGTTTCAAAATTAAGTAATAAAGTAAAAAAACATAATGAAATTTGATTTATTTCTTACAAAAACAATTAGGTATTTTTTTATACCTAATCATAAATCATTTACCCTTTTTAATACACAAATTCCTTAATAAAACAGAATTATTATGATTAGACGCCTAAGTATGTACTCCTAGTTGTATCTACATATTATAAAAATCGAACTTGCATTTCTTACTGCGTTTCTGCCATAAATGTATTTTTTTACATAAACTCCCCAAGTGGTGTATCTGACATACTTTATACATGTTTTCCCAGACAATTACATGCTCATTAACTGTTTTCACACCACACGACATTACAACTCCGGACCCTCCCACATTGATATAAGTGCAGAAATAACCGCTCTCGAAGCCTCAATGAGTTTGATGCAATGACGTTCAATTAAAAAACTAGACTCCCAATCACGCTCAAATATTGTCCGAAGCAAAAGTCTGCCCACCCGACTATTGGGCAGAGTTTTCGTTTAGTTGTATACAATTGACATTAAACACTAACTGCCACGAGATAAGGTGTTAATTTGAACGAATGTGTTAATGTCATCAGTGTCAACGCCGCTCGGACGTTTTTTGAGGAATTTTTCTTAGAGATTGGGTGTCTAGTTGTATATTGAACGTCATTGGTTTGATGCGATCTAGTCTAAGATCCGAACTAAGGTCGATCTTCACCGAGTTGATAATAGAATGAAACTTATTTTATTATGAATTTAGCATATTAGAAAACATATTAAAAATGGGTTGCCTAAAAAAATCCTGGACCGAGTATGTTTAATTGTATTTTAAAAATTTCTTTTTAACAAAATCCCAATTTTTTGCAGACAACCATATATCAACGTGTTCATAATAAAACAGCGCTTATGATTATATTTAAAAAAATATATTTTCCAATTAGGTGAAATTAACTGGTATCGACACATACGTGTTTATACCTGACAACCTAGTAGTCCCCCCACGTAAATAATAGAAAACCCAACGGCTGCACATTCTATACGTTTTGTACGTTAAGTCAGGACATAATTTTCTTATTATCTTGTTATTGCAAAATTTTGTTTAAAATCATTAAAAAAAAAAGAAAAATTGGTCGGTCCAGGATTTTTTTAGGCAACCCATTTTTAATATGTTTTCTAATATGCTAAATTCATGATAAAATAAGTTTCATTCTATTATCAACTCGGTGAAGATCGACCTTAGTTCGGATCTTCTACTAATCATTCCCTCTCGCAATGTTGTCATAACAGATGTCAGTTACTGCGCCCCCTACTGAGCAATTAGGTAAAACAATTTTGTTATAGCACGTTATAACAATTACATTTATTTACGCGTGAGATATTTTTTTTTGTATTTTAAGATGAAATCAATTGTAAAGTAATGAATTGCAATTTGTTTGAGGTTTGGATGGTGTAGAGTGTTTTTTTATGTATATTATTTGAGTAGTGTATTAGTAATAAAGTTATTTCAAGTTTTTTAAGTTACCTACCTACGTGGAATAGTGCCCAAACTCAAGCTCGTAAGTTCGACTTTGTGTATTTCCTATAGTGGATTAGACTACAGTCGCAATATTGGCAGCATTGCCTACGCTTTGTAAATCTGTCAAAAAACAGATTGAATGTATTGAAAAACAATAGTACCAATATAGCGGCTAAAGGACTTCTTATTGTGAACGATCTGTACATTAGCCGTTAAGAAATCTCCATGCCTTTCTGACAACTGATTTTAAGTAGCATAATTTTAAAACGCGCCTATTTTCCGTCATGACTGTCACGAAACAATGATGGTGCTATGAAAAATCTAACTCTATCTATGTTACTAAAATAATGGTTTCAAATAATTCTGAAAATAGATATCATCATTTTTTTTATTTTGATGTTCCCAACGGAAATTGAGTGACATTTACGTCAAACAATTACTTGCTGCAAATAAAACAATTAGGGTAAACAAATAGAGATGAGACACGCATGGGATCCAGGGGCCCTGGGGTCATGCTGATTATGGGAATGTCATCATCTGGACGTCACGCTTCACTGGTGTGGGATCATTGGGACGGTTTGCTGTCAAACGCATACTGTGGATAAAGCAAAACTGTTTGTGTTTAAATCAAATGTGAATTGAGTTTGAAACGGATAAATATTTTTCAGTTATTATTATTATTTAAAATAACAAATAAATGTTTGTATTCGCCCAGATTTGAACTAGTAAAATTAAACGTAATTACTTATGCAACGATGTTTTTTTATTAATTTGAGGTTGTCACTTGTTTTTATTTCATGACGACAAGTAACCAGGAGACTCAAAAAAGGATTTCGTGTTATACTCGTATGTAAAGTACCTCCATTGGAAAAGATGTAACTAGCTAAAAAACAAGAAGTTGAATCAAAGGGCTGCTGCTTGCCAACATCTTTTATTAAAAAATATAAACCGTGGGTAACACAACATGGTAGCCCACTTTTCATTCACATCACCACCACACATCGATGCCATATAAAAATTATTCTAGTCTATTAATCACACAAGTAAAGCACGCCGACACGTTCACACAATAGAACTACCTGATGATATCCAATATGGTTTGATTAACGACTTGTTGAGTGACTCCCATTGATCGCGACGTCAAAGAGTTATCGTATTAAGTATTAATAAAGGATGTTTTACATTTCACCTCAAGCGTGGTCGGTTCCGATAAAGGCAGAGATTCATAAAGCGCATTCCGAATGAGCCAGTAATATATCGATGCGGTGATTTGCGGTTTCCTTTAACTGTTTGTGTACATATGCGCCTTAATTGATTAAAAAGTCATATATTCAAATCGTAAATTAAATACTAAAGCATCAGCAGCGGTTGCATAGCATTCGAGAGCGTTGGTCTTTAAATAAGTTTTGATTGGCCTAATAAAAAGTAATGTAACATTATAAGTGCCTGGAGCATTATGGGTCTGTACACCTTTAATTGTGTGAAAAATTTTCAGAGCATAAAATCTCAGTGAATTTATCGACTTGATTTTATTAATATTGTCTTGCTGCAATTAATATTGCAGACTCCTTGTCAGCGAATGAGTTAAAATTATTTATATTCAATTGATTTATCACGTTATCATCTTTAATATTGTATCATTTCGAAATAAAGCCTAGTCACTCTTTTGTTTCAGTTTGATTGTAGGTGTGAATAAAAATTCATATGAACCAACTCTTCCCTAAGTTTTAGATGTTATTCCGAATGCAAATGCATTGTCACGGCCTCTTGTAAAACAGTCAAAGACTATCTGATCTGACTATGAATTAAATTTTTGAATGATTTTTCGATAGTGGATCTTACTGCTAAGAATATAAGGATGAAGTTGTCGAAAATGAATAATTTTGCGCGGACGTCGTCGGCGTCTACGACTGACGGCGAACGTCGGTTCTGAGTTTGGACATTGTGACGTCACGCGTCGCCGAGATGCATGCGACACGACACCCTGACACCGATTGTGCTCGAGATACGATTCGCCGTGATTCGATTTCGCATTGTGACCAATCGGGATTGTCGCTGATCGACATTCAAATTTCGAGATAATAACGTTTGTTTGTGGTACTTGATGAATGTGCGGGATTTTAGAAATTCAATGCTTCGGTGGTTGCATTGCTTATCCAACTTTTCAGCATTCGTAATTTCGAAATGTTTTTATTTGTCACCATTAATTTTATTTTAAACCCCATGTCTTCCTTTCTTTAACTGAATTCTCTCTAGTGATCGATGATGAATTATTTCAGCAAAAAAATATTAAAGTTTTACATACATACCTTATTCAGTTTCGCATCCAGTTTAAGGAGTTGGTTTGGAAAGAATTGTTTTCATTTGTTGCAAAGTAAAGACTTCATCCAAGTATGTTTTAGATTCGCTAGGAATGAGTTTTTTAACAAAACTTCTTTTCGTAAATAATAGACCACGAGAAAAATTCTTTACTTCCAGTGGACAAAGGCAGAGAGATTGATTGATTTATTAATTAAACTTAAAATAAAATTAATGAATAGAAAGTTCATTTGCGCCTGACAATAACTAGTAGGTACCTTACATTGATCTGTCGATTCTTTCGGAATACAAAAATGTTACAATAAAAATATCGTAAGGTCATCCATTGGGCCATTTATTTGTGTGCCTATTCTATTGAGAGGAATGTCACAAATGCTATTATTAGGTCTTCAGCGCGACTGATTTATTCTTCGATTGTACTGTCACAATTTAATTTTGTTATCAGGGATACCTACACTTAACTTGCGCAATAAACTTATAGTAAGTCACAATTGAGGTATTGGAGTCTTCAGTTACGAACTTCGATACTTTGTAAAATTGCGTTGACTACCTATTTAAATAAAACATTCCGGACTATAAATATTTATGAAAATTGTGTCTACTGGGATGGATAGGTAACATATATTTAAAAGCTGTACAAAAAGTAATAGGCCTAAGTAATTATTGTGAAGAAATAACTACTAACAGGAAAACAAAGCTTCAACTTTGGTCTACTATCTATATTTGGTAAGAAATATCTTAAACATCATTTCACTTAAATATATAATGTTAAAGACCAGTTCTTCTTTTAAAATCTTAAGCGTTAGCTAAATAAAATAGAACTATTAATGAGAATGCTTGTCTCATTTAGAGCGTCGTATTTCAATCATCCCTTAGACTTTTGTAAGACAGTAAATAACCCTAGTTTAAAAATTGGGCTTGTTTGCCGACAAACAAGGTGATTCGTTTATTAGTTTACAACGTCTCGTTTACGGAGGAGATAAGATAGGCCTAAGTATATAATTAGTATTGTTGTTGTGTTTAATATAGGTGCCTTTTGCATGTATTGTTACGTAGGTACACAATAAAAAAAATTGGACTCAAAATTAACCGAGTTACCTCTACAATTTTATTGTATTTAAATTTAGAATTATTGTGATGGTCACCCTAGAAGTCAGACGTCAAAACGTCAGCTGATATAAATTTATTGTATTTTTAATAGAAAATAAGTGCTGAAATATAATGTTTTACGTATATTTAGTGAAATAAGTGGACAAATATCCAGGATAAGTGTTATCAGCCCAATACCTATTGAATAAACAAGTTTTGTAAAGCGACTTGTTTTCCACCGGCCGGCTGTCAAAGTGTACAACAAGATCAACTTTAAATCGACAACGGATTTTCCGGGGGAGTATTGCTTTCATATATTACGCCTCTTTTACTTAAACGAAACGAACTACTACGAAATTAAAATAGATAGTTTCTATTAAAGTAATTAATTACATACAGACTTCCCTTGTAGGTTATTTTTTAATGCAAGTTTGTTTACTTCCACTATAAATTATTTGTCAATTAAATTCTAATACATACACTTCTTGTAATTATAACTTTTGCTAAAACGTTTTAAAAGTGATTACTTATTGGAAATACTAGCTTATATTCTGAAAGTAAAATAAGAAAAATATCTACCCTACACAGCCTGGCAAAAAGGGAAAAGTTGCTTTAAAGTTTCATTTTCTGTTTCTAGCATGAGCACTGGTGCAACATCTTCAAAGATGATGACTAGGAGGGCCACTGCGGCAGACCTAGAATTAAAATTAAGACGTTCCCTCGAAGAACTCAAAAAACTAAAAGAGGAAAATAGTCAGCTCCTAAGGGAACGTGATGAAAATGAAGACGAGTCCCTGAAGATCATCACAAATAACACCCAGCTGAAATGCGAACTGGCTGAACTGCATGCCAAACTAATGGACACACTGACTCAACGGGACCAGCTGCTTGCAACAGTTGGAAACTTTGACCAGTGCATGGACACTTATGAGCAGGCCCTGAGACGCATTCAGGAGCTGGAGGTGGAACTGCGTGATGCAAATTATATCATAAGTACACATAAAGAAAACCAGAAATCCCAAGAGGCATTACATACCCACAACCTGTATGAGGAGTTGATGGAGTCCCCGGGAGGCAAGGAATTCTTTCAGTCTGAAGACACAAGCCCTGGCAAGTATAACCCTAAATTTAAAAGCAAAACTAAATTTAAGAAATATATTAACATCAGTAGGTACATTAGAAAGACACAAAAAATGATTAAACAACAAAAATGTTTTCTCACCAACATAAAACTAAGAAAACAACGTAGGGACCTTATTGATACCATTGAAATTTATAGTAGAAAATTAGATGAGAGTAGACTGAGGTATGAGTGTGAAACACACGAGTTGCAAGCTGACATCCTGAGGGTACGGAAGTCACTTGAGATCATCACCCATAAATATAATTCTGCCCAGACAGAAATTAGCGAACACATCTGTGCTGCAAATAGTTTTTTGGATGAGTGTAGCTGCAACAACACTGCAGGTCCAGTGCATGCGCTCAGTACCACTGATGATAAACCAAAACCACTTTTATTAGATAGTATTGTTAAGTCTGATCAAACAGATGACTGTTTATCTCATGACATAAATGAAAATTTATTTATGTTCTCAGATAGGATTGGGGTTGGTTATGGGACGCTTTTAAACAAAAAAATTAATTGTCCTGTAACTAATTACTGTATGCCAGATGCTTCACTTAATCAAATAATTGATCAAGTGAAGTCAAATAATTATAATAAAAATTCGATTATATTATTGATGATGGGAAATGGCCTGAATAATAGTAAAAAAGATATTATTAATAGTTTCTCAGTCTTATTAGAGTTAAATGTCAAAAGAGTGATACTGTGTGCTTTTCCCTATAGTAATCATTATACATCTGCTCAAAATAACCGTATTCATATGCTGAATACCACTATTTATAACTTGACACATAGTCACAGCGACAAATTTTTATTTTTTGACATGAATATATTTATTCATCAAAAGTTTACTTTGACTGGCAAAGCATTTTGTTTGCCTACTAAAATTAGAAATGAATTGGCTACTTTGGTAGCATTTAATATTAATAATATTTTAAAAGAAAGTTTGGATTTTTCTCCAAATAATTTAAATTATATTATAAGACAATAGAGGAAAAATACTCTAGCTGCTTAGAGACAAAGGAAAAACCCAGTATATTTAATATTATACACCAAAATATACAGGGTTTTTCTGGCAAAGAATTAGAATTAGAACTATTTCTAAATGAAAGGAATGTGCATGTATTGTGTGTGACAGAACATTGGTTAAAACAACATGAGCTTATTATTAATATAGAAAATTATAAAATTAGCAGTTCCTTTACAAGAGACAAGGCTATTAGAGGCGGTTCTCTTATTTTAATTAAAAATCATATTAGATCTAAGGATCGCAAAGATATAGTGTCGCTCTCATTAGAACGTACCATTGAGATTGCATGTACAGAGTTAGAGCAGCATATTGTTATTTGTGTGTATAGACCTCCTTCTGCAAGCTACACTGAATTTGAGTCTTCCATGGAAGAAGTGCTACGGAAAGTATGCACCTCAAATAAGAAAATTGTTATATGTGGAGACTTTAATATTAACATCTTAGATAATTCACAAGTTTCTACAAGGTTCTTAAACATTTTTCAATCTTTTAATTTACACAAACTTTTTGAGGAACCAACTCGAGTTACACCCACTACAGCAACCTGCATAGATAATATTTTTTGTAATTGTGTAGTTCTTGAAAAATCCATTATTAATTTTATTAACTCTGATCATAGTGGACAGTTAGCTGTACTGGAGCATTATCATGCCCCCACTACATCAAGCTTTGTTTGCAGGCCAATAACTAAAAATAGGGTTGAGAGATTTAAGGAAAATATAAATGACAAGCTGTCCAGGATGCCTTTGGATGCAAGTAATGCTAATGATTTATATCAAAGTCTTTTCAATATTATAGAAAGGGAGTTTAATAGAGTTTTTACAAAAAAAACTATCAACTCTAACAGCTCTAAGACTAAATTTAGTGACTGGGCAACTGATGGTATTTTCAAGAGTAGAAGGAAGCTATATGAATTATATTCTTTAAAAGCTTCCTCAAATGACCCGGAATTCATAGAATATGTTCGAACCTATTCCAAATTATTCAAAAAAGTGTGTGCAATAGCGAAATCTAATTATTTAAAGAAAAAAATTATACAGGCCACTAATAAAAGTAAAGCTGTATGGAATATTATCAATAAAGAAACTTGTAAAAATACAAAACAAGACCACAAGTTCTCGCTTAATATAAATGGGTCTAGAATTGAATCTGAAGTTGGGGTAGCAAATGGATTTGAATCATTCTTCGCTAATATTCCAGTCACTATCACAAGCAGTATAAACTCAAATGAGGGTCTCGCCTGCTCACTCCTAAAGTCGAATGTTGGCAAATGTAATTGTATTTTTAAATTTACTCATGTTAGTTCTGACACCATCATTAAAACTTTTAAAGATCTAAACATAAAAAAAACTGAAGATCTATGGGGTATTTCAACAAATATTATCAAAAACATCATTGTACCTATTGCGCCTTACTTAGCAATAATATTTAATAAATGTGTTGATGATGGTGATTTCCCGAATTTAATGAAATATAGTAAAGTAATTCCACTATTTAAATCCGGCGATAAAAGTGACCCCACGAACTTTCGGCCGATTTCGATACTTCCAGCACTTAGTAAAATTTTTGAGAAGCTTATATTCACTCAGCTTTTATCTCATTTTAAAATAAACGATTTATTTCATAATAAGCAATATGGATTCACAAAAGGTAAATCTACAACTGATGCCGGAGCCTCATTGCTAAAACATATTTTCGATGCATGGGAGAGCAAGCGGGATGCTCTAGGCATCTTTTGCGACTTATCTAAAGCATTTGATTGCATTAGTCACCAGTTACTGCTAATGAAGCTGCAGCACTATGGTATATCGGGGAATTCTTTGAGTTTGTTGCAATCATTTCTATCCGACAGAGTACAAAAAGTTCATATAAATGGCACAACTTCTTCTGGGGCTCCTTTGTTCATGGGAGTGCCCCAGGGTTCGATATTGGGTCCATTGCTCTTTTTGATATATATAAATGATCTTCCCTATTTTATGCAAAATCTATGTGAGGTAGTTTTATTCGCAGATGACACATCATTAATTTTTAAAATTGATAGAAAGATAAATAATTTTGACTTCGTGAATAATGCCCTCTCGCAAGCACAACATTGGTTTACAGTAAATAATTTACCATTGAATACCAAAAAAACTAAATGTGTTAAGTTCACGATGCCAAATGTAGGACGGAAGATCTGTAGTGTCAAGATAAATGATGAACTCATCGAAGTGGTTACTTCAACGGTGTTTCTCGGAATCACCTTAGATGCAAAATTGCAATGGGGACCACATATCAGAGCCTTGGCGGGTAGACTTAGTTCAGCCGCCTATGCAGTAAGGAAAATAAGGAGTCTGACTGATGTTAATACGGCAAGACTAGTTTATTTTAGCTTCTTCCATAGTGTGATGTCTTATGGCTTACTCTTATGGGGGTCAGCTGCTGACATTCAAACGATATTTGTATTGCAAAAAAGGGCAATACGGGCCATATATGGCCTAAAGCCACGAGACTCCTTAAGAGAACTATTTAAAAGTATTAACATCTTGACATTACCTTCTCAATTTATATTAGAGTGTGTTATGTATATTCGTAAGAATATTGATCTCTTCTCAAAGAAATCTGATTGCCACAATCTAAATACCAGAAACAGACACAAGCTTGCCATTCCTAACACTAGGCTTCACAAGATTGGCAATTCTTTTGTAGGTTTAAGTGTAAATTTTTTTAATAAACTACCAAAGAGTATCTCTGAGTTGCCCATACAAAACTTTAAAACAAAGGTCAGAAATATATTAGTAAAAAAGGGTTACTACAATATAAACGACTTTTTGGCGGACAGAAATCTGAGCCCAAACTGATAGTGCTGCTCCTCTGCATTGGATGATAATCACCTCAGAACAATCTGACTGCTGATCTATCTCCGACCGACTTTTCTTTTGTTTTTTGTCTTTGCTTTTCTTTTTCGACAGGTGCCGTTCGCGTCATGGAGCTGAAAACACACAAGGTGGGACACAAGAGAAAAAGGGACCGGCGACGTTTTAATAAGAATACCTCAACGACAAGGAAGCTTGGACTTGCGCCTTTGCATTGTATAGAATCCCGATAGTATCAACAATGTTAACTTTGCTATACAGTAACACATTAAATGTTATAATTCAGTAAAATTAAATTTATTTTTTCATTCAAAGAATCCTGAAGAGTCTGTAACCTTGGCGGTCATGCTCGCTAAAATGTGCTTGGGGTGGTGGCGTTATGTGTCGGGTGGTTACATTCCCTCTAATATGGTTGAGTGAAATTATGGCTGGCACATACGTCATACTTGTGCTGCAGGTGCCACCTTTGGGCACTGGTCTTCCAGGGCTCACGGATTTTTCAAGATTATAGTCTCATTCTTATACTTTATACTGTATGGCTTGGTATTCTAAAACTAATCAGTAATTGTAACAAACAAATTGTAAACAAACATGGCGATGAAAAAGAGTAACTGTCGAGTTTCTTGCCGGTTCTTCTCGGCAGATGACTGCATTCCGATACCGGTGGTAGAGTCACTCTGTAATTGACGATTCATAAATACTTGATACAAGTTTACATGAATAAAGAATATTTTGATTTTGATTTTGATTTTGAAAATAAAATGAAGAAAATATGTTAGTAGCCAGAAAATTATATCATTATTAAGAATTTAGGATCAACTTATTTTTTAACTTCTTAAATATGTTTTGAACCAATCATATTCGTTATTGGAAATTGGTCTGTATGCAGCTAAATACAATGAACCTTTTTTATTTTTTAATCTGTTATTTATACACAGGATAACAAATAAGATTAGATTATCAGATTAGAAAATAAAAGCTGGCTTAGATTTCAGTCTATATCTAATTAAAATAAAAGCGATTCACCTCTCCGGTTAAATATAACCAAGTAGGACGTGTACTGCACATGCACAAAGGAGTATGCAAGCACAGGTGCATTCTTTATGCCCTTTCTCTTGTAGCGCAGGTCAGCAATTTACACATTCTGAGTTAATGTGCTTTCAATTGGTTTACTACCAACTGCGCCACTTTAGCCACAAAAAGAAATGAACCACAAAAATGGTTCTACAATTTTAGACAACTCCCGTTACCTACTCGCGAAGGGGGGTCCTTATAAATTAATTTACAAATTAGCTCTGGTAACGATTAAGTAATCAAACCTATATGGAGGCTTTATGATCGTACATCAGCTACTTACCAGAATATTTTTGATATGCAAAAATATAATTGAAGTGGACCCTTGTATCGCTTAATATGCCCAATCGAGTCACAACGATCGCCGCAAAATTCTCGTTAATAAAATGTTTCGTGGAGTACCGTTGAATCACAGATTGGGAAAAAGCAGTGAAGAATAACCCAGAAATACTATAGTGATTTTGAAACTAATTAATAGTTGTTTCATAAATAAATAGCGCTGACAAAATAAAAAAATGGATTTGCCGCCTAACAAAAAAACATGGAAGAATAAGGAATGAACTTTAATTATAACAAAATCAAATGTCATCTTCATTCACTTTCGCCACTTTCTCCATCTAGCATCGAAAACGTATTTTATGTGTACGTAAGAAATATTTTTACTCGTTTCATTAAATTAATTTAAAATTAAAAAATAAAACCACTTTAGCAAAAGGAATTAGTGTTAACGCTGCATAGTCGCACCATACCACGCTAAGTTTACCATTTGTGTCGTACTGTAACTTTCTTATCTTCGCTACACTGTGATCGAAGAGAGGCGCGTGGCCCGCGCGCGCCAGTCTGGGATGAGTTTGTTCGCTTAAACCATACCTTAATTACGGCAAGGCGTTATCGAGTAAGAATGTGCACACGCGACATTGGTATTAATTTTAATGAAAGAAGTGTGCGCCTGGACGGCACCTGCCTGAGTGGTCGCTGACTGAAAACTACGCGACAGGGAATGGTGTGGAGTTACAGTGTGCGGAGGGTTTTTAATGCAACATTGTATGGTTGTATATTTTTTATATTAAAAATATATATACGGTTATTGACAGGTAGTAATTGTGAACTGCGTGATAAGCAATTTTCTTAAACCGCTTCTGTAAGCCCACATTCTTTATTGTCGGTAAATAAGCCCAATTTCAAAGGGTTTATTTATTGTCTTATAAGTCTAGAGGATGATTTAAATATGAAATTAAAGGTATTCTTAATAAAGTTAATTTAAATGGAGTTTAAAAGTTGTCACATATTTATGAGTATGTATTTAAGCATACATTAAACCTTTCAGTTGTTCTATTATAGTAACTGTAACGTGAAGTATGAATTAAATGAAAAAATATCCAAAACGAAAATATTTGTTCAGTAGCTCGACTCCATGGAATTCAAAACTTTATATCAGAAAAAAATTACCATTTTGTGCAAAAGAAAACCTGCTGTAAGCTCTACATCTAGAGTTGTATTTTCCTTGCGCCATTTACTTCATCGGCTTGTACGGTTAAGGAGTTTAAGTAGCCATAATTAATTTTTTATATTACTGTGTTGCACTAAATTATAATATTCTTAATACAAACCTGTATAAAACTGACAGTTGTCCATACGAATCGGAATCTTGGAAATCCACGCTTACACATTATAATTAAGCAATTAAAAATGGAAGCATCTGCCCGTTACATATTTTTGATTATGTGTGTTATTGATAATATTTGGTAATCGTACATACATAAGTGTTACTCGGCGCCGCGGCGTTGTAATAAAACATTTGTGCACAATTATCAAAGTACATCTTATGTTAAGAATAGTATACGTTGGGGGTTTACAAATTGTGCAGTGAGGCCTTTGCCCTGCATGACATTAAATAGTCTGATATATTTTTTTAAGTATTTATTCAGTCTCAATTAGTGTTGACATTCATAAGGATTTCTTAAAGCTTTGTTACATGTACTGTACAAGTCACTCACAATGGCACAAACATAGAAAGAAAACCTGTACCGTATCTTTTTCTTTTCGAATTGGATTGTAACTAAAATAAACTTGAATAAGACAAAAAAGGTGAAAACAAAGTTTTCTAAATGAATCATAGGATGAACTTAAAACTATACATTCTTTTTGTAAGGATGTTATATGTAAACTCATAGGTAAGTGCCCCCATTAACCGTTATGCATGAATACCTAAGATTAGTATCGACGAAATTTATTGACAAATATAAATATTATTAGAAAAATCACTAAGCAAAAGTATGGTTAAGGAGGGCGTAAATTATGCTAGGGGCAGGTGTCACAACGCATCTGCGCGTACGCACCGACCAGTATGCCCTACTCCTTACTATTTCTAGGAATTAGAAAAAGAAAACATGACGAACCAAAACAAGTTCCATGGAAATTTATTGAAAATTCAAGATTAACGTTATGCTCGTACTGGTTCGCAATGCAATGTAGTCTTACAGTAATTGATAGTGAGAGTACTAATGCTACCAAGTAATATAATATTATTACTATTTAATACATTAGACGTTCGGTGCTTTGAAGGCATAAAGAAAACGCATATGATAAAATTATATTATTTAATAAACAAGGTACGACGTTTATGTGAGGGACATAAAATCGTGCATTTTGTATGCATTCTCATTATGATGTGGGATGAAAGTTATTAAATGACTTATTAACTGTTTTAGAATCTTATTATCTACATTTAAATGCTTAAAGTAGTGAGACAATATCATATAGCTGCCCGGTTGATAGGACATGTTGAATAGATTTTTTTTTGGAATTGAGATACATACTAAAAGTAAATTTGTGTTATGGAGTATTAACATTTAATACACACACCTTACATTTGACCGATAAAACATAACTATGAGGGCCAGGCTCAGTTAATGTCCTCCTAGCTCCCAAATCTCAGCTAAGGCGGCCAAACTTTACAATCAATTACAGCGCGCAAATGTGTGCGCGGCATTTTACACTATACCAACTTCCAGACTCGGCTTTGTCTAAGTATTTCCCAAACCAAACCCGATCACAAATGGGGATTGATTTGGTCTGGTGTGGCCATCTATTGAAAGAGTCACTAACTAGCCTCTGCATCACGAAGACAGTTTCTATGTATGTAATGGACTCTTCTCAGCGTTTCATAAATTATACATATACTGAAATTACATATGCATAAAAAATATTTAAATTTTTTTAAATACTAGGCAAGCATGAATGGTTGTCGACTTAAAAAATATTACAAACATTCTGTTACTTGCCTGAGCCAGTAATAGAATTTTATCGCCGTGAAAGCAAAACAAAAGTAAAACTTAAAGACAAAACACCATCGGCCAGCGTGTTTAGCGCGTTGATTGTCGCAATGAAAAATTTGATAGCTGCAATATCATCAAAACTCTAATTACGATCGACATTTCAAAATTGCCACGATTCATTTAAAACATGCCTTCTTCGCGTAAGTGCTCGCGACAGGTTAATTTCAAGAATAAATTGACGCTCTTCGCGACCGAGCACTTTTATGGGTCGCAGTCGCGTTTACGCGAGAAGGACCCGTAATAGAGGCTTAGCATAGTAGAAAGAGTAAAGAGTAGGCCATCTCCGGCCCAATTCGCGATATAATTACCTAAAACCATTGCTTGCCCCAGGGTTGTCACTTGTAGCTTTTTAATTCAGTGGTTCGTAAGAGCGGTATAGAAATGCCATAGCCTTGACTGGTGTACTGAGGAATGGATTGAGATTTTGTTTAACTCACATACAAGCCACGTGGGATGCGTTTGTATGAAGATAACGTACTTTGGGGTCTTTATACTATAGGCTTAGTGAGTCCTGGATGAGGACACAGCTGCCCACTGGGCGGGGACAACGGTTCCGAGCACGCTCTCTTGAATTTTTAGTGTCCATTTTTCATCTGTTATGCCATCAGTGCAAAATATCAATATTGTCGTCAGATTTTTTAATTGGACGAGCCTCTTAGAGCAGCTGCCGATGCTTAAGTCATAATGTTATTGGGTTTATTTTGCTGTAATTTGGTTTTAAACGGTGCCAGGCAGCAATTTTATGTACGTAGGGCGGATACATAGGTACAAAGCGCGTGCCACTATAGGAATAAGTTATTATAACAGGACAAAGATTGACACTTTCGATCCTTTCTTTATGTGTAGACAATTTACTTCTAAATAATTTTTTTTTTTTTTAAATTTGTCTGACAATTAATCAGGACCTAGTTCTTCTATTCGACAGCAATCGAAGTAAGGCAGGGTTCCTGATTATAAAATCAAGGGCATAAATCTTCTAGTAACATTCAGAGCACATACTAGCAAGGGCTTTAGCTAACAAAAACAACACGATATTTATAACTTTTTTTTTAAGTTTAGGAATTATCTAGACTTTACATTGTATGTTCAAAGGATAAACTCATGAACTATCAATAACTTAACCGTACAATTTAAACAAAACTCGCCTTGATGGCATCGAATAATTGATATTAACCCATTCCGATACCGCAGCGATAGTTAAACGGATTTAATGTTAGTGTGATCTTGATGCACAAGCTACCAAGGAAGAACTCAACTGTAAATGTGAAATACATTGAATGACCTCGAGCAGTACGATTACCGTAAACTTAGCGGCCGATCCAATAGAGATTGTACGACAAAACTTTCAACATGTGAATTAACAAGACCGTAAGAACATCATACTAAAATCTTGCTTTACTATAACCGACCTTATTTGCAAGAAAATAAAAAGCATTTTAAATTAACCAATCTTGTAGAAGATGTACTCGTGTTTGTTAAATCTTAAGGAGTAGGTTCGATATCGATCTCGATATACAGGGTTAAACGCGAACACAAGTGAACATATCTGTAACTACCGATTTTATCTCTTTTTTTGTTGAACTGTATTTACGATTTTGCATCTCTTGATTCTTAATTAATAAGTTTTTGTTCCTTTTGTACTGTTTTTGGAAATCTTTATTGGAACAAACCTAAGACAAATTATTCTTTGTTCGTAATACGTTGCTGGCTTTGTCGTATTGATATGCTATGGTAGGTACTATAAAGCTTCATCTGAATCCGTTCGCTAGTTGAGCGTGAGTAGCAAACATCCATCCATTAATCCTTACTATCTTATTATAATATTTGTAGGATAGTACCTAAGAGAGTTTAAAACAATGAACCCTAAAAATCAGAGGAGCATAAGTCATGCGGCCTGATATTTTTAATACGCAAGAATATTTTCCAGCTACTAGAAATAATTTTTATTTTTTAAAATTCTTATCCCGTACTAAATAAATAAAGCCTATATACCTTTATTAACCGGTACAACATAAAGTTTTCAAAGTCCTCTCTGTCATTTTATGTATTTAAAATTAGCTATGCGATGCAAATTTCTGTGCATCTTCATTTACATAAGCAACTGCTATAAATTATCTCCTTACATATGTAAAGTTGATTAAAAAGCCTTAACATACGTTCACGAACACATACCTCGTATGCGCGTACGCCGATAAACGTCTTGAGTATGGATTCGTGAATTTTAATTTTTTTATTAGTAACCCACAAATGTAATCGCTTAATGCAGCTGCATTCCTCAAGGTTTCCCTTTTGTTGCCACTTTGATGGATTGATACATATATTATTATTTTATTCCGAGCAACAACACGTCTAATAAACATGCGTGAGAATATAAGAATGAAGAATTTATTGCACGTTTATTTGTAAGTTGTAAGGTAAAATATAAATCACGGTCGCCTTTGATTGAAATGAGTCAGTGCTGGCGCCAAAATTGAACAATTGCTATTGGTACTCAATGTGTTGACACATAGCATGCGAAATAGCGGTTTAACATATTTTGCTGTTTTTTTAGTTTTATTTTTCGTTTTCTTTTTCCGCCAAAATGTTAGGTAATTACGACTATATAAATTTTGATAGTCTCTATTGGTCTATCAAAAGACACTCTACTTGGTAGATAGACTGACTAAAGTTAATTATCATTTCAAAGCTTTAAGTAGGTACTGAATCTAGAATTTAGCATTGTATAGATTTTTTGGTGCTTTTGTTTAGCTTATTCAGAAAAGAATTAATAATAACATTAAATACTTCACAACAATGGTCACAAGAAAAAAGAGAACATTAGCACTGAATTTCACCGCTTAGTTTTCGAAATGTAAGTTTAAATTTACATGCTCCATTTTAGACATATTGCAAATCAGTGAAATGGTTCGATTCCGTAGAAACAGTTCTACTTTCAAAACAGAGGCTGCTTTCTCTAGAACAATATTTTCTCACACAATGATTACTGCAGCAAACCCATAAGGTCAGTTGAAAGCGTCGGTTGCTTATCTAGATTAGACTTATGAAATTAAATGGCTCAATCCGTGCCCGGAGCAAAGCAAATAATGCCTTGCATTATCTTCAAGCTAACTCTAAATTATTTGTGCGATCGGATATTGTTCTAGTCTCCTTTGGAGCCCGACGGATTACTTGATATAATTTTCTCAAATATTGATTTATAAATCTAATATACATAACTTAAGGCATATTATGAATTTTGGGTTTTGCTATCGTTAGTGGCGTGTGGATGGGTTATCTTTCTTTTGTTGCAATAATTCCTTGACAAATAGTTAATTGATGTTTAAAAACAAACAACAACGACAAAATACTCGTATAAAACACGCCAATACTTCTCAACACATCTTTCTACAAATCATATGTTATACCGCCCACAATACGCAGAAATACGTGATAAATGTTATTTCACGACGCAAAGTTATCCAATCATTCTGTATTGTTAAACATTAAACACATATTTTTTTAATTCGATTCATTAAATGAAGCTGGAAATTATACGGGCATGCTCCAGTTCCATGCAATAATTTGCAATCACATGTTATTATTATGATTGTAAATTTTCCATATAGCAGCTGAGCTTCAGACGGATGCAAGTAGCCTAAATTAAAGAAGGCTCATTTTCGAAAAAATAAAAAGTAATGGTCAATAAAAAAGTTATGAACATCCAAAGAACAATCGAAGTGAATAAAAACACCCGCCCTTGTACGGGGGGTTGCGATCCTTGTATACTCATATCCCTTTTACTCTTTCATCAACATTAAATCACTCATGACCTTTAGACATAATATGCTCGATCTTTTGGTAGGGGAGTTTGTTTTCGGTCAGTTTATTTATTTATGTACATTACTTGTTTACAATGTATTATCATTTGGTACATCAAGAAACGCAAAAAGATTTTGAGTCTATTTGATGGTTGTGTTTGTGCGCAAAATATGATACGTTAAGTTATACATATAGTAGCGAGTATATAGTAGGATAATATATTTAGGGATTGTTGCTTTTTTGTTTTATTGTGTTTTAAAGTAATTGAATAAAACACATAGTACAGCAATAACAAAAAAAACATAAAATGTACAAAATATAGAAGTAGGTGTCAAAATGATGTCCTTTCAGTATTCAACAGTGTTAGACTAAACAGAGAAGTCATGAGAACTGGTATTCATCTGATGTCACTTAAGTAATGGATCTGAATGTATCACAGAGTTCCTTTTAATATGTACGTCAATGCATGTTATTATTAATTTATATTTATTTTAACAAAATAAAGGTTATTGAGTTGCGAATCCGAACGCAGGCAAACGCTTAAGGTGGTGATGTATCAGTTCGCGCAATGAAATATAAATCAGTTCAGCTCTATCGCTCTGCCCCTTGTGAGCTTTGTTCAACGGATACAATAATTTGCGGCCGAATAAAAACAATTAGCAGTTTAGTTGCACTTACCATTACGTAGATGGGAGATAAGAAAGCGTTGAATGCAGTTGGTGCAATACAATTAATAAAAGGCTATGCGAGCAATACAATTTTAAAGGTGTTTGTTGAGGTATGAAATATTGTTATTACAGTAGTCTCTGTTAATTGATACGTTTGTAATTCTAAAATTGCATTAGATACGTATGTAGTGAGATGTGTTGTTATGACTTATTAAAAAGATAGTAATAAATTTTATTTCGTTTGTACTTGATCGTTCATTATCAGATTTAATTGTACGAGACGGGTAAAACGCCTAAATATAATAATTTATTATTCAAAAATATTTTATAGTTAAGTTGAACATGATTATATGTGATTGCAAGAATGTGTGTTAGTATTGAACTAAGAGTTTCAGACCTATGATATAAAATGAATATACAATGATTCAATCAACGAAGGTTTCGTTCTAAAATACTTAAATAGGTACCAATACAAAGTCAAAACCTAAATATTTGTCCATTTAGATTGTCCTTATAAGTAAAAAGATTATAATGTATAATTAAAAACAAATCCCGATCAAAATATCAGCAACATTAGGTCCTTTCACTTTTCGATCCGTACCCTCGGGGTACACAAATGATAAACTATAAAACAAACGTCGCCCATCACATCGGGACTGAAATGCGAATTTTGATATCTCAATCTACGGCAGGTCAGAGAAGCCGCGGTCACGAAACCCTTCGGTGGTCACGAGCTGTGTATCGCTTGCCCGATTATTAATTATTATCGGGTGAACTTATTATGTATTAAAGGATGTGGACGCCGTATTGATAGTGAAGACCTTATTATGCCGAGGAATTAATTATTGTGCAAAAAATCGACAAACATTTAGTTTCGGCAATATAATTTTTTACAAATAATTTACTGTTCGTATTAACGTGATTACTCTGTTTACCGTACAATGGGTGTCACATATGAAGGTATTTTTAATAAATAAATTGACTAAAACTCCGTAAAAACATTTCCTAAAAAAAATTGAAGTCGAACAGAACAGTCGAAGAAGTAAAACATGGAAATCAAAGTCCAAAGCGTATAATAATAAAATCTAAAAGTCTGACCATTCCACAAAAATGTCTAACATGGTAACAATAAATTAATCTTCTGAAGAAGACACTAATAGTCCTTACAAACGCTGAGATAAACAATATCAGTATATAGAAACAGTATGTAAGCTATTTGCAATACATATTACAAATATTATGTACTTCCAGCTGTAATACTATAAACCCCCTGTTACTTTATTCTCAAATTCAGACACATCAGCTGATATAAGAGTTTACACAGAATAATAAAACAAGACAAGACGCGGACTATAATTACTGCCGGTCAGGCCAAAAGGTCCCACAGAGCGAGAACACCACCGGAGCGCCAAAATTAAATACAGGACACACTCGCTCAGGGCTCGGATGCGATAAATCAGTACATAAGTGAATCCCGGTCTGCACTTGATGCAGCGATGTAACGTCCGACACTCACAGATTTTTACTTTTAAATCTTTTTCTTTTAATCGTCACAAATATTTTAGTGGCCAGGTTTACCTATACTTATTACTGTATTACATAATTACCTTGTACATACTGTACGTAATGTACGAGTATGACCAACATTATTTTAATATGGTCACTGGCTAGTTGGTGCATTTGGTAGTTACCCTGCTCCTGTGCCAGGTGCGTGGGTTCGTATTCCACCCTGGACGAACATTTGTGTTTATTTTGTTAGCCATTATACAAATTCTGAATCTGGATTCTTTAGTATCAGATCAATGTACGTCATGTTGTCAAATATACAATTTATTATATTCTTTCTTTCCTTTAATTTTTTATTAAGTTTTCGTTTAATTACTTAATACCACTTTTCATACTTATTTATCATCCATCAAAATCATATTACCATTATGTCAATCGATCAAAGCAAGGACCAGTTTATATCGTGATTCCTTATATTACTGCGTAAGAATGGTTTTGAATCGAACCAATAAATAAAATTAGCGGGCTCATTCACACGTTCCCAAGACACTAATTTTTAAGACAGGAAACAAATTTACTACACACGAGAACATGACTTTTTGACTCCAAATTAATTTTGGATGTCTTCAACAGGCACCATTCATACCATACACTGAACTTTGATTACCCTATTAGTTTGTAATAAGGTTTAAATTAGCTTGATATATATTTGTCGTTGTTTTTGATGAATTGGGTCAATGTGACCAATTCAACCTTAAAAATCCACGCAAGAAAGGACGTCCCTAGTCAAAAGTGGCGCCTCAACAGTTATTGCGGGGCTAAGAAAAACACCGGCTTGTTTTTGAGTTCCTTCGAAGTCGCGTAAAAAACAAATAAAATCAGGTTAGAACTAATGAGTGTGTAATTTCGTTAGGCGCGCAGGGTGGCTCTCGGCTGGCGGTCGCCACCCTCACCCGAAAGGGTAGTGCCATCATTAGACAATAGGAATACTACCGGGATAATTAACATTCGAGGTGCTCATTAAAGTGCTTTAATTATCTTGTGTCACGAATTTTATTTTTGGCTAGATTGGTTTTAGGTTCAATTGCATGAAGATGATGTTTTATAATGATAACAATGTCAATGACAATGACTATCGTACACTTACACTTATAGCTTACATTATTGTAATTTTCCGTTATCTTGGAATATCAATGAATAAGATTTTTTCATAATTTATAAAACTTATAAAAAAGGGCAATGTCTCTACATAGCACATATAAGTTTTAATATATTTAAAATAAAAACCAAAATATTTCCTAGGCCTTTGGTACATACCACATGGGATAAAAATAGTAGAATTCAATGACGTTACAGTATCTTGTATTCTATTTCCTTTGAATTATTACAAATACCATTATCTATGTACTCGCGCCTTACATGCTGACCGTATGTAAATAGTATGTAAACAAGGAAGTGGTTAGCAACGCGTGCCACGGTGCAGGGGTCACAACAAAGGGCCGCATTGAGATCTGCTCATCGGCAACACCTTCGCACCGCGTCCACCCACGCACGCGCCGATAACAAGTGAACACATCTGCCTGTTTGATCAAATGTGGAGCAAGTACCGTGAGCAGATATGTAGATCTGTAATTGCAAAGATTTGAAATGATTTCACTGTTCCAGAAGAAATTGCTTGTTAATTTCTCTGCCTTCTTCTTTTACATAAAATTCGCTTCATGAAGTTCTATTGCTAAACTAGCAATATGAGCTAAGGGATGGGCTGGTCAATAGCTACAAGGCTGGCACAAGCTCGTACTAATCGTGTATAAAGGGGAAACCGGGGGAGTTTAGTGAGTAGTGGATGCTTTTGTCTCGAGTCCCACACACGGCTGCATGTCTAGCTAGCCTGCGGTTATGGTGCACAAAAGCATTCTCTTCCAAAAAAATAAAAAAACGAGCCTGTTAATATCCCACTAAGGCATATATCATGATAATCAAGTCTTCGTACTAAATTATAATTACGGAATATATCTTGCCCGATAATCGGAAAAAGGTACCCAAGTTCACATCCAACCCCTAGACTAACGAGCACTGAACTGGAACCTAACAACTATTTACTTAACGTCCTCTTTTTCTCGGGAAGTGAGCCTGTGACTAAATAGAGAGTACATAGTTTTAGCATTCCTTGCAAAGATAATGAACTGATGAGCAGTCCTAAGAATCGCATAAATGTTATTCTGTTGTATAATATACATATATTCCTATAAAGTTCCATCTAAATCAGTGCTGTTTGCGTGAAAGAGTAACAAAATATGTCTTTGTATCTACCCACCCGTCATAAACTTTCGCATTTATAATACTACATACTAGGTTTATATATAAACTTTAGTTCAGTTGCAATTTTTAAAATACAAACCATTGATATTAAGTCAAGAGCAAATTAATAGGAAATACCAACCAAAGATATGTAAACAGGAACACAAAAGGTTTCACAAGAGAATATTACTCCGTTTATGACCTTAACAAGCCATCTTTAAATATTTGTTTAGCCGTAAGTGGTACACTAATTCAAAGGATCCCGATGTCATTACGGATCGTAGCCATTAATAGACCGTTTGGGAAGGATTTCAATTTACTTTATTATCTATTTATTTATGCGTAATCTTCACATGATGACCTATGGCTATTAGATAGAACAGCGACGTGAATGGAGGGGGAAAAAGACTACTATATTATGTATTGTTTTTAAAATGTATTATAAATATCAATAATTTTTATTGTATTAGAATGTAAAAAAGATAATTCTTTTTCAGATAATATTAAAAAAGATAATTCTTTTTCAGATAATATTATCTTGATTAACGATTCTAACAATATAACTATTTTATTCAGATAATAAATAAATCTTAAGATATTGCGATTTTAATGACGCGCCGCGTCAGCAATAAATCATTTTTTTATGATTTGACAGATAACTCCAAAGCGGCCATTTTGGCCTTTGGACAATTAAGAGGATATGTATATTGAAATAAATTTCTCGACTTTAAACGTTTCATTAATATCTACATCATCAGTTACAAAGCACATCTTATAACTGCTTTAAGAATACAATAATACTATCACAGCGAGTCCACAAATTTTATTGTTCCAAACCTAACAAATATTATAGGTGGTTACCTACTTAAAGCATTATGTTTATAGCCCGGAATCGCTAGCATTAAATGGATCTAATGACGAACGTTTATCTTAATTTCATGTTCCACAAAACGTTTGACGCGAACTTAATAGGTGTCTTTAGTTGACAAAAAAGGGGTTTTCGTTTTATTTTATGCCGCAACTTTAATTTTTAAGGTAAGTTATAAAAGTCAGAATTAATTTATGTGCTAAATTTCTATGTTGGGAGTTTGTTTTTTGATAACAATAAAACAAATGATGAATTTGATGAAATGGGCGTTATCTCCGTGATATGATACAGGAGTTGGATGCTATAAAAGGTTGTTGCCAGCTTACTTTTTACCAAGCGAAAAATGTTATTGAATCTCGGCTAAATTGAAAAATCCTTCAAAAACAAACAAAACACAAATGACCCTTGTGTTTTCATCCTTTCTAAATTAAATTTAGGCGTGATTAACTCACTCGAGGCGTTTTCTCTGTTCATCAATCAAACTGTGCTCACGAAGAGTGGAAACAGTGTTTACTTCCTAAGCTTTCTCTCTTTCTTACTAATTGCACTTACGTATGGTAAGAAAGGGAGGTAAGACCCTTGATTAGACAGTACATAGTTATAATTTTCAGAGTTCACGTGGGTGCGGTCGATGGCTGACTTCAGAAGCCTCGGTAATCAATTTTGTACACAAACGGAGGTTATTAATTATTTTTTTCCGCTAATGACCAAAAACAACATCTGCCGACAGGGTTGGTCGTTAACGAACGTGCCAAATTTTTATACGTTAGTGTGTAACCAATATATTTTGAGTACATGTTGAAACATGACAGTTACCTAAATACGCCGTACCTTGAATTTTGTATGTTAATTTTTTTATATAAAAATTAAAAACGTGTAACACATCTATGAAAATCAAAGGCTTGTTGTAATTAAGAATTTGTAGAATACAATAGCTCATTATTAATGTAATAAAATAAGAGGATTAGACACGAAGTAGCCCAGTTGTCAAGAAAAGTTTCCAGGCACAATCAAGACTTAAAACCTGATCTATATTGAAATCTCTACCTATGATAAATCTGTAAAGGGGTCAATGCTCTATTTTTATATTGTAGAGCTAAGTAACTAACTTAAATTACAACTACATTACTAGGGTATTTAATATTGTAATAACTATTTCTATTCAGGCAGAGCTGAACCAGAAAATAAACGCAAAACTTTGTGACTTTTCCAGTTAGTAAATTACTAAACTAACTAAGAAGACTGAAAAGTGTTTAAAAATCGAAGCCCCAGAATAAAAAAAACATAAATTTGCATTAACAGATGATATCTATAAAGCGCCATGGTGAGATGTTATCTTACATTGTAATGGGACCCTCATAAATTCTCTTGCATTCCAATACTGCAGTTTTATGATTTATAGAGGTGGAATCAAATTTTCTAGCTGTTAATCGCTACAGGTGTTCTAAAAAACTAAATTAGATTAATAAACAATGTAAATAACAGTTAAAAATGTATTAAAATATGGTGATGCAAATTATGTCCGACAGAACACTACAGGAATATCAACCCTAAAGAATATAATACCTACATATTTATATAGGCTTAAATCACATCTATGCCTAATTTAGTACCTATAAGTGTACTTTATAGTAAGTTTGTAATAAGTAGATCTACTGATATACTCATTTCAGTATCTACGAGTATGTATCAAAATATCTGTTCCATATTCTAGGTCCGCGCAGGGTTCAAAGCATCCCTTTTAAATTACAAATTATATTGCAGATCTTTGTATTCAAATACATACTTCAAGTTTCATCATACGCATTCGATAATAGTCGATACATTTAAGTCAATCTACATGTTTCGATTGAACTAAACATTTGAGATGGCGCGGATAAGCGAAACAGAACGGAGATTATTCGATTCTTCATACGATACTTACCCCGTTTTGTCAGACGTGGAACATTTCCTTAAATCAAACTGTGCCTGGAGAGTATCCCGTTTTGCATCCGTCCGTACATCAAGATTGCTATCGAAGATAGATTTACAAGAGCTGTCCTCGATGGGAGAGCGTTCCCCTTCCAATTGATGCGAGCGACTTATTTATTTATTTCAACTATGTTAAGGCTGGTTTTTCTGGTCACTCCTACGTCGAGGGTTAAATACTCATTACGAATATTGCGGCATAAATAAAGAGTCTTGAGAGTTTTGCGATCGACCCTCG
The DNA here is from genome assembly GCA_949319885.1 of Mecyna flavalis. Lineage (NCBI taxonomy): Eukaryota > Metazoa > Arthropoda > Insecta > Lepidoptera > Crambidae > Mecyna > Mecyna flavalis. The sequence continues at coordinate 8,861,194 of OX439431.1, read as the reverse complement.
AATTGCTGGATGACATCATTTAAAGTTTCGTGTAACATGTGGGGGCGGTTGACGATGTTTATACGCGAACATTTGCGTAAAATTAAGAGACGTACTTGAGACAACCAATCGTTTTCTCAGGCGTAGGTTTTATAGTTTAAAAGATTTACAAAAAAAGTGAAGCTGCTGTTAATTTCGATCTTAAAATAGATAGAGAATTGACTTTAGATTTAATCATAAGTGCTATTTTCATTCAATTCCATTTTTGAAATGAACTTAGGTTTCGGTTCCCGTATAAACTATTCATGAACATGTTTGGTGTTTTTTAAGTACAGTGTCTACTATAAAAATGTACTTAAGATAATAGTTATACAATCTTTTCTTAATTTGGAGCTAAAAAGAGGCAAGAAAATAATATCCATAAAGTAATATCCTCGTGAATTAGTCAATGTAATTATTATTAAACAGTATCTAATTTTCTCTGCTCTGGTTATATTATTGAAATGTGCCTTTAAAAAGAGTCGCTAGATATTACAAATCACTTCCCATGTACATTCGAAGCGGATGTCTCAATCTCGACCGAATCGATTTCATACCCAACACCTATTGACATGCATTTAAACCCGTGGAATTATCAAACAGCGTGCAGAAATAACCCTTTCGTTTTTAAGCCGAATCGAACAAAGACGCTTCCTGGTTCCGAATGGATCTCGCGCAGGAAGTCGATGGTTCATTACCCGGGCATTATGGGTACCATAATGCAAGTGCATTATGCGAAAGCCTTTACTTGCCGACAATGCCATTGAGATTTGGCTTATTATACGCGTTTGCGAATGACCAGTCAGTTATTAGTTCGTAGGCTTTCAATGGATATTGAATAATTAAATGCCGAGACGACGACCAAAAGGGGGTTTCTTAATGTAAATAAAAATAAAAACCTTTATAGGCCCAATTTGATCAAGTTGCCTTTAATTTCAAAAACCGTGATGAATTCGTGGGATCATGTAAAATTATATTTAGACCCAATGCTACAGTACTGCTTCTACTATGACTGACTACTAATACTAGACGTCCCACTCTAATCAAACTTCAAAGATATTCTGATTTAGGACAACTGATTTTTGACTTGTGTCGTAGATACCTGCAATATTTCGACACCCGAACCCCATCATTAGATGAACAACCAACACAACAGTTGCCGACCAAAACCACAATAAAACTAATGCAACCACCTTTCAGCACAGGACGTTTCAATCGCGAGCAATCTTAATTAAAACGAAGGGGCAACATCGTTCGTCTAGTTCTGTCGCACTTTTTGTCTTTGCTGACTAAATTATGTCTTTATAGTGACGCGTGGTTTTATCAGCGATCACCATCTCTTGATGGGACCCGGTCCAGTAATTTGTACCTGGCCTTATATTTCGAATGCGATTTGATCTGGGTCTCCTCTGATAGTATTTATATTGCATACTTGTGGTGTGGGATATACGGTGGTTTGGTTTGTCAAATATCGTAACAACTTTTATGTTATTTTATAAATGGAGTTTTGTTGAAACAATGGTTTCATAGATAGGATTTTTACACTCGTAAAAAAAGTATCAAACGTCTTTATTTGCACAAATTTACGCTAACTTCGGATTTTGTTTTGCTTCAATTACAAATCAGCTAGTAGATAATATTTTATTAAGCTGTTATTCATACCTCAAAAACAAAAAAAAAAACAAATACTGTTCAGTATAATAATTATGTCATTTTTTACGACTTAGACTCGAAATGTTTTAAGAAAGATCAATTTCAACATTACAGCAAATGCTCATATTAAAGCACTTTCTGTATAACAAAAATATTCCTGGATAATATAGGTAGTGTAGGTATAGGTATAAAAAATATAATGTGTATAAAGTCAAGATTTGCAACTAAAAAATATTAATTCATCGGTTACTTTCGCCTGCTGTCCTTTGCGCTCGTGTGTCTCAGTAATCCGAATACTGAATACAAATTATTTGGCTTCTTGAGGGTCGATATATTTTTAATGCCATGTCGATTGTTTTAGTCGGGTTCCGGAAGCGGCTCTCGTTTTGCTTTTGTGATTAATGTTTGTCTTTTACGGACTGATTGAGACTTCAATCTCCTTATGAAACTCTTCCAGAAGTCCTTTACGAATGAATGGGTTAGTCTGATAAATTAGTTTGGTTAATATTGTAATTTGTTTGTGGAACACCGTTTTATGTTTAGGTGAATGTGCCCTTTTAGCAGTATAATAATGTACATTAAAATTACCTACCTTTACTGGCGAAATAGAACCGAATGGTTTAGAATGGAACAAAGAATAAATTGTTTTTACATACAACGTTATATTATTATTTAAGAATTTGATAAAATAAATGTAACTAAAGTTTTCCATAAATTTTGTGATCTCTAATAGTCTTCTCAGAACAAGTAACAAAAATGAATAAATATGTAAGTACTAAATAATTGTTTCTGTACTCAAAAAGATTCACATTTTATTCTTCACGTTTGAGTTTAGATAACCATTTTAAATACGTTTATATTCATTCTCTCACGGTATTCATACTTTAACAACAAAGTTTTTTATGCATTATGGACAAACAACAGAGGGCGCGCGTGCGGTCAACTAAACCAAATAGCTTTTGAGGGCTTAAATTACAGGCGCCAGTGGGCAAACTGGTGTATTTGTTTAGGCAGTTTTTTTTATTTGCCAAACCAGAGTTTACTTACCATTCTGCAGTTGGTGAATTTGAGACTATTTGACCAATGTTTGCCATTATATTTTTTTAGTACAAAGGACGAACATTGTCTATAGATTTTAATTATGTGCCGATGTGTGCTTTTTATAAAAAATAAAATACAAATACATTTTATAAGGAAGTACCTAGGCACCTGCAGCTTAGGTTTCCCCCCCCCCCCTCAATGCGCAAACTATCTTATTTGATACTATCGTTTAGCGAGGTCAAGAAAGATATTTTCAAAATGAAACCAGATATTTATCATATTCGTCTGAACTACAAAACTAAGTTACTAGGTACTTGCAGGTTTTATAGCAACGCCCCAAACACAGTAAAAATCCATCTATCATATTCACAATAGACCGTAGGTACTTACATCTAAAGCTTGATTCACACACGTGCTCAAAGCAAAGGGTTTTGCAGACTATCGTGTTACGCCATTTGACCGTAAAGGTACAATATAGAAATCTATGCAGTAAAGTTTTAGGGACATGATAAGGTGTATACACAGTCTATATACATTTTATCAGAAAAGTCGTCTTCTATTGGTCACAAAGTTGTATTAATTATACGTGAATTTATAAGTTTCGTACCTAAATTAAAACCACATAAATCGCAAAACACATCCATAAAATGTATCTGTGGTGACTTACATTGAGCGTAATGGATAAGAAATGTCTTACTGTTCAATATTCACTGTGGTTAAGTGCCCCTATGAATTGCATTGCAATGCACTGGAAACCCTTCATTCGGCTGCATTGTGCAATGATACGTCATCTGTCATGGCGTCCGCTCCTTTGAGTTCGCCGACAATGCAGATTGTCGGATCAAACATTGTACTCGTTCGATTAGCTTTATAGTCATAAAAAATTGCATTATGCTGTTTTTGTTCGTGAAAATACTCCAAATAAGCATAAGATTTGATATGGATTGACTGGAGGGTAGGCGATGGGTCCACGCGTCTTTTAGTTTTAAATCTTTATATTTGTGATCTAGTGCAGTTTGGTGTTGAAAAGTGGTGTGATTTTCATTCAGTAAAGTGTAACGAAGTGTCATAAATAAGAAAATTGAAACAAATTGACTGAATGGACGGGTATTGCGTGTAGTGTGTCTCATCGGTAGATGAGACGCTCTTACCGCAATGGCGTCCATTCCCCCGTGACCTTGAGAGTATCCTCCAGTGTTTCCATGAAGCGTTAAAACATCTAACACCAATGTTTTAACGCAAGAAGAAACTTTGGCAGAATCACCGCGCCGCAAACAGGCGCGGGATAGAGTCCATAAAAAAAAAAGATTTGATATGGTTCTTCTTTAAAAGTTCATAATATTATAAATAGCTCTATTTTGAATTGTATCGTATCTTTACCTCCTATATTATGGTAACACAACTTTTTGCCTTTCGGGTTTCATCTTTCATTAATAAACATACACTCCAGGTTTTGTTTTGTACAATTCCACCGCCGCCTCAAGTTTTTAAGTAAGTTTGTAAGTAGATCTTCTGTTTTTGTAAATACATATAATATAGACTCGCATTTGACCGCTATTTTTTCTAATGATAAGTGGTGAAACGACCTACGTTATTACATGTCTGCCTGGAAGATACATATTAACTCGCGACTTGAAGATAAGTTACACAGCTTCGAAGCTCGCAAGATTAAACTACGAGTAGATCCAACTACTATTTATAATCCCATTGCCAACGAAACAATTTTAGTCTAGTCACATGGCACTCCACATACATCGTTGTTACTTCTGTGTAAAATGAAGGAACCAGACTAGTAATTTGAACTATGTATATCTTCTACGAGTGCAACTTAACTTTGAGCAGAGCGAGACTAAATCAAAACATTAGCACATGCCACCTAACAAAAGTACGCGAACACCTTGACACTGTCTATTCAAATCATAACAATATTTCATTTACAATAACCCTTCTTTCGCATCTGCGTCATAACCTTAACTATTTTTCGAAACGTAACCGGTGCGTTCTCGATTAGAATTAGGCCACCATTTCTATCATTTGGCATTGCACGGAACGTGCCAACTTATACACCTGGAGTGATCTTATTGAATCCAAACGAAAGGTACCATCACGTTTCGTTCCAAGAGCGCCGCACCACCTTGCTCCTTAATTGTTTGCAATGAGTATTATATTACATTATCTTTGAACGCCCGTAATTAAGCACCCACATCGTAGTCATACAACTGCCGATAGAAAAAAACAAATGCCCGCAGCAGATGCGAACCTTCGCAAATGCACCAAATCAATTCCAAGAGTAATTCAATAACATAAACGTCGATAAGTAAACATAATGTATTGCTTCCTTTCACCTTGAACTTAGATAATCTTTGATTTCGGAAGCGCGGGGCTGCGATACAGTTATGTCAAAAAACTGTAACACTTCGAGGGGTTTATTATTTGTCATAACGGCATAGAAGTACCGTTCTCTAATATCAAAGGGCAAACAAAAAGTAGCGGTGCACTATTTTATAAGGACTCTAAAGATCGGTAAAAAGGTGTAAGGTGTTCGAAATGTTTCGTTTGTTCCGTTATATCAATAGAGATTAGAGGCACGAGTCTTCGCTCCGGTAATTCTAAATCCGGGTTCATTGTCGGTGCGTCTTTGATGTGGCTGCAAAAGACGTCCATTCGGACAATGCTTTAGGGATAATTTAGCAAAACGCCGGTCAGGTGGAAATCCTGCCTTTAAAGGACTACTCTGACCGCAAATTCAACGGTACTCTTAACAACAAACTGAAAAGTATGGATTTTAGTTCCTTAAAAATATAAGGAACTAAAATTGTTATTGTTATGATGTCTTCATTTGATGGTCCAGTGTAAGCATAATGGTAGAGACTTAGGCTGGCTTGCTAGAGGTCTCCCATTCAGGCACATGAATGATAATATCTTTACGTGTTGGTCAATTTTATAAAAACTTAATATTTCGAAACGTTTTGATTGAATAATACTTGAGTTGATGTTGTGCAAAAAATACGGTGTCATTATAAAATCTCTGTTGGTTTGTTTACTTTTTCAGATAACTAAAATACACGTATTACAAGAGACGACGTTTAAAAATAAAGTAGAAACTTGTAGTACACTTTGTTCATCTCATGACTACCTACTAACTTGAATTTTGCAAATGAACACGGCCAAAATACAGTTTACCTTCTCAATTTAATCTCTATATTTGATTTACACATTTAAATAAGACATATTATGCAGAATGCAAATCAAAGCTAGCTTTCATTTAATAATAGGATAAAATAGTGTTTAATTAAGACAACATTCATTGTTTATGTGCCTTCTTAACTTGCTCCATTTTTCTATCATCTTATTAATTAAACCTTAGATTTTAGAAGCTCGTTTAATGAAGTTGTTAGATTAAACTGTAGCCAGAGCTACTTACACTGTCGCCGATAAAGACGATTTCCTTCGTAAAATAAATGTTGGTGATAGTGCCGCCGCTTCTTGTACAACCAAGCCGACACAAAAAGAGGAAAAATACACATTATCGACTAATCGTTAACTAATACCGACACTTTAGATCGAAAAATCGTATGTTTTAAACAACATTCTACCGCAGTTATCCAGATCGAGTGGGGATTTAGAAGCAGCTATTAATGAGAAAAAATGTGGTGTGGTGTATTAAGTAGCTTCTGAGTTGTATGCTTATCTGTTCTCACGTTGGCTAAAGACGATCATTCATAGTATTATTTTCGATAGCCGTGACGCCTGATTTCTGATATAAAAGCCGACGCTTTTAGTTTGTATCTTTTAATTTAATTTATCCAAGTTGAGGTCAGTTGACAAATGAACTGGCCTGACGATAGCCAATCGCAAAAGGTGTTACATTTCGTTCACTTGATGGAGGTTTTTTAAGACGGCTAGTCGTGTTCCCAACCTGCCCTAAATTAATAGATACCAATCTCGTGGTCCACCTATGACTCTTTGGTCAGAACAGTTAAAGCCTTGTAAAGTTTTGTAAACAAGAAAAAACACGGTTTCTACCGTTATTTTAATGACCGAGACAGTATCAACAGTTGATTTGGTTCAGGCAGAACTTCTCAGAATTCAAAAGGATTGTTTTTTTAAGCTACGAACTTAATTATTTAAGTTAGTAACTGCGATTAGTTATTATTAGCTTTGCCCAAACACACGCATGTTTACTTGTTTTATTAAAAATATCAATAGTGTAATTAATTATTATTTGAATATTGTTTTGCGAGGGAAAGGTTAAGGGTAGGTTCAAAACTATATTTTGTAAAAACAACAAAGTAAACAATGCATAATGTATATTAATAAAATAAAAATGTTCTCCTATTTATTTATTTTATTACTAATTTAAATCCAACTAGTAAATAGCACTTTTTCTATCTTCAAAATGCGTGAGCCAATAAATCGAACCCTACCAACACAATAGCATTACAGCAAAGAAAACAAACAAAAACAGGATTTCGTTGTAATCCTCTATTCTTCCCAGCTTAGGACCTTGCACATTCCATATTTGTTTAAAACCAGAACTCTCAAAAGATACATCGGTATAAATACTCAAAAACTTCCGGACGACCGCTTTTGTAATAATTGGTACGCCATTTATTTCCTTCTCCGGGAAGCGGGCATTTATGTGTAAAATTCAAAAGTCGGAAACGAATTTACTGCTTTATGTTACGATATAAATCTCTCTAATGGCACGAGCTTCTCATTGTGGAATTAGGGCGCGTACGTGATTGTGGCAGTAAAGGAATATTTCATTCTGAAGTGTCTGTCACCAATTTGTTAAAACGGCATGTGGACACTTACTCCGAGTGCTCAGTCTGTAACGACACCTATTATGGAGGCGTGATTATTTATATCATATTATAAAACACTTTTGTCATGTTTAATGTTCGAATTGGGCAATTATGTTCTGTTAAAATGTAACTTCCTCTAAATTCATAGTGAGTGTCTGGGAACGGTTTTCGTAAATCATATTACCAATTGTTAAGAAATCGGTCAATATGTCAGGACTTATTTTCCTTATTCAAAAACTGCAATTGTTTGTTGTTTTTATGAAGAATCTTCAAAAAAACTTATTTTTGTTAACGGTAATAAAATTAACATAATTTTCATTATTTACTTAATGAAAATATAAAGAAATTCTCAGATAAAGCTCAGAATTTGCCAAAACAATTAATTTCGCCGCCAAAGTTTTTATTTTCTTTCAAAAGAAAAAAGTGTTTTGGTATTTTTAATCTTTTATTAGAATCTATTTTGCAACAATAGGCGTTAAACGAGGATACAATGTGTTGCAAAAAGGTGTATTCTTAATTTTCACACTCTTTTATTTTTTGATAATCTTCCAAATTAATTATAAAATAGCAAAATCATTGCAAACACACTTGGATAGATCGGGTTTGTTTAGTTTAGGGCCCTGCATAATAATGAATTTATTTTGTACTACATTGCTACTATATTTATAGACATATGTAACTACAATTGGCAATAACAATCATAAAATAAAATAATTAAATTTTCAAGTAGGTACGCAAACTCGTGACAGTTCTTAGAAATCGCAAGTTATTAGAAATTCTAAAATTTCCTAACAAAATAATCTCTATCAGATTATGGCGAAATTGCTTTGGCTAAAACTATAATCCTCTTCTTCCCCTTTCCTCTTAAGTGCGGAGAAAATTAACAAGAAGACTTATAACGGTCCCATGATCTTCAGAAGGGTTGATGAAAAAAAGGAACAAAAACTCGTCTTGCTCTATTGACCGTGACGCAACAATTGTTTAGAAGTTTGCCGAGACCCTTAAGTCCATCTACTTGACTTCGATATAGCATGAAAAAACCTCGAAAGGTCCCTAAGTAGATTGAACGAAGGATCTATTGTGAATATTGTGTAATGTAGCGAGACGACGCCGCGCGATCCGCCGAAGTTTCGCTCTTATTCTGAAGGTGTTGTTGATGTTGATGAGGGACTTTTTGCCGCAGTTGTACAAGGTCCAGGTAAAACCCTTTTTGCACAATTCGTCGTAGCGGACAACAAAGTAAACCCGGTTGTTGTCGCCACACTTGTCTGCGCAGACGCACCGCAAACACGCCCAATTTCACGAGTGGTTAGCCTTTGAATAAATGTAACTAATTTTGATCATCAACACACAGGGAGATATATGAAATATTTTGCTGGTGGAAATTGGCGTGAAATAGCCGGTTGCCAACACACTAAAACCAAATTGTTGCCATTAGATCAGTTTCTTTCTTCAATGCTTTTACACATTAGGTTATTATTTATGCGTTTATAGAGTGCAGCTTTTTTTATAAACATTTAATAAAATAATCTATGAGCGTATGAAATATAAAGGGAAAAATAAAGTTTAGATGATACTTAGTTAATGGGTTGCTGACCAAAAAACCATTTGAAAATCTGATAGAAAAAAAGATCGTCATGACACAAAACACTAAAGAAAAATAAAATTAGAAGGAAGAAAATGAAAAGACCTACAAAGAAGAAATAACATAAGTACAAGAGAAAAGTTTGTTATAATGAAATAATACCCTTATGGAGCTTAAAGTGCTTGCAAAGTCAAGAGAGAGGAAGAAATTATTGTTCTACTGAAAAGAGCTCTTATAACAAGTTTATTATAATAAAGTAATAAAATCAATAGTCAAACTCAATGCATGAAGAAACATTGTCTTAGTAATTAACACATTCTAACAAAATATTTTAAAATTTATATGGTATGACTTGACAACTATAAAAGAATTTATTTGAAGCGCCACTGTAATTGAACTTGCCGCAATATCAATTTGTAATAATTGAAAGTACATCTTACTTCGTATATCAGATATGAGGAGGTGGTTATTACTCAGAGGAACAGAGGAGTCCAAAATGCCAGTCATTATAAGGAGCGAAGTATTGCTTATTAAACTACTACCGGAAGGTGATTGTTTTATTGTTTATATTTAAATTAATACTTGTTTCTAATAAAACAAAACTGATGTTTAACAACTATTTGTGTTTGTTGAGAGAGAACGCATGCAGTTATGTACTTATTGTACAGAAACAATTGTGTTTGACCGATATGACCATGGTTGTGTACTGTTATGAATATACAAGTACCTGTTTGCGTGTGTATAACTTATATAGCTTCACAATTTCTATTCCAAAAAAACATAATAAAATGTTTAACTTTATGCCTGCACAAATGCATTTCGGTTAAACGCGATAATTTTACAAAAACGTAAAATCAAATCATAACAAAAAACGTAATCATCACGAAAAGACATTGACCAAACCCAAAACGGTCGCGGGGGTTTGATTTTGATATTATTTTCACACGATCGATCGAGCTTTCGTTTCCGATCATCCAATTTAGGGTATCGGTTGTGGCGGGGAGTCATTAAAAAAATTGTGTTTCTTCAAATTTTTGTAGCGGCAAAAAGTCGGCTTGCTTTAAGGCGTGGTGCGCGGGGCTTTGAAATTATGGCAATTTTGACACCTAAGGAGTGCTAAGTTTTCTCTCTGCCCCCTGTAATTTCACCGACCTCGATGGACACGTACGACCATTTGCACATTAAGCTGCAAAATGACTCTTAACACTTTCGGAATAAAAGCGTCTAAATAAATATCAAAAGCGGTGTCTGTGCAAGATTGAAATGCACCCGTTTCATGTATACCCCAAAGTGTACGTGCTCATCAAATACTGCTCCCTGATCATAACTCTCATGTTTTTTAATAATATTCTCGTTGTGCGGAGTCATTCTATTTTAATGATGCAACCAATAGTAAATTACTAGAATATGCGCTCTGTAATTTTTCAAAAAATGTTAGGCTATTTCGTCTATGTCATTGTATGGTTACGCATGAGAAAGTCATAAAAAAGTGTTACTTTCAAACAAATAATTAATGTAAAAATAAATATTTCATATGACTACGATTACCTACCCAGGAATTATATCCTAAAACCACAAATATTTTAGCAACAAAAAGTTTCGTTTTATAATAGTATGAAGAATTCGATGTGATAAATCCATTGTGTTGTAACGTTGAATTATGAAAATCAGTAAATTTTTCCTTGTAGTCGTAAATTTTTTGAAAGTCGTTTTTCGCAGGCTTTAGTTTTAAACAGTCAAATACTTTTTTATATTCAAAGTTTTATCTCATAAAAAAACTTTTTTTACCCAAAACTGTTATTTCAACGGAAGGAGTAGTAAGATTTGGGGTCAGCCTACGCTTTTTATGATTATAAAAAAACAGTAGCAAAAATGAAGAATTGCCGATTGCTCGGGAGCTATTACTGAGCTATGTAATTTAAAGGTTAACCTATGATTAAAGTAACTGCCTACCTGTTAAATTAAATTAGGCATTTTAGGGGTGGCGCTGCGCATTCCAAGTTATTGCCTTGTATTAACAAAGCTAAAAAAGGAACATGAAAGTATTAATTTACCGACTCATCGATTATTAAAGCGCACACGTGTTAATGGTTTTTGTGATTGTTCGTTTTTCAAGATGTGTTCCATTCATATTTCCTTTTTTAATTTGTGTGATTACGATTATTATGATTTGTAATTACTTATTAAACCTAATAATAAGTACGTTTTTTTCATGATTGAATACAATTTATCTATGTTTAAAACTATCATAACTGGAAGTTTCTACGCATTCAGACTAATAATAAAAAAATGTAAAGAATTAACGTTGTACAATTAACCAAGCATTTTGACATTTACCATGTCAATTTTGCAAGTAACCTTATTAAATTTTTGTTCAATACTTTGTTACTAAGCAAACTAAAAATTGATTGAATGTCCTCACAGTCACAACGGAAACCAAGAAACCCTGGCAACTTATCACCAATATAACATTTATTTGTCATTCTCAAGGAAGTTATTACCCTTCCGTGGTCAATGGTACAGGAAATAATTATGTTGCCTACCGTCTAGAACATTTTAGTACCCCGAAGCGTGTGCGGTGATCGCGCAATCTGTAGCGGCGTAATCTTACAAATATTTATCGTGTGTCAATACAATATGCCAAAAGCGGGCGCTTATTATGGTTTTTACAAATGTGAGTACGCTGCGGGCAATGGTGTGTGGTCTAAGAGAGTGAATGTTGGTAACTTTTAGTGCTACGTATTCACGAGTAGTCGTGGAGAGAGTTTTAAGTGCTATTGTGCAAATTGGAATGTGGTGGTATTGATAAAGTCATATTTTGACTAGACTATTGTAGGAGTTTCAATAAATATTCTAAGTATTAAATGGTAAGTAGGTACATAATATACATATCTTTTCTGCCAACATGAATACTTTCAGACCTTTACTTTTATTATACCATTGTGTTGTTTCTGCGTATTTTGTCATTGATATTAATTATTATACAATTTAACGCAATCCTTTTACAATTGCGTTATATTATGCAACTTATATTATAAAAAATAGAATTTTATTAAGAAAAGTATTTTAAAAAGAGGCCATAAAAAGATTTTAGTATTTAAGTTTTATAATGGCATAAAAACATACCTTTAGGGGTTATAGATCCTATAGTCGATTAAATTTTAATTATGGGAGTGTCACAAAAGGTAGGAACTTTTCGTTATAGAAAGTGTTACCACGTCGTTGCTTGGGATCTAAATAATTTAGATTTCTGTGCTTGGGAGGCAGTGGCTTTCAGAGTTAAAGATTCGGGTACCTATTTCACGAGACGGTGGAGGTACGAGGTAGGGAGATTGTAGTGTAGTCGATGACTGTTTTTATCTATGACCAAATGTCATTCGTGAATGACACGGTCGGTTCTTAGTAACTGGTGTTTCTCTCGAACATTTCACTTAGCACATAGGTGTGCAAATTTTATTTTAGTAAATTATTTAATCTCACGACATTAACAAAACGCTTATTGCTCATAACTTACGCAACGTTTAGGTCTCGTTAGTGAGAAGTTACAGCGCATTGTTCGACACAATGGAAGGAGGTGCCGGGGCTCCAGGCTACCTCGTGGCTAAACACCGTGAGATGGTATAAAACCACGCCACTTTCTGAGAACATCGTACTGTCAATTCGTTACTCTGTACACTCTACCGATGATACGTGGATTTCAGATGCTCATTGTTTCTTTCGGGAGTTATACATATATTTTCACATTCATTACATATTGAATGTGGGATACTGTTTTTGCTGATATATCTGTTGATAAATATAAACGTTTACTAGTGGGCAAAGAATCTATAACAATAGGTCTAAGATATTATACTTCTGTCTCTAATGAAATTTAATATTCACACAGCGCGCAGCGCTATCTAGCCCCAAATTGAGCATTATAAACTGTAATCTGGGTGACAGATAAAGGATAAACATTACTTACGTACTTGCAAAATCATATTATACATCACCATCATGTCGTAAAACGAAAGCTGCATGAAACTTTACTCCGCTCAAACTTCCAGAATTAACACCCAGACCGATACCAACAGAGATGTTCATGTTTGTACCGAGCGTGGACCAAACCCGCCACCTCTCGTGTCAGCAGACTTCTCAACCATTACCCCAAATCGATTGACCATAGTTTTCCTGATAATCGCAATTTTTTGGGCATTATTTTTAGCCAAAAGATATTTGTAATTTTTGAACGAATGTGTGAAACTTAAACTATTTTTTCTTTTAGACGTCATAAATGTCAAAGAATACATATATATAAATAAACAACCTTTGTTAGTCTCATATTAAGTAAAATTAAACGTTGATCTGTTTCAAGTCAACCGTTCCAAGGAATTAAGAAAAATTGAGCGACGGGAATAAAAACAAGAAGTAACTTTTATAGCGTCGAGAGTGGTACTCCCACGATGTGTGCCATAGTAACTGATATGCATGTGATCAATTTATCAATGCGCATGATCTGCATGCCGTATCTCTTTGTATCTGCGCGTGAGTGGCTCACGCGACTCGAGGCACAACTTGAATTTCGAATCTTACCACGCAATCGATGCCTCCACTACTCGCGATCTCGTTTGTAAGCGATAAACAAACTATGATTAATTTCCAGTTTCTAAATGAAGGAAGCAAGTTAGTGGGAGTGGGTTTTGTATCTAAAAGATTATTAGCCCACGGGGCGCTGCCGCGGCGCGTATAAATGTCATCTGCAATCATAGCCTTCGTTAACCGCACCATAAATATTTAGTAGAACACAAACAGGATTATGCGATATCGTTATCGTTATTGAACAATTTCGCCGCATTAAAGCCTCACTACCTTCAAATTGCTTCTAAAATTCCAAGAAAAACAATATCAAAAGGCCGACATTGATCGAACATCGGATTACCGTAGAAGGCCTGACGGCTAGCTTCGTTTGTATCGTCAGTTCGTCATACGCTCGAACCATTCGTTTAAATGGTCATAATTGGTCCAACAGGCTTTAAAATACAGCACTTGCTCATTAAAACATAGCTTTATCGAAGCTTCAGCCATCTTAAACACTGGTTATCCCCTGCGGTAGTGTATCGAACTTGTCATTCAATACTTAGCTTCGTTCGCGTGCTTTTAATTTCAAAAGCGACGCATAACGTTCAGTAGCTAAACAAAAAAATGCCCACGCAATAAGATCGCTCGGAGCGTGTTGAAAGATGTGCGTGACTGAATATTCAAAAGTTATAATATACTGGTCCCTAGTTGTTAAGTACCAGCGTTGTCAGGAGCGATGAAATGATAAAGATGTTTATTGATGATCTTTGGTTACGTTAATTGCCAACAGCGGCGGCGCTTGTACAGCGACCACGTCGCTCCGCATCGGCTCAAGCGCGAATGACGAAGATTTTACAGGCGATACGCTGAGCGACGACCGCGGCCGCTTTTGATCTCGCATTGACAAGTTCGACGACCAATCAGAGAATTGGTGAGAGAATACATTCGACCCTTTTTAATCTTATTTCAGCACTAACCATTAAAATAACTCACACACATAAAGTATATATATACATTACGGACATTATGCCCGATTCTTAAACCCATCTTTCATTGCTACTTATTCGAAATATTTAGTGTTGTTAATAAACAAAAAAAGTCCAATAAAGGTTTTAATAAGAAAAATATAAGACCAGTATGTAGAACCTTAACTACCATTCAATATTTTTTCGATCGCGTATTAAATGTTGTCACTGCAATATATGGACTGGGAATTCGGTGTCGTCCTAGGATTTTTATTTCAACAAAACGGCTAGAATACCAACCTGCACAATACCGAAAAAGGCGTTAGCGAGAAGAACTCGTGCCGTTGCACGTATGCGTTATAAAATGCCTTGCTAGGAATTAATCTTGGCATTTTAATCAAGGTCAGTGGACTTTTTGCTAGCGCATGTGAAAAGTCGATACAGATCTCCTTTTAATGAAGCGAGTTTGCCAATTCATAAATTCAAAAATAAATATGTTGACGGAGCGACTTATTGGTAGTAGTAATTAACATGGCGCACGGCGGCGCGGGCGAGTCGCGGCGCGCGCGCAGTGCAGGTTGACAGGTCACTCACACGCACTGCGCGCGCGGCCTTCGTGAAGGACGGGTGTTTGATTCATTCACTTCTTTCTAATTTTACCTCACAACATCCTTCACTCAACAACAAAATTTCTTTAAATATTTGACACCATTTTAAATGTTATTGATCAATCTCTCGAATCATATTCATGATTAAAATGTTATCTTTTACTTTTCTGAAATATTTTTTGTGACATGTGCAATTTGATATTAATTTGTGCTCTATACATCTAGAGCACTAATTACCTAATATCAAATTGCACATGCCTATATCCAATAAATGATTTATTCTAAATGCGAAACTATTTAAATTACCTACATGTAAATCGAAGGAAATGTTTAACGACACAATTACAACAAAAACTGATGTTCCATTATTCAAATAACATTGTACACATTAATTAGTTTTCTTTTTAAACTAGTTTGTTAACAATTAGCTTAGTGCAATTATTAAAGTTTTAGCAGGTGCAATTCCTTTAGTAGACGAGCTAATTGTAGCCAAGTCCTGCGAAGCGACATCATACCTGCACATTATTTTGTGCCGCAGAAAAACAACATCATCCTACTATAAGGAGTTAATGATAGTCCATGCTGTTTAGACACACACTTACAATACAAAAAGACTTTAATTTAAATGCGTCAAACGGACGCAAATAATTACAAGCATTGCAAGAACAATCGTGTTTCAAATGCTAAGAGTGATTGATTTGCTCTTGTTTACAATTTCATAAAAAAAAACTATCTTCTTCTATTTGAAAAAGTTTATGTTCTTAGCGTGATAAACTTATCTTTTTAATCCTAATGCCTTAATACTTGCTGTGGGTAAGAAACAATTTGCATGTAGATGGTGTTTCAACTAATAGGACGTCTAAACGTCAGCTGCGGTCGACTGGTTTGGTTCTGCATGCATCTGAACACACTAATTGTAAACATTTTGTAACAGAGAAAGCTATGCAATTTTGATGCAAAATATGTATATATTAGTCGAAAGCCAGGATAATATACATATTTTAATCTAAGCAGGCTTGCAAAATTTAATTAATTGGACAATAAGTCCATGTTTGAAATAACCAATTCAATTAAGGACGTAATAAAATAAACTTCGATGCCAATCAGAATAACGTTGGAATCAACCTAAAGGAACACTTAAAGTGGAAATTTTAAATAATAGAATTCATTTAGAATAATGTCCTGACAGTTGAATAGAATGAATTTGCACATTACTATGGTTAATTATTTTACGACAATGGAAAATCCATTATCTGGTGAAACAAAGTTGCATTGAAAAACTAAAATCTTAATTTTCGGATTACAACAGAAATATTCTACTTCGATTTTTAAAAGACATTTCAATAAATTTGAAACAAATCGTTTTCGAAAAAAAATCTCTTCGTAATCCTCTCCATATCTTTCCCGTTCCTCGACACTAGATCCTAACATTATCCAGCTTTTTTTTATGTTTCAAATGGGAATACGGGCAACAGGTCTGTAGGTGAGCGGCGCTGCTAAGTGCCGTGTGGAATCCTAATGCATGCAGGTAGGATGTCCTTAAGGGAACAGGCTTAGAACCCGCATTTTTTATGTTAATCGCTGATGTCTTGAGGCTAGAACATTTTTTATGACAATATTGAATTTGATATTAATTAAACGAACGTGATATATTACACTGGATTAATGCAGTGTAACAACCAACTACATCGTATTAAAATAACTTGATATTAATTATATGCCTGGTATAATATTATTTTTCATAATTTATTTCTTCACTAAACGAACATTTAATTTAATATTATCTTGAATAATAACCTGTCATAAAATATGATAATAAGTAAGATAAGTAAGAATATTAATATACATAATCAATGAGATTGTAACCATAGTTTACGCAATTGTTAGTTATATGTATTATTATAAGTTTAAAAAAAATTTAAAATATAAAGACCATAAAAGTAAAAACGTTTTCTAGTTCGATCTCGACTAAAACAGTGCAGGACCAATAACACTTCTTACTTATCGAGACAGGGAGATAAAACATCGCTCACTTTCTGACTTTGGATTGTCACTAGTTTTTTTATGCGTAAATGACTACAATATGAAACTTTAGTACGATCCCAAGGTTGAAATTTACACTGATTCCTAGTATTCCTACTGCACTACCCAGTTGTATTGTAGGTATACGTAATTGAGTACTTATGAGAGGGAGAGTCTTTCAAAAGGCGAATGTACCCACACCTGTTTTAGTACTCTGATCAGTCAAAGAACTGTTAATAGAAGATATTAGCATGCGCAAGTCAGATACTTCGTCTTTGGCTAAATTATGCATGACTGATTTTTAGTCTTGATACTTATTAAGTATATAAGTGGTGATGAATATTCTATTAGTGAACGCACTTTAGACCTTTTTTTAAATTTTAATAACAAAATGAAGTGGCTCTCCACCATTTTTTGTAGCCGTTTTTAATTTTAAAAGAAACAAATTGATATCTCGCATGATATATCAAACCGGAGAAATATCTCTTTTATTCTTTCAAAATTAAGTTAGCCCACATAAAAGAGTTTGTTTAAAACATTAGGTGTTTTAAGATGTTATCATGCCTGTTTGGTGTCAAACTTCTCGCGTCATGCAGAACGCATTTATGTGGAGTGATAATGATCTTTTCGCTTTGTATTCGGCGTTTCATTTTATAAACAGAAATAGCGGGAGTCCACATAAATCATTTTTTACCGATACTTCCCCAAAAATCTCTACAGGGATAAAACAAAACGTTTTTTATAGACTACTTTTTAATAAAATTTAAAGCAAAACTGGTAATCTTAATATTTTTAAAAAAGCAAAATGCCAGAAATTGTTGTAAAACACATGTAAGTACTAGTTTCCATCTTTGTACATAATTTTAGGTCCGTGCAAATAGTATTTATGCAAAATAACATGAAAATAGGCCGTAGCTCCCTATTTATCACTCGTGTCGCTGCTTTTTCATATTTTCTACTTACAAATTTGCGAAATAATTTCTGCCGAACCGGGCAATTATGTTGTTAACTTTGTTGGAGTAAATATTAAATTGGATGACTTTGTTTGCATTGACCGACGAGTGTCACGTGCAGAGAAATACTTATTCATATTGCAATTACCCATTTCTATTTGTTCGTGTCTAGTTAATAAACTGTTCCAGCTTTACAACTGGTCGAGCATGTTTTAAAATTCGATTTATTATTCAAACCCTTGCTAATGATTTGTGTCCTATCTTTCATGTTCGCCATTGTATATGCTTAAGTGTGAAAAAAGCACAATGTAAATGTTTTAACTGTTTTATTTTCGTGATAATAATATTATTTATCAGCGTATAAATTATTCTTCGTGTTCTAGCCACATTTTGTCTTTTACGTGCACAAAGAGCCTGGTGTTACACGCTGTAATATATTTTATCTGGTTCCATTTTATAACTCGATCAATTAATATTCCGTGGAAGTTTTCATTACTTTTTAATGAAACAGGAGCTCCTATCTACCGATCGCTAATTTTATGTTTTAATTTACGCCTTTGCAGCGCATCTACGCGACATTAATCAGTATAACGGGATGTCGAATGGGTATTTTCTCGCTAAACCGATTTGAAGCTGATCGGCTCTTAGATATATTGTGTTCCAGTTGCATACTTACATATGCGATAAAAATATAAATTCTAGTTACTTATCTACGTTTAAATAAAATATTGAATATGTAGGTATAAAATATGCTATATTTGAATTTGAAAAAGGTTTATTACGGTATACTATATCAATGCATAGACAATAAAGTTTATTGTAAGTTTGGATTTTTTGTAATTATCTTAATACGGACCTTACTAATATCTTTCTGATTGAATAGTTTTTACCTAGAACTAAATGTTCGTAAAGAGTTCTTTATAATTTAAAATACGTAGTAGGTAGGTACGATAATATGCATCAGTCAAAAAAAAACTACTAGAAGTTTTGATGTAGAAATAGAGTAATAATACCTCTAATAAAATACAAAATAGGGACTTTTGTAGAACATAAACAGTAAGTTAGATTCCATAGAAAGTAAAAAATCACCTATTTCATCATTCGTGAAGCAAATTGATTATGCTTCTGTAAGACCCCTTAGGGTCTCACGTGAACGATGGCTATGTCTACTATTCTATCATTTTTCTCTCGCGGTCATCATTATCTCCCATCTCTTTCTAATGAGAGCAATATGAAAGGAACTTCATAGCTTGCGCAGTCGCAATCCTTGATTGATGAAGGGTGGAACCGCCGCAAGTGAAAAGGCATCTTTAATTGAATTCTACAAAATAGCTCATCTGTTTGTCATTAGTACCGTTTGTTTACTTTGGGGCAGTTAAAGTAGCATTAGGGGTGGCGTGGTTTATGACTTTGCATTTCATATTTTTATTATTTGTAACAGTCAACTTATTATTATTATAATGACAAATGTAGTTATTCCTTGACTGGTTTACCGTTGAAAAAAAATAATTCTGAATTTTTTTTTTATTACAGACGGACGGAAGTATCACGAATTAAGGCGGTGAAACCGACCCCAATAGTTTATTTAGTCGTGTTTTTAGGTTTTAGAATTCGTCAGACATACTGTTTTTGCACAAACAGTTTTGACATCACTTTGCGAAACAAAACTTTTTTGGTAACACTTTAAACAAAAAATCTATCCCTGTATTCTGACCATACAATGACAAATGACATTATTAAGCATAAATCAAACGAGAAAAGAATAAAATACGAATACTCTTTATTTTATTATATTACTTATTTTGGCATAAAAAACTGCTACATCAAGACAAAATGCGAATATTTTCACGTCTTAGCGCACCTTAAATATTATCCATTTTTAGTGACCAAATAAGTTGTAGATGAGAGATTATAATTAATCTAAAATTCTGTTAAATTCGTTTGTAACTTATTTTTTAGTCAGAGTGAACATAATTATTTAAAATTAGTGCTTTCTTTTCAATTATAACTTATCTTTAATGCTAATACTGTACAGTATTATACTGTATGATTGATGGATAGAAATATCTACCCCGAATCATTTATAACTTTGTTGAAATTGATTAAAATTGCGGCGATTAGATTCGGATTAAGCTCGGTCTACTTTTTGTTGCAGGAGACATACTTTCGGGCAAAAAATGCAGTCAAAATTTCTTCCTGAACAAAAAATCACTTTGTGTTATTTAATTTAATGCTATCATCTTCAGTCATTATTTCACCCTTTTGATACCCATATAGGTACCCTTACAGGCCTACATATCTTGTGTAGCATTTTGTGATTCGAATACAGTACAAGCCATAAGAATCTATACACTTTTGATTACCTTCTCCTCGTTTGTGCTTAGTCTCTGATACAAGTGTGCAAAAGATTTGGGTCTTATCACTAAGTGGAAACTAAGTGGCAACCTTGATGGTATATAAAGGATAACTTGTCTGTCTAACTTTGTCTAACAGCATAGCTGAAGTATAGACTCTTCTGCATCGACAACTTTTAGAACCATAATAATTATCAATTAGTTCATTATAAATCCCAAAAAAATCAGGTGGCAGACAGGCAATAAGCAATCCACCTGATACCAAGCGGCCACTACAGTGCACTTTACTAGGGAGCGTCGCTTGATGTGCTGTATTGATAAAAACATCAGAATCTCTAAGGTTAAATGCGTTGTGTTGATACTAAACACCACAATCGTTGGTTCATCCACACTTAAGTGTTGCTTAAGAATTATTATTTTCATAAGAATTTAGACGTATAAGTTATGCTTATTATCTTATGATCGGTTGATAACCAAAAGGTTTTAATTTTTATATGCTCATATTTTTCCCTTTTATCATGTGATTACAAAAATTACGGTCGTTATTATAAGTGCAATTACCAATTCAGTTTTGTTAGACGTGTTGTTTGTTGCAACATTGTTGTCATTTTAAATTAAATAACTGTTGTGATCGAAATTAAGCTTTTACAGTATCGCTCTTTACTTTCTGTATAGCCTTAACTTTATGAAAACTAATTGAATGTAATAAAAACAACTTTGTTTTTTATTATAACAGTTTAATTGTAAAACATCTTTACCATACTTACATTTCAACATCTTGAGCATCTAGCTCCAAAATCGGATAAAAAATACTTTTTTTGAACTTCTTTTGTTATGCTAGTATAACTTATTTTTAAGTTTTTGTAACTGATTGAGGGTGTATTTTCATAATTACATTAAAAAAATTAAGTTCTTTATACAATCGCACGAACTCTGGGAAGCATGGGATCCAAGTAGACGGAGGGGAATGGTAAACGAGGACAAGGTTAAAGATGCAGTGAGTTCAGTAGATGACTATTTAGTAAAGTAGGCTAAAATTAGCCAAATTTAGACGAAAAACTATGGTTCACCAATGAGGATCTATTATTTGTACAAATATATTAGAAAAAATTCAATTTGTCCAGGTATCAGGCGGGACTCGAACCCACGTCCCTCGCTGTCCGGGCGAGTGCACTACCAACTATGCTACCGAGACCGTATAGGGACGTGGGTTCGAGTCCCGCCTGATACCTGGACAAATTGAATTTTTTCTAATATATTTGTATTAATATCGCCATTAAGCAGGCAATATGCTTTAAAAATTATAAAAAATAATCTATTATTTGCTTTTAATATTTATAGAATTTCTTCTAGTATTGATTTTACGCTACCGCCATCTCTTCAATGCTTTTGAATTTTTCTAATATAACATTTATATCGCCATTAAGCAGGCAAAATGCTTTAAAAATTATAAAATTTATACTTTAATATTTTTCACAAAACGGCGCTATAAGTACCAATCATGCGTACACTCTATATTCACTCCCAAATCTTAGTACTTGTTTTTCAGCACACTTCCTGACAAATGCTACGATTTCGAAGTGGGGCGGTCTGCGTTACGTCCGCGAGACCCCACCTGCGTCCGGCCTTATTTGGACATGCTATAATAAATTAACATGATATCGATTATTACCGCCGTGATAATTATTACGCCGTAATTATTGTGACATGATCTGACGCGTAACATCGGATTACGCCGGGACTCGAGTAACTACGTGAAAATTATACGCCTCTCGTCCTTTTGCGATTCCATTAGGGCTCGCATTAAAATGGGAATAAAACTAACAGAAGCACTTTTTGCACTTGATTGCATTTAAATGACGAGACCTGATAGGTGGGTTTGCACTGTTGTTGTTATTAATCGAATTGAAAGTATAAATGTATAGTGATTTCTAGATAAATAGTTCTAATTGTGACTAGCTTCATGAATAAAACATAAGTCTTGTATTACAAGGCAATAGAAAAAAGTACTCCTACACATAGTATGTTTAGTAGTGGCTGGCATGGTAATTGATAATGATGAAAAGTAATAATCTTTCTGAAACTAAAGGCATTTATATAACACCTTGTATTACGAAAGTTTCGGTATTATAAATATTCTTACAGACGCGATTTTGTTTAAGACTCGATTGGTGCTCAAAAGAGCATAAATAAAATTGTTATTTAGTCCACACTACCTAAAGTTTTCACTATTCGCAATAAAGTTCTAAACAAACTAAATCAAATGCTAGCAACACCGCAGGCCCTCGAGAGTAATAACTTAACCTGCAAAAGAAACAAGTTTAAACAAACATATGGCCAGGAGACAATCAGAATTGGTTCAGTAAGACAATAGTCACTTGCATTACCAACTGATTTGAAAATCACTTTGTCGATGGACGGTACCCTATGGCCCCTACCTCGAATTTCGCGGAAGCGGGAGCGGGAGCGCACACGGCATACGGCGCGGTCACCGCTTGACAGCATCGCACCGCTCTTGGCAGCTCGTGACGGCCCGCGTCAGGGTGCCTGTCCACCGGCGCGGAG
Organism: Mecyna flavalis; assembly: GCA_949319885.1. NCBI lineage: Eukaryota > Metazoa > Arthropoda > Insecta > Lepidoptera > Crambidae > Mecyna > Mecyna flavalis. The sequence continues at coordinate 8,838,065 of OX439431.1, read as the reverse complement.
CGAGGCAGCGGAGCGGAGAAACAGATAAATACTAACCAATTGAATTGCACAAAATCTCAGACAGGGAGTTACAATTCTATTGGTTAGTATTACTCCGTTTCTCCGCTCCGCTGCCTCGCTCCGCTCCGGTGGACAGGCAGCCTCAGGCGGCGACCGGCCGTGCGCCTGCGTGCGCTCCCGCTCTCGCTGCCGCGAAATTCGAGGCAGAGGCCTATGTCCTATAGGCCACCTGCATCCGCTGACGACTCTGATGCCACCTGATTTATACCAATTCCGTACTAAAACGACAAGTGAAACAATAGTGCTGTGGACAGGAAGATGGTAAAAAAGTACGGAGGGGCTAAAATTGGAGAATCGGGTCATCGATCATTCCTTTCCGTTTCGTGCGCGCCAATGAGATGTTGATCTATTTTTTCACTTTGTTTTAAGGTTGCATACAGATGTGTCCAGTGACGATAAGCAGTCTGCAGTCAATTGAATACGAATACGTAGTGATAGCAATTTTAATGTCAAATGACATCACATTATGAGTCTATTTGGTGCCAGCTTATGTACTTTGTTAAGGTGAGTGGAGTGATCGATATTAATGTAACCCTAATTACGTAAAAATACAAAACAAAATCTATTTTACAGCTGATATCTATTATACCTTTATTTACTAATGTAGAGCTTAATAACATCTGACATTAAGTTTGGTCACTTGCCTTACTCAACCCCTCCACGAATCTGAACTGAGCCCGCGTGGTGGAGTATGACCTACACTATCTCAAACTTGAGATATCCTAGCAGTGGAAAAGTATATAGGCTGATGATGCTGACAAAAACAAAATACATTAGATTTTGGCGCTTAGAACAATATTTGTACGGCTGGAAGCAGATCAACCTACCCTAATCTGTCAAAAATTCTCAATTTAAAGAGAACTCTATGTGAAGTTAATAAAGCTTAAAATTGGTTGTAGCAATTTGATAAATTAGGGTAGTCTGATGTGCTGTCAACTGTACAAATGAAACAATCTTTACTAGGATGTCGGGGCGAAAACTAAAAGCCCATTATCATGCTTCAACGTTAAACAGATATCCCTACGTAATTTAATTTACTAAGACATCTTTTGTAAATATGGTAAATATAATTTATTCTTACAAAAAGACGACAGGAGACAAGACACGAGAACAAACGTGGCTCGTACTTACGCGTCCTTATTAATTGAAAAAATGACCAATTTGCATTAACAACGAAGTATAATTAAAGAAATGGACGTTTACCTCATATAGTTATAATACTGTAATTACACAGCAATAAAATTTGCATTAATGTTAATTACAACAAGATATGTCCAAAGTGAAAATGCTTTTAGATTTGTGTATACAATGTATGTAAAGTAACTTTTGATAGAGGAATACTAAACATTTTACTTTGGATATTTTCATGAATGTCTGAATTTTAGCCTTGGATTCTTATATCTTCGCTTTGCTGTTTTACTTTGCCGCCTGCTGCCTCGTTTACCCTCCTAATGTTTTCGGTTTAATACAAAATGATGTGAAAAAATAAGTAAAACAAAATATTAATTTACTCAACAAAATCTTATTAAGTAATACTTCTGTTATCTAATTAATACAGAGAATAGGGTAATTCCTTTACATTCAGTTGGAACAAATTGGGACATCTAATTGAGAATAAAAAGTCATAGCTTCATCATAACGTTAAGCAGTTATATATTTCTCTTTAGACTTTAATTTAATGAAATGGCACACATGAGATTTCTCCATTTACTATTACAAAACAAAAAAAGTCATGCGACATCTACGAAAGGACACGAGCGAACATCCATAGAACGTTGGGCCTTGATTTTTTATGAATTACACTTACCGATTTACTATTATTATGTAGAAAATGAAGTAATATTCCAAATACACTACAATTTATAAATCCACTCCCTGGGAAAAAATAGTTATAGGATGATTTTGATTTCTCCAAAATTAACCCCAATTGTCGAGTTCACTGGACCCGTTGTAAGAAAAGCCGTTTTAGGTCGTTTGTTTTAGCTGAAACCGTCATTTAAACGTAGCGAAAGTCGTCAAATATTAAACCAAGCATTCCAACAATAACGACAAAACAAAATAATTTACATAAGTTATTCAAAACAAACAGAAACGAATGATTGACAGACGTTGTATGACATTTGATTTTTTTTTTGACATTTCTGTTGCCATAATTTTTTCAGAAAATTATCGTGCCTCTATTCTAAGCTGTTATTTGTATGGGATCTGATCGGAAAATCAGTATTTAAGTATCATAACTAGCAACATTATTATTATTCTACCGGACGTACTATGCACTATGCACATAACACACCGAATGCACTACAAAACCAATAGTATTTTCATTTATTAGATTATATTTTTATCCCGGGGTAAAATTATTAATTAAAATTTAAATATTAAAAATCTTGTAACGAATATTAATTATATTTTGAATAGTGGAACGAACGCTTAAGATCGAGCCCATTTCTGCCGATGTCCTTTGCGTTCATCGTTGCTCATTAGTGTTATTTTAGCTAAATGCGGACTTGGAGACAAAATAAAGATAATATTTGCAAACCACTTCTTAAAACTGAAATAAACTGTACTACAATAATTTCAAAATTTTAGCTTACTACCGAGATAACCGGTACTCAGTTACATAAAAAACTGGTTTGTTTGTCGCAGTATGACACGCATCAGTGTAATGTGTCAATCTTGTATGTATTTTTAAAGTCAGCAAAATTTCGAAGGCGGCTAAATGCGGGCAGTCGTTGGTCGCCAGTCAAGACGTATTAAAAGTGAGCAGCTACAATAATTGGGTGTACTTGTCGAAGGCTGCCTAATTTTTATTTCTTGAACATGTACATTCTATTTTTTATGTGCAAACCAAATTGCGCTTTAACGACTGATGAATTGAAGGCAGCTGTTTAAATTATTGAATACAAATTCCATACGTCGTGCGTACAGAGGTGCGGGAACGAAAAGCAAGCGGCGTCATTGGCACACTCAAAAACGAACATCAATTAAACATCGTAAGTGTGCGAGTACAACACGCACTGAGTACCGCTGAACACAGTTGAACTCATATACAGTAAAGAATCTGACTATCGTAACTTTAGTAGTTAAATATCTAGTTTGGAAAAAGAGATGAACTTAATTTTCATTTTGAATGCTTGATCCGTTTAAATATTGTAAATATTAAAATTAATTTGAAAGGGAAAGGTCAAAGGTGCTATTGGTTTTCTTATTGCAAATAATAATAAAAAAATTTAACTGGATTAAAAGTTTTAAAACATGCAAAAACTAAGTACTTAATTCATTCGTAGTAATAAATTCGATTATCAAAATTTTCATTCTATAACATTCCAGTTACATTATAAAAAAATAAGGAGCTTCCATTTGTCTTACTGGCCCGTCTCAACTTTCAACCCTTCATAATTACGTGGCATGCACCATGTAGTAACTTTATTGCTGCAATAATTTCTTTAATATAATTGAGATTAAAGACCATGGGGAGAAGAATAGTTTGAAGATATTTGTATCTTACAGTCAGAACGCGGTTGTGTACATCCAGCTTATAAGTATTAATGATTATTACTATATTTTCAAAGTGGCATTATTAAAACAGAACTAAGAATATGCGTTTGACTTTCAATTTCAAACTTTTTTCTATACTTAGATCCATACCATTTTAGTCAAATTAGGAAATTGTTTTTCCTCAAATTCCTTCATTCCACTTAGATCATAATTGAGTATAAATACAATAGTGGTGAATTTTAAGAGCCTAGCTGATATGCGTAGATGCATAGATGAGGATAAGTATTCATAAATTAATTGCATTGTTAATGATTGGATGCGTTTAACTGCATACCAACCCACGTGAGTTGATTAGTCAGTTAAAACTAAAACGAACTTTATGAAACTTACAAGTATATCATTTTAAATATCCTGTTGCAACATTTCTATTATAATCCAGTCGTTTTATTCTGCATAATACGTAGTCCAATCATCATAAAAACTAAATATGATCAGTTTTTGACAAGGTTAAGTTAGAACTAAAATTGTATTAAATTTTGTAGACAGTATAGAAATACGATGACTTAATTATACATCTACGACTTTTATTAGCTTTCGCATCTATTAATCTTTTGAAATAAAGCCACTAAGAAACGCATTTCATCAAGACACCAATAAAGTTTTTAATTGAAAATAACGTGCCGTAAAGTAGACGATTTAATGCAGTATGTTACACCCCAGAAATTGTTTCCTCTATTGATGTAGCAATAACTGTTTATGTATTTGATAAAGAATACGAGATGGAGCGCGTTATTTTTAATTACCTCTTTATTCATCTCTCTGCTGGCGTAACGAAGCCGAAACAATTTTATGTCGTTCATAAGAAAGCTTAATGCGTAATCCGATTCGAATTTCGGAACGTTGAAAGTCAGTTCGAGTCTGATGAGATCCGGGCTGAGATTGAAGTAGACTAAAAGCCGTATTTTAGCTTAACAGCAGTTGTCATTGAAGCAATCAGGGAGATGTGCTCTTATTAAGACATAATGCCTCGCTGAACTTAAATACTATGAAGAATGGTTTGGTTTCTGATTAAATGCTCAACTCATATTATTAAGTCACGTAAAATTGGCGGTAAATTTTCGTTCAAGCATGGTTTGTATTTGTTTTGTAATAAGCTTAGGAACCTCTTAACGAACCGAGCGCATAAAACCTTCTAATTTAAGCTTGGTACTTCAACTTTAAGCCCACCATTTACAGAATGTGTACATTTATTTATACATATTTAAACCAAAACTATGGAACGTGTCTTGGCAAAGGCAAAACAGTACGTAAACTTAATTTTATAATAGGTAAGCGAAAAATCATCATCTGCCTGACGCAGTCCACTGCTGGGCATAGGCTTCTTCAAACGCTCGCATTAGTGACTCTTCTGATAAAATTAGGTATTTGTTATCCAATATAACTTTAAAAACTGTGTGCTTTGTTTGGTATGTCTTCTTTGGTTTTCCTTTTTGGTATTTATTTTTCGATGTTCTAAATACAAATTCTTATTTTACAAACTTTTGCATTGCAACCCAACTGTTTTTTAGTGTAGTCATTACTGTGGCTTGCAAAATCGTAATATACTATAATCATTTACCACAAACGACGAGGTAAGTGTTGCTTTTTTCACTTTTGACTCCATACTACCGAATAGGTTCAGCCATATTTATCCATTTAAGACCATTTGGTTCATTTAAATCTTGGCGTACACTATTCATTCCTACCTACATTTTTAGTACTTTTATTGTTGCTTTTATAAGTATAAAGAATTATTTACGTTCAACATTTTAAGATCCGATATATCCGACAGTCTTGCATTATATCTTTTCGAAAATTGAAAGATATATCACTAAATATAAGGAGGGTTTTCATTTAAATAGTATTTAAGAGACAGAGTTTCACCTTGATGTGTTTATTTCCTAAGCGGACGATATAACTAATATCATTGGATTTTCCTGAAGCTACTATATGTATTTCTATTGATGATAAAAAGCCTCGTTTTTTATAAGATTAATATAGGTACACATAAATTACGAAAAACGAAACACAATGTACGAATGTATGAAGATAATAAAAATACCTAATTGATTTAGGGTTGTAAGAGGTTTCTTTTAAAATAAAACTAGTTGGCAGGTAGACATAAAATCTACTTATTTTGAAGATTCTCTTCTTCAGGTGTCATTGTTTAACGGTAACGGTATGTAGTGTAGACTTCAAGGGTCTTTGCGCTTATCACTACATGTTTAATGGCTCCCGGAATAACTTTTATTTATACTGCTGGAATGCAACAGGAGTTATTATGGCATAGGACTGTGAGTAATTATTGAGACACAAGACGCACAAATTCAAGCAACTACAAGTAAAGAAGACAGCCACCAAACATGAAAACAGAACAATAACCAGTACCTTAAGTAAGAGCTTCATTGACAAATATTATAATTGCCTGATTTCGGGAAAAGCCTTTTTGAAGAAGGCAATTAAAACCTAAAAATATTCCTAATTCTTCAATTTAAAACGTGTTGAGTTTTCTAATGCTACAAATACGCCGATTTCCACGGTCCTTTCGAAGTATGCGACTCATTAACGGATTCTGCTAAGCTTCGTTCGAGTATAGTGTGCATGAATCATGCGGTTTATTAGCCCGGCTAACTGCGGTATCTAACGCGCCAATCACTTCGCTTTACAATCCTTGCGTGAGGCATTAAATTAGCCGAGTGTACATTGCCACCGCGGAGGAGGTATAATCAAGCCCGTACTGCTTCTTACCGTCAATGCAGATTATAATTAAACGCTTATGCTTGCATTTTCTTGTTCATTTTAACCGCAAATAAAATTAGCGGTTTGTCGTCGTGTTAAATTTAATCCTTCTCCGTTATCTTTTGTCCCCAAACTAGTCAGGGCACACTTGTATCATAGTTCAGGATCTGGCAAGTCCAGTTATTATATTATAAGAATGATTGCCATCTGACATCCTTAACCCTTAACAGGAGAAGTAAACCAATTGGATAGCGGCCACACAGCCATTCGATTTTGCCGGATAGGTTTTTCACGATATTTTCTGTTACTGCCGAGCTAGTGATAAAAACTACAGATACAATACAATAATCAAGTTTTATTACATAAATTAAATTTACTTATTATAGTAAAAATACGTCTTGTATTTTAAACGCAATTTCGTAAGTGTACAGGTCATTACCATAACTTGTCATTGCTATGAGTATGCACCTAATTCGTTTCATGATGTTTGATCACGAAGGAAGCGAAATCTCTAATAATTACCCATCTGATATTGCAAAGAATTAATTTACTGATTTTTAATAAAATAAATATACGTACGTGTACAAAGCCGCGTCTGGAGTGGCGGTTGTGTCATAAGTTCCCACGGCGAGCAGTAATGGATCGTAGCGCCATGCGCCAGGGACCGAGTGTCCGTGCCTCCGAGTCATAGAATAACAGAAGGACCTTTGATAATAACAAAATTGAAATAATATTATTAGGGAATAATATTCCGGATCCAGTGGTAGAGTCACTCCGTAATATTGATATTGACGATCCATAAGTGCACTTTTTAATCCTATACGAATATTTAGATTTGAATTTTGAATCATTCAACAAACAAATATATTATTACATTACATACAAAATAAATTAAAAGTCACACCTATCTTAAAATCTATTACGTAAGCACCAATGACAGTAAGCCCAAGAAATAATTTGATAAGTCATTTTATTTAGCGCCCTGAACTTCTAATTCTGTTTATATATTTTTTCAAGAATTGATGATGTATCAGAAACCAATATATTAGACAAATTAGGTACCTACATCAATTAGTAAAACTTAAAAAACTCAATATTCCTCACTTTTATCGTCATTTAAAATTTTAGTCTTTATTTCAGCTTTCATTCATTCATGTATCTTTCGATATATTCCATAACATAAGAAAGCTGTGCTTCGCCAATAAGAACAATATTGGCCTCTGTACTCTCCTATTTTAAGGTCCACATTTACGTCTATGGCAAACCATTATTTGCTTCGCCAATAAGAATTTCACCCTCTGTATTTTTCTATTAATCGGGGTAAGGGTAAGGGTCTCGCTCGAGATGCATGTAGGCTCTGATCAAAGACTCGCGCCCTATCGCGAAATCGGTGCGTCCGCACCATGCACCATAAACGCGCATCTGACAACGATCCCTGTTAATTTTAGCGGACACAATCAATAAACACATTATCACTTCATCAGGACTTAGAGTTATTAGAAGCGTTTACTAAATCATTTTATATAATAAAGTTATAGCTGACCTGATCAGTATCATTTAGTATACGACTGTTGAATGTCAGATTGCAGGGCAAAGGACTCCATCATTGATATAAAGTCAATGACTACTCCAGGCTTAATCATCACTCTTGCCAAATGTGGATTGATGATCACAAACCCGATCTGTGTTACAAAAGTCTGACACATAGTTTGCCCGACCTGGGAATTGTACACATGACTACTAGATCATGGCCGGGTACTTATGCCACTAAATAATCGAGGATCACCTGATATCTGAGTACATTTTATCTCAATAAGTATCAAGAAGTCGGTCGATGTACAGACTGACTACTGAGGGACTCACTACTGCCTCAGTTTATCGAACTATCGTTTCAAAGAAACGCCAGAAATTAACCTTCTGCTCTTTTTTCACTCCACAACAAAAACTTTGCCCCGCCAATTTAAAAATAAAGTTTAAGAAGGACTTCGTACCTAATTATTAACACCTTCTATTCTACTTTTATGTTAAAATTATTGGTGGTTAGCAGAATTAAATTTATTTATGATTTTTTAATTTGAATGATACAGAACCTTAGTAGGTCTGCCGCCCTTAATAGCATAGTACTGAAGCAAAAAAAGTTAAAGGTCTGTGACCGCTTCATAAGTCAAGAAACTCGTAATTCTACAATCACATTTATTTGTATTGATTAATTCAATTTATGTACATATTGGAATCATAAATAGCTTCTTAATATGTAAGTACATTTTAGCTGATCTATAAATAATTATTTCCATGCTACTCGTCTTAAACGTCCTAACGATTCAAAAGAGTGAATATAAAAGTGTTAATCAACTCACAATACATAAACAGAATTTATACGTTTTTATTTAAGAAAATCGCATTTTGCAGCCTTTTAAGTTCCCAAAAATTTTTATGTAAGCTATCATTATAAAAAGTAAAGTAAAGTCAGATTATAAAAAGTAATTTTCACTTGTTACAAAAATTATAGATGCTAATCGCAGTTATTTCTGATAAGTACTAACAAGTGCTAAAACCAAAAGAAAAGATTTGAATGTTTTCAATACTGAGATAAAGTTTTCACGCTTAAATTTTTACAAGCCAATATTTATTCATAAAATGACACCGTAAAAGACTCTTTGATTAGCAAAATGACCACGTCTGCTTTTTTCTGGTTTAAATATAGCCGCTACTGGTCCAAGGATTTCGATAATAACAAGCCTCATACAAGTAATTGCAGTCAATTAATTGAAAAATGCAATTTACGCCTGTTCATATTAGGTACGAGAAAATCAGAAATGCCTACTTCTCACTGCAGAATAATGTACAAGTGTAGTTATACAATTACCAGGAGAATATTAAAAACTTTACTTTTGAACAATAGTAAAATAACTCAGTGATTAATTTTAAGCTGTATGACGGGAAAAATAAAATAAATATTTGAAAGATAGTATTTTGAGTGTAATACAGTTTTACTATTTGTTGTTCGTAACAATGCTACTGATCTCACGAAAATTGGAAACGGTATTTAGACCAAAAGGACTCGTTAGTATCAAAACTAACGACTTTATCACTAGAAACTTGTTTTAAAACTAAGTATATCACTATCTCGGCACAAAGCGGAAACATCGTAATGAAATCTGCAATACAGATAACACTGGCTACGTTTCCATAATCTAGTTACATAGTATAATATTTGTTTATAAAGTACTACGGTGGTCTCCCAACAGACACTAATCTTTTAAGCATTTGCTAGATCTTTGTCAATTAAACGTATATCAATGAGATCTTATTGTGAATGACATTAGGTTTATATTTGAATAAATTTGTAAACATATCAATTCTAGTAGACCCAGATTATATCGACGCAGAGCGTTCGGAAAATGTTGATATCGCTCCATTCATCGATACTTTCTTTTTATTAGATACTAGCGATCGCCCTCGCGGTTTCACCCGCGCGTAATTTAATTTGCAACTATCCCCCCTTCCCCCCACTTTTCCGGGATAAAAAGTATCCTATGTTCTAATCCCGGTTATAAACTATACGTATGCCAAATTTATTCTAAATCTGTTCATCCGTAATAGCCAGTGAAATTACTTGATGATAGGTATAAGAGACCTTTTAACTGTCGTCTCGGTGTAGCGGGCGCAGGGCTGTGCCAGAAAGTAAATGCTTAGTTACTGTTTGGCACTGAACTGTCTAAGGGCAGACGTGGCGCTTACCATCAGGTATACGATCAGCTCGTCTTGACTCTTGTTACACATTGCAATAAAAAAAAGTAATACCGAGTCGTATGTAATGCAATTGATTTTGAAAACTTAATTTGATTGTTGTGAAAAAACGATGAATTGATTTCAATATTTGAGACCTTTGCTCTGTAGTGGGGCATAAGCTGATATTTTAATTTTTACTACTTATCGAAGTATGTATAGCTTAAATTAGACTTGCAGAATAATCCTAAAGTCACCAAAGATAAATATTAGTCAAGGCGGCTCATTTTTTGAAGTGAAGCGGACAGATTGCGCTTTTAGATGTTTAGTAGATGACTAAACAGATATCTTTGATATATATACTGCAATTAACATACATGAATAGTCGCTCCAGGTTTCTTATCCTCAAGGCTAGAACCACCTCGTCACAATTGGGTGGAATAGGGACACCAGGGGAGTTTAGTGGGTAGTGGAACGTTTCACAAGTCTGCCTAGTCTGCGGTAATGGTGTCTAAACGCATTCTCCTCCAAAAAAATACATAAAGAAAGTTTCCTTTGAGATTGCAAATTTATAACAAAGCGAAATAATATAAAAAAGGTCGACTTTGAAAACATAACATTCATCAACCGAAATTACAATTTCGTCTCGTCGGGCGCATTCAAATCAAACACTCGATAAAAAGCAACGCTGCTAACAACATCATCATTTGAACGAGCGTACCTAATGTTGTTTAAGTCGCGATATTGGATTGGGGGCATACGAAATTAATAATTACACTTGCACAATGAGGTACGACTTAGTTATGAGGACGACAATGCTTTTAGCTTTGACAGGTGCTTCGGTCTTTTTACTTATTTCTCGTTTTAGAGCTTCATTTCTCTTGGAATTAAAAAGTTTCAAAACTTTTCATATTTGTGTAAGTGCAACATGGAATTAATATTATCTATGTAAGTGCAATGAGAAAAGAAGTTGTACAAATTGTTGCCATTGAAAATCAAAAATCAAAAATATCTTTATTCATATAGGCATTCGAAGAAGCACTTACGAATCGTCATAAACAAAAAAATGGACTCATTTTTTTATATTTTATATATCTCAATTTATATGTATTAGATGTAAACTTCTGCTTACCATCAGGTGGAGTGAGGTCATCCTGACTGCTTCCCTATAAAAAAACTATTATAGACTTATAATAGTTTACATCTTATACATATAAATAAATTGAGATATATAAAATATACTAATAAATATAATATTGAGATATATAAAATATACTAATACATACATGCAACGATTGCGACTCTGACTCTACCACTACACCATACCAAATATGAAAAATCTAACTCTGATAAACACTAGATACAGTAAGGAGTTTTAATTAGCCTGGAACAGTGGCGTTATCGTGTAACCTACCCTTAGCCTAACCTTAATCTGGTGTCAGCAATTTTCAGAAGCTTTTAAATTGTTAAAAAAAACAGTTTTATGCTATTAACCCTGATTCTTAGATTGTCACGGCTACTATACTAACAAAGTTGTGTCCTTATAGTCCAGTCCACCTTTGTAACGGCGTACGTCTATGTAAAAGCATTACAAAGTCAACTCGCGTTCTTTCGAACCGATTTACATCAGGTGATTTGTCATAACTTAATTAATCAGTTGGAACATTCATAGCGAAGACGAGCGATCCGTCTCGGGCGTATCGATTGCACGTCGACACTCTGTCAGCAGATACGGGAGATTGCCGATATCATCTGCGTCAAACGCACCCGCGGGGGGCCTATTGATATTAATATTAACTAAATTAAATGTCATTCGTTTAAGCCAGTGCGCCGAGAATTTGAGGTGGCGGTTCTGGAGATTACTCAAACAGAGAGTCCTTTACAAATATGTCTCTCTCTCTCTCTGAATCATTAAAAGTCAGCTTTTCGATCAATTCATGTTGTACTGTACTTCAAGATAATGGGTATCGACTTGAAAAAGATGACCAACATGAAATAAAATAGATAATTATTTCTTTGCAGCAAAAAACAATCGTAAAACAAAATTTTTGCAAAAGTTACGTTAAAAACAATGACCCTATTTACCACATTTAATAAACAAATATGAATTCATGTTTCATAGCAGTATTCTAAACGCACCCAATTCTTTTATAATTACTATAAGAATAACTTCACGTTATTTATGTTTGATCCAATCTTCCCGATCAATGGACCATACTAATTGGTCATGTCGTCCAACTAGAAACGCACAGAGCATTACCGTATGAGTTAGCAGTAATTGACTTTAACTTGTAAGTCCTACTGGTCAATGTTATATCTTGCTTATCTTAGTGCTTTGATCAGAATACTAAAAACATTCTAGATAAGTTAAAATGTCGTTAAAACTCATTACGGGCTTATATAACTCGTTGTCAGCAGCTTTCTGAGCATTGGGATAGACAAAAAGTAACTCTTGTGGTGGATTAAATTTATTAGATAGAGTACAACACTACACAGAAACCACATCACTAAGATAAAGTTGGTATGTCCGGTACTATCGAACCTGGTTCAAAGGACACGGGCGAACATCCATAGAACGTTGGGCCTTGATTTTTTATGAATTACACTTACCGATTTACTATTATTATGTAGAAAATGAAGTAATATTCCAAATATACAACGATTTATAAATCCACTCCCTGGGAAAAAATAGTTATAGGATGGTTATAGGATGATTTTGATTTCTACAAAAATAACCCCAATTGTCGAGTTCACTGGATCCGTTGTAAGAAAAGCTTAGGTCGTTTGTTTTAGCTGAAACCGTCTTTTAAACGTAGCGAAAGTCGTCAAATATTAAACCAAGCATTCCAACAATAACGACAAAACAAAATAATTCACATAAGTTATTCAAAACAAACAGAAACGAATGATTGACAGACGTTGTATGACATTTGATTCTTTTTGACTTTTCTGTTGCCATAATTTTTTCAGAAAATTATCGTGCCTCTATTCTAAGCTGTCATTTGTATGGGATCTGATATTGGATCTGATCGGAAAATCAGTATTTAAGTATCTTAACTGGCAACATTATTATTATTCTACCGGACGTACTATGCACTATGCACATAACACACCGGATGCACTACAAAACCAATAGTATTTTCATTTATTAGATTATATTTTATCCCGGAGTAAAAAATATTAATTAAAATTGAATTTAAATATTAAAAATCTTGTAACGAATATTAATTATATTTTGAATAGTGGAACGAACGCTTAAGATCGAGCCCATTTCTGATAAGGAATGTTTTGTGGTTTCTGATTCTGATATTCTCATTAAATAAAACAAACGAGATTTTTTTTGATTAACTGCTACAACCAGCATATACAATTTATGTACAAAATACCTATGTCACTATTTTGACTACCTCCATGGTGCAATAGGGCTAATCCTGAGTTCAAATCCCGTGCTGGACCAAAACCTTGTGATTTGGTTTTTCTGTTTAGAAAATACTCAGGTAGTCTAGAACTTAGCGGTGTTAAACACCCCTGTGTATCACGAAGCACAAAAAGCCATTGGTCCTGTGCCTGATCTTTCTACGGTCGTGGGCTCGTGGCAGACTGCTATAACTGAAATGTGAGTGAGGGAATAAGGAGTGCTACATTGCTTGCGCACTAACTTGTGCACTATAATATATCCTGCGTAGTTGGGTGTTCGTAAAGATTGGTAAAGTCGAAACCTCGGATAGGCGAACATTTTTATTATTACCTGTTACTGATTACAGGAAATCTGTGTGATTATGGGCAGTCAGTTGTTGACCCTTTGAACTTTGTGTGTATTTTGGGGTTGACAACCGTTTCGTTATGATTTAGCTACAGTCATTTTTAACCGTGAGAAAGAATCGTTTAGAGGAAGTGTTGAAATATTTTCCCTTTTATTTACGTGTAGTTTGATGCTGTTAAATAAATAACTTACTTTATATTGAGTTTCATTTTATAATGAATCGTGACTAAGTCCGTACAAGGAGAACAATTTACCCTCTTTAGGAAGTAATAATATATGCATGTATAAAAAAATGCCATTACTGATTCTACTGAACTCTACATCTTACAATAATATTCTAGTTTTACTTTTGTAAAATACCTTTTATTCGTAATAATAAAATTAAAATAATATTTGACAACATTAGTCTGACCCCAAAATAAGTTGGATAAGCTCTTGTGTTCTAGTTGGGATTCAAATCCACGTCACTGGCTCAAATGAGATACCAAATGCGCCATCAGTCTTTTTAAAATATGAATAAATTCTCACGGTAAAGGTGTTGCATGATGATTTGCCAGATTGATAGCTCGGTCATTACCGGCGCGGAAGTGTCGCCGACGAAATTAGCCACACTGGCACCACCCCAGGCCCGATGTGCCTGCAATTAAGGGTTAATAGTTGCAGCCCAACATTCCCACGCATGTACTGTGATTGCAACAAAACGACACTTTTTATACAATTTGGCATATATGTATAAAGTATAATTATGCTTTCCGCTTGATGGTAGCAACATTTAATATGATTGTTTATTATAATATAAATAGTACCTACTTATTATAATACAAAACGAAAGTAACAAAAATAGTGCAACAAATATAAAAATACGAACGATTTTATTTCAATATACTACTTCTGTTATAATTGAGGAAGTCTTAGGTGGAAATAATTTACTTTCATGATATTGATAAGATAAAATAATGCGATACGAAGCAAGCTATTTATCACAGCACGAAAAGAAAATGATAATAATAGTTACAAAGTGGAAGGAAAAAGCACTAAAGCAATATATATTAGAGAGAGAAAAATAGACAAAATCATAAATAATATCGCTTCTTTGAGTTTTAACTATAGGTATAATGTGGGAACACGGTAACAGTGTAAGAAAAGATAATAAGCTTGCATGAAAATATTTGTTTTTGGCTTATTTCAATCTTATTGTCTTCTTACCAACTGAATACTAAATCCGATTGAAAGTTGTACCCGCAAAAGAAAACAAAATACTGTTCCGGTAATTAAAAGACAATTTCTCAGATCCCGACGGGCGACACGACACGAGTGACGGTACGTCAGCGCGTCGTCGCGCAACGACATATGAATAAGTGCGTGTTGATTGGAATTTTAATGGTAGCTAATGGGCGGGACAATGATGAAATCGTCGCCGTACAGATTGTATCTGGGCGGGAGATAAGATTTAGATCGGCGGCAGTTTCAAAGGCAAATTATGGACGGGCTGTCGATGAGAACTGGCCGCGGGATAAGCTACCAGTGTTACAGCTGATTTGGATCTGCTTGCCTAGCTGTATCATTCGAAAGTATTACAAGCTTGAGCAGTTTTCGCTTTTTCATTTCGTGGTGAAGATCACAATAAGATAGATTGGATGTTTATAAGGTATGATAATGGAGAAACTGTACTGATTTCGGAAGAGCAGTGAAGCATCATAATCGCGGGCTGTGCGACTGTATGCGGGAATTCCTACTAGCTGCCCACTAAAAACCCCATTTTTTTTAAATAGTTATTGTGGAATTAGGTCGACGAGTAACAGCGCCGATTTGATTTAAAAACTACTACTTATATATCTTAATCGGCGGATTCCTATGTGAGTCCACATCGATAAATAATATCCAATAACATATTTTGTATTATTCACCCTATGCAAGGTCAAAATTATTTATTCTATTTTGACTGTGACTAATTTTGTTAGTTTTAACGCCGAACCCGCGGCGCCAGCTGCTAGAAAAAACAAACAAACGTTATGTAGAACTAATGAGTGTGTAATTTCGTTAGGGAGGCTCTATGTAGGCGGTCCATAGCAAGACTGCGGGGTCGGGAAAATTAATATTCCAGTCTTGCAGAGTAAAAAACTGCGTAAAAACAAGAACGTAGCGATGAGACAACGGAATGCTTGGTGACTTTAAATGTGCAATGGAAAGATTAAAATCACACATTAAATTATGTTTGGGAATGTTCTGATTGAAATTCAAAATAAAATTATTGACCAACTGTACCCGCCAAGTCACCTCAGAGACTAACTTTTTGTATCTTTTTGTTCATTTTTAGGGTTCCGTAGCCAAATGGCAAAAAACGGAACCCTTATGGATTCGTCATGTCTGTCTGTCTGTCTGTCTGTCTGTCTGTCTGTCTGTCTGTCTGTCCGTCCGTATGTCACAGCCACTTTTTACCGAAACTATAAGAGCTATACAGTTGAAAATTAGTAAGAAGATGTATTCTGTGAACCGCATTAAGATTTTCATACAAAAATAGAAAAATAATAATAAATTTTGGGGGCTCTCCATACTTAGAACTGAAACTCAAAAAATTTTTTTTCATCCAATCCTTACGTGTGTGGTATCTATGGATAGGTCTTTTAAAATGATAATAAGGTTTCTTATATCATTTTTTTCTAAACTGAACAGTTTGCGCGAGAGACACTTCCAAAGTGGTAAAATGTTGGTCCCCCCCCTGTAACTTCTAAAATAAGAGAACGATAAATCTAAAAAAAATATATGATGTACATTATTATGCAAACTTCCATTGAAAATTGGTTTGAACGAGATCAAGTAATTAGTTTATAAATTTTTGGGGCTTCCCATACTTAGAACTGAAACTCAAAAAAATTTTTTTCTTCAAACCCTTACGTGTGGGGTATCTATAGATAGGTCTTTAAAAATGATAATAAGGTTTCTTATATCATTTTTTTCTAAACGGAATAGTTTGCGCGAGAGACACTTCCAAAGTGGTAAAATGTTGGTCACCCCCCCTCTAACTTCTAAAATAAGAGAACGATAAAACTAAAAAAATATATATGATGTACATTACCATGCAAACTTCCATTGAAAATTGGTTTGAACGAGATCAAGTAATTAGTTTTTTTTTAAACGTCATAAATCGTAAACCGCAATTTTCCTCTCATTCAATCAACTCAAATACAAAAACGTCGATCAAACTTACAAAGAACTACAAGAACATTTATATTATGATGATACTTGCTGCTACGGAACCCTTCATGGGCGAGTCCGACTCGCACTTGGCCGGTTTTTGTACTTAGTATCACAAATACTTACACGTCATTTGTGGTACGACCCTTATGAAACTTGTAGGAAAATCATAGATGTACGAGTACATCTATTTAAGTCAACCCACATGGACTATAATTTTTTTTTTATTTATAGCTGGTGAACGTATTAAATCTTAGAATATTTCTAATAAAAAGATAAAAAGATTCCCTCAGTAAAAACAGTTTAAAGTTTAATGAATTAGTATCACGAATCCGACGATTCGCGAATGGGATCGTATCTTCATTTAATTTAGAGCACTATAAACCCGGCGATTGAATTGGACCGTAAAATTGTTACATTAACCTTTCACCACTATTTAAATGGAGTAATTGATTTCTTCCTCTTTAAATTTAATTTCGGTCCCCAACAGATGGACATGGTGATCTAGTTTAACTTGGGCAATTTGCGAGATTAACATGAAAAGGTAGACTGCTATTTAAGCTATTTTATCTTAATGACTAATAGAAGCTTAAATACTTCATTAAAAACAAGAAAATAATCCGTTTTACATTGATTTATTTCACATGAACTATAATCGTACGAATCATAACAAAATACAAAAAAAATCAACTACATTTGTTTCTATATCTATTCGTAATACGAAAGCACATCGTTGTCACATTCTTACATACTAAAACAACAAGATTGGTTAATTATAAAATTGTACTAGGCGCATTTATTATGCAATGTAGTCGTCGGTTTATTATATGTAGTATGGTCGTAAAATATGTTCCGCATAAAGAATTTACGAAAAGCTTGAAACACATACAAAATACGCGAGTCAATTGTTCTCATGATGGATTCATGCGAAGTTTGCGAGTTCGATTCGTTTTGTAAAACAGCTGTAGTAAAACAAAAGGGTATCACTTCGGCAGTGAAAATGTTTATTGGCTGCCGATGCGCTGTGCGAAATAACCGTGGATAACGAGCAGTAAATGACGGCTACAGGCATTCAATCAAATCATTGTAACGATTGGACAGTCGATAGCTTCAGTTTCAACATTAAGTTAAAATGAGAACAAGAAATTGTATCAAGATATAAAATGCAATAAGGGAGTAGACAGTAACTGAGCAACTATTTACATCTGTCAAAATGATATTCCATAGGTTAGTATTATAATTTTAATTATGACGTCACATTTTAAAGTCAGATTAAACTAATATACTCCGCAGTTATTTGAAAAGTTACGAAATTGTCAGCAGCTAAAAAATGCATTTAAAGATTATGATAGTACTTATTTCGTGTATAAGGGAAGTCTTGAAAATCTAAAACTGCAATGATCTATAGAATACATTTATATTGGTATATACATTTTGAATCATTTTAAACTGGGAAAAGATATAGGTAATCTGTCCCTTTCATCCGTCAATGGAACATTGATGGGCTGGTGCTTTACTTTGTTGCAATCGTTAAATCCACGCATCATTTAAAAAGGACCGTACTCGTGTACATTGCCTACTGTTTCATAAACCGTCATGTTGAATTCAAATAAATACGTAATTGGGCCATTCTACTTTTTTGTGACTAAAATCAGCAGTCCATTTAAGAAAAATTTGTAAAATAAAAATAAAACATTTTGGTAATCTAAGTATTTGTAAATGTAGGGAATATACTCCTTTATTGTGTGCTAATGCTGGCAGCGAAGTTTTACCGGGAATTTTTGATTTATTGAAGGTAATAAGAGAAATAGGCGAGAAAAAAAAACAACAGCGTTACTGAAGTCTGAAAAAAAATTTTGATTTAAAGAAAAGTCAAAATGACGTCTATTCTCTGAATTATTCTTTGACATAATGTTAATTAACAGCTTCGTAAGGCAAATCACAAAAAATATTGGAGCAAAAAGGGGTTTTTACATGAAAACTGTGCCTGCGTTACCGAAACGAAGTTTAAGAACACTAAAATTTTCAATAAAATGCAAGAAAGCAGTTATTTAAACTTGGGATTTATAGCAACACGTAGATTTCTATTTTATTTAAAGCTACCTACCAAGTATATTGCTATTTTTTAGTTGAAATTTACCAGTAATTGCACAAAAAATGAACCTAAAGAACAACGCAAGAAGTTGTATGGGCTCTGTCCCCACCCACCAACAGACTTGGCACTAGTTTTAATATTATTATGACATTCCTTAAAAAGACAAATAACCATTTTTAATCCAAAAAATGACGGGGTATTCAAAAACAATAAAAACGTCCTTATGCCGAACGCCTAAGAATCAGAATTGCGCTGTAAATGTCTAGCTTCAAGTAGACTCGACTGTAAAATATTTTTTAAGATTATATTTTATTGAACACTTTTATTTAGGCCAGGGGGGTTACTCTTGATCGCCTGCACATTATTTTCACAATTTACTGTGTCAAAAAAAATACTTGAAAAATACAACATTCAAATTCGATTTGCGTGAAATCCCCATTCCTACGGGGGATGTCGTCATACAAAAAAAAGATCAGTATGGCAAGAGGTATAAATAGAGATACGTTTGAAATCTGTTGGTGGGTGGGGACGCGCCTTTGCATGGTCCTTTGGGGACAACTATGTAACGCAGTTGCAACAGTAGTAACACTTAGTCTTTTTATCTTTTTTTATGTCCTTTTCTTTTCTTTATACTCATTATACACTTTTTACTTCAGTTGGTTTTTCTTTCTAATGTACGTTTTGTCTATAAAATGGACCGATCGTCACATATGTCTTCTGCCTCTGCAAGCACAAGACGCCCTGATCATGGCGTCAAAGATGAAGCTTTGACGTGAATATTACAACACAGACAGCTCGTAGGCATTGTTTATCACTAGTGTTTAGCGTTTCTGTGTTGTCTCTTTTCATATTTTTCACTTCAATCTTGTTGGCGTGTTTCTGCATGTTTTCCAGAAACAAGACGTACTTTTTGATGATAAAATCACTGTTTTTTTCGCTGATATTACTGCCACATAGTGAAAAAGGTACCATCAAGCACATACTTTTTTATAGTTAATCAAAATGATCTCTGAAGCATGTCTCTCTCTCACACACACAATTATTTTTTGTACGTTTGAAATATCTCAAAAACAACAGTCAAACATTTTGTTTATTGGTCTATGCTATTAGATATTAAACTGTCTTTCTTTTTACAGTCATACAATCTACAAACCGTTAATATTACTGCAATAAATTGTAATAAAAGCTTACAAATTACTGCTGCGTTGCCTTTACAACAACTGCGTTACCTCATAGTTGTAACGCAGTGTAGCAGTAACGCAGGGGTAAAACATAAAGTGTTTTCATAATTAACGACTGACTATACATTATAAAATTAGAATAGTTTAATATTTTAGATACGGACACATCAATAAATAGCTAAGTAAAAAAAAACTTCAATAAAATGTAATACTTGCAGATTCTCGGCAGTAACTCTGCGGACTTCGAATAAACACACGCATACCTTATTTCGCCTGTCGGCCAACTGGCTTGGCCTCTGCGGCCTCTTTCGGGAAGGTGCCACATGACACTTTTGAATCACAATCTAACAAACCGTCCAATGAAGCTAGATTTTTTAAATATTTGATTTTAAGTATAATTGCCTATGGTGACACCAGGTAGCAAAAAATTTACTCGACGCCGGGGACATGAATATGGAAATTTTTAAATGAGTAATTATTTTACTAAAATAATTTTGCGCTGCATAAATTAAAACTTTAAATTCTAATGCTTCCACCAAAAATATAAAATACTAGGTCGTCATGGGTTTTTTTTTGGTCATATGAAATTGCAATTTAGGACATCGCACTGGGACATCAATATTTAGTATGAAAAACAACTGAGTTACCAAAAACTACAACTGAGTTACCTAAAATATGAGAATAATTAATATTATTACATAAAAATTAAATTCCCTAGGCGTGCTTCAACAAGTATAAAATTGCGACATAAGTTAGTTTTCGCATGAATGTAATATTTGTGTTTATTAGGGAGTATATTTCAAAGGGGACCAACTTTTAGTCACAAAAAAGTAGAATGACCCAATTAAATATATCAATAAAACTTTTAATATTTTTGAAGAAATAACTACTTTATTTTTATACCATTATTCATTCCAGTTATTAAGTATGAATACTACAAAATTACTAATAAAGAAACAAAAGGTATAAACAGGTAGATATATCAAATTTCCCTCGGCAGCAGGACGGCGAGATGGGAACAATCAGCGGTGCAGACGCATGTCATTCAGCTAGCAATGCGTTAACGAGCGCATGCAAATACTTGACTCGCACTAACAATATTCCCGTGATACGATCGGGTCGGGTTCGCTACGACGAACTTTGTCGTCAACAAAATGTTTTTTTTCTTTAAAATTATGAAGCTTTATTTTGTATTATATCTCTTTTACGATACAATTGATAAAATATTTATCAAAAAATAAGGATTTGGTATAAAATACATTTTATAAATACATAATTTGCATGTGTGTTGTGGAATAAATGCTGCCCTATTTAAAAACTATATTATATTTGGTACATACCATTAACCAAAGGTCAATTTACTTTGACTCAATAAACTCTCCATAAGTGTTCATGAATGTTCTGACAGCATTTTTTTTTTTTACAAAGGCAATGTATTTCGTTTCGCAGGTTACAAAGTTACGGTTATGGCGAATATGGAAATCCCTTCCAGCCCAATACGCCAGTTTACCCACCTCACGACGGTGATCGGTAAGTTTTTTTATGTTTCAATAAACATACTGATTTATGTATACACAAAGAGAGCTAAGCACTGGTGTACAACAACAAACTTTTTATCATCCCAGTCAATTCCGAAAAATTCGACATGTACTTTTGTATACATACTACGTAAAAACTATTTAAATTCAGCGTAGCTAGACTACAGTTCACCATTCGCCGTCCTAGGTACCGATAGGAATTTTAAATTCGGTCCCAGCGTACGCAAATCCTTGCAAATTGTTCTCGCACAGCCTGAGCGACGGACGTCAACATTTAACAAGGTCCAGACAAGAGCCACTGAAATACCAGTTATAAGACTTCACGCCTTTCAAATAGCAAGGTATAGAGTCTTCGGAATACACGGGGTAATGAACGTAAATAAAATAAATATTTTTTTGCTCAGTCAGTAAAAAGTTTTGTTACTGTCGAACTTTTTACATCTACTTGCTACATTTACTCATCTTGTATGTCCCTGCTAATTTTTGAATAAAATGGTTCGTTTTAATATACATACTTGTTTATAAAGCTAATATTTTATACTAAATGAAATAGCCGTTAGAAGTTTATAAGTATAGTAAAATTACAAGTTTTTTATCAAGGAAAGGTAAGTCGCTAACAGATTTTTTGTATATTTCCCTAATAAAATATGTACTTAGTATTTTCATTAAAGATAAAAAGTCCCTCAAAACTGTTTGTTTAAAAATTTGGCTACTTTCGAGATGAACCATAAATAAAATTCACAGCGATTCCTCTTATCAAAAGGGCATGTAATAGTACCGCAGCGGGATTTTGATCCTATTTGTTTTAAATCACAATAAATAATCGTATGGATTCCACACACTGCGTGATTCCTGCGCGTACGCGCCGAGACCACGATAAAAATGATTAACGTTTGTCGCTCCGATCTTTGTGTTGGAAGAAAAAGACAACGCCATATAAGGGAGCGGACAAACAGTAGACCTGGTATAACCCTCCTGTTGTATTTGTCATAAAATTATAAACAGCTAACTTCGAATAATGTTTTATTTTCAGTATACGATTCTTTTACAACCCTCGCACTGGTCACTCCGTCATCCCGTCTCTCTTTCTCATTCCTTTTATTCAAGATTTTGTCTATTTTGTTTTAAGCGACTCAATGATAATTAATGCAAAAGTAGAATACGATCTCGTTCCATATTACAAATTAAAATTTTATTCCACATACCAAATATTTTATGGTCGGATTATAAATTATTTCCTTGTATCAGTTCCCATAGAACGGGCTCATCAAAGGCGTAGAAAACAAACATCGACTATGCTGTTTCAACACGAGTGATCTACTGTGCTTTATATTTATTGACATTCATTTTATTTTTGCCGCTTTTTTAAGTTTGATACTTCCAATTTGGTCCTTATGTTTATTAAAATAGTGGCGTTTAGTTTTTAATCACGTTTTTGGAAGTATTGGTTCTTTATAATTCGATTTATTTAGAGATGTCCACACCTTTGGTGGGCGCCGGCCTCCCGCCAACAACAGATTAAAGGTCTAAATGCATTGCGTGGGCAATAAACATTTATTAATCGACCTTAGATATTTGTTTCAACACCGTCTCTCACTGATTAAGTGAATTAATTTGATGTAACATGTGTACTTCGATTGTATAGGAAATGTCCGGTCAATAATATTTCCTTTATACGAAATCACGCTACATCTAAATTTAGACCTGAATTTCAAATAAACGAAGATAAATCATTTAGTAGTTTGTGATAAATATTACTAAAGGCGATGTAATGTAATAAATATAATTCACAAGCTCACAAAAAATCCTAGGGCTCTTGATAATGTCTGGTGATAAAAAATGACAAGTAATGATTTGTAGTATTAATTCCGCGATACGTGTACACTATCATTTTGAAATGTCACGTATCTACCAAATTTATTACTTACGCACTACAAAGAATTGCTCGTTGGAATGAAGTTTTTACGATGAGGTGGCTAGAATAAACGCCGTTTACAACGGTAGCGAGGCGCCCCATTGTAGTTGCCGATATGGTAAAAACTTTCGCGATCCGCCGTATAATTTTGCGCAAGCGAATGTTGGGAACAATAAATATTTATAGATCCTCTTTTCCTTCTCTGGTAAATTGCGGTGTAATCGAGTCAATGTTTATAACTACAATGTTTATATCAACGGCTTTAAATCGTGCACAACCAGATGACGTGACTTACAAAGTACTAGCGAGCCTTCGAAACAATGTCCGTCCCCGATTTAAGTCCAATTATGTTACGTTAAATTGTTTTATTAGCGTTGTTTGTAATGCTCATATCAGAAGCGAGAGAAGCAATCTTTGCCGAGTTATCGATGGTTTATTGAAACGTTGATATAATGACTGTTTGTATTGTAGATAGTTAAAATAATTTGCGAACCGATTCCAATGCTCGTTATTCACATATTCTGTAACGTAATAAGCAGTAGCAACAGTGAAATCTGTCGATGGTATCGTTCCAAACAAATACGGGTACCTACGATGTCTTTCTATTCGAATTTACGACTCTCGAGTTCACATAAAAAATCTGCGATAGAATCTTACTCATTAAATATGCGCTCTTCACACGTGGGACTTACACAATATTTGCATCGACACGTACGTGAACGAGAAATAAATTAAAAGTTATGAACATTAATGAACCAGTTTTAATTTACGATCAAAGTGTCGATAAATAACCAAGTTGAGGCAAACGTATGAAAAAATTAATCGTCAGAAGTGGACGACATTTCTCGCTGAACGAGTTCTAGTTTCGTTGTTTCTTATTTGCCGCAGTATGTTATTGTAACACATACGTTTGGTATGAAAATGAAATTGTAATGTTGTTATGAATGCTAAACAAGGCATAAAATAACGATGTAATATCACGATACATTTTATTCACTGTCGTGTGCTTCATTGTTGTTGTATTCCTTGTAAAATAAACGTCATATTCTTTTTACCACAGGCCACAACAGTGTCCTATTTAAATCTCAAGCTATACCTTACATAGTAGTGATTATGCATTAAAATGGATGTATTCTATGTCTGTTCATAAAGATCATATAAAATATAATTATATCTTTTTTGTTTACCATCGATTTGAATAAAAAAGAGGTTTTTTTTTTCTAAATTGGATTCTCCTCGCTACTTTCACTTCTAAATATTTCTGTTATCCCGGTTCCAAATTACATTAAAGTCGGTTCTGTGGTTTAGGCGTGAAAGAGTGATGAATAGTCAATATTAATTAACTTATTTAACTTATAAGCGAATCGTTACGCTTACTATAAATGTATCGATAAACTTAACTTGATATGTATTCCTATTTATGTAGTTATTCTACGAGTACAGTAGCGTGGGGCTTCCATTGTGTGACGACAACCGTCTCGAACGGACATCCGCTTGATCCAGTTATAATAATAAGTTATTACTTCTGAAACTAACTACATACGTTTATAGACTAGACTTGTGTCGCACTCACTGGTCTGTGGTCGCACTATAACACTAAGAACTAATTTTACTATGACGTACTGTCAAATAAGTTTTTGATAATTGACCTACCAATACAATTTAAAACGATATTGAAGTGTGAATTTTCGTCAGTCAACCCAATATATACAACCTAATAACTTTATTTCAGGTACAGTTAAAAAACTTTGAATCATCCCAAAAGCTTTGACATATCCCAATTGGCAATGTGTCTGAGTTCTGTTGAATCGTAGATTAAACATTGATAAACAGTTTTGATCAGTACTGCAGATATGTTGAACTTCATTTTACGCATGTATAAATCCATCTGATCTCTCTTCTCTTCTCAATCGTTCCCCCATTACTGAGGATCGTGACTCCTTAGACGGTTCATGGTCTGCCTCCAACCGATACGGTCCGTCGCCTGGTGAAGGGCGGCGCTGACTGGTATCTCCAGCTGTTCGGAAATCTGGTCCGACCATCTCTTCGGGCTGCGGCCTCTGGGTCTTTTGCCTTCAACTTTTCCTGTCACCACCAGCTTTTCCAGATTGTTGGCCTCTCTTCGCGCGATATGACCAAAATAGCTCACAACACGGTGTAGGCAAATCGAGGATAGACGTTGAGCGTTTTCTATTTTCAGTTCCTTGAGGATCGAGACGTTTGTGCGGTGGGCTGTCCAAGGAATCCTTAGCAGGCGGCGCCAGCACCACATTTCGAACGCGTCGATCCTCTGCCTGTCGGCGGCTTTGAGCGTCCAGGTCTCGGCCCCATACAGAAATATGGAGAAGACGAGAGTGCGGACGAGGTGAGTCTTAGTCCGGTTCGAGATGTTCCCATCCTTCCATATTTTGCCGAGCTGGGTCATTGCTGTCTTGGCCATGCCGATTCGTCTGCGTATCTCTGGTTCGCAAATGCCCCTGTTCGTTATTACCGAGCCAAGGTACTGGAAACGTTCCACGGTCTCGAACTCTTGAAGGAGATCAGTGCGCTGTGTAGCACTAAAACGGTCGACTATCATGAGTTTGGTTTTCTTTTTATTAATTTCGAGTCCCATTTCAAGGCTGGTTGTTTTAAGTCGTCCCAAAAGTTCGGCCATTTCTACTTCAGTCGATGCAAGGAGGGTGGTATCATCTGCGTAGCGAAGGTTTGATATGAGTACTCCTCCTATTTTAACGCCGCCTTCCCAACCTTCAAGGGTGTGCCGCATTATGTACTCCCCGTATATATTAAAAAGTATGGGAGAGATGATGCATCCCTGTCGTACGCCCTTCCGGAAGTTAAATTTCTTGGATGTGACATCTCCTATCGTCACAGTTCCATATCCAGACTCGTATAGACCTCGTATCAACGTGATAAGATGAGTTGGGACTCCAACTTCAGATAATATATCCCAGAGTTTATTCCATCTAACACAGTCAAAAGCCTTCTGATAGTCGACAAAGCACATATACACTGGGGTGTTAAATTCGTAGCACTTTTCTACCAAGAGTCGAAGGTTTAGGATTTGCTCGCGAGTGCCTTTTCCCTTCACAAAACCAGCTTGTTCTTGCGGTATCTGCCAGTCAAGGTATGATCTTAATCTTGAGTTTATAATGTGCAGCAAGATTTTGCTGGCATGTGATATAAGGGCTATCGTGCGATAATTGTTGCAATCACGCACCGACCCCTTTTTGTGAAGGGGAAGTATAGATGAGTGTATCCAGTCAGAGGGCCATTTCCCGGATTTCCATATTGCGTTACAGATGTTGTGTAAGCAGGTAACCGCATTGGGCCCTAAGGCTTTAAGTGCTTCCGCTGTAATTTTGTCGATTCCTGGGGCTCTATTTCGTTTTAACTTCCGGATCGATTCTTCAATTTCAGAGCGGAGTATATCGGGTTCTAAATCTCCTGCTACTTCAAGGTGTTGTGAAGATGATGAACTCGGACGATCCTGATAAAGTTCCTCGCAGTACTCTCTCCATCTTTCGGCGACTTGGCAAAGGTCATGTATTGGATTTCCGTCTTTGTCATCGATTACCCATGAAGACGGTTTAAGTTTGTTTGTAATATGCCTAATCTTTTTGAACAAATCGGCAGACTGGTACTTATCAGCGTGAGCTTCGATTTCCAGACAGATGTCTTCGAGATATTTGTTCTTGTCTCTTCTGCATAGATTTCGGATAACCTTGGTCAAGCGTGAGTATTCTTCTTCAAAGTAATCAGGCTTTGGGCCACTCTTTAGTTCCTTCCTTCTTTCTATGTTAGTCCACACTTCATCAGACATCCAATCCTTCCTTTTGCTAGTATTTTTAACCATGGAGTCCAGCACCTCAGTGATATTAGATTTTAAATGTAGCCATTGTTCGTTTGGGTCTGAAACTTCCGCGTGACCTTTTAATTTAGCTTCTAGCGTCTTCTGAAAGTAGTCACATTCCGGTGGAGATAACCTAGTTATTCTCTTTGATTTGTGGCGAAAAGATTTCAGCCTCAAACGCAGATCTGCAACTAATAGCTGATGGTCACTACCGCAGTCTGCACTCGGGAAAGTTCTAGCATTCGTTACAGACGACTTCCATCGGCCGGCTATTGTGATGTAGTCAATCTGGTTGCGATAGCGGTCTCCAGGTGATATCCACGTATACAGTCTGCGCTTATGGTGTTTAAAGCAGGTGTTGGTGATCGTTAGATTGTGACTTACACAAAAGTCAATGAACTTTTCACCTCTTTCATTTCGGTCTCCCAGTCCATATCTCCCGAGTATGTGACGGATGTGGTCGTCGTAAAAGGTATCTCCCACTTTGGCGTTCCAGTCACCTTGGACGATGACGATTTCACGCTTAGAGATTTTCTCTATAGTTGTTTCGAGCATGCCATAAAAGTTGTCAATGTCTTCCTGTGTTGATTTAGCAGTTGGTGCATAAACTTGTATTATACTTAGTGGGAGAGGGGTGCAGCTTATTCGAATAGATATAATTCTATCGGTAACGGTGTTATACCCAGTAACAAAAGGTGCTATCCGAGAAGATATTAAGAAGCCCACTCCATTTATACTCTCCGCTTCGTGCCCGGAGAAAAACATTCTGTTACCGTTTGCTGTTGTAAAATGACCTGCACCCTTCATGTGTGTTTCGCATAGTCCCAGGATTACAAGTTTATGTTCGCTCATCTCTTTCTCAATGACTGGTAGTTTTTCAGGTTTTAAAAGCCCTCTGACGTTCCAGGTTCCGATCCTGTGTTTGGGCCGTAAGGATGGTCCCGTTTTATATTTGCCTCCAATAGCATTTACTACATCAGAGGCTTGGCGACGCACCTCCGACGAGTCTTCGGTCGCATATTTCTCGCCCATTAACCCGGGTATCAATGGGCGCCGGGGGTCAGCCGGATCACCAGACATATCAGTCGTTCCGCTTACTTGTGTCATGGAGTTTTCTTGGGAAGGTTTATCGTAGTGGGTTCCCATTACCTTCTACGTCGGGTCTTTTTAAGGTTATTTAGTCCTTATGGTCCCCGCTACCTGTATATTAGGTGGGTTATTTCACCGCCGCCCACTGCTCGGCGTTGGCGTATTTTACGGCTGTCTTTATCCCTGATGTTGTTGGGTTTACGCCGTTCACAGCCAACCCTCCTCCTTTCTCAAACCGGGCTTGGGACCGTCTACGGCGGAGTCCATCTGATAAGTAGCAGGAAAGAAAGCGTCTGATAAATCGCAGACGAATAAACTTAGTGATGTCTTACTAAAGTACTAGACTTAAATATGCTTAAATGAGCCAATGGCACCTCTTTGAAAGGTCGCGATGTACCCAGGGTAAGTGTATGTGGGAGATGTAAGTGGGTTTTGCCGAGTTTGTTTTCATCATATCGTCTTGGCTGTGTATTTTATGGTGTGACAATAACAAATAGCTCCTCCTAACTTAATATATTTTCGAAGCAGCTTTCTATTCTATTCTAAATGCGTTTTTTCTTAGTTTAAGAAAAACATTACCGGAAAAAAATTCAAGAACTTAGAGTATAACATTTTGCAGATTTCGATGTTATCAGAGCCGTTGGTTCCCAAAGCTATAACAAGATAGCATTTCAATCAGATCAAAGGAAGTATATTGAGGTATTTATTTAATATTTCTTTTGTTGATTCCGGTACAATAATACGTGTACGTATGTGCTTACGCTACTAACTTTAGTCAGATCAAAGTATGTAGGTAGGTTAGGTATGTTAAGTTGTCTGATTGTCTAATACTTAACATTTCAAAACTAGAAGCACGAGTATGGTAGTAGGATTTATTCGACATGGAATATTAGTTTGCTCATCCTTAGTGATTATAAATACAGCTAAATAGAGCTTTTTACAAAGCTACACTTATCTTCACGCCATTTGACATCGCAACTCTCATTTTGCCCTTAAAGGGACCGACGAAAATAAACTGAACATTTAATTGATACAAGAACGGCTAGTGTAAATGAACTCATTCACTCCATGTCTTGTGTTAATTACGCCTTGATAATTTTAATCCACTGAATATTTTCAATTAAAAGGTCAACACCACGTTATTGCCATTAAGACTACAAAATTAATTAGCTTACTAATTTTTGTCGATTTTTCACTTGTTTAAGAAAGTTGTTCGGTAGCCTTGAAAGAGATTGCTAGTAACTTGAGCCCTGTGATCTACATAACTGAATAATTATTAAAATTATTTATCTGTTGAAATAAAATTCTTCTTGTAATTTAATTTCTTGTTTCGAGGTTTCAGACAACTTCAGGAATACCAATACTTCATCAAATAAGTTTTCCTTATGTGAGACTCAGTTGTAGAATCACTTCTTTTAACGAGCTTCGATATAAATTAATCTGTTACACCAATTTCCTGTTCTTAAACCTACAAGTCCTTTCTTAGAAGTAGCTCCTTGCGTATATTTTTTTTAGTCAATAGATTGAACATCTCATAGGAGCATACAAAATAGTTAATAGATTCAAATTTATAATCAACTAACTGGTTTAGCGAGACATGACATCTTATGAGTGTAGAGCAATTAAATAAATTAATACATGTGTAGCTATAAAATAATTTGCAGCAATCAAAACAAGAATTAATCATGCTTAAAATATCTTTAAGTCATCTTAATTAAACAAACAAAGTAGGAATACTTTGTACATGACAAGTTTTTTCCCTATACGTGGTGGCACCCGCACAGTGATCAATGTAGTACGTACACAGTAATGGCGTATTCAGCATTATTTATTTCACACTAAACTAAAACCGGGAGTTTTCATTCAACCCACGGAGTATTTAATATAAATACGTAATAAGTCACCCCCCCAGAAGACGCGGGACGAATGCGAATTGTCGTAATGTTTTTGTAATACGCTTCCAATCAATGCAACCTTTTACTTTAGAGCCATTTATATGGCGATGAATTTTGTATTGTCTTTAATAATGCGAGATGATCGAGACCCCTGTTTTCCGGTTTTGTGAACAAGTAAACCTTATTATAGTACAGGATGCGGCTACTATTTTGAGAACGATCGCGATAGTGCATTCGTATTACATAACATAATGCAGAAAAATATTACATACTTTTTTTGTCTTACTAGATAGCGCCGAAAGCTGTGTAATTTTAGGGAAAACAATTACATTATTTTAAGAACACGCATTACCTATATTTACTTAAAAAAAATATTTATGAATTAATATGAATAATGGTTACAAAAACGGTGATTAAATACATACATATTGACTTTATTAGGTACATTTTTCTTCTTATAATAATGGTAACTATAACATAGAGTTTAAAGAGTTCATGCTGTGATCTCCGGTTCCGCGTTTCAAATCCCAGAGTGCACGGATGTACATTGGATTGAAGACTTCGGACTTTTGGAACATTATTTGGTTTGTGATCATTACCTGACTTTTGGCAGCCGTTGCAATGAAGCCATCTTCCCACTATTGAAATAGTGTATTATTTTATCGATTAGTCTTTTCCATTAAAATGTATAAGGGTCAAAAATTTGACATCTATGAGCTTTGTGTAATATTTTTAAAGATCTAAATACTCTACTCACTATAATTATATTCATGTAAAATTTGGAAACCAAAATACTGTGACCTCTCATACTTTTATGGAGGTAACAAACAAAAAGGTCGATATCAAGTTGCACGTGCAAAATTTACCCCAGTCACGCAAAAGATGGTAGTTTATTTTAGTGGTATCAGTAAATTATGAGTAGATAGTATCATGAGTGTTATTAAAAGGGCCATTAGTTAAAGAAATAATTATTTCCTCCCACTGTTTTTAACCTTGTATATCCTGTGAGTACCGCAACTTTTAATCGCTACTTCCGAGGAAGTTGAATATATTTATTTGCCTTTAGATATAGAAGACGAGCCATTTGGTGTAATGGTCGAGAAGTCGGATATTACACCAGAGGTCGCGGGTTCGATCCCCGCAGGGTACAAACATTTGTGTGCATGAACATGTCTGTTTGTATCGGTCTGGGTCTTTCTATGTATAATATGTATGTATACCAAAAAAAAGTATATAAGTAGTGTTTATCCGTTATCTGGCAGCTGGCACACAAAGCACAAGCTAATGCTTGGTTTGGGACTAGATGGCGCTGTGTGAATAATATCCAGAGATATTTACTCGTATTTATTATTATATAGAAGACTAGCGGCCGCCTCCGCGGTTTCACCCGCGCGTAATTTCTTTTTTCAAATGTCCCTTCCCTTCCCCCCACATTTCATGGATAAAAAGTATCCTATGTCGCCCGAGAATAGTTAGCATTCCAACAATGAAAGAATTTTTCAAATCGGTTCAGTATGTAGTTTCGATGACTAAATGTTTATTTTGTTTCGACTATTAAAATACTAATTTATTTTAGTAGTCGATTATTATTTTTTGGATCTCATTATCTTTCTTTTCAAATAACATGCAACCTTTTTTGGATCATTAAAAACGCTAGCAGCATAATTTCCATTTTGACAGTAATAAAAAGTAAATAATTGTTTCATTTTCCTATAAAGGCATTTAGATTTTGTTTCTGAAGAATCTAGCCAGCATCAAATGAAAAATTTGCATAATAACCTGCTTGGTTTTTTCAATGTAACTGACATCAGAGTTACGATTAATTTGACAGCAATAAAAAGCAAATCTTTTTTTTAAAGGAATATCAAAAAGTTTTGAAAAGACGTTGACCTTCTTTATTTTAAATAGGCACTGGCAACAGTGCTTCTGAAATTTGACAGCAATAAAAGTTAAATTAAATATTTTTTTCTATAATGGCGTATAGATTTTTTCTGAATAATTTAGCCAGCATTAAATTTTTAAAAACTTATATTAACCTGCTTGGTTATTAATTTGATGTAGCCTTCGTGGTTATTTTGTTATTTTAAAGTAGCACTGGCAATTATTGCCACTAAAGTTTGACAATAATAAAAAGTAAATTAAAAGTTTTGTTTTTCTTTTACATACATAGCGTTTCGAATTTGAAAAGGTCGTTGCTATTACGTTTCTTCATTTATCTTGACTATCTATTTACGCAGTCTTTATAGTTATCAAGTTATTTCTTTTTACAAATATCCCCTCTTCCCCACACATTTCTGTAATAAAAAGTACCCTATGTTCACCGGGGATAGTGTAGCTTTCGAACAGTGTAAGAATTATTCAAATCAGTTTAGTATTTTCGGAGCCTATTCAATACAAACAAACAAACAATCAAATCTTTCCTCTTTAAAATAAAAAATGATTCCGTTATCACTTGAATTTAACTCTGGATGTTTTACAGTTGATTTCTGTCTTGACTTTGGTGGTTGAAACGTACTTAATTTTGTCAGAGTCCCACTGGCCGTTATAGCTACCCTCAAGGGCAAAATCTGTCATCATTTATAAAATATATGTAAAATATAACAATAAGTGAAAATAAAAATAATAATAAAAGAGTTTTTATTTTTTATAAGTTTTTATATACTGCCTGTTTGAGTTTCAAGTCTTACCTATTAATATAAAAACAGAAAATAAGCACACGTGACAGCATGTTCTGTTATTATTACTCTAAGATCACCGACAGTTGTGCCGACAAAGTTGATCAGTTGCACGCAAACCTAATTCCAAAACAATATAAAAAATATACTTTTTTGCTTGTCACAATTATCACTTTAGTTAAATTGCACAAATTCTCAGGGCACAGACACGATCAAAATCGATTAAATCGGCACACTTTCTCAGCGCGCCAAAACAACTCCGTTCGATCAGATTCAGACCACATCTTATTCTAATTAGTACAGGGTTCCAATTAGTACCGGGATCCGATGGACCCGCGCTCGGTGGTTAACATAAAACTGCACAGATAAAATTTAAGCTGGCCTTAATGAAGCAAAGGGTTGTTTTATTAACTGCTTCTGATCATAAATTTTCGGCTTTCCGTTTGTGTAGCCGCATTGACAGAAAATCTTTTGGGAACACAAATGCAAATCACCACTACATTTTACATTTGTATACAGCTAAGTGCATTCAATTGAAATAACAGGTTTATTCTGCAGAAGTCAAAACCGCAACCATTGCAATTCTTGATTGTCATTGACGAAAATTGTTGTTAAAAATAAGGAAAATAGTCACTTAAACATCAAACTATCAATTTTATTTATTTATTGTCAACACGTCTTAATACTTTAATGTTAAGTATTTCCTATTAGGTACATATATCAATGGGTAATATTTAAGTGTATATCCAAAAAAGGCTGAAACGTGCACCAAAATAAAAAAAAGGCACACCAAAGGTTAGGTTAGGTTAGCAATTCAATTTTTTTTGTGCACGTTTCAGCCTTTTTGGTGTACGTTCAGCCTTTTTAGGGTTCCGTAGCCAAATGGCAAAAAACGGAACCCTTATGGATTCGTCATGTCTGTCTGTCTGTCTGTCTGTCTGTCTGTCTGTCCGTCCGTATGTCACAGTCACTTTTTACCAAAACTATAAGAGCTATACTGTTGAAAATTAGTAAGTAGATGTATTCTGTGAACCGCATTAAGATTTTCATACAAAAATAGAAAAATAATAATAACTTTTGGGGGCTCTCCATACTTAGAACTGAAACTCAAAAATTTTTTTTTCATCCAACCCTTACGTGTGGGGTATCTATGGATAGGTCTTTTAAAATGATAATAAGGTTTCTTATATCATTTTTTTCTAAACTGAATAGTTTGCGCGAGAGACACTTCCAAAGTGGTAAAATGTTGGTCCCCCCCCCTGTAACTTCTAAAATAAGAGAACGATAAATCTAAAAAAAATATATGATGTACATTATTATGCAAACTTCCATTGAAAATTGATTTGAACGAGATCAAGTAATTAGTTTATAAATTTTTGGGGCTTCCCATACTTAGAACTGAAACACAAAAAAAATTTTTTCTTCAAACCCTTACGTGTGGGGTATCTATAGATAGGTCTTTAAAAATGATAATAAGGTTTCTTATATCATTTTTTTCTAAACGGAATAGTTTGCGCGTGAGACACTTCCAAAGTGGTAAAATGTTGGTCACCCCCCCTCTAACTTCTAAAATAAGAGAACGATAAAACTAAAAAATATATATGATGTACATTACCATGCAAACTTCCATTGAAAATTGGTTTGAACGAGATCAAGTAATTAGTTTTTTTTTAAAACGTCATAAATCGTAAAACGCAATTTTCCTCTCATTCAATCAACTCAAATATAAAAACGTCGATCAAACTTACAAAGAACTACAAGAACTTTTATATTATGATGATACTTGCTGCTACGGAACCCTTCATGGGCGAGTCCGACTCGCACTTGGCCGGTTTTTTGGTGTACGGTTAAATACAAGCCTATATCAAACCCCTTGTGAATGTGATTCTTACATAACGTAACTACCTACTTTAGTTCTGAATAACGGAAAACCAGTAAATTCCAATTACACTAATTTCGGATTAATACAAAAGCAAGCCCATTTTTGTCTCAATTGATAAAGATCGGCGTCGGCACCCGCAATAATGAGCCTAATGATACCTTGAGGAAAAGGTGTTAAAACGTTTATTGGAATCGTCTAAAATTAATAGCTTTTTAACAAGCCGATGCGTTATTTTAGGTGTTAACCTAAAGTTTTTTTTCACGTTTTTTACAACATAAAAGATTTAGGTAGTTTTTGGAACTATTTCATTTTAAATTGTCGTCTCTCATTATAAAAGCTAGCAATTTTGGTTTCTTTATAGCAGTTAAAATTAACTTTTAATGCAAATTGTGCGACGAATAGCGATAGCAAATGAGCGGTTACGACAATTTTACAGTTACTAGTGGTGCTTATTTTGAATGCTATGTTATTACAATAGCTGCCTAAATTAAACGCGTGCATTTACTCGTAAAACTACTCGTAGCTTGAAATGTTTTTATTATATTAAAAAATTTTTTGTTTGACTGTACTAGTTTTGGGCCCAGTCACCGGAAGAAAAATATTAAAAATAAATCAATCCGGCAACTGGGACCGCCGTCCGAGTTCAATGTGGTCCCAGACGCCGAAAGCCTCTGTTTTTCATAGTACAATCTTTCTGTTTATTTTTTCATAAAAACAATTTACTTGCATGGAAAAGTTTGCACAGTTTTATTAATATAATTATAAAGAATTTTAGTTAGTTACCTATTAAAATACCGACCGCGGAGGAAGCTTTTACTCGTAGCGTTTGCGTTTGTTGTACGGAGCTTGCGACCAACCTTGGTTGTTTATTAATTTTTGTCCACAATGTATAAACAAAAGTTGTATGTTTAATGTTTTCAAATAAATAAGTGAAGTTTTAAAGAAACGTTTTATTATTTAAACGAGTAAAAACTTTTTTTTTTATAATGTGTAATACGTGCAATGTCAGTTAAAGTGTGTATTTTGGTATTCTGAATATTTATGTAAACTATTTTAAGTTTTATGGTATGTTATTTTATTTATCTTCCACGGTCGTATTTTAATTATTTACTATACAAAAAATGTTTTGTAATGGATCTTTACCAAGTGTGAACTTTAAATTTGCAAGCATTTTTCTTTATCGAAAGTAGCAGATAATAACGAAATATCAGATAGTCTTTAATGATGCATAAAACTGTTTTGGTAAAGCTATGGTATTTTAATGCTTTCATTAACATACAAGTATTGCACTTCTATAATGAACATCAGTTGTGCTTGGACATTTAGTTTGCATAATTAATGTGACCTAATAAATTGACGTGTCCAAAATTCTCCATTAATTTTATGGAAAGAGGGCTTATCTCCACGATCGCGACATCGTCAATGGAGTTTGCTTCAAGTGACAACATTCAGTACTCATGAAACATGAAAAGACAGTTTATTAAATCTTTTATTAAACCTGTTTACAGGCTTTCTGTCCGCGGTGACATAAATATCAGTGCTCTAAAAGCAGTTTAAATCTTAGTGACCAGCAGTGATTTGATAAATTACATAAAACATAATGCTTTCTATTTCCTCTCATTTTTTGGTCCTCAGTAATTAATGCAAATCCAATCAGAACCCCTAGTATGGAGGGTTTTTCACTCAATACTTTGTTACAAAGATGTTGTTATTTCTAAGAATCACAAATTACAACATCGTTAAATAAGATGTCAAGTCCGCGAAGTAGTCCAAAGCAGTACAGGACCTGTTAAACGCAATTACGAGTGCCAAAATAAGTGCCAAATAACACCCTAATCGATGATTCCGGCTACTGCCTTAAAAATTCAGTGGGGCTTCGAGAAACCGTTGGTCCCCGCCCCAAAGGTTTCGTGGCAATGTCGATAATACCAGACTAGAGACCAACCAAACGCTGTCCGCCGGTGAATTGTGGGGGTATCGATTTATTATTGAAATCAGGCTGTCGCACACGGCTTCCTGCTCACAAAATTGCTTATAAAATTGGCAACCGCTCGTGCCGACCACACTGCTGTTAATGATACCGAAAAAAGTGAACATGACTTTACTTTTCAATTATGATCCAAGATTGACATATGGAGGGCGATTTATCTCTCGTATGCTGAGTTTGGCTTAATTTATTGCATTCCGCGTCACTGTTGCGGTGGAATGACTTATCGATGATAATTGTTTGGGCTTTAAATTGGATGCCTACTTGGTGGTCAACAGCAAAAAGTTTGGAGTTCGCTGTTTACAGCATATTGTCAGCTTACTATAAATATTATGATGCAAAAGAATAAGAAAAATCACTTGTTTTTGCCGCGTTAAACCATTCACCAAAGATTTATCGATATACATATTTGGACTACTAATACATAAGGAAGAAATGCAAGCATTTATTAATATTTATATTATGCATAGATGGGCTAAAACCTCTGTTGTTCCAATGGCTTAACGACCTCATCTACTACATACGTGTTGAGAATAACACTCTTTACTTCAAAGTAATAAACGCATTTCACAAACAAAAAGAAAAATAATTTAAAAATTTAATAATACCTCGACGTATAAGTTGCATGATGCTCATGAGTCTACACAGTTACTATGTTTATATAGCGCTTTCTGTTCGGAATATTATGTTTAAAGTTCCAAAATCTCAGTTAGATTTCCTAACGATAATAGACCAAATTGAAAGCGCGGGGCTTTGAAGAGTTCGAAGGCTTTGGTGGGGGCGCACGTGCCTGTCGGCGCATGCGCAGATGCACCGCCACACCTGCCCTCAACATCGGAAACCTCATTCACACCTCCTCGTCATAATATATCCGTCTCTGTCATGTGATACGCACTTTTAATTCCAACAAAGTATACTTAAACGAAGATCAGAACTACTGCATTTCATATTATGTGACCTGTTTCTTAATGATATATTCTAAAATAGTTCAGTGCTCATTAGTATTCGAGGCGCGAGTAATCCTACCCTGGAGTCTATGACCATGTTTAATGCTGCAGCTTCCAACATGTTTGGGAACTTGTTCTGATGTACATAAGTTAGCGTATAGGCGCATAAGTAACTCATTTATAATGGTTGTCGGATCACACGCCGAGACGTGGTGCTAGGACGAATAAACTGAGCCACAAAAACCTAGAATGTTTGTCCTACCGAGGTGTGCGGACAAGTGCCACGGTTTTATTTGACTCTATTATGTTTTACTTGCAGTATACATAATAAAAATAGTAAATTGTATTACTTTTTCCTCTGTCATTTTATCGGCAAGTGTTAAAATGCTAACGACAGTGTGTATATAAAACAGTGAACTGGCTGTACCAGAATAAACCAAGAATCCCAAGGTGTTTGGTAAATGATTTAAACAACTTGGCAGTGAAAGAATGTAACCGATATAAATCATCAACTATGTAATGTTTTCAGGCAAACTTTAAATGCCTCAGTCGTGTGATATTCACCCTACGTTATGCGATAGTTGCCGTTCCCGTTTAAACATTAATTTTTTTTTTTTGCACTGTTGCATTTTTTGCCTTCGTACGCACTAGCCCTTAATATTCAGTTCTCCTGTTAAGGGTAATGGAGTAATGACACGATGTGATGTTTTAATCGTACACGAAAGAACTACGGATTTGACTGAAACTTTAAAAACATCAGAATGACATAAGCGATTTTCATACATAAAACGGGTAAAACTGCTGTTTGTTTGCTGGTGGAAGGTAGTGAGTGTTATACAAAAAGTCAACGAGTTTACGGAAAACTGCCACAAACAGTGCGAATATTTCCGCGGCCCAAAACTCTGAAATGAGATACCACTTTCATTTGTAAACCGATCAACGCGTACGTAATTCGATAACACGGATCGCGGCGAGCAGTCCTTTACAAAATTACGGTTTCGTATAAAATTCTCAGCAGTTGAATGCGAATCGAATCTTAATAAAACGAAGTGAGGGCATAATTTGACCTTGATTAATGATGCCTGTATTGACAAAGGCTCAGCACGACAGACGTCTTGCTGGGTGAATTAGCTACAGGGAGCTGGCACCAGTGATACCAATATGTCATTGTTAACATGTAACGGTAACTTTTTGTACCGTGACATTGGTCATTTAGAGGATTCCGCTTGAGAAATTGAGATTTAGTAGCAATTATCATTTTGATTCAACATTTTTTGCTACGGTCATACACGCTTGCCGTTATTCTTTCATTCTTTCGTTAAGTGTTGGCATATGAACTGCAAGTCAGGACTTTATTATATTTTCATACAAAAACATACATTTATCAATGATAT
The DNA here is from genome assembly GCA_949319885.1 of Mecyna flavalis. Classification (NCBI taxonomy): domain Eukaryota; kingdom Metazoa; phylum Arthropoda; class Insecta; order Lepidoptera; family Crambidae; genus Mecyna; species Mecyna flavalis. The sequence goes on along the minus strand of OX439431.1, from coordinate 8,798,591 downwards.
AATAACTAAATTAAAGTAATATTAACAATTACGAGTAGATGTTGTAGTTTAAACCATTGTCAAAAATATAAAATCTATTGTCGAGTGAGTCAGGTAAGTTAAGATAATTATTTTCGTTCCTTGTTCCTTAATTGTCGATCCTTTAGTATTTTTTTTTTTATTTTGTACCTTATCTGAATGAACAAAATGTTATACTTGTCGCATAAACGCTACGTCAACGTCAATTTCATGATTCACCAAACAATCGGAGCTTTATTCCAGATCGCTTTGAACAAAGCGGTCCAATCGTTCGTGAACTAGGCACGAAGGAAACATTAATTAGTAGCCCGCCCTTAATTAAATTGTAACGTCTGAGCGAATTTAGCTAGCACAGAGGTGGTCGCAGGTAGGCGCGGTAAGGCCCATCTTAGAGTTTATGGCGGACGTAATAAATGTAACATTTTAACGATTTGAGACTAATACTAATCCTCTTCTCTCTGTAAATGGAGTAATAAAGTTATGTAAGTGCAGACGACAATTTTATAATGTAAATGGAATGGAAGTTTCTCATGTTTTTATGCTTGATGATGAAGTTTTATTTCTTTTGCGGCTAAAATTGTACTAATTTTATTCATGTTACTTACTTTTTTATCCTGTTGATCCGCCGAGACAATTTTGCGTTATAAATGTTACATCCATTATCCCAGGAAATGTAGAAATTCAGAAAAAAATTTGTAGTCATATACCTATAAAGGTATTTTAAGGACCCAAGGGCTTAATCTCGGGTCAAGTAAAATTTGTAGGACTTTTCGATGTTCTTATTAGTGATTACCAATCTGAATTCGGCACTGGTATATGCTCATACTTTTATTAGTGAACATAATCATCATATATTAATAACATCATTACTAAGTATTCTCAGCTTAATAAATTACTGGTCACTTTCAAACGTTTTATTTTACGATTTGCATACAATTAAAAAATGTTTTAACATAATTAAACAAACAAGTACCCTGCTACCCTATTTAACCATTAAAAGATAGTGACAACTGTAGCGAAATCAATTTTTAACATACTTAGTAACCGTCTGTCGTCAAATCATACAAAGTCATAATTTGATTGCTTATGATTGCATCAATTCTTAATTTTCTCATAATATTTTTTATAGTAACAAACTTCTGGTCAATAAAAAAATACATCCTATAATAAAATTATACATTCACAAATTTGACCAAAACCGATTATTACCTATACAGACCAAAAATGAGTTATTAAATTGATGAGCGGCAATATACTTTAACAAAAAAGCGTTAACCACGAATAAAAGATCCAACCTTTGTGTTTAATTAAAGAATTTTCATGCTATAAAAGCACGATCTAATAATGGTATTGTAAAAAACAACCGCGCCTCGTAGGCGGAGTAAAGGAATATGACTTCGGAAGCTTAGCTAATGAAGAAATTAATAATTTGTATTTCAATATTTATTATTTTGTTTTTATAAAGCTTGAGTTGTAGGCATAACTTAAGTTAAATAAAAAAAAAGTTGTTTGAACTTTTTGTTGTTTTTGTCTGTTACAAATATTTTGAAGATATTTAAAGTGGTACTGAGATTTATTCCAAATAAATCTCAGTACCACTTATTATCAGAAAAATGACACGCTCCGTTACAGCAAAATCTTTACTTTTAAGAATTAAGTAATTACACCCTTTGAAAAAAAAACGCGTCAATTTAGGCATCATCTTCGCGCGTGTCTCTCAATTTAATTTCTTTAATTATACTGTTTTGTTTATTTAATTTTTAATTGATATTCGATATTTCACTTGCCTTCTTCTCCCATAGGCTTAAATTGAACATTTCTGTTCTATCCTATCTCAACAACCTATTTCTTTGCACTTAAACGTTACTGTAACTTGAAATATTTATCACGACATAACACGGCTAGGTACAATCATTGTCGTTCAAATCGTTAAAGTATTTAATGGAAACATATTTCAAAAACGTAAACGAAACGTCGCATTGTGCTTAAGACTCGTAACAGTCGTAACTTATTTCAACCTGACACACAAATGTATAAATGATCAACATGTTATCTGTTAAGGAGATCGCCTGCCACCGGGTAAGTGATGTCTTAATAATGACATCAAGTTCAATATCGTGGGATACATCTCGATACTCAGACAGACCGAACTACATCACAAAGGAACAGTACCCCCAGTATTTTGTCACTGTTAAACTGATTCAATCAGTTGGCCTACAAGAAATTAATGTTACAAAAAAGAACATCCGAAAGGGTTGGTACAGATTTTTGTTTCCCAAACAGAGGTATGCGATTATCTTAAAATAAAAAAATGTAAAGGAGCCCCTGAGAATTGTTAATTTCTATCATTTTAGAATTAAGGAAATAACTAAATGTGTTATTAATACCGAATGTCACGACATTGAATATAGTCAATAAGGTAAAGTAATAGACGATGCCACACGCAACTACTAGTTAATAGTGCTTTATAAAAACAAAGCCACTGAAACGTGTAATTTGAAAGATTACAAATAAGACATCAAATCAATTGTTCTGACCGAAAGGGTTTGTTTTTGTATGAACCAATCATGTTATTATTTTTAATTGGACACGTTATGATGTAACATCTGCTTGTTTTGATTCATGTCAAAAATTAATGCGACGTCTGTCTGTTTGTTAGTAATTTTTTAGTCATTTTGTTGATAACTTGCGGCCAAAAACTAATTTTCAATGCGATGTGTAATGAAGGACGTCGATAATATAAAAATGTGTGTACAAACTCTTCAATGAGCATAAAAAATGTTTCACTGAAAGCATGACTAAGATATTATTTACGTAAAATATTCAGTACGTACACAACGTTGTGGAAATATTTTTAAATTTGCATAAACAAAAACGCAGGGCAACGTCGCCGGTGTCATATTCATTACACATATTTTTATGTCCCGCCACCCAAAGAGCCAAAGCGTTGAATGAAATATCAATTAGAGCACTTTTTGGTCAGCAAAAAATATTATCTTTATTTCTCAATTTCGCTAAGTGAATTCGTGGTGTATGTCATTTGGGGTTTTTGCGACCTCGTGTCGTCGGTTCGGTTTGGGCGGTAGGGTAATGAGCAAAGAGAAGTATTTATTATAACGCTGCACTCTTAAGATGCAGATGCTTTTGATAATATTTATCGTCACTTTTATGGTTCCATTTATTGCGTCTTTAAACCGCACTTAGACTAGCTTCGGCACGCGATCTTGCCTGTTGATGATAATGTAACCATTTTGTTAAATATTAATGAGATATTGTATCGGAATCGAATAGAAGATTATCCACTGTAGGTGGTGAATAAACATCTGTGTTAATTAAAATATGTAGGTCTTGCACCGCTATAGGAGATGCTGAAGGCTATAATAAAACAGATCTTGCATGTGAAGATTCAAGTGCTGGCAACGTCTTAAAAATTTCTCTGGTAATAAGAGTTTAATTTTCTTTTAAAATACTATATTTACTGAATGCTATTTTTAAAATAGCTACGACGTAGACGATAATAACAGCGGACGTTTATTAGTAAATATTGATAGTTCATACTTTTACTATTCAAATAAAATATTTTTAGTACTGCCATTTTTACTAGGCTCATTAGAGAAGATGAAGCTGTGTACATACAATCCAATAGAATGTGTACACTATACAGCCTAAAAGCTTAAACTTTTCTTATTTTATTTAACGTCTATGTTAGAATTACTTCAAACTTGCTTTTTCTTGAAATCCGTTTTATTGTAAAGATAAAAATACTAACCGTACTTAAGTTTGTACCTTAATAATGTCAGAAATATTTTATTTGGCCCATATACTAGTTACTAGTATATGGGCCAAATAAAATACTACGGTAGTGACTCTTTGTACGGGTTCAATTTTTGCAATGTCAAATCTGCAGACCTCTTTTGGGATTAAGCAAATAAAATGATTTTATTACAACTCTTGGCAGAGCATAAATGACGTATACCTCAAATTAAAACGAAGGGCTGATCAACGAGAGTACAGTGGGTCATACATCAAGAATCTGTCAAATTCCTAGGACCTATTTTCAGCTTAATGTCTATCGCATAAAGTTCTATTTCGATTGAGACTTATTGTATGCATCAAGCTACACAAATCTGTCAAAAAGTCTCAAAAGTCTAGTCTAAGTGTGGGCCATAGCCCAGTGTAAATATTATTATTACAAGAGCCTAGATACTTTGGTGAATATACTTGCCCTTAAGAAGGCACGTCTCGGTTTCAAGCAAGCGACAATGTCGGTGCATACGTGTAAACAACGGACCTCGGTAACACGTGTTTTTGTACTTTGATTTATTGTTTCACGTTACAAAAGTGAGTTTTTACCTCACGCCACACACAGTCTTTGTGGTTGGCACATGCAAATTATGTGGAAAAAAAGTCAAGGAAGTTTTCGCTCAAGGTTATTCTATTAAGGTAAAGTTTAATCAATTATTATTGTTTTACAGAAAACTTATGTGGTTTTTTACAGTTTTTAGTAAATAACGTTTGCTGAAATTGGACACATTATTTCTTTAGTGCATCAAAAAGTGAGTTAGCCACTAAGTGCCATCTTAAGACGTCATTCGTAAAAACTCGTCCGAACATCGACCGTATCATCTTTGGTCTTAATTATGAAACGATAAGAAAGAAGAGACATTGATGTTTAAATTTATAAAAATAAATAAGCTTCATCAAATCGTATCTTATCTTACTAATATCATAAATGCAAAAGTATGTGAGCAGGTATTCATGGACCTACTTCACAAAAAAAGCTGCGGATTCAGATGAAACTCTGTACACGCCAGGAATAATACGAACTATATTTCGATATTTTTACGTGTGTTTTTGTTATAAATTAAAATCGTTACGTTCATAAATTCGATATTATTATTTTTTTGTATAATGTAAATATATGATTAATTTTAAAACCAATGTCATCACATTTTAAAAAGGAAACATCGGTAATGAACTTTTAAAGGTTTTATATAGCTTTTAAAGTCGTCAAGAAAATGTGCCACCGCCACCGCGATGCAGTTATTAAGCTGTAAACGTAAAGATTTAACGTTTTTCTTATAAAAATTATCAAAAGCCCGCAGGAATGCCAGTACATTCATTACCGCTTCTAATTGGCGCCATATTTAAATTCCAACAGGGGATTATTTTGGGACCCGCGTTCTTGTCACGTGTCCAGTTCGTGTATAAAATCTACTTCTTTATTAAGTGAGGAACTTTTATGCTCGCGTAATGGTAAGCATCTCAGCGATCCGGTAATATCATTTCCACTTTATTCCGTTACTGTATTAACCGATCTCGGCCTCTCTTATGCTGAAAAGAACCTTGTAATCTCATTTAAGTGAACATCTTCACTGATATTAAACGAAGTGGAGTTAACGTTTTATGACGTGAAATTGGTTTGTCTATTAAATTTTCTATAACGTTTTTAATGGACATAGCGCACATAGTTTCATTAGGGACTGTTTCTAATTTTCCGCTTCAATGAGACACGTCTTTAAGCTATACGCGATAATCGTGTCCACTTGCCTTTTTTTAGTTTCAAGCATTTTTGAGAAGGTTGAACGCTTCTGTTTATGAGAAAAGTGTAGGGTATAGTTGCGAGTTAAGTGAACGTAGCGAGGGAAGTAATTGAGAAGTCATCTAGACCGGGGTTTACAACGACTGGACAATTATGATGAAAATTAGTGAGTCTTTGAATAGATTGCAGTTTATAGTTTTTATTGGACGCTTTATTTTAATTATTTTTCATTCTTCATTATCAAAATTTGGCTAAAGAAAGAAGACAAAGAATCGTTATGGCATGAAATTGTCGTCTTTAATATTTTCAAATTTTGAATGATGTTTGTTATATCATATTTGCCAGGGCTTTTAAACGGTGATTAATAAGACAAGAAATGGGGCGTGTGAGTCTTAAAAGTATAAATAGCATGTATAAATTCACATATTCTGGTACCTATCTGGGTTGACTTCCACGTATACTAATTGAAAATGCTACCAAACGCAACCTTTTTATTAAATATATGCGTATTTTGGTGTCTTATATCTGTAAGTCCTAGATCACACAGACACACGTTAAATTTTGCTTAGTTTTTGCTAATAAAGAAAAGACCACCACTAGCTTGCTAAATATGATACTTTATATTAAAATGCAAAATCGAGATTCTTGGTTAGGATAATTATTATTGGTCGCATATAAAAATATAAACCACAGCTCTCAGCAAGATATTGATTCGAGCATTCCTATAACTTGTACTTAAGCCCTGATAGTGGAAATCGCCGTCGCTGTCGCTCTGGTGAAATAACCATAAAATTAATTAGTATTCTAAGATTTTACGACGCTATAAATAAATACGGTTGCCGAGTTCTCATGACTTTTTCCTCCATTTTTTGCTTTAGAAACACTGATGAAGACATCGTACCAATTAAAATTTTAACATGTGGATTGTGTACATATTTATAAATCTCTTGCTAAAACCTGAGAGATGACCTAAAAACAGACTACACAGTTCTACTAAAACATGGGGCTGGTCTGATCTGATATCATTTTAAACAGTTAATCAGTTTGAACTGTCAGTTTGTGCAGGAGACCTCCTGTTGTACGAACTCGGTAAAAAACGATCAAGTGTACCTACCCCTTTTTCAAAGTTGTATGGGTTCCGTATTCAATGCATCTTAGGTGATAGCCACTAAATCTTAATTGTAGTTCATATTTATTAATATACGCATCACACGTACATAATTATGTGAGGGTACAAAATAACTTTCTTCATACATACTGTGATGTTTCAAGCTCTAAGAATTAAGCATTTTTAAATTTATTCATACTCTTTAATTTTTTTTAATACTGATGATGATGAATGATAAAATAAAAATACATTTTATATTGTACATACCATTACATTTTGTGACAAAAATGTAGTACCCCATCAAAATAATATTATGAAGTTCAAGTTTATTATGTAGCCCAACTTACGTTTATCGGAAAATATTACAAACCCTAAAGACTTGTACCAATAGTCCATTAATAAATTTTATAGTATTGATTGACAGCAAACTAGTGAGTTCCTTCGATTTCAACGGATCACCAAACCTCGGCAGTGGATCATAACAATACGAAATTGATGAGATGCCGACTAATTAAAACGATCTCGCGGTAGGGAGCCCATCTAGAAGTGATGAATAAATAACGCATTTCCCTTAATTTACAAATGACCAGGCTATGGTAAAAACCTATCGAGGACCGGGATCGCCCCGCGGCTCACCAGCGGGGAGCTCCCAACGTGAATGCTACACATTACTAAATTAACCGCTAATATTATTTTTTCTGGAATAATTAATAAACCAATTAGAATCATCATTCCGTAAACTGCTTCATATTCCGATACGTAGAAACTTAAGGTCTTCAAATCACAATTCAATGTCTGTTAGTCTTATCACAGCTCACAAACCTTTTATCGGGTGAGATATCTATGATACAAATATAATATTGTTTACTAGCCTTCCGCCCGCGGTTTCACCCGCGTGTAATCTCTTTTTTCAAATATCCCCCCTTCCCCCCACATTTCCAGAATCAAAAGTACCCTATGTTTACCGGAGATAGTGTAGCTTTCCAACAGTGAAAGAATTATTCAAATCGGTTAAGTAGTTTCAAAATTTATATTCCCGCGGGAATGAGACGTTTCCCGTAGGAATTTTATAGCCTATGTCTTATTCCGGGTTATAAACTATACGTGTGCCAAATTTCATCTAAATCCGTTCAGCCGTTTAGGCGTGATTGAGGAACAAACATCCAAACATCTAAACATCCAAACATCTAAACATCCAAACATCCAAACATCCAAACATCCAAACATCCAAACATCCAAACATCCAAACATCCAAACATCTAAACATCCAAACATCCAGACTTTCGCATTTATAATATTAGTAAGATAAACAAAATGATAGTCAATTTGGTGTAATGGTAGTCGTCTATTACAGCAGAGACCGCGAGTTCAATCCCCGCGCGGGTGTAACGATTCATGCTCTCTGGGTGTTTCTAATGTGTATGTAGGTTTTGATATTTAGTAGGTAATGTTTCGTTAGCACATATAGTAAAAGCTATAAGTCCAAGAAAATAATGTTCTAAAAAAATGTATTATATTATAATATAGCGAGATGTATCTATGTTTCTTTAGGGGAGGCCTGTGTCCAGCAGTGGACGTCGTTTGGCTGAAATGATGATGATGACGATTATATAGCAAGCGTTGCGGAACAATTGATTTGATGAAAACAAAAAAGCAACTTGTCATATACAAAACACACACAGTTTAATAAGTTTACAGCCCACTAAATAAAGAACAATACATTTTGATTGTCATATACTGTGTCGGTCAATGAATTAGTCGACACTTTAATTTGTCATTCCTAATTAATTATTACCATTATTAGTAACAAAAATCTAAAATGGAGTCACGTGTCTTCTTCTGCATTGTCGTTTGCTCGATTGTCAATGAAATTGCTCCCTGCACCGCAATAATTAGGGTCTAATTGCGTAATATCAATTTTGGTAATCGGTGTTTAATTTTTATTGTCGTACAATTTTCTTGTGGCTTCTTATAAAGTCTGTAAGGTTACGAGAGTTAACGTGCAATTTAAGGAAATTTCCTCATTGGCAATCATATAGCCAGACGAGACCTTTGAGAAAATAAATAAAGTGACTATTAATACACCTTTTAACTGTACGAACCAGGAAAGCTTTTATTGAAATTAAATGGTATACCAAATAAAAGGGTTAGTGGCGTTATGCCCCAGTTGCGATTTGACCCGAAAAATTAATTTGTAAGCCAGTTGCAATTTGACCCGAAAAAAGATATATATCTATAGTTGTATCAGATACCTGGTTTGAACAGGTACAATTAAGCAGAAAAACCTTAAAAAAATTAATAAAATTATTAGTTCGTTTTAATCAGATGTTAGAAAGTTTCAGAGCACGGACATAAATAATGCTTGCAGTTATATACTATGCAGAAGGCAATTTTTTTTTAGGTTTGAAAAAAAAAATAACCACGAAGGCCTAGGCGGGAGCTCCGCTTCGCTCCACTCCCGCCTTGGCCTTCTAACCTATATCCATCCGAGTCAATTTCCGCCTCCGATTTGTTTTTATTTAACTTAATTTCTCTCATATTAAATAATAATTTAATTTGAAGTATTTGTCTCCTTACCTGTACCTCTCCTACATTTTGATATTTTTTATTCGGGTCAAACTGCAACTGGGACATAACGCAACTAGTTGATTTCGGGTCAAATCGCAACTGGGGCATAACGCCACTAACCCAAACTTTACATCATCATCAAATAGAAACTACTTTCAAAGGAAATAGGTAATACTATTCAAGACTTTATATACAAGGCTTTAAAATAAACCTTTAGATCTAGCAAAAACACATGATTAAAATAAAATAAAAATAAACAAATATCATCACAACATTGATTTGTTCCCAAAGTATCTTAATTATCTACTTGCGTTCAAGCCCATTTTGCCAAAATAATAAAGGAACTGTTTTTTTAATGTAATTGGTGACTATTAATAATGAATAATGAATTAAATTAGAATTTTCATTTTATTTAATTCTTTTTTTTTGTCATGGGCATGATATTATGAACTATTCAACACGCTACTCAGATTATACGTCGTCATTCCATTCACATCGACCATTGTTCAATGGCAACATCATCAATGTAGGAGTCAAGGAAATCAAAACTTTGTCGGACACCTTAACTTTTAAACATTGAATTCAGAATACAGAAATGGCGCCTTTACTAAAACTCTCTCTAATAGGCGAACAATAAAATTCTACTCTAAAACCAGATCACGTTTCGTCATGTTAAACGGTTGCCACCACGACAATAAAGGTCCTGGCGCCATCGCCACAGATTATGACACGTTCGTAGTAATGACGGTGAAATTAGTAATACGTGATGGATTTCTTTTTTGTAACAAGTAAAAGTCCCATCACACAGATATTCGGAAGCAGGGACGCTATGTGACTTGAATGGAAGTAGAAATCTGAATGAAAGCGATTTCGAAGAAGTCTTCGTCCTTTTGGAGAAACGGAAAGTACTTTTGTGTAGATTACTAGCATTAAATGTGTCATGGAGTTGAGATAGTGAATCTTAGTGTAATTTTAGCTTCTGCCGCATAGCAGAATAAACCTTATTTTTTCTTAATAAAAGACCCATTAACGTAATATTATTAGATTTTAGATAAGACAGAGTATTTTTTTTACAATAGTGACATTATGTTGTTCAAGGACACTTTCAGAAAAAGACGGACACTAATCTCATAAATAATATTGAAAATAATACCGTCAAAAATTGCAGCAACTGCCGTGTTCTTATTAGACTTTCAAAAGGCAAAACTTCATGTATTGGAAAAGTACAAAAAACACTAAATCTGTTGACTATTGTGAGAGTAAGAGTAAAGAGTAAGTAATAAACTGTCTCAGTGTCAAATAGAGTAAAACAAATCATTGACTTGTTGCTAAGGTAAGTTGCTACCGTTGCTACCACTTGGTGGGTACATGATCCTTAAAGGACTGATAAACAAAAGTCGAACATTTGCATTTTGTGAAAAAAAAATGTATTAATGTTGGTTTCTATAACGTTATTCTTAAAAAATGTATCCACCGTTTCATTAACAATGTTTACAAGGGAAACGTGATCAAGAATATTGTAATTATAAAGTTTCTTATTAGCGGGCGTGTCATTAAAATTGCTTGCAAGTACATTACGATCCATCCAGCAAATTGGAGGGTGGCTACTTTATTCAACTGATTGCATCGGTTGAACACCTCCGAAATGGACAATCTTACTTACTGGAACATTGTTAAGATTATATTATGTAATTAAGGCATGATTTGTTAATTTACAATGTTTATATTGTTATACGTAATTGAGTCTTGACTCAACGCCTCGATGGTCTAGTGGTTTAAGTACCAAGTCATAATATTGGGGCTCTGGGTTCAATTCCCGAGTTAAACAAAATTGGATATACCAAGTGACTATTTTGTAAATTGTTGTTGTTTTTTAATTAAGTAAATGTTTGTAGTTTGTTGTTGTTTTTTAAATCTTCATCATAGTATCTTTCTTAAAAGTATGCAAATATTTAAAAATATTGTAACTACATCTAGAGTATAAGAATTCGTTGTACCTATTCTAACTGGAAAGAACAAAATGGTGAAAGTTATAATTTTCTAATAAGATTATCAAAAATCTATTAGTATTAAAACATCGCATCTAATTAAAACATCGCAATAATTTTAAATGTGGATGCAGTAAAGCACTATTCCTCTAAAGCAAAAATACACGCATTCTAAAACATTTATTGCGCTAAAACAACGCTGTATAGCATTTACACTCGGAAATGACTTCGAACAAGACTTAATATACACGCAACATAAGTAATTCACAATGCAATGCACCCACTACTACCAGTAAATAACTCTATTTAACACCACTTTCACTAAAGGAAAGATTCCCATATTTTCCCAAGTAGGTATCAACCGTTTACCACAACGGCTGTGATTCAACACTGCTATATAATAGTTACTTCAAAGGTAATAAGGCATAGTTTGGTTTAGCAATTTCCTTGGTTAGCCGTACAGCGCATGCGTACTGCCTAACAGAAGCGTTCTCAAATCTATGACTAGTAGAGCCTTTCTCTGCTCTGATTGGAGGAACGACTGCACGCAAACCAGCAAGCTGCCAATAAGACTGCTTGAAGCAACAATAGGCCAACTGGCGACGCCTGTAACGGGAAATTCAGTCGTGCTTTGAATGTTAGAGGTAAATAAACTTATTAGACGTGCAAAGTTCTTATTGGAGTAGCTACGGTGATGTTGCGAATGGCATTACTGTTATATTAGTGCAAAAATAGTTCATTATAATAATTGGATTGGTTTATTCAATACCAAATTGTGCTAAAATATAAAATATAAAGGCATTAATAAAAATAAAATATACTATCTTAACATATTTCTATTCTTTAATTGTTCCTATAATTTAAAGCGTCTTGCGAATGTGGTGGTATTAATTTATTTTATTATAAAAGGTACAATTTTTTAATTTTTTTTTAAATTCAAGTCTGGGTAATTGTAGACAGCCAAAATGGCCATGGGAAAAACTTAAGCTTGCGTGCTTAATACGTTCAATAAACAGTTAATATAGAATTATACCAATAAATAAAGCCCTTTGATCACTTGGTAAGACACTAACAGGCTGTTATTTTAAGACGTATCTAATTACAGCGATAATTATGAAATTTATGAAATCAACACATATAAAAAGGCTTCAAATAAGTATGCGTAACTCGATAGTTCTCAGTTTATATCGTCCTTAAAGGTCAGACCGATTCATAATTGAACGTTAATAACTACCATATCTCACACGAAAATTAATAAATTAGTTGTAACGAGACAAATCGAAACGGGCGTAAAGCGTGCTGATAAAATCGTACAAGGGTTTACCAGATAAATATGCAGAAAAAGAGTGTGAAGTTCTTCAAGTTCTGGCCGAACTCCAGTGTACTTACTGCATACTTCTACGAATGACGAACAAGTTAAGACAAGTGGGAGACGAACTTTTTCGCAAAAGGGTTCTCTTATTTTATTTATAACACTTTCAATTTTTTTAGATACTTCCGTTGGCACGATGCACGATTTTTTGTTATATTGTGATAAAAAGTTCAAATGGAAGAGTGAAAATAAGTGGATTTTGTAAAGGTATCCTAAATAATCTTCTATATAAATATAAAACATATATTATAGATAAATAGTAACAAATAAGAATAAATAGTAACAGATTTTTATACCTTTAAACCAAATTGTTACCTCATTCTGACAACCTATGTAGCTAAAACTTACTTTTCAAATGTAACCGAAAAATTAAATGAAGCGATGAGGTAAATTGTTTCCCCAATAGATACGCACTGAACCTTAAAATTCCTTGGAAATATTAATTGCGCTGTCGTCCCCTGTGATTAAACACACGTGTGCATCTAAATACAAACTGACATACTAACTGCCCGCGGCAATTCGTCCAAACCCCAATTAGAGTCACACATTAAATGAGGATAATTGTTTTGCGCCCTCTAATTTAAAAATCTCAGAGATAAATCAAATACAATGTTACATACAGGAAATCAATTTGGCAAACTGACCGGGTATGTCGTGAAGCCATTACTTTCAATTCCATTAGGCTGTTTGATTCGGGCTTAACAAATTACAGGGATGTTACTCTTAATTTTCTTAATGGAGATTTGATATAATTTAGCCTTTTTAGAGACAAGTTAACTACATAATTTGTACCTTAGTGAAGTCTTCAGCTTAATAATGTCTCATGTCCTGGACAGGGAGTTTTATCATCGTAATAATCTTGTCATTAAGATGATGGGAAGCTCGCAAAATTAAGTTTTTATTTGTTTTGCAAATAATTTAAACTTGACAAGCACAATCAAGAATACTCTTAAGTCAATATCAATTTAACTGGTACCCACCAATGTAGGTTGTTAATTCCATGTAAGTATGAATTCTGACTTAAAACTTGTGTTATGAGTGTCAAAGCTCTCTCTAAGTTTTCTACTGTTCGTATTCAGTACAGTAAAAATTTATTAAAAATACCTTCATTTATTTGGCAATAAAAAACCTTTTAGGTGTTTTGAGAAAAAAAAAACACTGATGATAATAAATGAATGAATGAATGAATTACAATCTATTTTAGCAAACCTATATATTTTATAACTTAAGATAGCGTTTACACTTTCATAGTGTGTTGTCGACGTAGAAAAGGGCTATGATTTTTTTAAACCAAACATTGTCTTGGTCATTCAATAAAATATATCGCTACTAAAGAACAAGAGAATGAAGAATCTTAAACTAGCTGTGGAAAGTTTTTTATTTTTAAATATCAAGTATGTAACAAATAATATTGTTTTATTTCACGGCGTGACCATTCGGCTTTCAGAAGTCATATCGTAAATATAAGTTTTTTCAACAGTTATGAACTGAGCCACGCTAAGTGAAACAGCTGATATCACGTTTATAAATATAAATTACACATCGCGTAATACCTACTATTTGAAAGACCGGCACTATAAGTCTGTTGTAGAAACATAAACAACGAGAAATGGTATTATTTTATGGTTTCATTTTCTGTGGCACATAAAAAGACTAAACAGTTGAATTCAAATTCGTCGCTTTAAAAACAAATTAACCCTTTCCCCGCCACGCTTTTTTCCGAAAATGGTGCCCCACACGCCACGACCATTAAAAAAAATTTTCCAAAAAATTATTAGGTTATACTCAACTCATTCAGGCAAGTAAAAATACAACGTTTCTTGATCTTGTTTTTTTGTCTGATATATCAGACATTGGCGTGGTGGGCACGAAAATGGTTTGTCTGATATATCAGACATTGGCGTTGAAAAGGTTAACATTATTTAAGAATTTTTAACATTCAACAGCCGAAATGGAGGTGTGGAGGAGGATTACTAAATGTAGGTATATTCTGCCAAAAAAACAAAACTCTTTTACCGCAGTGTGCTTTGCATAGCTCCCCACAATGCAGACTTTGTATGTGTAATAACAGTTAAATCGGAGGCGAGGCCAAAAGGCACACCGAACTTAGGGACTTCTTATAACTTGTAACCCTATGTTTTGAACTAAAAGGCTATTATTATTATTATATAACAGTTAAATCTAAAGTAAAATAAATAATTTTACTAAAGGGCTACTACTCTGTTCAAAAATATATTTCCGTAGTAAATGGATTTGAATGAAACTCAATACTCGTACAATTCATGGTTTCTTGTATAAATAAGGTAACAGCCCAATCTAAAGTCAACAAAGTCAAAGTCGAAGACAGATTACTGAAGTGCCTATATCATTGAGAGATTTTTTTTTTATACTGAGTCAGTTGGCAGACAGACACGCAGCCCACCTGACGGTTAGCGGCCACTGCGGCCTATTCCATTGAGAGACACTTCAACAGGAAGCGTCGCTCAATGTGCTGCAAGACTGTAGGCTCATCTGATCTTCAAGCCTTTGATTTCAAGTGTACTGGCTCTCACATTAATACTGCCGAAACACAGCCAGAGCTGTTTTGGCGGCAGATTTCACCTGTGGAGGTAGCTAGCCAGTCGGACTCTGAAAAAGCCCTACCACCAAAAGAATAAAATATAAATTATACTTTCGTGGGTGCAAAAATAGCGTGAACATTCTCAGCTCTGTCAACGGTTGTCGGGGTTGTCACTTATTTACTTACATAGCGTATAAATATCGAATCTGTCTGTAATTACACCTTGAACATCACGGCGAGGATCGCATCGCTAAAGCGGGTTGTATGACAATAAATTACACGCATAGCCTTTTTTGTTCTGCTTATTTGTGTAACATTGTTTCATCTAAGTATGCGTTGTGAGAATATGGCGGTGGCGATAGTGGTATTAACTTAGACTTGATTTAAAGAAAAAGTAAAAACTAAATAATCTCGTTTCTTTCTCAAGAGTTTCGAAGATCAGGCGCCAGTAGCTTCTCCAGATTCCAATAAAATGCAAAAAAATATCGTGATGTTCAGAACTAGGCCATGACAAGGCTACAATATATTTTAAAACGAAACTTTAGCTATTGATGACACAATGACGAAAACTGTAAATGATGTCATTTATGAAGTTCCCAAAAAAACGGAGGTTTTTAAGGGAATTATTTAAATAACTTATATTTAATAATTTGCAATAAAATTTGAAAATAAAATTAAGGTTTCTATGTGCTACAAATTATATTATATTTAAGTTTTTTTTAGACCTTCGCGTTTCCTATCCGCTTAACGCGTGACTTTAACCATAACCCCTTCAATCCTCGCAGTCACATAAATAGCAAATAAACATCTACTCAATCGGCACCTCGATAAATTCAATAATTAATATTAAACACGATCCAACTTTGAGATCGAAGATATTCGCTTGATGAAGCTACGCCATTTGTTTGATTAATGAATAATCGCAATGATGTTAGCGAAATAAAAATAAGACGTGAAAGTGCAGCGTGAACTTGGTTGGAGATGTGATAAAATAAAACGTACCTACGCGGTGCAATGAATGAGATTCGATGGTACAGTCAGATCTTAATTGTAGGGTAATTTTGTATGTACTTGTACACTATTTTTGACAATTTCAGTTCTCAAATATCACTACCACGGTGAATTTGATATTGATGTTAATTTTTCTGGTTGAAGTTCCATGCTATGCTATAACTATAAGCCTTTTATTTTATACTCCACACAATCAAACACACCTAACGAATCGTACATAAACTAATCCTCCTAGCGTGAGACTTGAAATGACTTGAAATGAAAGGCTCGAAGTTCAGGTTTACCTAAAATGAGTGTAGCAGCACTTTGAGCGACGCTTCCTGGTTTAGTATCCTTCAATGGAGAAGACCGTAGTGACCGCTTACCGCCAGGCTGCATGCCTGTCTGCCAACGTAAGACAAAGTAACACATAAATGGAAAAATATTTTCCGTAAGTGTAAACTTCAAAAAGATAAGTTCTTACTAAGCAACAGACCATAAAAAATGAAAACAAAAGCCGTTTAACCACGTTCGGTGATGTACGATGTTATCTAATTTAAGCGTAACTTAAAACGCGTCGTGTTGATCAGTGGTCTTGCTTAGTAACAACTAGCGGTAATTTCGAAGCAAAAAGGAAAGCAAACAGTCATTTATAAATGCAACACCGGTTTATATGCTCAGTCTTAGAAATACGAAGGGCTATCATGTAGGGTCATTTAATCAAATGCGTATCTATGATAGCGGTGCGCCCCCGGCCTGCGATCAGTGGGTCTGGTAATAGTTTTGCGCATTATAATTCAGCTGAGAGCGGTATTCAGCTCCCAGATAGAACTAGTTCGGTCATATTCTGGGATATTGTGAAATTTATGGTACAGATATTACAAATGAAATAAAGATTATGTTTTATATTATAAACAGTTTTTAACTAATGCATGTAAGCTGCTTATATTGGTGTTATTTTTTACAAAACAAAGGTATTTGGCATGCATAAAATTAGGGCACCTGGTAAAAAGGCCTTAGGTTTATTCGAAGAAGTAATACTTAACCATATTGATCTACTTTATACAAACAAACAAAAACAGAAATGTAGAGACATTTTATGTCGATTTGAAACATGATTTTTTGACTCAAATATTTTACGATTGAAGAATCATGATTCAAGCTTTTAAAAATATATTTCGAGAACACAATACGATTGTTACAGATATTTTACTTTTAAAGTGAAGACTTTTATAAAAATATCTACCTGTGTAAGAACCAACTCAAGTAACATGACACAACAGTAAAGAGTTTGGATTGTAGTTCACAACAATTTAATAAAATATAGTCACATGTTATTTTAACTATTGAACAGTATTTTTTAGGTTAGGTAGTTATCTATTTAAGCTGTTGGGTTGAACCTTATTATGAATTCTTAATCTCTTTATATTGTTACCTTCCGAAAAGGGCACAAAAGATTTTCTGTATATTTTTTTCTATGCCACCATTTGATAATAATAATCATTAAATAATTTCCGTTAATAAAACTTGCATAGTTAAGTGTCCTGTAGTTAGATGGTTGATGAACTCCGTAATACTCCAGCGGAGTGTACTCCAATGCGTCTGTCGCGTGGTAACGCGCTATTAGCCGTGTCGGCCGCCTTGCTACTAGTCCACGGGATCCTATAAATTACACCGCAGGCACGTGATATATTGTGGAATGGCAACCTCGCCGAAGAGCCCCCGTGTCAGCGAACGCGAAATTATACACCAACCACGATGTTTGCGCCCAACCGCCCGCCCGCTAACACCCGCCGCAAACCCGTCGCAGTTTATTTGCGATTGTTATTTCGTAAATGATAGGCCTCCCCATGCCTAGAAAACATATTGCCGGGAACCCAACGTTACTCACCCAGAGAAAGCGTTAAGCCACGTTTGTTTCGATGACAATCAGAATCTGTCTGTGTCTCCGGACGTGGTATTATCATTTGTATTGCTTGTAACTCCGGCTAAAACTAAATACGACGCGATGTAAATATAGCCGACTGCAGAAAATTTATTAACAAGCGTATTAAATAACTGTTTACACGGATAGCCGTTGTCTTGTGTTAGTGTAAATTATTTTAATAGTTGCCTTGACGTTGGCAAGAAGCCGATACGGTTATTAAAAATGACAATAAATTCGTCGAATGGCAGCATAATTACGAAGGAGCCCTATTGATAATGTCGTGCGAGTGCAAAAACCGAATGGTCAAGACCAAAGTGCCAGCCGCTCGTTCCATTAAGTCGAAGCCATTGTAATCCAATTAAAATATCAATCAAAATCAAAATTACACATTGTCTTGATTGAGATTTTGATGTTGTTCATGATAAGCAGGAAATATTGGCTACTATAAAAATAATGAGGACATTCTTATGTGACTAATGAATGCCTTTCTTAACATATATTAATGAGAAATGTCATAAGCACATTACACAAATGACCAGACGTAGTATGCCTTTTAAAAAAAGATTTATATTATCAACATTTGATAAAAAAATTACCCACTATAATTATTATAGACTTTGTTTGTCAAATATATAATTTTGTCTTTAAGTAGCGTATCATTTTGGATGAATTTTTAAAATCTTTTCATTCTTCTTACCATTTTACTATTAGTTAATCGCGTTTTCTATACTGAACCAAAACCTAACTTACATTATGTTACCATTGTCCACTTACAATAGTTAACTTTAATGAACTTTTTTAATCGGTCTCGTCTTAGTACGGTCGCTGCCACACGTTCTTTTCTCTCCCACCTATCAGATTACTTAACAAATTCGGTTTTCCTTTATTTGAGTAAATTTACATACCTAAATTCTTTATTGTACCTATTCGCTTTTTTAAACTTAAATGCTTGTAGTAATAGCATAGTACATACATAATTTTTGTTAATTCTCATTTTAACAGCCTCATAATACCAGGTGGTCTATTTCGTTCCCACGCTATCCAATCGAATATATACAGAGTAATTGAAAATATATATGCAGAAACGCCCAAGCAATTGATTTAAAACCGGCTATGGGAAAGACACGGGCTTGGAAATATATGAATCGGTATTGTAAAAATAACTTAGAGTAATGTAATGGCGGATTGTCATTTGGGAACGGAGTTCTGCAACAAAATTGTATCTTCCCATTCGGTAGCTGTCTATCTAGTGCAATAAACATAAAAACGGTGGCATCGACATTCGAGCTGTAAGCATTCCGAGACGAAACTCATCATCGATTTGTGTGCTCGTAAAATCAGACATCGATTGTATCGGTTACACTAAAGAGGAGCGTAATCAAGCGTGAGATAATAAGCAATTCTGTGTCGAAGTTTATTATATTTTTAATTAATGGCTTCATACGTGAGATGTTAGGCACGGAACATTAAGCCACCGTATCGCTAATTGGTTGTTTGCTACTGTTCACCATATAAAACGTAATCGCCTTCTGGGAAATGAAAGTTCTACGATCGATCTTTATAACTTCATCCGAATTGCGCTTCGGTCAATGACTGAGTACATGATGATAGTTTGAGATGTATAACAATAAAAACTTTCTAACAATTAATATGATGTGAGTTGCAAAAAATTTGCATGCAAGTTTGTATGGCGCTTTGAAATACGAGAGTCAACAATAGCTATTAGTTATACTCGTAATTGGTGAGAAACACTTTTGAATTATTCAGTTTTATTTGTATTTTTATTTATATGGTGCTCATTTAACACCTTATCAATTCCCAGCAAAAAAATTTGAGTGTAGGAATCGTTAGGTTGATTAGTAACTAAGGGTCTAAACGCGATTCCTTGTTTCAGAACTTAAACTCAACAATAATGTATAAGAATAAAGCCAAAGTGCGTAAAGATAGGTATACCATGAAAGCAGAACCACTCAAAAATTGTTCAAAAAATGTTAAAGTTCTAGAAGTGTAAACGCTATCATTTCCGAATCTACATACAATAACAAAGCAACAGCGCCATCTATTTGTATAACCTTGAAATATTTTTAAAAATCAATTTTACATGTTGCGCTACCCTTTGTTGCAGCCCCTGCTAAAATAACTAGCTCCATCTGTGGCTCATATTGGAAACTGCAAGGGTGAGTTTCGATTTAGTTCAACTAAAAGAAGGGTGGTATAGATGGCACTACGGCGACTGTTTAAGGGATGAGGGCGGTTAATTTGCGGCACAGATCACTAAAAAATTCTTTATATTTTGAGTTTTTTTTTTGTTAGGAGTCTTCGAGGAACTGGCATCGTCCGCGTAGTATGTTGGAGCTATAATATTTTTTACTAATAATCTATATTTAAATTAGTTCAGTAGTTTTTTTAAGTTTCAGGCTGTTCGATAGCAGGGCCTTTCTTTTTGTAGTTCATGTCACAGTTTGAAATAAAAATAATATCGATACCAGAAATATGAATTAACGTAAGGGACATTTTGGCGAAAATGATTTTTCATTGGATTCAGAATTTTCTGCTCTATCGATTGGTGTTGTTAAAAAAGTTCTATCGTTAAAAAAATGTCCCTTACAGTAAGATTTTTTGGCCTGCGTAAAACGTTTTATGCCAAAAAAAAATGATGTAACAGACGTTTACATTTTTATTTTCTCTGAAAAATAAAGTAAGTCAATAGTGTTAAATAATTTACACCCTTACCTTGTCCCTTACTTTAATTCGTGATTAGAGTTTTTTAAGAATATAATTTAACCTCAGTTAAAGATATCCTAAATGACACCGACGAACGGTGAAGATGGTGATGACAGCTGATAATGATAACTAGATAAAATACTAAATAGAAAAAGTTACATATTCTAACCACTTCACCATTTAAAAAGTTTAATTTACCAATAGTTATATGATCATCATAATCTGTCTGCCCATTCCTAATTATTTAATATTGTAATCTATGTATACAAAAGAAAGTGGTGTTAGTTACACTATTTATAGCTCAAGAACGGATGAACCGATTTGGCTGAAAATTGGTGAAGAGGAAGCTTCGAACCAGGATACGGATTTTAAAGCCAATGATACGTAATTTTTAAAACTACAGAGTTTGTTATAGGACTCTTAATTAAAAGAGATCATAAAGTCAAATTATTATTTTTAATTGATAAGCAAAAGGTGTCTAAAACTGCTAATAATTTAGGACATTTATATAAACATTGTTACTTTTAGAACATTTATTTAAACTTAACAAAAAGGTTAATAGACTGATTAGTGTGTTGAATTTATAATAATTACGCAGACATAAAAGTCGAACATAAAAAAAATATTAATAATAAATCGTTTTATTTTTGTCTCCCTAAATTTCATTTAAATCTGCGATAGCTAGGCTAAAACTAACATTTAATCATGCAAATAACCTATTTGCATGGTATTAAAATACTCTAAATTTGGTATATTATAATAATAGTTACATCAAATTGCAAAACTGTAAAAGTCCTTTACAATAGAATTTCGTATAATTTTCTATTTCTCTTGCTGCTTACGTTATGCTTGACGGTTTACAAATAAAATATTAGCAACGTAAGGTACAACAAACGTATTTTTTTATTGTAAGGGACATGCTATTTCTTAAACCACTGGGTATTTCTAAATTATTCGTACATAGCATGAAAGAAGAGAAAATTCTAAGAAACTTTGCTCTAGACACAATTCAAATTGAAGCAGACAGTAAAAAGTTATAGAGAGATTTACATTTTTTTTATCGTTTTTTGGCTCTCCTGAAAAACAGTGTTTTGTCCCTTACGTTAATTCATATTTCTGGTATCGATATTATGCTTTTCTTTCTCTTTATCGCTCTGCAAAAAATATTTATTCATTAAGCATGTTATGCCTTTCCATTTTATTATGCCATTTCTAATCAGCTCCTCATATCTTGTTGGTTTTAATTGATTATTTCAACTATGCTCCACTAAGAGTCAAAAGAAGACATTCCCACAATTAAAAGTTAGTCCCCAGTATCAGTCATATCTACGAAATCATAAAGAAACTTACAAGACATAAATAAAATCGAAACATTTCTGACCGAACTGGATAAATTAGCAAGATTAATGTCCAAGAATTACCTCTGGAAATACCCATGTCGCACTTGTTTGTAAAAAATAAAGTAATCAGAATATGAATTACTAATGAAGAAACAAAACCATAACAATTAAAAGACACCACCGAAGTGAGAAGCTCAGAAAAATCGAGAGAGACGTCGCGCGCCACGCACCTGCCTCTGACCTGACATTTTGTAAAAAACCTTGTTTATATACAAGAGGAAGTGATGTCTGAGAAGTTTTACTTACCCTTATAAATTACTGAGATGATCAGGCTATATTGTTATAGCCTATTGTTCTTTTTGTTGCGAAGTTGAATTAAAATAAAGCAATTAGATTATTAGGTAAATGATTTCTAGATAATGACATCTTACATTTACATGTTCATGTTTTTTATATAAAACTTTTTGAAAAGTTTTTCCGTATAGGACTCTACATGATGGTAGACTAATAGTTGATCACTATGTAGGCTACTCGGACTACTCGTATAGCGTATTTTACGTTATTTGTATACAGTACTCTACGGTATTATGCGCATTTAAAGTAATTTGTCTGGTTTGAAAGTTTTGAAATGCTTGATTATCATCCGTCTATCACTTTGGGCTTGGAACATTTTAAATTATGGAATTTTTATTTTCATTTGCGACTTCGTCTTTGTATAAATGTTGTTCACGGTTTTACGGGATAAATGATAAAAACCTCCAACATCTAATCTGATCTGATCGCCTCCGTGGAACAGTGGCTAAGCCGCTCGGGTATAAAAACACGGAGGTCGTGGGTTCGATTCCCGCCTTGGGTCTGGTTGGTGGTAGGGCTTTTTCAGAGTCTGACTGGCTAGCTACCACCCCCACAGGTGAAATCTGCCGCCAAAACAGCTCTGGCTGTGTTCCGGCAGTATTAATGTGGGAGCCAGTACACTTGAAATCAGAGGCTTGAAGATCAGATGAGCCTACAGTCTGGCAGCATATTGAGCGACGCTTCCAGGTGAAGCGTCCCTCAATGGAATAGGCCGCAGTGGCCGCTTACCATCAGGTGGGCTGCGTGCTTGTCTGCCAACTGACCTAGTATAAAAAAAATCTAAATATTACAATGTGCCTCGTGTTTAAAGGAATTGTGTGTTCGCGACACCTTACCTACGTTAATAATTATTAAATATGAAATAAATATCTCAATCAACGTGCGGAGTGAAAATGTCGCCAGATTTGAGAGGCCGACACCGCACACGCCGCCGCACCTGCCTAACCCGCGCCTTTGTGGAAACGAACGTGTGAATATATTTAAACGCCAATTCAACAAAAAATTAACCACTTTCCCTACTCCGATTACTGCAGTGTGGACATGTTGTGTTAATATGCAAAAATGTCAATAACCATCGTCGGCTGTGGGAAATCCGACGGGACAGCTAAATTAGTACCCGTTAACCTGTCATTCCTATCTGCAATGGAAATTATACATACAGGGCTTAAGATAATTTCATCAAATTATGCTTACACAAACACTGAATGTAAAACACATAATATTTAATGCAGACACCTTGTTCGCCGATGTCATGCGATATAAGGCAACCTCACTACCGCATGTAACTTTCCAGTGAACAATGACCAATATCTGAAAAAAGTTTATATGAAGCTTATTAAGGAAAACAAAAGCTCTGAGACATTAATAAAACAATATCGTCTTCGATACGTTTACAGCGCCTATTCTGCTTAACGACTTCTAAATAGACGATGCGAACAGATCCCGTCTTCCGAACAAGGTAATGGACGGGATAATTACGCGCAACGACGTGTAACAATAGCGGCGCGAGCTTACTGCTCTATGGCATAATAAGTGCCGGCGTATTTTGATCGGAGTGCAACAAGTAGCGAGTGAAGCGGCGGGGGACGAGCGGAGCCGAGCGGTCGGCGCGCGCGCGGTGCGGCCCGGTGCGGCCGCGTGCGCGCGCTCGGCACGCGCCCCACCGCCTCGCGCGCTGCCCGCGCCCGCCGCCCGCACCGCGCGCTACTTACTACTTAGCGTCGGGGGTGCGCGCCACCTCCGCCAATCCACCGGCGACCTCCGCGCTGCACGCACTCGTGCTTTCTCGATACACACGCACACTTGACAACTCGCGATGCCGATGGCAACCATTCACGCTTATTCAAATCTCGGTGTAGATCAGAAACTGACGCACCTCCAGGCTCCTGCGCAGAGGAGGCTGGCGCCAGCGCCGGTTGATCCTGCTCGTTGTAAGAAGAGAACTTATCTTCATCAGCCGTATCCAACTCAACCAGCTTCAGTTGCAAGAAGAAATGCCAGAGAGAGGAATCGAGTGAAGCAAGTAAACAACGGTTTTGCTGCTCTTCGTCAACACATACCATCAGCTGTTTCGGCTGCTCTTGCTGGAGGTAGGGGCTCATCAAGAAAATTAAGCAAAGTGGACACGTTAAGACTAGCGGTGGAATACATCAAGAGCTTGAAAAGGTTACTTGAAGAGAGTGAAGAAGGATGCTCCGACACACAGATGACATTAGGCTTGAACACAAGTGGACCCCAAACACCTCCACTTTCAGAAGAGTCACATTCACCTGCTCCTTCCCTTGTATCGGAAAGCTCTGCTGGACCTAGTTCACACGATGCATATGATTCGTACGAGCCCATGAGTCCAGAAGACGAAGAACTTCTTGACGTGATATCTTGGTGGCAACAACAATGATCAAAGGTAAGCATTAGAAAACTTTATAATCTAAAAATATTTTCAATGTCAGATTATTTCGTAGAAAAAAAGAAGTGATAACAAGCATGTAACAATTTATGAATGAAACCCTAAAGTGTGTGTTTACTTTTATTCAACATACAGAGCTTTGATAATTTTTATCAGTGTGTTTACATTGTCGCGACGCGGCGACGTTTGTTGATAATAGATTCAAAAGTTTGTTAAATTTGCTATAAGATTTCTTAGATTTATTATTTAAGCTATGCAAATGCCAAGTTTTTTTATTTTTAAATCAGGTAACTTTAAAGCTAGGCAATTTTTTTTATCCTATCCGTCACGGTTACGTCCCCGCCGACTTCACAAGCTTTTATGTTGCACAACTTGAATGGGAACTCACGGCCTTCTATCCTGCAGGCAAAAAGCAAACACATAAATACTATTATGGTTGCGCATTGAACCATCGGATAGACTTTATCTGTTCTTTGTTAAATTATAGCGTCACAAAAGCGTACCTTTAACAAAAGCGAATCTTAAAATATGTCACTTCAAAGGGTCTAGGTAATTTTTTTTTATCATCAATGACAGGTTTTTATTTTCCAAAGCTTAATAAAATAGGGACCCGCATTCCACCTTCTTATTTGTGTGAATAGTCGAACAGCAATTATTTTCTAACAATCTTGTGGTCTGCCCCGCATGTAGTGAGAAAATTGCACATAAAAAGTGGTCTATTCCAATAATAAGGAAGGCGCTATTAAGAATCTAATTCCACAAGTGGAAACAGGTTTTGTTTTCACATATGTCTTTTAAAGATAGCATCCGGTCAGTAAGAGCTTTCAACAGGACCATATGGGCTAATTTGATGGATTTCGCAAAACCGGTAGCACCGTGACTAAAAAGTTAGATTAAAATTCATAAAAAAAGATGGGATCTCAGCCCCTGAACTTGAGTAAATTTATTTTGCCGGAAGACGAAATCTCAAGAGGAAATAGAATGGCGGCAACGCACACGTGTTACAATATTTGCTGAGCTTTAAGTAAACATATGGCGATATGTGTATTAATAGGTATAAGGTATATGGGAATAAATTGGCGTCATTCAAAAAATTCGAATCGAATGTCCGTCTTTAACTTGACAGCTTGAAGACTTTGTTAATAATTATGTTTTTCCTTCTTTCGCAGGAACCGTGCCTTACGGTGATCAAAGTGCGGCCATCGAGGCGCTTGTGAAAAAAACAAGTATTCCTTGGGAGGATCCTGACCGACGAGCGCGATGGACTCCGAGAGAACCTCTAATTAAGCGCAATCAGTATATTCCTAATGAGAGGGGATAATGGTGGACTATAACGACCTCATCGATGCATTCCGTCGACCGAACATCGAACGAAAAGCCTTAAACTGCATTTCATACATGAATGGAATAGCACAACAAAGACTGAAACGAACTTTAGTTCCACATAAGCATTTAGTAACAATTTAAGTGATTCCAGACAACGCTGTGCCTTAATTAGCCTTGCGTAAATACTATAACTTCCAGTTAGGTATTATTTAGTATTAAATAGTTTATACCTACTTGTTGACTAGTCACTAGGTTTAAGAATATTTTGGAAGGTTGATTTGAATGAGACTGTTACCTTACATTTTGGTAAGATGATTGAACTCGATGATTTTGTAAAATGTAATTTGAAAATCGTGAGACAAAGACTTTTAGTGTAAATCAATATTTTTAGCACCCTAAGACAGATTCCTAATATTGTAAGAGTTTATTAAATAATTGTTTTAAAATATGATAAAACCAATCTCCAGTATCAACCAGATGGTTGTTTCTGTAAATAAATAATTATGAAAATGACCTTAATTCTTTTCTTTTTAAGATCCCTATTTCCTATATTTAATAATGCTAAAATGAATAATATTGATCATTAATACTTATTATGTACTCTGATAATATAAAAAAAACATACCGAATTTAACCTTCTTCTTTTTGAAGTCGATTACGAGTATGACGATATTTTGACATCAGAAGATCCTTCTGACTTTGCATATCCTTGGGTGAATAATACTAAAAATATTAAGTTTTATTATTATTCTGTGGATGCAATTCTAAATATGCACACTAAATTCTATGATCAACATAAGAAAAAAACTTAAGATTTATATTTATATCTATTAAAATGCTCTTCGTATGTGCATACTGTGACACATTCAGATACAGATGACAAAAGTGATTTTTTATGAGAACTTCATCATCATCATCATCATCATCATCAGCCTATATACGTTCCCACTGCTGGGACACAGGCCTTATCTCAATTGTGAGATAGTGTGGGCCATACTCCACCACGCTGGCCTAGTGCGGGTTGGTGGAGGGGTGCGTAAGGCAAGTGATCAACCTTAATGTCAGATGTTATCAAGCCGCCAAATGGCCTCTGACTAGGCTTGACGACTCATATTTACATTATAGTAAATATCAGCCGGGACCAACAGCTTAACGTGCCTTCCGAAGCACGGAGACGCTCGAAATTAATGTCACTAAATATGGTCAGAATGGTCACCCATCCATTAACCGACCGCGGCGTAGGTAGCTTGACTTTCGTTATCGCTAACGAACCACTGTCACAGCTGCGCCACGAGCGCCTCTGAGAACTTACTCTAGCATATATGCTATTCAGTATACTGAAGAGACTTTTTAAGCTTGTAATCTATTCTTTACAACATTTATTTTCTAATCAAATGTTTTATTATCTTCAAATCGAAAACTCTAGAATGAAAACTTTAACTTTAATTAATACACAAATGAAGTGGAGTACCTTACCTAGCAAAAGATTTTTATCGAATGCCAGATGGGGCCAAAACTCGTTATTAACTGGTCGTATTTTCAACAATTTTCTTATAAATACAGAGCACCAATATAAAATAGAGTAGGTACCTTTTATGCTCCACAACCTTATTTATACATTTACACTTAGCGTAAGCGTAGTCTGAGGTAAAAAGGGGACTTATTTTTAATTATACATATAAATTATAAATCTTTTTTCAGCTCTAGCTATTGCCACCCAGAGTAAGGCAGGTTTTTGAAATTTTTATTTAAAAAAAAAAATTAAACCGACTTCAAAAAAAAAAAAAAAAAAAACTACCTAAAAACACTGAAAAGCAAAAAATTATTTTAATAAGACATTCATCAAATGCGCTTATTGTCTAAGCCTATTAATAACATTAAATTGTATTTACGTGCTAGGTAGGTACCTACTAATCTGTTTGAAGTCGGTGCCAAGCCAAATAGTAGGTACCCAGACTACGTACCTACGTCTGTGGATTATTTGTAACCCTGTATAATACATAAATTATTAGGTATGTATCATTTTTCATTACCTTTGGCTTGGCACCGACTTCAAACAGATTAGTAGGTACCTACCTAGCACGTAAATACAATTTAATGTTATTAATAGGCTTAGACAATAAGCGCATTTGATGAATGTCTTATTAAAATAATTTTTTGCTTTTCAGTGTTTTTAGGTAGTTTTTTTTTTTTTTTTTTTGAAGTCGGTTTAATTTTTTTTTTTAAAAAGTTTGTTTATTTTTCTATTTTTAGTGTGAATAATACGTAGGAGTGAGTAAAACTCTCTCATAATATTGATAACGAAAATACGAGTAAAATAGTAGAATTGTATTATTTGACAATATTAGGTATTCATTAAGTGTTCAGCACCATTCAGTAGACCAACTAAAGATGCAGCCCGCAAGAGGGACATAAGAATTAAGAAGTCGTACCCTTTAGCTTCCATCATCATAGTTGTACCTTCCTTCATCAGCTTAGCTGCAAAAGTACATGAAATACAACTAACGGTCCACATATTCCTACAACACTGAAATAATTATCCCCTAACTCCTAACCGTTAAGGAGTTGTACCTTCCATCATCAGCTTAGCTGCAAAAGTACATGAAATACAACTAACGGTCCACATATTCCTACAACACTGAAATAATTATCCCCTAACTCCTAACCGTTAAGGAGTTGTACCTTCCATCATCAGCTTAGCTGCAAAAGTACATGAAATACAACTAACGGTCCACATATTCCTACAACACTGAAATAATTATCCCCTAACTCCTAACCGTTAAGGAGTTGTACCTTCCATCATCAGCTTAGCTGCAAAAGTACATGAAATACAAATAACGGTCCACATATTCTTACAATACTGAAAGAATTATCTCCTAACTCCTAACCGTTAAGGAGTTGTACCTTCCATCATCAGCTCATCAACATAAAGTGATGCCTATAGGACGCAAAAACTTAAATGGCTTCAGAAAAAAAAAACAAGTAACGCGTAGTGTGCGCCTATAAAATTTGAGGTTTGCCCTTGATTTTCCCGGGATCCCATCATCAGATCCTGACATGGTGACAATGGGACCACCTCAGAACTATGCACTTTCAAATAAAAAAAGAATTATTTAAATCGGTCCACAATTGACGGAGAAATCGACGGACATACATAAAAAAAAAAAAAAAAAAAAAAAAAAAATACATACAGTCGAACATAGAACCTCCTCCTTTTTTGAAGTCGGTTAAAAAATGCAGTCGGCTTATTTATTAGACAAATTGGAAATAGCCGTTCGCTACTGGATACGAATACTCGTAATTATGTCTATTTACATAATGTAACTAATATTCATGGAATTAATTAAAATCATGGCCCTGATTAGTGTCTTACCTTAGGATAGAATGTATTTATCAGGGAAAAAAATACCTTTAATTTTCTAACTGGCATGAAATATAATATTTATTTATTTGCAAAATCAACTTTAATTGTCTGTGATCAGTAGAATATATCCAAAATATATCTCAAAAATTTTACTCAGTAAATCCTACAATATGTACAGAGATTAAAAAATACATTAAAAATTGTAATCAAACACAGGATGTAGCAAAATTATAATAACAATAAGTCCCTTTTCTTAATATTTGTATTATTTATACACGTGCCCCAACTCAAGTTACATTTTGCAAAGAGAAAATTACAAAGCTCTAAAATAGGGGCCTAAGCATACTGCATTGCATTTAATTTGACGAAGACAATATTGTAACAGGATCACGTCTTGAAGCCGCCCATCGACATCAAGTCGCAATTTTTGATAATAGAAGGGAAGCTCCGGACATAATGGGTGGATATTTCCGTCGGGGGCTTATTAATTGTTTGAACTTGTTGCTCTATAGAAACGGGATGAACTAGATGTCGCGGAAACGGGGCACACCTGTGGATTCGCAAATCGTTATGTCGCCCGTTTTTTAATTCCTTTTGTATTGATTGTTGGTTACTATGCGACTCTGCATCCGCTTGCAACCAAATTACGCATCATTATGTTGTCCGTCTAATTGGGCAGGTTAGTTGACTATGCAGTGCAACGGTTTACATAGTCATCAGTTAGTTTTCTCATTTTGTTTGCAACTTTGTCGGTGTTTTAACTGCTCTAAATGAATAAAAAATAATATTTCTTTTTTCCTTTTTTCTGTAGGTACTCAAACCGCCTATTTTTTATAAGAGAAAATATAAAGTAATTTTTATTGACATTGATTCAAAATAATATAAAAAACAAAATCAGCCTAATAATGACCCATTGTTGGTTAAAGGCTTTCATCATTAAAATCAACTGACAATGGTTTAATCACCACGCTTGTCGTAATCGCAATCCCAAACTCGACCTATATTCTTCAAATCCAAAAACATCACGCCCCCCAAAGATTTTATACAAAAATGAATTCAAAAGGAAAACCAATCGACAAGTCCAATTCACCTGTAAACAAAAATACGTTTTCGTCATAAACAATCAGTTCTGCGCAAGTGGGCGCACGGCCGGCAGCTGCGCCTGCCTGCGCTTGAGCCGCGCGCCGGTCGCGTGCCGCCTTCGCACGAGCGAAGCCGAGTGCGCACGAGTCGAGCGTGGCTGACCACCAGTAAGTGGGGAAAATTAAAGCGATTTTTAAGGGGAAATTCGAGTTTATTTTATATTTGTTCGATTCGCAAACATTTTCTTAGTTTATCTGTTGTATATAGCAGGTCTCTCACTCAGCATTACGCACCGTAACGTAACTCCGTCCCGAGGGAAGGGCAGAGTCGTGTGTGGGACTCCCGATGCCCTAAAAAGGGCATTGTTCCTGTGCCGAAGATGGAAGTGGCCCAAGGGTTTACCCACTAAACCCCGCGGTACTCCCGCATCGCCTTAACATGGAGGAACAATACGTAATCTCAGCAACTTACTACCTACAAGTGCCACAGGAGTTTCAAATTTAGCATTAGGGATTGTTTTAAGATCGTGTTACATGTCATACTAGTAAATTGTCAAAAAGGTGTAGGTTCTTTAGGAAAATTTTAACATTTTTATAATGTTAAAAACTTACTGTATTAATTTGAGTTACCTAAAATATGTACAGTCAACAGCACTTCACGGTATACACTTGCAGTTCGATAATAGCGCTTATGCCCCCGACATAAGAGCGGTACAAAGTCCAAAGTGTTACGTCTGATGTGCTTTTGACTGTACCTACGAAATAAGGTGTCGACGTTACGTCCTGCATTTTTTTACAATATTTAGCAAATATAATTATTTTGAAAGGTATTTTATCTTTAATTAAAAATATTTAAATGAAAAACCCAATAAAAATAACCACGAAAACTAAGCTCTGCTACGCCGCTTCGCTCTCGCCTTAGCATACTTACCTATATTCATCCAAGTCGATTTCCGACTAGGTTTTTTTATCTAGAAATCTGGAACTTTTTATAACGTATTTTTTGTGAGAACAAAGGAGTCGCTTACTTAGTAATTTTAATCCTCAAATGGATTGGATTGAACAACCCACTTTGAGTAAACTCTTTCTGAAATTTATTACCTATATTCTTCGTTTAAGTTTTACCGCTCAAATTATCAAAACAGTATCTCATCATCAGTCGCCAAGTTATTTTTATTAACTTGTTTTAATTCCCCGAATAGTAGGTAAATATTGTTTTGATTTTTTACGAATCTACTACACTATTAACAGTAAACAAATTACATTTTCAACCACCACCATCCAAAGAAACATACCGTCATAAAAAGTAAAAACAACGCACCAGCCGCCTTTTTTCTCCTTTGTCAAAAGGGGCACTTATAAATGAAGCAATTTGGTGCAAGCAAACACACGGGCAGTAATCTGAAACACAAATTTCACGAGCAACCCTGAGCCTGTCCTTGGCCGCCAGTGTACGGTTGCCAACAAGCGTGTGACCTAAATCGCTTGGCGGCGAACGCTTCGAGCTATTTTTGAATATCGACCATGTTCAAGTGTCGCTTAACTCTAAAGGGAACTGGTAAATTGCACTTTACTTTTAACTTTAGAAAGAGAAAAAAATAAGGGAGCGCTTAAAATGCGTTTGGACGAAATTTTATGTATATCTGAATAAATCAAAACTAGGTACTTGTGAGACTTTAAAATTATGATCAAATATCTGCTTCAGCAAGCCCTGTGTCCACAAAATTGTATTAAGTATGTAATCCAAGTACCTAACGAAAAAAAATTGTTCCTTTTTTAATTATCTTTTCTTTTAATGAACAATGTTCTGACAACAATCAATACAAATCGGCGATTCATTTTTAATAAATAAAGATATTGATAAGCATTGGCTAGACAGACACATACATTCGTAAACGCTTCAAAGGTCTAGGTATAAAGTACTGAGCCAAGATTTCGGTGCCCT
Organism: Mecyna flavalis; assembly: GCA_949319885.1. NCBI lineage: Eukaryota > Metazoa > Arthropoda > Insecta > Lepidoptera > Crambidae > Mecyna > Mecyna flavalis. The sequence goes on along the minus strand of OX439431.1, from coordinate 8,765,976 downwards.
GGGTTAAATTCTCGGATAAAAATTTAAGAACATAGCAGGGGTCATCAAACCAAATAAGCCAATGTCCATCATTGTGTCGATAGCTTAATTTTAATGATCAAGGCCCTTTCCGTATTGCGGGACATCAATTAACTTTTATAATAAGATTGACCTAGTGATAATTAATATTTATTTCACATCACTACTAGATACAAGGTTAACGTAGTTTGGGATTGTTTTATACGTAAAATTAAATAACATTATATATTTATTGCCTGACTTTGGTCCGGTGGCTCAATTCGATGCATTCAAAACACAACCTGTGTTAATATCATAGAGATCTAAGTTTCTGTTATCTATGGTTAATATTTTAATATTAAGTATAAATTAAGCATTCGAGCAGCTTTATTGTGCAATTCCTTGAATTTATAACAACGAAAAATGTATTTTCTTTGGGACCTATTCCTAAACCAAATAAATCTATAGTGGCATTTTGGTCCCGTATTTATATGCGCTGATACTTGTATTTGTATTTATCAATCTATTAATACACCAACTTGTAAATAAAAGTGAAAAAAGTCCTTTAAGGACAATTAAAAGTTAATTAAAATATATTTATATCTTTACAAGCCGGCTAGTGTTCTTTAAATTTAATTAACGCGTTATCATTACGGTCAGATTACATTTTAAAAGTGTTCTCAGTTAAAAATTTAATTGCTAGCTTTTTAAAACCTCTAGAACAAGCTTATTATTAATAAAACTTGTTATTATTACTTTTTCAACTGAATCAATAAATAAAGTAACGACAATAAATATCAATATCAATTATTTAATAATATTTCATCGACTGTAAAATATTTAATAAAGTAATTAATAACATTCTTTTCCTTTCTATGGACTTGGAAACTTTTTTAGATAAATACTATTAATGACGAGTCATTGTTAATTTTTTACCTAAGTCTTTGTTTTCGCAAACGTTAAATCTTGAGGGAATATTATTATAGGCATTATTCATCGTAATGTTCACTTATTATCAAGAGAAAGCAGTATTCGCAGGACGTGTGTTCGATGTCTGTCCTTCATAGTACAAGCTATGCTGAGTTTAGGGCTAGACGACGCTTTGTGAAAAGTGTCCAGGAATAATAATATTTAAGTACATTATATTCTGCTGAGAAAATAAGGTCACATAATGCAATAGACCATGGTGATTACTGACGATCGAGAGGGGTGCGTACGTATTTGCAAACCCATAAAAAACGTCGGAGTAAAATTAAAAAAAAAAAGTTTTGTCGCATTTGTAAAAAAAGCCGACATATTTGCCGAAACATTAAAATTCATGCACTAAGAGATAAAAGGGTTCGACAGACCCTTTTTAACACGCATTCCTCGAAAGTTGACACGGAGAAGAAATACCAGATCCGTCCGAACAAACTATCATGCCTGCGGATAAAATCCTATCCATTGACTATTTAATTAATCAGGCCTGCCCGCATAATAAATTGTCAGTCGGCAATAAAACTCATTAATAGCCTTTAATGAATTGGAACTCGGTAGCAGGTAGGGAGACGTCACTAAAGTATCCAGAATATCTCCCACTGCTCGTCGTAAAAATAACGATTATGCCCCAAAGGACATTTCACAATGTGTCTCTGATCCGTCGACCCCTAAAACATCACATTTAATTACTTGACCCAAATATTTAGATCGTTGGAATTCACCTTTTTGTCAAAAACGGCATTCGTTTTTTTTTTCGCAGCCTTCCCATATTTGACATATTTCGGGCCACCCTTAGGTATTCAGTCATAGTCTTAAGATGGCATTAATTCTAGAGTTTGCTTACCCAAAAAATTGTTTTATCTGATATGCAGATAGCTTATGAAACATTTATAAAATAATTATGTTTATTTGATTAAGACAGAAAACCTCATGCTTTGCTCAAAATTTAATAAAACACATTTTTTAAGCCTCTATAATGTTAAATAGTGTATAACTATTCATAATGTAAGTTGGACCCAATGCAATGGTAGCAATCATTGTCAATTACATGAAACTGTACTTGTTATTGGAATACCATATTATTATAAATTCGAAAACAAGGCAAAAACTCAATGCTCAAACATTTGTCAGCCATTGTAGGTGAATGTTATAATTTTATACCAAACGGGCATTGGTCGCAAAAAAATTACGTGTTCGCACGTATACGATTTATAGTCAAAACTGTGGAGTCGTTATTTTAACCTTTTTATAAACACGGTTCTTTTTTTAAAGTAAAGGTTCTCAGCTCTCCAATATGTCTGCAGGCATTTGCTGACTGTCTATTTATTTCTATAAATTGTTAATGAAAATATTCAAATATTCAGAAAAGAAATCAAATCAGAAATATGATGTAAAAAATTAATATTTTTTCATTATAAACAACTTACACTCACCGCCAGTGCATTCATTAATAGATGTTCGAATATAAATACTGTTTTTAGGTTACCTGGCATGAAAATGTCTGGTGTTGTTATATGTGCCAAAAATGTATTTGTTAGTCAAAATATTTTGAAGACTACGACATTTATTTAAAGGCATTTCATGAATATACTTCAAAATAATATTTTATATTATGCTCTATATCATAATAAATACATAATTGTAAGTCACACACACTTCACTATATTCCTTAACTACATAAAGGTTTTCATTTAGCAATGAATAAAGCATCGTAATGCTCGTGCAAGAATCTCCAACGATTAACTGTACAATTTGACGAGACATTACAAGCCCGTCTCCATCAGTTTCCCTGTGCTTGCGTGTTATCGGCATTGCTCAAAGGGATGTCGTGTCGTGCTATTCAAATAATTAGGCCCGATACCGCCACCGGCTCCGATCGAATTAAACCGCATAAAACCGTCCTCGGGAACCGCCACAAAAACCTCGCCATCAGTGATATATCGAGCCCTGTGGACACCACACAATCATTTATACATGTACTCAATAAAGCCTTATGCAGCACTAAAATAATGGCTGACATCGAATATTTCACATTTAAAATAATGTCCTCAATGATATTTGGTAACGCCGATTATGTCGTTACTCCGCCGACTTTGGACGGACTCAGACCAAAATGGAAACTTGATAATGTTCAAAGTGTAAGGTCAACGACCTCCCCAGGTGCTCAGATGTCTCACTTATCATAATCGGAAGAAATTATTTATTGATGCCGTCTGCGTCGGTCAATATGTCAATATTGAACTGACCTCTCATAATGCGCTCTAGATTGCGTTCAAATTCAATAAACGCAATAATAACATTGTTACAATGATAAGTTTCTCTATCGATGTCCATCAAAACTGGTCATGCCCAATGTACTTGAAAGTGTATACCGACAACTTTAAAAGATTATTTAAAGATGAGTAATCTTATATCCACACCGCAACGTTTAACCACATTCAGGCAATCGCATTCAATCATTGAACTTTTTTATTAATACTAAATCGGTTCAATTGTGACACATAGGATAAAGTTACTTTAATGCATTGAAATGGATAATTTATCTTTAAGAAAGAAAAATTGATAACATAAATTTTGCGAAAATTAGGTCGAATGTAATTATCGAAGGTAAAGAGGTAAACTTGAACTTTTTCAAGACAGGAAACCCCTCTTCTTAAAATACTAAAATGAAAATTATTCTTAATGTAAGTTCTCTTTAATTCTCAAAAAAGTATTAATATAAAAAGTATATTTTGACTAACCATTGGAATAGATACAGAAAAATTGTACATACCCTTGATTGGTAAAACAATAACTCGTTACTGATCTAACGCCACACCATCCTGGCGAAAGTAGAATGCATAAAATTGTGAATGTAAGAAACTTTAGTAGGAAAACAGTGGCGCACGTCATCCACTTGTTGACTCTAATGAAGGCATATTCAAAAAACAACGCCGCCGGTGGTCTGACTGTCACCGGCGGTGCAACCGATCGCGTCATTATGCAACGCAACGCAACGATTTCGATCGCATCACGTACACTCGGGATTGTAGGAAACATTTTTTACAAAAGTTCAGTTAGTAGACGGGCATGCAGTCTCATTGCAAGCAGCAGCTACGTTCTATTCCATAGCCGCAAACTTCATTGAGAGTCGTCGTGTTGATTCGAACCTGCGACTCTTGGCGCAAGATCACTACTACCAATTACACCAGCAAGCTAGTCTAAGTTCCAAGCATATTGGCTTTGACATTAATACTTGAAGAACCAAGTCAAAGTCTTTAGTAAAGGGTAGTCATATTTTGCAAACACTATAGCTAGCGAAGCTTCAGCAGGGAAACCTGAGGGTCTGAAGGTCCACCTACATGGATTTCTGAGATGATATGAGGTATTAAAAAAGATCGTTTTCTAAACTTGCGGATGCGTCTCATAGAAAAGGGTTAACCTTGACCGGCCTTGACTTGTTCTGCTAAATACTTCAAAGTGCAGCATTTAAAACACTTTTTTACTGAGGGCTTATTTTAAAATTTTTATGATTTACATGATAAGAGTATTATTATGCTACATACGTTGAACTCATCAATTAGTTACAGTAGCATTCGTTCAAATCACAACATTAATTTTCCACTTAACCATCTTACCATTCACATAAAAATACTCAATCCGGAATTGACCCTTCATTTCGTTTACTAATCGAGCGTAGTTTAATCGTGCATTCTGCTCGGATACTTAAACATTAAAGTGTTGGGAGATATAGGCATTCATTACGATTCCGCCGCCGCGCCGCCCAGAAGCCAGACTCTACCATGAAATGGGCGATTATAAACGGAATCAGATACGAGGTAATCGTAGTACAAGCTTTTCCGCAATCACGCAATCATAATATGAAACATCAAAACTGGTCCGGCAGATACCAATACAAAGCCATACTTCCAGTTAAACTGCCTTTCTTTACCGTATAAACTTTTGTCTTTAAATGTCTGCAACATTGTTCCCACTACCATACATGGCTTTGGTAAACGGCAGCAGTCCACGCTTACACCCATTCTCTTCGAGTGTTTCTGTGAAGATAATAAAACATATTCACTATGGGAAAATGCGACGACTGATGTGGACCATTTCTTATTGGGACTTAAGATTAGATAAATGAAAGTTCTTTATAAATATTAACAAAGAGACGTTCTCAACGCCCTAATCAAAGCTATTATGGTGATAAATTGCTTTATAATCATAGAGCAATCGAATCACATTTATCAGACACTAACGAGCCGATAAATTGATCACTGAAGATAAGCCCATTCACAAACAAGCAACATTACAAAAATATCTGTCCAGAAGCAATTTGTTAATGGTTATTCCTAAAAGGCAGCGCCTCATAGTTGCTCATTTCAATTTATAAACGTCTCTTTGGATTTTAAATTTGATAAAGGGGTAGATTTAACGAAATACTGAGATAGGGACGATGTACTAATTTTAAACCCAGTTTCATATATCTTTCCTTTTCAAACATAGATAGCGTTATCTTCATCGAAGAGATCACCATAAAACATTATAAAACGCATTCTTTGCCCTTTCGGCTCCACAAATTCAATCTAAAAATTATTTTTAACAATTTCATGGTATGTGATTTCTTGGAAATCTTCCGCTATGATCAAATTTGCTTAATTCGGCTAGTGACTATAGATGATCATGAATCAGGTCCATTTTGCCGAAGGTCTAAATCTATTTCTCGGTAAAGTCATTGTCTTTTAAGTTAACTCTGACCGCACTAATTTTCCATATCACTGCACAAACAAGAGGTATGGCACGAGACAACGTCATTAGAATAGTTCATTGCCCTTTAAAAATAAACATAGAAGGCCAATGCAGGATCAAAGCTCGGCAAAACCAATGTATATTAAAATGTATTGAGTAGCCATCCTTATATTAAAAACTGCGTGCAGAAAGCTCAAGTAATCATCTAATTGAAGCCTGATATCAATTAGGCGTGTAGCAACAAACGAGAACAAGCTAACGCGTAGTTCCGGCATCTGTGTACACCATTCCATACTTTTGGTAATTGGACGAGAATTTACGATCTTCGCTCACGCGATATCCTTGCAATCTCAAACGAGCTTGCAAGCGCCGTGTACGACGATAACGTATCGGACATCTTACTTTGCAGATTAACGTATAATCACTATAGATAATATCAGCAGTCTTCAAAGAACAAAACCGCATCCCTTTGTAGCACAATGTTACTTTAAAATAAAGCGTCAGTTAAAAAGTTTACTTTGAAATGGGCTTTTTATGGAGCTACTAGAATATTTGAACCAGTTTGTGCAGTTGTAAAGTGTCTAATCTGTGGTCGGGTGTTTAATTGTACTTGACGTTCAGAGTTCAATGGCTTTTTGTAACGAATGAATGCATATTATGTAATTGTGTAGTAGTGTATAAATGACTTACAAAATATTTAGGAATTTATAATATTTTAAACGATAAATACTTATATCTGTAGTCATTTGTATCAAGATTTTTTAACTAAAGATTATCTACTAGATTGATGACGCAAGAGAAATTAGTGCTAACAATAATAAAAAAGTCTAATTTTGCACAACTAGTCTGAAGCTATTTACGCACATAATTATATTCCGGCAAATATTTTATTTTAATATTTATTAGCTAACTTGATACACTTGTACACAGTAGCTACTTTCTCTGATTACCAAATTATTCACAGTCTACGAAAACAAGTCAAACATTAACAAAAAGTGTAACATCTTAGCCGTTCTCAACAACTTCATTATCAAATGGAGTGTGGCCAATGGTAATGCTTATAATTGTCGTTAAGGCGAGTGTCAGCTAGAAGGTAAACCATAGAAAATCAGGTGTAGAGAGCAATCAGTACGGTTGGTTGTAAGTTATATTTCCGTCAGTTCTTAAATCATTGCAGTAAGGTCTGATATTGTGTAGTTATCTTTGATATCTGTGGTAATGGGCGGTAGTTGCATGGCGAATGAAACAATCAGAGCCCGCGCCGTCACGGAACTAATTGTGAAGACCAACCCAGTTTTATAGATACTGTTACTTCCGATGCTACCGAAATTGTTTTCTTGGTCAGGTTGCTACTGTTTCTGGTTGACTTTTCATAAATTCTTGATTAAATAAACTTCTACATGTTCATGTATAACTTAAAATTTTGGGAAAAATATAACATAGATAGATAACTTCGTTTTCAAGATAGGTCATGATTATGCATTTATGCAGTTTGTAAATATAAAATATAGCTATATCTCATTTTTTTTTAATTTAAAAGAGATTCATTAAAATAATCAAATGTTTATACTGATGACCATTTTGAAGTCATGGTTGAAAAGTAAAGTAAAAGTTAATCTACCTAACTACAATGCAATCTGCAGTATGACTTCAAAAGAACTTCTGAAATAGCTAGAAAACGTCAAAGTAAACAAATGATAAAAACATTACAGAGACCAGACAACGTCTGGACTGAATAGTAACTATCAATTGCCCACAAAAAGTCAATAAGAGCAAAATTATTTTCAACAAATCGTAATTGCCCGGGGGATTGAAGTGGTCGTATTCTGGTGGTCGGTAGCTGATGCCAAGATCGATCTAATGACGGTGACGAATTGAATAGCCGCCGCACCCGCTATTACTTTAATGGATTTAATGCTATAAGCAACAGAAAAACTTGAATTTACTACGTCTATTAACGGGCCAGATATTTTGATTATGGACCCTGTTTTGAAGCGTTGAGATAAACTGTTCTCACTGCGTATGAGAAGCGGCAAGGTAGATGTCATGGTTGATATTTTCTATAAGAATTAGGTTCTCAAATAAATTTTTATATAATAAAATAAAGGTATTGTTGTTTGAAGTAACTTATGTTCGACCTTTATATAAAAGAAACTTTAGTCACCAAAAGTAAAAAAAGGAAAAAAATATAGCTAACTATGTTTTTATTTAATTAACCATCAGAATGGCGTTGTTATATGATATCAAGTGTATATTAAACTTAGTCTTGTGTTTTAGATCTTTGCATTTCCATTTAATCAGCATTATAAATTACATATAGTTACTGTATAGTAATAAGAATATGTATATTCTAATCTATTTCTGATCCCAAGTGCAAGTTCCAAACTGAGTACAGTAACGAATCTGAATACAATATGATTATATCATTATCAAATAAGCACCGCGATTTCTTTTTACTTTTTAAATTGCACATAGATAATATGATGTTAATTTTCGTGACACAAAACCTTCATAAAATGTAACTATCATAAAGTTAAACCTTTAACAGCACACTATAATCGATGAAAATATAACTTTTATTTGCAATAAATAGGGCAGTATACAGCTTAACGCAGGATGTTGATGGAAGAAACGATGCACCACATGAAATGTCTTTCACGCTCACAGTTATATGAGTTTTAATTACGCCATTACTTTCAATCTACTTCACAGTCTTGGACAATATCTCATAAAGGCTGCCTCACAACAGTGACTTGAATGGTAGCGGTCACGCATGCGCCGCGATTAATTCAAACCAATCAGGGGCTTATTACACGCATTATGTACTTACAAACTAACGATTGCAGTTGTTTTTGTCCTTATTGTTTTGTAATAAAGTTCACAATACATTGTTTTTAGAAGTTTGTGGTCTTTCCTTGATGTTTCGAGTGCAGGACCGGACTAGTCTGTAGTGCATTTCACGCAATGTCACTCAGCCGTAGGTTTTACGATGTTAGTTGTTCTAAGTCGTTAATGCATTTTACCAAGTAACTATATAATATGATAAAATACATGATAAGATTAGAACTTAAAAGCTGTGTTGGTTTAATTCAGTACTTTTGGAAATGCCCGGAATCGCTATTAGATTTATTCCTAATAAATATTATTGTAAGTTTAAGTTTGACCAACATTTCTCCATTGTTCTTTTTATCTATCTATGTCATCTTTAATAACAAACCATTAAACAAAAGTAAATAAAACATTTTTAAAGTCGGTGAAGGTTTTATAATGTTACACTCATTAAAATGAAAAAGGATTTAAAGTTTTACTATAAAGCAAAATACGTTTATTGTTTTTAAGAACCATCTGATTACATTACACCTTGGCAAGTTTTTATTAAGAAGGATAAACTATATTATGTTTTTAATTGGTCCATTAAAAAGATAGACTAGATCTAGAGTCGGCGAACTAAAGACATGGCTTCATCCGTTTAGCGAAATATCACTTACATCCTTCGATACATTTCTTGATGCCAGGACCGCGGACCTATCCATTATTAAATGATGGGAAATAAATTATATTATGCAAAGGAATATTGCAGTGATTGACTGTCATTTATTATTTTTATTACATTTAAGATTGATTTGCTTTTAAATGCGGCCTGCCTTAGAATTATATTTCAGGTCTGATTGATTCAAAGATAAAACGTAGTTCTATCTGGTTCACAACCTTCGCCCTACATAAAGTACCAATCCTTATTCCTCTCTTTATATTTGTTCAATAACAAAAATTTAATTTAAACAGCCTTTTAATACTTCATTTATTTTCAAATTAAATTCTCAATATTCTTCAAAATACACACAATACTACAATACATATTGGAAGTTCCGATAAAAAAAATATTGTAACTTCGATTTTACACATTTCTTCGGAAGGATGACCACTTTTTGACTTAATTTCATTTTTTTACTTTTTATCTATCATTATTTTAGTTCAGAATGAAGGTGACATTTACGAATAGACACCTTAAAATTGGACAATTACCGTTCACCCTAATTCACGAGACATCCAAACGCCTATAAATTACTTCCGATCACGACACCTCTATTCGGGGACCCCACACAAATTGCCTCTCAATCATTTCACATTTATGTGGCAAAATCTTAAATAACAATTAGACCTCCTGGTCAGTGATTCAGACGTCAATTTGTCACATATCAACCCTTATGGGATTATTGGAACCAAGTGAGATGTCACCTTGTGTGGGCGTCAGACCTCCTGTGACCACCTTCCTGTATCACGCTGAGTCCCGGACATAAGTTTTGACACCATTAGAGATAACGTATAGATAAAAATAATCAGGGCTTGACCACAATGAAGAACTTACGCGACATTTCTCTGAAGCGATTCAACTCATTCGAGTCTCACCTTTATTCCTAAACGCAAAATGACGTATTTAAATGGAATGTACTGGTCAAATTTGGATTCGCAACAAAAACAATTTATCTTCCAACACCCAAACAACCTTTTGTACTATCTGATCTACTTACTTGTTTTTGCTCCATATTGTTTCTTGTGAAGAATGGTGTTTGACTTTTTGTTTTAAATCCCGAGATGGGGGTTGGGAGTGCAAATAAATTTAGCGAGAAAAGCTCTCACTGGTTGCTTTATTCCTTATCTCTTCAAAGAGATTAGAGGTGTTAAATGCACTCTTAACACGCTTTCGATGTTCTAAATGGAAAAGACAGACGAAACGAGACTATTAATCCTTATTAATTCTGACTTAGCAGATAAAGGCTTCACATAGGGATAATCTAATTGACTGTAGGCGACAAGGGCAAATAAATGCGCGATTGGATATGTGTTTCGAGCCAAACTTGACATTTATGCAAAGATTTATCAGATTATTTTGTTTTTTAAATAAGTAGGAAGTATATAGGTTTAGATTTCTGTGTATATAGGTACATGAAACATAATTATTATAAAAGTGTTTACATAATTATACTAGTAAATCAATAAAAACATATAAAGTGATTTTAGTACACACACGTTCCTAACATTGAACCAAATCGATCTTTAATGAAGTAAAACACACCAATTCTCGATTATGTAACCGTACAGAAAAAAATATGAGCATTGTGTTCTTTCCTTTCGATTTCAACCGCGATTAAAATCGATATCATTAACGAAATCGAAACCTACGATGCGTTATGTGACTGAATGTCCTGTTCACAATACGGGACAAAAGCGGTCCGGACCGCGCAATAAAGCAGTTGAAATAAAAGTAAAATCGTAAAGGAAGTGCATGGCGGGCGGAAATGCAAACTCGCATTGTGCGAACCTTGCACGTGTTCCGGAATGTTTTGTGCGCGCCCCTGCACTCGCGAAAGCCTGCCACAGCCTATTTTCAGGCAAATGCCTTAGCAACCGTCGTGTAGGGACTGTTATGTCACGTTGCAATACCTTTGCGTTGTATCGAAGAGCATTTTTCACACTGCGCCGTTTAGGGTTATGTATAATACTCTAACCAAATTCTTTTCTTTTTTTGTTGGAGGAGAATGCGTTTAGGCGCCATAATCGCAGGCTAGCCACTAGTAGACCCGACCGTGTGTATGTCTCGAGACTAACCTGTTCCAGATCTGATTGTTAAATGGTTTTAACGAGTCCGACTGACTAGCTACCACAGAAACAATCGCAACAAGCCACGTTCTCTAGCTTGAAGGGAATACTGGGGGTGTTTAGTGGGTAGTAGGATGAACGTGTAAAGTTTGGAATCCCACACATGGCCGCAGATTTCTCTTGCCTGGGGTCAGGGGGCATAAACGAATCCTCCGCAAAAAAAAATTGAGAATAGCAATGGCCACTTAAAATCAAAGGCTTGTAAATTTGAAAAGCCTATTTATAGATTGGTATATTTATGAAATAGTCTTTTAATAATATTTGTCCTTTATTGTAAAACAATTAACCTTTCATGTAAGAAAGCTATTAAACCAACAGGAAATTCTGAACAAATATCTCATTGCATATTTGCCATTATCTCACGAACTCATGAGTAAGTTTCATTCTTAGGTCCACCACAATAAATATGTCTATAAAGCTTTTATTTATAGCTAATACAAATACTAGTGCGCTGATGAATTCAATTACCTCTTTCTTCTTTGATTTTAATAAAATATAAATATGACGTTAATTAGTTGATTAACATAGAACTAACATTTTACGATGATTGTAATATTTATTCTTAAGATAAGTCTTTACTTATTGATAATTGAAAAGTTAAATGTTAATTTAATAACTTGGGTATTTCAGTATAAAGATACTAATTATAAAGCAACAGGCTAAAAGCCTCAACGGCGATAATGAGTATAAAATCATAGAGCTTGCATTGCAGGTTAACCACAATCCTGAGTTATGTAAAAATCCGCTTATATACTGCCAATTTCTTACCTGAGCTTTTCTATAAGACTGACCATCTTGGTAGAATCCACCACAAAGCACCACAGAATAATAGGAAGTCTACCCACAAGACGATATATCACGATGCGTCTTCTATTACATTTTTTCATACACCGTACGGAACTTTTTCTGCGCACGGAGAGCCTCAATAAACGAAATAAAATACGGAATATCTTGCAAAAAATCTGTCGGCCTCACAGCAGAGTATGTTTGTGGCTTTGTCGAGCCCACAACTTGACAAAAGGCAAATAAGAGAACAGTACGCTATGTCCCTGAAAAAATACCCTCTAAATACAGTCCTATTGATGTTTAAAAGCCGTAGAGAAACGCGTTTTGTCCGCAGGTCGAATGCGGTGGCGAAATTAGTATCGTATTATATCGCGAAGTGCAATTCCACCGATTTGACCGTTGGCATCGATAAAATGTCCGATAGCTTAGGTATAGGGTGTTCTGTTATCCGTAATAACAGCCTCTTTGAATAAAGGTAGTAACATCTAGTAATCTCATAAATAAGGTTAACTTTAGTAGTAGCTGTTGACTAAAATATATAAATTCGAACTACTTAAATGATTACTATTTCATATTAGACAGCCATCTAAGTCACTCAGTCAACGCGCGCTTTTTTAGCTCTTTAAAATAATTGATACTTTACAAAAACTATTACTCCATCATCCTGTGTAGTCTGCAATGGGCAGTTCTGTCTTCTCGTTTGTCAGACGTCGATAATTTTATTTATGCGATTTCAAACACAATGCCGAGTGACCACATCGTCGGCAACTCAAAGTATCCACGAATCCGTACCCATACCCACTTATTTGCCATCCCATCCCGATTCTCAAATCGTTGTTTATACAGACTTTACACAAACATTACTAGATGTATTGAGTAAGGGAAACATTGTTACTCTTACATACGGTGAAATGTTTACTCCAGATTCCTAAGGCGGTAGTCTTTTGTTTTTCGTCGGGTTTTTTTTTGTGTATTTTTTCGTCCAACGGCCCGTGGCTGCCTGTAATTCGACCTGATCGTATCTGAGCACTTTTTGTCCTTGTGGTCAGATACAGCTGTCGTTTAAGCGCCATATTTTGTTTATTGTTTATAGTCTAGCACCATAATGTGACAATATGGCAGATACTGCGAATAAGTCGTCGATCTTTTTTGTTAATGAGCTTCTTATTAAAATGAATCGTGGGTGATGGTTGCTTTAACTACCTTTTTTATAATTTTCTGAATATCTTTCTAACTCTTCCGATTAGTTATTTAATAATTTTTTTTTTTAATTGGTCCAGAAAATGTTTCGGAATTTTTCAGTAGAATAAAGCTAATATCTTGGTGTGTATAATGATACCATCCGTAATTATAAATAACATAACAACTATAATTAATGTATGTTTATTATTATGTGTGAGAATAAAATAATAATATTCTGATATATTGGAATAACATCGATGAACTTTATTTATGTCAATGTCCGAAATAAAAATTATAACTTAAGAATTTAATACCTTTAAAATAATGTCGTTACAGTTGACACACGTCTTACCTACCTACGGATATAAAAGCAAAACCTCTACTAGGTATTTAAAGTAGAACATATTTACATCTAACAAACGAATTAGTAACCCGGTGATCCGATTAATCAATCACTCATAATAAATTAACCAAGAAATCATCTACTACGTTTGTTTAACTAACAACTAAAAAAACCAAATTGATTATCAATTAGTTCTCTAGCTGAGCGTTTCTGCAAAACGATATAAAATAATGACTCATGAATAAAATCTTAATCAGCGGTCAAGGATAAAGGGATAGAAAAACAAATATGTCGATTAAAAACAAACAGGAGGTCACTGAGGCGTGGTGATTAATTTTGTGGGTAGAGCCGCATCTTTGACACGGGAATGAATTTGGCGAAGCATATTGTCAAAATTGACACGATGCACGATGCTCTTGCATTTAGTAGGGTGACCAGGCAAATAAACATTTTTATTTTTCATTAATTTATAAATTAAAGAAATAGATATTTCAAGTTACTTGCAGTTTACGCTTGCAATATAAAAAATAGTTAGGTAAATAACTGTCGCAAAAGTTTAAAGTTCGTTTTTAAATAAAATCAGCGCTGTAAATAGTCACTGAAAATTACATCACTGATTAACCACCTTGTTGCATTTGAAGTGTAATTAACAACTTTTGGTAGGGCATCGTTTTTTATCGAAAATTAAAAACATACTACATATTTATTTCTTCACTAATTCAGATCAGATTTCAGATTCAGAAAACAATTGACATTAAATACTAGTCACATAAACTGACTGTAGCAAGGACATTTAGCAAGGTCAACAAATCGTATATTGTCTAGAATTTTTTTTATACTAGGTCAGTTGGAAGGCAGGCACGCAGCCCACCTGATGGTAAGCGGCCACTGCGGCCTATTCCATTGAGGAACACTTTACCTGAATGCAATATTTATAACTAATAAGTCTTTCTATATCACTTCTAAGTTTTACAAAGAATTAAAGGATCACCATCTCTTGTCCTCGTCTTGCCGTGGTGAGAGTTACCCTAAACTGCTATTTAACGGTTTAGAATCGCGTTATTAATATTTATTGCAACATTTATGCGTCCAATTTTTTTTCCTATTTGTTTAACAGCAAGGGGGTACAGGTGCCGCCTTTGATATGCCGCGGCGCGCTCAAAACCGAATCAAAACCTATAACGTTAAAAAATACGACCAAGTTCAACGCACCGCGAAATTCACACAAAATTTATGGCGTTGCAGCCATAAAAATTGGTTTGAAAACTTAATTTCGTCTAAAATTTTGTTTTACGTTTCGGATCTGCCATAAAATAGATTATACTCCCTTTTAAAGCTGTTTGAGGCATTTAAATGAAGCTCATAAAACGTAATGTAAGTGGAGCATGTTGCCTTTTTTCATGTTTTTTTTTTCATACGTACAAAATATTATTGCTTGTATATAAATAATTAAATTCAACACTTGTAAAATATGTCATATACTATTTCAAGCATTTTATTGTATTTTTTCATCATAAATGAGAATAAGTATTTCCGCCTGTGTAAGGTAAGTGCCGTCACCTGTGAGAAAAATCAATGTATATTATTATGTTCTTATTATTTGCATTGTGTTTATGATTACTGTATATTTTTTATGGAAATAACGATTGACTGTTCTTTAACTACTTTAATATAAAAAACTTAACAAAATATAACGAAAGCAAGACATTTATATGGGTGGTAGTTGAATAAAAGCCTATCCGTATGTGTACTAATATCACGTTCAATATTGTTACTGTACACGACAATACGACACTATTAATTTCTATATTAGTGCTTATTTTTATCCTATAAAGTTCATAGATACTAGACGAGTTAATTTCAGTGCTGTGTAAAGCAATTAGCATTCATAAACTGTATCGATACTTGCGTAATACATATTATATGAGGAGAAGCATCCACTGATAGACCAAGGTTGCTACTACAGATAAGCTTTTTAAATTAGATACTAAGTAAAAAATGAAAGTTTTCATATCACTAATGGTAACCATTTTTACCTTCCCACTTACCACCATTATGTGGTCATTATACTAATTGAATTAATCCCCTTTTACTCCTATCCGAGGCAGTAAACTTCTTTGTGATGCCCCATTATGTATCGATAAGCTATAAAGTGTAAATTTATTTTATTAATATGACAGTGTGACTATGCTCACAATATACTATTAATTTTTAAGCCATAAAATCCCATTCTTCAATGTAATATATATTTTTCACAACAGTTTTAATGGTTTTAATTAGAGTAGTATATATTTTCTTCGTTTTTAGCATCATTATTATTTTATCACGTTCATTTAATAAAATTATTATTAGTAAGTAGTTGTGCTTTCTTTACACATAAGATAAAATGTGTGTATGACTTAAATATTCCTTAATTCATGTTTGCACGGCACCGTTCATCATCCTAATCTATTATATTGAGTTAAGACAAAATGATGAAATTTTAATATACATTTTTTTTTATTAGGACTGATATTTTTGCAGTTATGTTGTTCGGACGACTTTTTTAGCTTGCTTTACTAGGCTTAGTATTATAAAGATAAAAAATTAACATTATCAAAATTATATTTTAAGTCTTTTTCAATTAAAGATTTAGTGTACCTATTTTTTATTTAATTTAATTATTAAAATGATTTATTTCATTATTATTGAATATTAAAAATTATCGATAAGTAAAGGAACCACACTTATTGATTCACAAAGAACGAGGTCTGTGGCGTTCTGAATCGCGGTCTTCACCCTCTCGATTTTATGATGCCAATCAGCCCATTAGGCCTATTAAAGGTCATTATGTCTATTATTGTACAAGATACCGAAGGACCGTGTCATGAATAGTAATGTAGGGCAGAGTAGCCACGGAACGTTACGTGAAGGAAAAACAGGTTAAAATATTTTAAGCTTTTCTTCTAATTTGACTGTAGAAAAAATTTTACTGAAAGAGAGTCATACTTAACGTTTTTTAACTACTACCAACTTTTGAAAGTTCCTTTGAATTGAATTGATATAAAATTGGATGAGTGTGAATTTTGAAGTCCAATAAAATTATGAAGTCCAATAAAATTTTAAGTATAATCGTTTACATAAATATCACCATAATGCCATAAAAGGTAATACTGAAAAAGTTGTTTTGCAGCGCGAATGTCGGTGAATTGAAAGGTAAATTGTAGGTACATATTTCAAAGTAAATTTAGTTCTATGGATTCAAAGTCACTAACGTTATATTAGGTACTTATACTTTATTAGGGTCAAAATTTGCGGCAAGATGTCAATTAATACCAGAATCAAATTAAAAAAATCGTTAATAGAAATACCTAATCTGATTTTTAAATAAAGGTAAATACAAGGAACGATTAACAAATGAAACTTACCTGACCTTCAACTCTGGATACTAATATATTGTTTATTAAACTTAATGATACTGTATCCCTGCTGATGAATAAAATGTGCGCGTAATATTAGTAGAATTTTATTAAAAAATTCTATTACATTAAATGTAGTCTCAAAAAAACGATTCATTATTTTCTGTTTTAACTGCACTTTTCTGTTATTGGCGATCTTGTATAATCCCTACAAATAAGTCAAAAGTAACTTTAAAATATATTTTTTTATTTTATTTCATTAAATACTTGTAAGAATTTTCTTAGAGGCCACACCAGCAAGGCTGGAAAATGTTTTTGCAATGTGATAAATATGTAAGCGAAGCAGACACATTCCTATGTGTGTTTCGAGTGATAACGGGCTGAATGTGACAATCGATAATTTTATGAACATAATAATTATACCTACATGTACGCACTTATGGTGTGCAACTGACGGTCCATGTGTAAACATCTGCTCACCGAGATTATCTTTTTGTTAATTCATAAGGCTTCATAGGCCGGCAAGCGTGGCATGTTACCACGTCCCCGCTAGTCTATATCAAAACAGTTTTTTTACAAACTTTCATAATTATAGCGAGCACTGTGTAAATTGCATGCGAATCGCGGAGCTAGTTTAAAGACATTTTCAATTTTAAAAGCTAAACGATATACGCAAGCATCAACATTTTAATGAATGTAGTCAGCTTGATAACACGTGCGGCGCATGCGCATAACGGCTCACCGCATGTCCAAGATTTCATTTCGTGATAATCAACAGGGGCGAGAATCGCCGACCGCCATTATAACTACAGCTACTTAATTGGAACCTCGTCATTGATTTGTTAATGGTATCATAATTTTTACTCATATCGGATATGAATTCGCAAACACAATCTGATATAAGACATGAATGGCATTTGTATTCAAATCATTCGAATGTCCATTCAGATCGGTCGATACCGTGTCGATTCAATTATTTGTGAAGCACAAACGTATCGAAACGTGTAGAAACAATTAAAAAAGTACTATTAAGCGGTTGAAAATTAAACACTGTGACTCAAGTCTCGAGTTAAATGATGCGATGCAATATTTTATGCCGTAAAAGGTTTTACCCTAATTAAGACGTTGGTGTGTTCGGATAAAAAGTGATTCCCGTCTTAAGCTACAACCAAAATAATTATACGACGTTCGAAGTAACACAAAGCGGCCGAACTAATAGTTGAGTCCACAATTTATTTGGTCCGAAACCTATTGAAACACCGATGAACCTGGCATTATAGATGTTGATTGGCCGAATGGAGGCGGCCGAACACGAAAGCTCGGCCACAACTCAAAGGGATTTGCATTTAGTTTGTAAATGAAGCGTTATTTGACACTAATGAGGTGTTAGGAAATTAATCCGTGAGATCTTCGTAAAGATAATGAAGATTCTAACGATAAAGTCGTGATAAGCTCAGCATGGCCGCTATTCATGTGACATTAACAAGTGACTTCCTATTAGAAAATTCGAATATAAAAAGTCTTAAAGCCAACGTGAACTATGATTTCATTACCGTTTTCTTAAACGAGCATTTCATTATAAATTATTTTTTGCTTTGTTTGACATTTTTTTTCTCAAACCGGTTATATATTCCATAAAAATGCAAGTTTTAGTGTTTCTTGTCATGTTGCATTTTCTCGTAACACTGTAAGTAGGTAGAAATATACCTACTACCAAGATATGACGAATACTTCCTGTTGTTACTCCTTGTCTATCGTGAATTATTTCCTACCTGTTAATCTTTACAAACCCACCGGTAGGCTGCTAGTTAACTACGTATAAATCCACTGCAGCATCAACCATGTCAATTGTGGTCATAATTGCGCCATTATAACCTGTGAAAGCCATAAATCTAACGATACCGTCGGCGGCTGTGATAGAAAAATCAATCGTAATAATGGTCCCGATCATCGCTAACAAGCAGCAAGAAATCATTAGGGCAATCACACACAAAGGTAAAGAAGTAGTCGGGCATGGGTCGGAATATCACCGCTCTGATCAATATGGCCATCTCGCCTAATGGACCGACGATGACTTTCTATAAATTAATAACAACAAGCTTACACAGCCTCCGATGATTGGGCAAGGTTAATGAGGAAGCCACATCTTCATATTTTCTGACCAATATGTTTTTATTAGGCTACAGTTTGATTTCTTGTTTTATTTTTTATACTCTTCATTCTTGTTAGTAGCTTCGGCGGGTACGCATTCTTATTTAAACGTTACATTGCCTATTAAAATATTATTGGGGTCACTTGTTTTAATACTTGCGAAATTCTTTGAAATTCCGACATACTGCTGAGAGACTTCTGCCTGTAAATCATGGTAATAGGGATTTCGTTATGGCAATTTATACAGTTCAATGCGGCTATTTTTGTAAGGGCGATACCATAAATATTTTACAACGGAATGATGGTTTTACTGCTGTTATGGCAGTGCTACTTCCTGAGGCCGACGGCGATTTGAAAGGAACCGGAAAGAATTTGTTACACCACAAGAGTGCATTGTTAAAATTGTGTAATACGCTACACCGACAGTTAGTCTGCACTACATTGGAAAATTGGATTTGTTTATAAATGAGGCGGTTTTTCTCTTATTGTGAGTGATTTTGAAGAGAAGTATTTAATTTCACTATGGTTGTATGGAATCAAATTTTTTAATAATAGTGTAAAATATGTTAAAACTAATAAAAATATATACATAGCTTTAATACAAATCCTAAGTTGTATGTTATATGTCTATGGTTTTCTACTTAGATGTTCTTCGCCAATTCTTGGAAACACTTAAGTTATTGAAGTCAACATTTAAAGTCACCTTAACAAAATACAGGTACAGTCAGCTGTAAAATGAACAACTGAGCCAATTCCAACTCATGTCCCCAGTGCATTATCAAAGGCTTGCGCCTGGACGCGTGTTCAAAGCCTCGACACATCTGGTAGCGCTTTGTGTTGTTTATTTATAATGTTCTAACACAATAACTGACACACTCGACGTGCAAATTGTTATCTAGTGGCCTTAACGCCTGTTGACAAAAGCTCACGCCTCAAAATTTCCGTGTAATTCTACCTTTTATCTTTTCTTGCCATTGTGGTGTCGAGTTGGCCATTTATTCTCCATTATTGTTTCTTCGCCAAGGGGAGTAGGTGCGGAGGCGTTATGTTTGCTTTGATACAACTTCGATTTAGTTTTGGGGACATTTTTACTTTTTCCATATTCAACTTTAATGAAAAGACTTAAAGTTCAAAATGTTCAGATGTAAGGCTGTTGGCAGATATTTCTTCGCTTACATCGTCGAGAATTTAAATTGTGAATGAATAGGTTTTGTCGCGTGACAAGTGGAGCACTTATTGCAATGAAATGAACACAATAAGACTACTTTTTGCTCATATAAAAATCATTCTTCAATTCATTTTCTCTGGCATACCGCTACACGTGGTATGCTGACCTCTTGTAACGAAGCCGTTTCTGAATGAAAATTGGGATAAATTCGAAATGTGACAATTATCTCAGGTTTGGTTCAAAACAATTACTTTAACATAATTGGAGCAATATTTTGCGCAGTTAAAAACTGGTCGGGAGGAAAATAAAATTTTAGTAATTACATACGAATTCGAATTACATACCCGTTTCCGTCTGTTATTAGGTAAGGTTGGAGAAGGAAAAACAATTATTGATGAGAATAATACTGTAAAAATTACTACCGTTAAGTGTTTGTGGCCAAATCCGCCACCAAACCAGACCAGTGAGGCTTTTATATTAATAGAAGTATCACTACTACAATTCCTGCAAAGAGACTAGAAAATGCTAAGCCACTTGACTACAAAAACAATTGGGGCAAAAAATATCTATTATTATATCTTTGCCTTTTGATAGGGCACTTTTTTCAGCGCGATTGTTTCGCAAGAATCACTCACTGCCCACTCTAGAAATAACAATGTGGATTTCTCCATAAATAACATAAAAAGGTCTTGAATTCTATTCCGAGACGTCTATAACACCTCCGCGACCGACTCTTTCTTCATTTTCGAACCAAGCTCGTGATGAATGGCCGATCTAAGTTTTATAATTTCAAATGAGTGTCACAATTGTAGGGTTTAAATTACAAATGTTGGACGCACGCGGAATCGTGGAATGTATTTCACCAACCAAACTATAAAATTGCCCGGCACATTGAAAACAATCAATTCTATAGCATAAATGTTTAATACTCTATTTTGATTTGTAGCTTGGGCTTTGGTAACGAAAGTGCCTTAAGTACGAGTACAATGTAGTTCTAAAAGTAAGTCCCATCGCATCTATTTCTACATGACCCGTTAAAATACATAAAAGCGGAAAGTAAGGAACTTCAAATCGGTAGTTTATAAAACAAAAGAATATCTTAATGAAACAGTGGCCAACACTTTGGGGTCTACCAGAGGTAGTAGGTTCGATTTTCGTTTTGGATCTGATTGGATTTGTTTTAAGGGTCCGGCTGGCTAGCTACCATCCTCACAGGTAAAATCTGTCACCACAATAGCTCTAACTTCAGAGCTACAGAGTCAGCACAGACCTGCAATATCAGTTTAGGAGCCGGAACCCTTGAAATCAAAGGCTCAACGATCAGAAAGTAAAGACTACAGTGTAGCACATTGAGGGTCGCTTAATATTATCTCCAGTAAATTCCCGCATGGTGTCAATTGTACGTAGATAATTCATATAACGATTCAATGGATCACTTATTCTACCGATCTTCGGGATAATCAAAATGTAAAGAGTTGTTATCAGTACAAATTTCTTAGTACCACTTCCTTGGTCGCCGCGCGTCGCGCACCCATCTTGCGTCAATATTGACACAGCGTAGGCGTAAGTGTCGATTTCAATTCTATCTACTATGTCGCAGTACTATTATTAAAACTGGAATATGTATCTGAACCAATAAATAATACGCATGGTAAAACAATATTTAATTAAATAATCTTTGAAATTCTTCGGGAGGGAGAAAAGGGAGAAATCATTACGTTCAATCATTTTGCTCTGACAAATTAAAAATAACGCTGATAAACAAATAAAAATGATTTGTCTTGGTAAAAATGTCTCTAAGAGGTCAAAACTCACTTTAGGTTTTTGCGCTATGCTTTTTTTTAAAATAGATAGATTGTAATTCTCCTATTCTGTTAACAATACTGCAACATCAATCACAAGTATGAAATCGAGCTCAACTGTAAGGTGCTTATTGTAACGTGTGTGATCTGCCACAAATAAATACAGGTCCCAAAATATTTTGATAGTGTCTGTTGTAGTCGCTACTGCCGATGATTGTCCAAAAAGCAACATATTACCAGCATTATGTTGTACATGTTATTATATCCAACTAAAGTTAACTGTTAGCAGCACAATCCATTCAAAATAATTTTAAAGTGAGGCCACCGTAAATGCTGAAGAATGATAGTCGAAAATGAGAAGGGAAATTTTAGTAGGTAGGTTTATTTTATTAGTACATGAAAGCCTTAAAGGTCAGTTTCACCCATGTCAAATAAGTTCCTGGTAATTCATCTGTCAAAACATATTACGATATGTCTGTTTTATCTCTCAAAATGAAATTATTCAAAAGTGAAACAGTTGTTACACGAAAAAAATAAACGCTAAATCTAAAAATTACAGGTTGTTAAGTAAACTTCACGTCATTGATTTGGAAACTGACACTGACGTTCGGGTATTTTTGAAAGCGCAGTACATGCAAGACGCTTCAGACGGGAATTATTAAAATGACTGTTATTACATTTCCAAATATGAAACAATATAATTAAAGAATCTCTACCGCCACATAAAGTTACTAGAGGTTAAATTTCATATATTATATACTTCACTGCTGATAGTAATTAAAACTAACATTGTAACAAATTCTAAATTACATCCTGTAATTATATGAAGTCCACAAAAATAAGAAAAAGGACAGATTTTAAAATGTCTACAACAAAGTTCGGGAGGATAATTAGAATGACAACGACCCAGCAACATACCCCGAGGCAGTGAATTCAGGATAATGAGATTGAATCTTACATGTTTACGTACTTTAAATCGGCAAAACCAATAATTTGGACTTGCACAAAAGGAAGAATGAAAAGCCCTTTTGGAACGTTTTGTTAACAATACGTGACTATTACAAAGAAATTGTTGCTAAAAATAGAAGATTACAAAGAGCACCATGATAGAAGCCATTGTCAGCAATTTTATAAATAGCTGCAGGACATTGAATTGCTGGAGGTTGAACGGTTTCTTGCGCAATAGATGCTGTCACTGTGGTAGGTTTTATACAATTAAGGGGATTAATTTTAATTCTAGCACAAGAATTTTAAGGCTCGCTTTCGCTTGTCGAACGGTCAGTCATTGTGACTTTCTTAACAAGAGCGGTGATAGTACCTAGAGAATTAATCTCAATTTGTGAGCCGTCTTGTCACGGTGTTTGTATAATGAAATGGAGCAAGTCTGTCTCATTCATTAGAGTCGGACACTTCTATACAGTTAATTGTTTGAACTTGGTCGAGCTGCCGTTTAACATCGTCTCGGCTAATCAAGGCCCGGTTAACAACATCCGCTGGGCAAGTGGCCGGCCGATGACTCGCCGCTTCGATGATGCAATTGTCTCGCTCCGCTATTATGCACGGAATCGCGTCTTCAATTGGAACAACTTCCGATTTGATGTCAAGGATGCTGGTGAAGTCAATGAAGTTGAATTATATTCGATGTGAGTAATGTTCTTCCGTATTTAACCATCTGTTCTGAGGACGGTGATGACAAATACCAATACCAGTAAACACATCAATGAGATAGCTATTTATTGAAGTGAAAACTTCTTTAGCGGCGTTGTGCACTTTTTTTGTATGGGGAAAAAATGTTAAACTCGCGTCAGGATTTATGTGTCACGTGACCTGATCGAAAATCCATATAAAATTTGAAGTCCGGACACGTGTTTTCTACAAACTTATCTGTTCCGGTGGCCAAAATTGGAACTACGTGAAATGCAATGCAAAAACGATATTTAATGACAGTTTTAAATAGACAGTAGCGACGCCGCCACCGGACAGATAAGTTTGTCGGTCTATAGACAATAATGGTTTTTTGTTCAATTTGACAGCTCATTTATGCAAAGAAAAGTGCTTCTTATGTACATCAGGAGTAGAGTAAATAATTGTATTAATAAGAACTGATGTTGTTTTCTTGAGTTTTATTCCTTTAGCGTAAGGTATATTTTTCTTTGCATAAATGAACTGTCAAGTATGACCTCTTCTACTATTATAGCCGCAGTGCGGTCGCTTCCTATAATTATGCTTCCTATGCTACAAAGTGACCACAAAGACCTTAATTTGATATCCTGCAAAATTCAAAATTTAATTGCCGTAATAAAACATTTAAAAAGTTTGGAATATCTTTATTCGCCGGAATTATATAACAGTATTTTGTGGAAATTAACACCACTTCTCCGCAGTCTTTGGATCCGCTTTGCTGCGGAGCATGCATCAGGTCGTATGAAGTTGGAAATGCTGTGCGATTTCCTGCGACAAGAGGCTCGTTCTCACACACAGTTTAGCTTGTTACCCCAAATTCCCAGTGAACCAAAGATTTAAATCTTTGCAGTGAACATCCTCGAAAGCGACATGTTGATTACTGTAACACCAGTCGTGTTATTAACGATTCGGGAGTCTGCGGATTCTGTAAAGGGAATAATTTCTTGGCCGATTGCTCTAAATTCAACAGTTTATCCGCAGATTCCAGTATGCAATTAGTTGTAAATTCCAAACTTTGTTTTCGTTGTTTAGAAAATAAATAGTTGTCAATCAAAAAAGTATGACATTGACGATTGTCAATCATTTTATCATCGTTTATTACATGGCGTTTCAGTGTCACAGCAAGGAGTTTCTGATAAGTCTGAAAAAGTTTCTGATTACATTAATTCTGAGAGATAAACTTTTTAATGTAATATAAATTGTCATGTTTGTGTACGATAGCGCAATAAATAAATATTGTATTTTACCACATAAATGATAGTACTTTTATACCTCTACCAATCAATTAAATCCCTAACCATTCCAAAATACATATCAAAAATGCACAACGTTAATATTCAGGTTTTCACTTCTGCCGGCACTCCCGGAGTGCAACCCGTCGTTTTTTTTTTACCCTTTCCATTAGGACCCAGTCGAAAGACCCATTGCCATGAAAACCATTATGTTTAGATGAACCAAAAACATAAAGAAGCAAAATAAAAGTAAATAAGTATCTTACTGATTGTAGTGTTGCCCAAATGCAAGAACAAGACGAGACTTAGCCAGTCTTGGTCTTGCGCCAATACACCTGGTCTTGGTCTTGGTCTTGGTCTTGCGCTCCCAGTCTTGGTCTTGGTCTTGGTCTTGCAGCAAGAGTCTTGCAAGTCTTGCAATTACCTATTAGTCTATTACTATTTATTAAAGTTTACTTTAAATCTTAGAAAAACGTATTAAAATTGGAACATTGTGAGCTTGAATTAACATAGCCATAGTAAAGATCAAGCAGAAGATTTGATAAGAAATTCGAAAAATCAACTGACCTATATGTCGTTTTCCATGGAAGTAACTGTTTCTTAATAAACATTTATGATTTATAAGCTTACATTTGCTAAAACCATTTTATCCTAATCATAATACTACTTGCGTGATCAGTATAATGTATTCATTTTCATTCTAAGCACTCTGAAACTTATTTATTCTTTGGAACACCTGTAGGTACTCTTAAAATTCGAAATTATTTTGCATGAGTATACCTACGCCCTATGGCGGCAATCAATAGTGTCAAATGTTATGATTTCGGCGTGGCGGCAACGATTGTTTTAGATTTCAAAAGAAGCCGCCGGCGCGTGTATCATAACCATGTACTTCCGAAAAGCAAGTGTACGCGCCGACCTCGACGCACTCGGACGATGAGGTGGAGGAAATGTTTGATGATATATCAAGGGCCCTCCACCTCACTACCAAGACCCACTACAGTGTTGTCATGGGGGACTTCAACGCTAAAGTGGGAGTACAAAATTGCAGCGAATCGGTAGTAGGATCCCATGGATTTGGAGCCAGGAATCATAGGGGGCAGATGCTCGTCAACTTTCTCGAACGGGAGGGGCTATTCTTGATGAACTCTTTCTTCAAGAAGCAGCCCCAAAGGAAGTGGACGTGGCAGAGCCCCGACACTATGACGAAAAACGAGATCGACTTCATCTTAGCGGACAAGCGGCACATATTCAGAGATGTCTCCGTGATCAACAGGTTTAATACCGGCAGCGATCACAGACTTGTCCGAGGCACTCTGAATATCGACTTTAGAGCCGAACGCGTCCGTTTGGTGAAGTCCAGACTCCGGCCAACCCTGCTCCAAACCATGATAGGATCTGAAACGTTCCAGTCGAACCTGGAGAACCAATTTGCTGCCTTGGAAACCACAATTGACGTTGACCGAAACCTTGAAAATGTGGTTCGAGTCCTCAGGGAGGAAGGTAAGAGATTTTGTAACATGCGGCGCAAAGGCAGGAAGTCGAAACTTTCCGAAGGGACTCTAGGGCTAATGAGGCAACGACGTGAAGACCCACCCACCACTTCGTCCGGAAAAAGAGCTCTTAACCGGGAGATAAATAAACGTGTGCGTCACGACCTCCGGTGCTTTAATACTCTTTCAATCGAAAGAGCTAAAGAGCAAAATCGGGGGTCTAAGGTGTTCGTACAATCTCTCGGAAGAAGCCACCTGACGAAGCTGACCACAGCAAGTGGAGAAGTTGTCGCCTCAAAGCCGGCAGTTCTTTCGGAGGTAGAAGACTTCTATGGCCAGTTATACGCTTCGCATGCATCTCGACCTGATCCCGGAAATGAGGACTCTAGAGCCACGTTATCTCGCCATTACACTGAAGACCTGCCAGAAGTCAGCGTTGGCGAAATCGAGATTGCTCTTGAGCAGCTTAAAAATGGAAAAGCCCCTGGAGAGGACGGCGTTACTACAGAGCTGTTAAAGGCAGGAGGTAAACCCGTACTGAGGGAGCTCCAAAAGCTTTTTAACGCTGTCCTGTTCGAAGGGAGAACTCCAAAGGCGTGGAGTAGGAGTGTGGTCGTCCTGTTCTTCAAAAAGGGTGACAAAAGCCTGTTGAAGAACTATCGACCCATTTCCCTTCTAAGCCACGTCTATAAGCTATTCTCAAGAGTGATCACGAACCGTCTTGCGCGAAGACTCGACGAGTTTCAACCACCGGAACAGGCTGGGTTTCGGAGCGGATACGGCACCATAGACCACATTCACACTGTGCGGCAGATTATACAGAAGACCGAAGAGTATAATCAACCCCTGTGTCTAGCATTCGTGGACTATGAGAAGGCCTTCGACTCGGTTGAAATCTGGTCTGTTCTGGGGTCCCTGCAGCGTTGCCAAGTAGATTGGCGATATATCCAAGTGATGAGATGTCTGTACGAAGCAGCCACCATGTCCGTCCAAGTACAAAATCAGCAGACAAATCCTATACCATTGCATCGAGGAGTGAGACAAGGGGACGTCATCTCCCCGAAATTGTTCACAAATGCAATGGAGGATATGTTTAAGACGCTGAACTGGAAAGGACGTGGCATCAACATAAATGGCGAATACATCTCTCACTTGCGATTTGCAGATGACATCGTCATAATGGCAGAGACGCTGCAGGACCTACAACAGATGCTGAATGACCTGGCTGATTCTTCTTTACTCATCGGCCTACGGATGAACTTGGACAAAACCAAGGTCATGTTCAATGAACATGTTCTACCGGAACCGATTGCGATTCACGGCGCCGTCCTTGAAGTTGTTCAAAAATATGTGTACCTTGGGCAGTCATTGCAGTTGGGTCGAAACAACTTTGAGGACGAGGTAAATAGAAGAATTCAGTTGGGTTGGGCAGCGTTTGGAAAACTACGTCGAGTCTTCTCATCGCCGATTCCACAATGCCTAAAGACGAAAGTCTTCAATCAGTGCGTCCTACCCGTCATGACATACGGAGCCGAAACGTGGACACTTACGGCACGGCTAGTCCACAAGTTTAAAGTCGCTCAGCGGGCTATGGAAAGAGCTATGCTCGGCGTCTCTCTGCGGGATCGCATCCGAAATGATGTGATTCGGCAGAGAACCAAAGTCACCGACATAGCTCGCCGGATTAGCCAGCTGAAGTGGCAGTGGGCTGGCCATATCAGCCGTAGAACCGATAACCGTTGGGGTAAACGGGTTCTAGAGTGGAGACCGCGTCTCGGTAAACGTAGTGTAGGACGCCCTCAGGCCAGGTGGAGCGATGATCTGCGCAAGATGGCTGGCAGGAGCTGGATGCGAGTAGCCGAGGATCGATCAGCGTGGCGAGCATATGGAGAGGCCTATGTCCAGCAGTGGACTGTTACAGGCTGATGATGATGATGATGACTTCCGAAAAGCGGCAAATTTCTTTGAGAAGTAAGTACAAAACCTTCGATAGAATTCCTAAGCGTACCTACCTATACACCGAACTGTTACACCTAACTACTCAGTGAAATAGCGCTAAGTCCTAGCTGCAAGACGCAAGAGTCTTGCAGGCTATGTCTTGTTCTTGCTCAAGTCTTGCACGGTCAGTCTTGGTCTTGGTCTTGCTAAAAATACGCGGTCTTGTTCTTGGTCTTGGTCTTGCAAAAACGCAAGAACAAGACCAAGACTGCAAGACCAAGACTGAATTTGGGCAACACTAACTGATTGGCCTTTAAAATATACTTTTCCGGTCAATGTCTAATCCTACCGGTGTAAGTGCTACCTTATAATATTTATCACACATATTTCCAATTGTCCATTTTACTGAAATACAAAAAAAAAACGAACAACTATGAAATACAATATTTAAATAAACTAAAAGATGGTATCAAGATCGATAAATTCAGTCACAATGTTATTTCCTGCATATTAATTTATTATAATTATCTTATTTATTGTTCTTGAATTCTTATATTCTTAACATTCACAAAAATGTGGTCAAACTTAAAGTAGAATGACTTTTCGATCAATGAAACCGCACGCAATTGCAATAGTGCTGTCCTATTATCGATAATTTTGCTGACTTTAAAATAGTACTCCGTTAAGATGTTTATGTGATATGCTGATAATATACAAACATTACTTGACGACAAAGTAATAATAACGTACATACGAGTATAAGGAGCTTATGGTTCAGTCAAAGTAGAGAAAAATTAAAATTGTGTCACCGACAAAAGTGGAGCTCTAAAAATACACATTTTGAGATGATGAGGTTGTAACGCAATTTAATCTACTATAATTTTGACAAAGATGATTCGTGTATAATCTCTAACATTTAAATCATTTATCTTTTGATAATATCTGCTACATACATAACATAAATATTAAGTTAATATTGAAACTTAATAATAATTCAAGAAAAGTATCGATACTAAATATAAATATCGATAAAATCACATCCTCAACACTAACCTGCCAAGACAGGTCCGTTCGCTCACATCAATTAAACCGCCGACCGCACTTACGATTCATTCACGATTATTGTTATTCGGCGCTGCGCCCGCGCCGCCGCCGCTGACATCGATGCGACACACGCGATCTGACATGCGACTTTTTTCTCTTGCTCTACCAAATTCGGTACACTCTTAATTGTTTAATGTTGAAGAAAAAATAATGTAATTTTTTAAGATCTGTTGTTCTCACGGGTCTTTTCGTATTTGGATCTGATTATTTAATCAAGTAACTATGAAATTTTATGATAATAATTATGTATACATATTAACGATGTTTACAAATTAATACTTTTTCTTTGACACGTTGATATGACCTGTACATTTCAAAATTGTATACTTACTGGTTGGGACAAATGATGATAAAAATATATTATGTTAGGTACTGTGAAATCCAGAACTATTGTTAACCCGGCGGAACACAGGTTACTCAGTCGAACACGAGAACACAGGTTGGGTCATATTGACCCGTTTTTGAAATTGGGCATAATCTTTTGTTTTGGAGTTAAAAATGTAGGATTAAGGGGTTTTTTGAATAAATAAAAGGTGTAGTTTGTATTTTAAAAAAAAAAAAACAGTATTAACCAATGAGTAATGTTTAATGGTGTTTCTTCAATACACCCTGAAATGTTTAACAAAATCAGTGTTTGATATTTTTTTCACATTAACAAATTAGTAAATGACATAATTTTGAAAAAATACACACGAATCAAAAATATACAGTTAGGACAATTATTTATTAATTACGTTAAGTAATTAATAAATAATTGTCTACTTAAGTCTTAACGTAATAAATTTATTACGATAAGACATAGGTGGGTCATATTTACCCGTTGTCAACTTTGAACGCGTGTATATCTCGCCAGTATTAAACGTCGACTGAGGGCTAGTTCAAAACGAATGTTATTTCGCACTACCTCCAGCTACTGAAAAAGTTGGCACTATAACTATTCCGAAAAAAAAATTAGAGGGTATTATACATTTGAATGGGTCATTTTGACCCAACCTGTGTCCCGCCGGGTTAATCAAAAGATTAACTAGTAAAATAACCAAATAGTATTTAAATAAAATTTATTCAGTTATATTCGCCCACGTAAGCGTTGTTTGTAGGAAGAAGTGTTTCTCACATGAATGTTTCCTGCGTAAAATTTGAACCCACTATCCCTCGCGTATCATTATTAAATGCACCATCGAGCCAGCCACTGTGCCTAACGGTTCCCTATTTTTTCGCATAATTTTTTTTTGTCATAATTTAACATGGCATACTTTTATTTATCCTAATAATAGTTACGCATAATATTCTTTCGGCATAACCTTATAGGCATAATTTTTTAGGCATACTTTCTTTAAGCATAATAATTGTTAAGCATAATATTCTAAAGCCATAACTTTTGGAAATACTTTTCCTATATAAATAAACATGTTGGCGGCTTAGGGGTGGCCCAAGGGCCACCCCCGCCGCACCTTAACCTACTGTTAGACTATAATAACTTTTAAACAAATAAACAATATGTCTAACAATTTTATGCGAATCGAAATTAGGGCAAAAAACATTAGTCTAAACGATATTTATGCTTACTGAAACAGTATGCGAAAGGACAATTATGACAAACTATTATTATGACAAAAAAAATATGCCAAACTCGTTATGCCAAATTAAATTAGGACAAAAAAAGTTATGCGAAAAAAAGGGATCCCGTGCCTAACTCATGACTTCGAAATCACGGCCACATATTTAAAAACCACTGAACAAAGCGATTTATGTATCCTCTGACAAGACCTTTACCTTGTAAAGAAACCGTTTCGCACATAATAATTTTTCGTCTCAGGAAAAAAATAATCAACGTTCTTGTTTAAAAATAAACACCATTAAAATTTCCCGCATAGTTCAAGAGTTAATACTAAGACGGACGGTAATATTTCTCATAAAGTAGGCGAATGGTTAAAAAAACTGTCACAGGAAAACGTAATTCCGTGGTATTGCAAACGCTCGGTCTCGGATTGTAAAAGAGTATATCCTTGGGCTGCAAAGATGTTTATGATATTTCCCGTAATTATAGTAACAATAAAGGTTTTAATTAATCATTCGGTGCTGTATTCTGACCAGTCTGAAATCCTGTGATCTCTACATTGTCCTTTATATGGAAAATAATGCTACTTAAAATGGTTATAAAATTAGACGATTGACAAAAACAAAACCTTCGTGATCAACGTCTTCTAAGAATATTAACTGCCCAAATCGATTCACATGATCTAGTTTGTAAGAAAAATTTGGTAACCGTAGAGTTTTGAAATATGCACTTGACTTCACAGCTGTGCTCTAACTTTACTAATTTTGGAAAGTAATCGAAGTTTTGTCTCTTTAATATAAATTCAAAATAAAAACGAATATTGTTTAAGTATTTTAACTTAGGGGCACTTATCTTGAATGTTCAAGGAACTGAAATAATTGCGTAAGCTATAGAAGAAATCAATATTAAAGTAATCCAATAAATTCAATTCTACCTTAAGGCGCAACTTGTACCCATTTTCAGGATAAGAAGAAATACTTGAAAACGATCCTTATTTCAGGAAGAAATAAAGTATTTTATTGAACACATGGGGTCCTGGCTTGTTAAAAGCTCGTATTTTGGGCTAAGTATAGGCTTCCGTGTATTGCGCGCACGTAGCATTGTGTACTTTAAGAAAAACACACTTTCCTTGTTATTACATTAAATTTTTATGTTCCAACAAAAAGTTGAACATCAATTTTTCTTGCAAACAATTGCGAATTGATTAATTTTTGTCGGTCGCAGGATATTTTTGCAATTAAGAAGAAATGCTCAATCTTACAAATAGGATAGAATAAAGGCAAGATACGTAGATTATATGTATAAAAATCAGTCACTATCATGAAAACCCAATCCCACCAAAAACATAAATGTGAAAAAGGAGAGCCAAGTTCAATACAAAAATTATGTTTGGCTGTGGGCTTCGCCGCAAAAAGAATGGAGATCTAATTGAGTGCCAAGTTCTATGATCTTAAAGTAGGTAAGATTTGACTTGGCCAGTTTTTATAACATCAGTCATTTTATAAAGTTATTCAACATATTACTTATATAATTTTATGTATTTTAAATCTGATAAAAACTGGCCAAGTCAAATTTTACCTACTTTAAGATCATAGAACTTGGCACTCAATTAGATCTCCATTCTTTTTGCGGCGAAGCCCACAGCCAAACATAATTTTTGTATTGAACTTGGCTCTCCTTTTTCACATTTATGTTTTTGGTGGGATATCATTACTTTTTGTAAAGAAAACTAGGCAGGTATTGAGATTTAATGTGGTGACGCGCGCCGCCGAAGACACGCCGTCGCGTTGGTCGGTTGTTTAGCGCGCGTTTAGGACTGACTGACTTATAGTAGCAAAACCTAACCTACTTCCAGATGACCTAGAAGGATGAAATTTGGAATCCAGATCGATAATTGTGTGTGACCGTAGGAAAAAATCGGATAATGGAAAAAAGTTAAAAAATAGGGGGAGGGGGGGTGGGGTTTCCCCCCTAATTTTTACCTTTTTTCTATTTTCAGATTTTTTCCTACGGTTACACACAATTACCAAGCTGGATTCCAAATTTCATCCTTCTAGGTCATCTGGAAGTACGTTAGGTTTTGTTACCCTAACCAGTAGCAAAACCTAACCCACTTCCAGATGACCTAGAAGGATGAAATTTGGAATCCAGATCGATAATTGTGTGTAACCGTAGGAAAAAATCGGAAAATGGAAAAAAAGTTAAAAAATAGGGGGAGGGGGGGGGGGGTTCCCCCCCCTAAATTTTAACTTTTTTCTATTTTCAGATTTTTTCCTACGGTAACACACAATTACCAAGCTGAATTCCAAATTTCATCCTTTTAGGTCATCTGGAAGTACGTTAGGTTTTGTTACCCTAACCAGTAGCAAAACCTAACCCACTTCCAGATGACCTAGAAGGATGAAATTTGGAATCCAGATCGATAATTGTGTGTAACCGTAGGAAAAAATCGGATAATGGAAAAAAGTTAAAAAATAGGGGGAGGGGGGGGGTTTCCCCCCAAATTTTTAACTTTTTTCTATTTTCAGATTTTTTCCTACGGTTTCACATAATTACCAAGCTGGATTCCAAATTTCATCTTTCTAGGTCATCTGGAAGTACGTTAGGTTTTGCTACTATAAGTCAGTGAGTCAATACTAATTTTTACGACTTTTCGACCTTCATATCTTTATAACCGTTTGAGTTAGCTTCATGAAATTTGGGCTTCTAGGTGTCCTTATGAACCTTATTAAGCTCACGTAGTTTCATGTGTTTACGTTAAATAGGTATTAAGTTATAGAAGGGTCAAAAGTGCCACCAAATGGTTCGTGTAAATATACACTTGGCGCTGGCTAGCCCGTTCCTTTCCTTTTTGCTTGAACTTGGCTTGACACGCTGCCGCGTGTCTAGATTAGAAAAGGGTCTTTTAATGTCAGTTTTCAAATTTAATACCACTTTCTTCAATCATAAATTGTGAAATAAATGAAATGATTTCTATAACTACTACAGCTATGCGTCTTCATTTCAAAAAAACCTTTTGCCAATTTCTTGATTTTATCACCATAATTTTGAGCGTTTTTAATGTTTTTCATTTGATTCATCGAAGATAGATGTCTATTTATTAAAAAACTATAAATTTGCCTTAAGTACCTTCTGATGAAAGCCTAATAATACTTATTTAATCTCTGATCCTGCTGACCTATTTATTAAAGAATAGAGCCTCTTATCGAATCCCGATATCTATAAATAACTGTATGATTTTTTACTACTTCGCAAAAGACACCGAACTCTTAAAAAATTACCTGCTTTTGTCAAATTTTCTTGAAAGAAACAAGGTCTAAGTTTTGTGAGAGACAGTTACAATTTTGGCCGTTATAATTGTACAGAATTTCTTTGTGTGGCTCAAAGAATTAGACGGGAATAGGAAAATATGTGGAGCCTCTAGAATAACATTTTAAATATAGATACTTACCTGTTCATCAAATTCGTTATTTGAAAGACTAGTTATAACTAATTTTCTCGTAGCACATTGTTTTTGACGAAACATTTTAATGATTGAAGATAAGTAGGTACCTACAATTTATGTAAAAAGTCATTTATGTAAACTGTCGATCTTGTGTTATTTTACTGTAAATTGTGTAAATATGTTTGTTCAAAACTTATTCACACTTGCAAACATATTTGTTTGTTGAACATTGATATTTATCCGTTTTTTTGAATTAATGAATTCTTTTGAATTAATTAAGCACATTCGTTAATTTTCTTAACTTAAGATCTTAAGCCTAACATTTCAACGAGATATTGGAGGCCTTTGCCCTGCAGTGCGCTATTTATCTTTAGTGAGACTTGTATTAAACTAAAAATAAAAGAGTAACAATGACGTTCAATATAAAACTAGACACCCAATCTCTAACAAAAATTCCTTAAAAAACGTCCGAGTGGCTTTGACACTGATGACATTAACACATTCGTTCAAATTAACACCTTATCTCGTGGCATTTAGTGTTTAATGTCAATTGTATACAACTAAACGAAAACTCTGCCCATTAGTCGTGTGGGCAGACTTTTGCTTCGGACAATATTTGAGCGTGATTGTGAGTCTAGTTTTTTTAATTGAACGTCATTGAAGAGTAATGATAAAATCCTTGACCATTAACTTTCACATAATGTTTACGTACACAAATGTTCACCACAAGCACCATTCTGGGATATCTTGCATAATAATATGTACATATGTATTAAAAAAAAAAGGATCTATGTAATTTTAATCCGTTGTCAGAAGGCAATAGTACAAGCTATGCTAAGTTAAGTTTAGTTTAGGCTAGTGAGCGCTGTGTATTGTTTCGAAACTATTTATCAATCTTTGAATTATTTCTCTACTCCATTACTCCTGTTCTCCAGCCTTCGTACCTGACTCGACCTCCGTGCGCTGAGAAAATCTTCGAAAACATAATCTATAATCCATCGGCAACACGTGCACAGGGCTATTATTGATTTTGCCGTTTTTTGTACAAAATTGCATGCCTGCGAAGGGATGACGTCGAAAAACATCCACCGCGCCGTGTGAATGGGCCTTATTATAAGCTTGCGCAATGACATTTGGTTTTTGTAAAAGGCAGTCGCGTGGCATCCGAAGGAATGTGAAGGTTTCGTCCTTAGGACTGTATGGATAACTATGGCTTGTAAGTCAATTCTCTTGCTTTACGAAAATAATGATCCGTTGGTTATGTTTATAAATCGACTCATTTTCAAATTGTCCCTTACTGATGATTGATTCGAGCTAATAATATTAAATTAACCCACTGTTGCGTATAAGCCTCCTCTCTGTCGCGCCAGTGACTCTGGCTATCATCCGACCATCGGTCTGACCCCTAAGTACCCACCAAATTCCGGTAGCGACCAGAAACGTTGGAATTTAAACAAGTTAATATTTGGACGGATGTCAACAAACTTGACTTACGACCCTTCCCAAAATCCCGGAAAAAGAGTTTTGTGTTACGCGGTACATGTAACCCTTTGAAGAAAAACAAATAGAGCTATTATTGAAATGTCAACGAAATTTCACTTTCGGGTATCATGTGACTTTGTAAAGTTCTCGTTTTGAGACATTTTTAAGTCTTAATAGGGTACGAAAATATAAGTTTCTTTTTTCATTTGCTTTAAATCTCATTCATTATATGTAATATAATTATAATTACGAGTAAGGATGTTTTAATTGAATTTCCAGGTGACTGCCTTCTATTGCGTAGATAAGGATTTCGGTTTTTGATGTTACTCATTCTCTTGTCCCCCATAGATTCATCCGTTCTGTTTACGCAAATATTCGCAAATATGCCTCATATGATACATATATTGTCTCTGTTATCCAATGAGTATTTTTTGTATTTTTATTTATTACAATTTATTGGATTTTCGATAAATACAATATTATAATATAAAAAAACTTTCTACTATGTATATAACTTCGATGTGCTATTTTATATGAAAAAACAATATAAACTTAAAAAAATGCACTCATAATTTAAAGAATGCATTAGGTAGACCAATTCACTCTTAAGTACAATGGCCTCTCCTCAAATTTATAGAACACCTCAGTCTCGAATAAAGACCTCATAATACGACACAATACCACACGACCGTAACAGAATGAAGATAAGATAAACTGATTAACATCATTGAAACAAGATTCGGCCGAGACGCCAACATACAAATCTGGAGACCGATGGTGTCAAAATATTTATTATATCAATGAATTTATTAACCCAAAGGCAAAGGCCGTGAGAAAAGCGTAAGAAACGATAATACGTATTCAATTTCGAGTTGAAACCTAATGTAAGCTTATCACGGAAGGTGACGCATACAAAAAGATTATCACAGATATAACCATATAATTTGATACATTATGGCCTCGTAAAATAGGTAGTGTCGAAAATTTTACGATTGCCGTACAAGAAAAGAAAATTAAGTGAAGGAATCTGGATCCGAGTTAAAATTGTTAGTAACAAATTACTTACGATTACGTAGACATCGTCGGGTATTATTTTCAAACAGGTTTCGTGGAGTAGCGTGATAAAATAATAAACAATTTCCCATAAACGGCTTTTGTTTTTGCGAGGGACTGTTTAAAAAATTAATAAAAGGGAACTCACACGACTTCGGCTGAGGCCGCACCAACCCGCCGCCCTACAAGATTGATGGCATAATAAAATCACGTTTTTATAACTTATACATTATTACTTTATAATCTCAAATTTGACTTTTATCTTTTAGAAAGCTTGTACGTAGATAAAGTATCATCCGCGACACGATCGCGTTGATTAGCCGCTCGGCTATTGGATGTGTCATACAAGTCCCATGTCTAATTAAGACGTATAAATAAAAAGAAATTAGTTATAATAAACTTTAAGTGTGGGTTTAGAAGTTAAACGAGTTATTTAAAACCTCATAAAGTGCCAACTCTTTATGGTTTTGGATATGAAATTGAATATAATATAAATAGTAAAATATAAATGTTGTCTCTGGGAATGGTATCGGTGACGTTAGTTGAGGAAGTGACTGCCGGTTATTGCCTCACACTTGAGCAAAGCTTCAATAATTAAAATCAAGGCAGCGTTATGGTTTAATGAACATCGTGAATGAAGGTGAGTATTTATTTTCTTTCATTATTATTATTTTAGGTGTAAGTAGTTGCCACCTGGATTCCATTTCCTGATAGGAAAAATATAATAAGGATTTTTCAAATGCACATTTCTATGGTCGCTAACCTACACTCGGCTGTATGGTGGTTGAGTCAATAACCCATCATTGCAAATATGGTTTGATTTTACTATGGCCTTTTCCTTAAGTTTAACAAAATTAGGTATGCTTATTATTTTTAATAGACGCGGAGGGATTCGTAATCAATAAAAAGTCTAATTTACTTTAACCGTGCAATCACAATCATTTCCAGAAACCACTAAACCGAGGCGTCAGATGAAGAAGTGTAGAATTTTAATCGAGACGTCCTCAGTACACTAGTTTTCCACGGATCGAGATTTTAATTCAAAAGTGATGGGCAGCATCCGCTTCGCACCGATAAATGCACAGGATGAATGGGGCATTGCGTGAGAGTACTATCTGATTGGAGCGACGCGAGCAATGTTGGCACTTGACTGCAAGTTTTTACTGGTCCCTGCAGCGATGTCGACTTGTACCAGAGCGAGCTTACGTGCCTATATGCCATTTTATGACGTAATATCATCACATTCATAGTCTCATTCATAAGTGGGTAATAAGGAAGTCATAGAAGTGTCTCTGGTAAGTAACTGTTTCTTATTGCTAAGTAGCACTATATTACAAAAACAGATCAATAAATATGTGAAAAAAAACATAATTCCAAAAATTTATATCTTGTTATTTTGAACTTGCTTCCTAGATATAACAGTAACATAATGACACAAAGCCATATATCATTTTCAGGCCTTTTGTCTGGTGTTACGTAAAGTGCAAGGTTGCATACTAATATATAGAGTAAAAACGCGATAATAAATAAAGAACTAAAGCCTTATGAATTATCAAGGGACGTTTATTTGATGTCAATTCTACAACAATTTTAACGTCTGTAATCATATCACAATATAATCAGAACGCAATGCCATTCAAAGATTTCCCGAGCGCAGCATCTCAGAACACTGTGTGCTTTTTACACGCTCCAATAAGAATCTGTTCCTGGTTGACGGGCAATGGCATCCCGCAGGATTCCCTCGTTACATACCGCTCCATCATAAAATGTAAATCCCTGTATCACCGACCAACCCTGAACAATTACAAATAACGCCACATCATGCCATTTTTTCACGAGAACGGATAACATTTCAATTTATACAACCAACGGTATCTTTTTTCAACTGAATGATCAGCCTTAACGGTTATTGCGTCTCCAAATTCCAATTGACAGTATCGAGAAAAATAAACACTTAATCAGGATCACTCGGTATGTTTTATGACCAGAGATTCACGCTTGCTCCAGATTTATGCTTCCTCTCCGTAAATTGGCTTTTCATAATAACACTGGGCCCTTATCTGCCACTGTATTTGTTCTTAAAGTTTAATTCTTTAAACTCAGCTCTTATTAAGTTATTTTTCGCTTAAGAAATGTATGTATACCTAATACCTATGTACGTAGTACATAATTATATTATCCCAAAATTTTGAAGTAAAATATTTTTTAACGTTGAATAGTTTTTATACCTCAATAGGTTTAAGTACCGGGCCATGCTGTGGGTTCGATTTCCGGGTCGTTCAGTTTGTGTCTGATTCTTCAGAAAACAGCTCGAGTTTGTGATCACCAATCCGCATTTAGCAAACGTGGCGATACAGGCACCCATCAGGGTGACGATGATTTAATTGAAATGACGGAGGTCTTTGCTTTGCAGTGGGACATTAAATAGGCTTAAACTTAGTTTATTTAGAATCAAATTAGGCCTTTATTAAATTCTCTTTTCTCTTTTTACTCAAAATTCAAAATGCCGTTCTCGTAACTTCTCAATTTTGCGTTCAAGAAATGGCAATCGATAAAAGCGTGTCTTGCCCCAAACTTTCTTTATCGAGATAATCCCTTTGCAACCAACACAACTTTTGTAAACTAAGACTTACTTTCTTTCAAACATCAGTTTTACTTTCAAAGGTTGCAAAAAGGGCACAATGCATGTAAATGTGATCACTGCCGCTAAATTTAACAATCTTGGAAGCAGACGAAGCGGCGACTTTTGCTCGGCTCGTGACTTCGAAGAACCAATGCCCTATTGTTATGCCTGTTAAAGAGTGTACTGTTACACTTCTTCATGGCACGTTACTAAATATATCCTTTGTACGACTTTTTGCATCTTGAGTGCTTGTAGTATAAGAGGCGGTAGAAAATTTTGTTAGTACAATATATTGATCCGATTGGATTGTGGTAATTATAAATGTTTCAAATTATTGAAACTTACTCAAGAAAATCTGCGTTAAAAAAAACAGGCCAGGGTTAGGTACAACGTTGATATTATTGTTTTATATTAACGTTGACACCCAGTTTTTTAATAAGATATTACCGTGTTATTATTATAACTCTACCAAATTCCTTACAATCTTGTTAAAACTGCTAACGACGTTATCCTTATTTAATCGTGGCGTAGATAATAATAAAATGTGTGAGTTTATTATTTATTTCAAATAATTGAGTAATTAGAAATTATATACCTACAAATCCAAGTTTTGAATTTAAATTAATATAGGTCACGAATCAAAAATGATAGGATATTATTTCGTCTATTGCAATTTGGTTGCAAAAATTGCAATCACCTTCCTTACTATTATTTCATTCTTGTACTCCCTAATAGCTTTATACTGCAGTGTACATTACAATAAACCGAGGGATCATGTCATGATGTAACATAACCTGTCTGCCAAAAAAAAACTTTTAGAAACCAACACCACCAACGGACCATACCTACATACATTGAATTGGAAATATCAAAAAGCACATTTCGTTTTATAGCAGTTATTTTCGTTATTAAAGCTGTTTTACTGAAGATAATTCCACCTTTGCCATTAAAACTCAGTCACTAAAAGAAATGTTATTTTTATTTTAATCAAGTATTTGTTTAACACACGTCGATGCTATTTAATTATCATACGTCAGTTGATGAGATGTTTTCTGCCCGTCAACACTCCATGCATTATTCAATTTATTTTAATCAGTCGTAATCATCTGACTCAGAATGGTATATGACGCGATTTTCATCAGATAAGGTAAAGAGAATAAGAGTATGAAATATTATGACAATATTTAACGTGAGGTAAATTCTTATGAAAAGGGAATGCTTTGGGTGAACGTCAATAAGTTTTAAACTTACTTATTTATATTTTTACGATTAAAATATCAAATCAAAAGATCGTGAGGATGGATGTTTTCAACTCTTTCACGCCAATTTACTTACTTATACTTTAGAAACATCTTCATTCGTAATAATATATTTCTCCCAAAGACTGACCATATTGTTCGTACAAAACGCTCCAATCTGTAATTTTTTTATTTCTATCAGTGTAATATAAAAGAAGACAATAATCACACCTAAAAAGCCAGCAATATTTTTGCACGTTAGTCTTTCGTTCTTATAAGATCTGCACACATCTCATTATGCAAAACTCATACGTTGTCTGAGTTTCGAATATTTCCTTTCTCGATAGAATAGGGTCATCAAACATTTGTTTGTCAAACAAAATCTTCTGTCACAATCTGTTTGCCTCAACGGCGGACCACCGCGTAGAAAATAAGACGTCAAGCAAATTGCCTCAGATGAAGAGAATAAAATCTCTTGAAGGCATTAGAATCGCTCATTCCTGGGGATTTCAAATAAATAAATCCAAATACGTGATAGGGATTCCGGTATCGATGTTTTAATATCGATATTACGGTTGCTTGAACACAGTTTTCAAAACACAAAACTGTTATATTTTTTTTCGTAACATTTCATTAAGATAAAACACTATTAACAGTGTAACTAGCTTAGCTTTTGCAAGCAGCTTCACTCGAGGGATAATAGTTTATGTTAATAGTAGTATATTAGTTTATGTAAAGTTTCATCTAAATCCGTTTAGTTTTTTTTTCGTCAAAGAGTGATCCACTCTCACTATAAAGCGATGAATAGAATACAGTATACAAAAACAAGAAGTTAGAATTAATACTTTAGAAGTAGGTACAGTAATGTTATTACGACTTAATGTAATTTTTAGACTTTAGTTGTAAACTAATAAAACGTTAAGTTTAAACATGATTTTCAAAATAAAACATCAAATTGATGAAACATTTTTAATTTGTATAGTTATTTGTGACACAACATGTTCTCTCTAACTCGATATCGATACACTGGACGTATGAATGAACATCCTTAATGAAAGCTTGCTCTCCGATATTGCTTCCACGAACGTACGGAATACAGGGTGAATGATTTTAACAGTACCGTATGTATGTTAACCACAAAGTAAACAATAATTTAATGTAATATTGGAAACGTTTGGATGTAACTTCCACCACCATGCTTCGCCAGATATTGTGGTTTATCTAAATCAATTTAGAATAAATTTGTTGTAATATAATATGTATAAGCAGATTTAAATGGCAACTAGTACTTAATGCTATAAAATAAAAGTCAATGTTTTAAAATTTGTATATAACATCTTAAAAATAGCAGTTAGTAATTCAGTTAAAATATAAAAAAAGATACAAGTCATGTCTTTTTCGGTATATAATTTTTTTTTAAGCAATGAACAATGTGATATATCGGTAGCGGCTCCATTTTTTCCATTTTTAGGTTTGAAATACAAATGGATTGAGAATTCAGAAAAATGTCTTATAAATTCGTGAACAATCCACAGTCGTTAACTTCAAAACAAATCTCCTCTACTAAACCGACCTGTCTCGAAAGTTCAATCACAAATCGCATCGGCCACCCGTTACATCGCTTCCCTTACATCCCGGTGGTCCAATCTTCAAGATGATTAAATTAGGATACGGACAGATATAACATGCGAAATGATATACAATGAACCGAGTCCGATCCGCATAATGAAGCAATCAAATAGTTTCCATTGTACCCCCACTGATATCAATGCAGCGTCGAAACGCAAACCGGCGCGTTTACGAATATCAAACGTGGTTTCTTTTCAAATCAATGACAGGCGGTTATTTTAATCTGATCACGATGTTATTTGTCAAATAATGGTTTTGGAACGGAAGAAATATTGAGAATTGAACGTCTCAATTTGGCAATTAATACTAATCGGTTTTTCAATAATGAAAGATAAATATCTACCTGCCGCGTATTCTTGAAGACAATGGTTGTCGTTATTTTTTTTTTATAATTTTTTTTGTGAAATGAAAGAAAAAATAAATAAATATGATTTAGTGCGTAAATTTTTGCGTAAAATATTGTCCGAATCAGAAAAGAGACTTGCAGGTTTACGTTAGCAGTGCGAGGGGCGAGGGCCGGTCGGGCCAATGCTTTGCATACGATAATCCTGTTCGAATACTCACTACGTACAAAAAGTCGTTGCATTTTAAAATCCTTCTCCAAAGCAAACATTTGACGTTTCGAGGGAAATTGAGCGGAAGGCTTTTTGCACATCTCTTTGGAACACGGATTAAAGTAAGCTGACACGGTAGCAGTCCGATGTCTGAAACATCGGAAACTCGGACGTACCAAAGATGTTTTAAATCATCTTTATTGATTTACTCCGATCTCAGAGCAGATATATTTTAATATCACGGCTCCACCGTCCATTTATCGACATTATGTTCTGAGACGTTGTCAATATCGCGCCTTTGTTCGCACAAAAATTTATATGTTAGACGTCTGTCCATTGTAAGCGGTGTAAAGGGAGACTACAATAAGAAATATTTTATTCGGATCATATCCTGACGTGTGGTCAAAATGTGTCGAAGCGTCAAAGATTTATATCAACCTTTTAGGCGCTCTAT
Organism: Mecyna flavalis; assembly: GCA_949319885.1. Lineage (NCBI taxonomy): Eukaryota > Metazoa > Arthropoda > Insecta > Lepidoptera > Crambidae > Mecyna > Mecyna flavalis. Next base: position 8,722,296 of record OX439431.1, on the reverse strand, counting down.
ACACCTCTATAGAATTGGGTCATTTTTTATGACATCATTCTTGTGGACTTCGTCCGGTACACATAAGCAAAAAAAAAAACAATATTCTTTGATTATGTCAGCACAGCATAGAGGTGACACCTCGCCTTGTTATAAGCTGAAATAGAGCCTAAGCCACTATGACCGTAACGGATATGTTTCTCTATTATTATAATGTAACAAACAATGTTGGAGGAACGAAAAACTGATAAGTAACCGTATTCAATGCCATATTCACTTCTCTCTTCGGGTGTAAAGGGGAAACTGGGGGAGTTTAGTGGGCAAATAGACTCATAAGACCCGAATCCCATACACGGCCGCTGATCTAGCTAGCTACCTTGTGGTTATGGCGCTTAAACGCATACTACTCCGCACAAAAATAATCAAATAGTAAGTCAGGTCACTCAGTTAGAGCATGGTTTTAATGGTGCCTGTTATCAGGAATCAGATAAAATTTAAATGAAGCTAAATTGAATGCTGGTGAATTCGTGAATCCTAAAGGTACCTCAAACTAGGCAAATGTAACATCCAAAATACATTGTATTACAAAATACATTTTTTTAATAAATGTGCACTTTACATTTTATTCACTCCCCTAAGTAGAAAGTCATGTTCTGTGTGTAAACATAAAATTCTCAAATCACAAATAGTGTAATTAATAGTAGTATGCGTAAACTCACAAAGAGAAATAAAAAACCGCGAATGAGCCCGTACAGGGCAAAAAGTTTTAACAGTTTGTACTTGGCCTGGTACCATCAAGCGTAATAACGTGGATAAAAACCATAATCGTTGAAATTAATACCATAAAGAAATATCACAATATGCCTAATCACATGCTCCGTATAACACAAAACGTTTAATGATCCCGACACTTTTATGAAGGCTACTTTATGTTACAAAGTATGCCCGTACAATTTCTAAGGAGCAAGGTACCTTTGCGGCGTTTAGGGTATCGCTTCCACTTCTTTAGACGATGCAAAGCGATAAAATATGTTGAAGAATAAACGGTATGATATAATTTAACTTAATAAATTATATAAGCATTTTAGGCATTACACGTAAAGTAAATATAATTGTTTTTTTTTGTAAAGAATATTTTTATCATAAATAATCAAAAATAAGTGCATATCATAATTTAAAAGTTCTTGTTTCTTTCGTTCTCGTTTGAATAATATTTATCGCTCAGTGAACTTAGATGAAGGGTTATTTGATTTTCAAATAGAACAAACTCTATATCGCTAAAAATTTTGTTGATAAAATACACTATAGAATTGAACAGACCGTTCGATTCTATAGTGTATTTTATCAACAAACATTTTTGATGCTTTGATTATAAATTTTTGAAGTAGGTAGTTGGTACCAGCTACAGCGATATATTTTTTTAATTATTTCACGCCTGTCCTGTCACTGGATTTCGGTCATAAGGTGCGGTCTTAACTTCACATTGTCAAACGACACTAATTTTATTTATTAGCATCTTTTACTACATGTCAAATTGCGGAATAGTACATTTTGTCGTAAGTGGGCGGTGCTCTTTTGTGAGCGATGCGTCTTAAATCGATTTGTTTTAGGGTTCGGCGCACTTTTCTGGCGACAAGTCTCGATTCTTGAGCAAGATACGAGTATCTTTGAACCCTACAAATGCCGCTTTTGCAAAAGGCCAAACTTCAACAGCTTTAGAAATGTTTTTCTAATTGAAATTTGTTCATTCCGAAATATGTATTATTTTAATATTATGTTTTATTTAAGTTTTTGCTGGATCAAAACATGTTTAAGCATGAATTTTAATACTATCAAATCATTTTAATATTGCAGACACTAAAGCGCTTTTAAATGATATGAAGGAGTAAAAGGTGGTGGTGGTGGAACTTTGCTGATTCATGTTTTATATGTTATGGTAGTCATTTTTTTATGTGTATTCGAAATTGTTTGTTTCCCAAAGAAGATAAAACAAATAAAATATATATAAGTGTTCATAAGTAACAGTAACCGCTTGCCATGTGGCCCGCCTAATGGCATTAGGCGGGCCACGTAGGCTTAAGCGCCATCACCGTGGTATAAAAAAATGTCACAACCAATATTCAAGAACTTTTCATAACTTGTATAAAATTAAAAGGGAATATGCATCATGGAAATCTAATAAAAAAACGATGAAGTAACAAATCTTGGATTACGTTTAAACAGAACCTTGTTAAATATGATGATGTCCTCGAGAAATGACAAATAATTATGAATGTGCGATATATTATTTGATTTACAAATATGTCACTCAAATTTGGCTACTAATGATACTGAACACTTTGCTACAGAAGTGGTCAACGTTTTTTTAAACCAATGTAAATTGTCTGTCCCCGAAGTGCTAATGAGTTTCTTTGTGCACCTCCTTTGCTACTCTTTTATTGCGTTCATAATGAGAGAAAGTACCGTTAGTACGTTTGTTTAGAATACGACAGGTAAAGTTAAAAGAGATGGGTGAAGGTTTGCTTAAAATTAAATTTAGTTAGAGAGTTTGATAGGAAGCCTATGAGGGGTCAAAAATTCATGATCCAAGATAACAACAGGATGTTTATTCTTAAATAAATCAATTTCTTTATTTGTATTTTTTTATTGCAATATGTAACAAGACAAGCAGATCGTACACCTGATGGTAAGCGCCACATCTAAAAATTATGTAAAAACGAAATTAAGAGTGAGGTTTAGTAGTTTCCATTTCGTACAATGCAGTCATCAAAGTTTAAAAGGTATCCTGCCCTGTATTTTGAATTTATGTATTCGGAATCTAATCAGGAAAATACCAGTTATAATGAATCTGATACTATTTAGTAATAAACTTCGTATTGCAATTGATCGTCTTTTGATTTATATAAAAACTAGCGACCCGCACCGGCTTCGCACGGATGCAATGGTGTTTCTCTACTATATTATGCATGTATTATATAAACCTTCCTCTTGAATCACTCTATCTATTTAAAAAAAAATCCGCAAGCACAGGGACAGACAGCCGGAAGCGACTTTTCTTTATACCTAGTATGTACCTAGTGAGTGAAGTTAAATACTACCAGTCTTGAGTAGGAGGATAGATACAAAAACAAAGAACGAAGTGGTCCAAAAAATGATATGATTACATACAAAAAACTATCGTAAATGTAACCAGCCGTCATCAACGCTCCGGGTGTCAGCATACGTAATTATTCCCATATTTCATATCACCAACATTGTATGGTGGAGTAGATATACAGTTTCACACCTTGTAACTCAGTCAATAAGTTGATGATAATGTACCCTATTAAACACCGTAACGTATTGGTCAGTGACTGGCGACTTGAAACAGCCCTTAAAACCTCTGACACACTGCTGCCAAGACTAACGAACATACAATACTGCAACAGTTTTTTGTAGTTACACTATTATTTATTAGTAGCAGTTAATGGTTAGTACGCAGTCACTAATCCCTTAATCAAGAAGCATCACTCAAATGTGCTGCCACAAGTTAGGATCGCCTGATCTTCGACTCTTTAATAATATACTTTAATTATTTTTTTAATGTACAAAGCTTGTTGTCTATGCTTTTTTTCATATTATTTTACTAACTCTATTTTTAAACGCTTCCTGGTGAAGTGTAGACACACTTTACCAGGAAGCGTTAAAAAATAGAGTCGCTTAATGTGCAGCCAGGCTATAGGCTCATCTGATCTTCGAGCCTTCGATTTCAAGTGTACTGGCTCCCACATTAATATTGCCGGAACACAGCCAGAGCATCTCCCAGTCTGCTATTCCGAGCTTTGGGTCAGGTTAATACGATTATCAAATAAATCTTATTCAACGTGTAGTGTTTAGTGATAATGTGGATAGTTCAAGTACGGGCTCGGCCGTGCGCTATCCGAACGCCGCGCGCGTGTTGTCCTAACATCTGCCTAACCCGTGCAAGCGTAATCAAAATAAAAATATTATTTTAGTAGATTTATTCGATAGTGGCCGGCAGATGTAGCGGCGCGCGCTCCTTGCTCTCTATTTTTGTTAGCTCATTGTGTTTGGGCAGGGTCTGTCCGGGTCAATATCCAATGTGGCTTCCGTTCGATGTACACTTCTTGTTTTGTTTGCAAGCATCTTAAATATCCGCCGTCAATCACTGCCTTTTATGCAGAAATGCTAAACGTCTTATTTGCTATTAATTTAGCGAGGGGACAAATGCCGCGGGACAAAGCGTATTTGGATTGCATTCCAGATTTTGGTCAGTATGTTTCTGCATTTTTTTTGCTGAGGAGCAATTTTAAATAATAAAGGTAACGCTATTGAGTTCCTTGGGGTTTTATTATACCTAAAAGGTGTTAAGATGGCCAAAGGCTTTAATTATGTGTTAGGATCGTTTCTCTATTTTTTTAATAACTAAATATACTTTTGTGACTAATTAAGACAAAAATGCAACTATTAATTTCATTTTAGCCTATCAACATAATTATAATACATAACAGCGTCCGTGGCTGAATTTTTTTGTTTTATTAATCATTCAACAAATGCGTTTTAAGTCTTCGCAAACTTTGAAGTTTGCTCAGGTACCTATTCTTGGTGTCAAAATTGTTTCCTATAAAAAAAACTGAAAAGCAAAAAAAATATTGGCTACAGTAAATTGTCTTCTCTTGCATATGCAGTTCATTCATTACTACGTATAAAAAGCATAAAATTCACGCTACCATTATGTCGCTTATGCAAATACGTCGTATTTCTGCGTCCCAGCAATATTTAATTAATTTTATGGTAGGTGCTTCGCATATTTATCCCCATCAGTCCGGAGTGATTGTAAGACGGTTAAGTCACAGACTGAGCATTCCCACTGATTACCACATTGATATTAAAATAAAATCACTCTCGTTGCTGTCTGCCATCCTTTAGATAATCTACACACTTGCCATAAAAATAACTTTAGTTATTATTCGCCCGTACATTTAGACAAACGAGAATAAACATCAGGACATTATTATATTTAAATGAAGTAAATATGCATTTGACATAAAAAGGTGTCTATTTTTGCCACCTTTACCTATCTGTCATTACCGCACCAAAAGTTGCTTAGCTCTTACAATCATTGCAGTCGTGACGTCAAATCAATCTTATTATTTCAATTTTTAAATCTTAATTGAAATATGAGGTAGAGAGTTTGGTTAATTATGAGAAGTTCGTTATTGAATAATCGTGTAACAGGTTTATTAGGTGTCGGTTTCAACTGTACCAGCCAGTAAGGATTAGGGCTTAAAGAAACAGCTGTAAGATTTCTTGTTTACCTTTAAAAACAAACTTGTTAACTATCAAGCCATTTATTTATCTAAATGTATTGGTATCTTAAGGCAAAACTAGCTTCCATGAATGCGCCCTCGTTCAGTGTCAGTCCCTGATCGGATTAGCACTATTTACTTCTTGTTTCACTTGCGCTCCTCCCACTTAGTCTTTTTAATGTGTAAATTAATTTAAATCGACCTTTGGAGCGTGAAATTCCCAATCCATTACCAGGAGGACAGGTTAATGCGCAGAACCGACTTCAAACGCAATAGAAACGCATTACATTGGGTCTCGTGTATTCTTCACATACTGAACCCAGGTGGCAAATTCTTGAAATAGAAAAATCACGCGCGCTCACATATTTTCTTGCTTCATTACGCGCGTAACGAGCGGCTTTTTCATTTTAATTCACTCGTAATTAAATGTCTTTTAAAGGCAGGCGCTTATCGGCCGTCTAGGTGTTAAGGACTAATTGATAATCGAAATAAATGGATTTCTTTCGGTCGGACTAATAGCCGCCTGGTCGTGTGAACGCCGCATAATCAGAAGCCACTTTTCAGATGTCGGCCGATGACGATAATACCTTGGGCCGGCCGGGCCGAGTGGCCTCGCTAACGAAACCAAAGATTATTTTACAATCTCATTACCTGCGCGCCAGCTCCGTATTTAATGCCAGGATAATACACGGATACATTTTAATTTTCACTATCGACCTCGTTAATACGTCGGTCTCACTTTTGCCCGTAATGAATTTTATCTTCAAACTATTTGTAGAATCTCGAAGCCTCAGTGTTAGTTTCGAACGTGGAATTTTCACCAGACACGGAATAAGTTATATGCTTTTGGTAGCCGTGAGCTATTATAGTATTGTCCGGTGGAATTCAACTTGGAAAAATCTATCGGAATTTTTGAGAAATACCATCCCGGGCTCAGAATGGGGTACAGAAAAATTCCCCTCATTGAAAACCGAACTACGGCATTAAGCGTTATTAATCTTTCAAGCCCCGGATTACCAGACACAATAGAAAATCTATTGTTACGCGGCACCCGAGTGCCGGTTCGGGATTGAGTGGTTAATGCAAGCGGACGCCACGCCTCTGGTATAAAGAGTCAATTGACAATCTGGACCGCATTGCGGTGGAATAAATGGGCCTCGGGGACGATGATTAAAAAATATAGCCACTTTACAGTGTTAAATAACACAAAAGGATGGTCATATTTTCAAAATAATTACGTCAATAATTGGCACGCACGCGTGGAGTAACTCGTAAGAGTTCGTCTCATTATTCCTGTAAGGATTTTACCACCTACCGCGACAGATTAATCGTTTTAACTATATCATAAGTTTATATTCGAGCGCTGGACCGCGCAGTGTCAATTACATTGCAAAAATACAAGTGTCTATTATTCATTGGAATCTTAAGCCGCTCTTTGCTAAGTGAAAACCATATTGCTTTCGCGCGAATAAGCTACGTACGCTTTAAGTACCATCTTATTTCATACGGGGATTTCATCGTGGTTGCTAGAATTCAAATAAAAAAGCATGCTTATTTACGGTAAGTACCCTTGTTTTGCCGATACCTCACAGTAGAGCTATCCATATTGTCTCCACAGCAATTAAATTAAAAATAAAAAAGATATATAACCGTGTTCTATGAATAAAACTTTGCTAATTTTACATCTAAACGTCCCATAAAATATATCTGATCGTCAATTCTTTTTAACTGCTGCATTTCCTACACAGAGTCTTGTTATTTATTTTGCAAATTCGTATTTTGATGCCAAGATAAGTATTAAGCGAGAGTAAAGTTCATAACGTATAAGCAAAAACATCAGAAGATCCTGCAATTTTTCAACACTGTGTTACGTCTTGTGAAAAATCTAAGCCCATCATCGCACTATTCACAAACAGCACTCTGAATGGATCCTATCAACGATGAATACACTCAAGACAGCTATGTAACAAAGCAGCTGGCGCACAATAGCCCAGGACACGTGAATCGTATCATAGATCAATACTTAAAAGAATTCACTTTCAACGTCCTTCGATCTTGAAGATATCACAGCGAAGACGCGAGTTATCCATATAAGCTGTGGTCAAAATATCCAAACATTGTGCATTTCAAATTTTTAATAGTCTAGTGATAAACATCGCTGTTGAAGTGTCAAAACATGAAGTCGAGATTGTTATCATAAGTTCAACAATATCTGTTACCACAATATGTTTCATAGTTACTTTTGCAGTGTCCGAATCTTGTGCCGTTTAAGAAGAATAACTGTTTTATGTATCATTTTGTTATCAGGTGTGACTGGGGTTTTATACAGAATTTACTAAATTATACTTGCAAATTAAATGCAATAAGCGACCACTTTATAGACAGGTAACGAACTTCTGACATTAATTGTTTAGTCTATTGATATTTATGGTAATATTTAACACAAATAAAAGTTCATTTGAAACATCTATTTTTGTGTGTTGTTGGTTTATCTTATAAGATAGCGTAGCGGAAACTCAGCTAGAAAGACATACTTAAAATTATGTATTACAACCTACAATTATAAAGTCTAGGAGTTAGCATAACTATGGTATTCCTTTTTTGTTTCTTTATCATTCTCTACTGCCAGCACTTGTCATACATGACTCCTGGATGAAAGATTAAATACGATCTAGGACATAGCATGTTTGTCTTAAAGGTGTTGTATATTATGTAATATGCCTATTCACTCTGGACTTGAAAAGCTGGTAGATAGTTCCACGAATCGGCGAAGGGAATCACTTAGAGGACTACAGTGGAATCTCAGTGAAATCTAGTGCTTTTATCTCTTCAACATTGGAAATTATCACAATAGAAATAAATACAATCAATTACGATGGTTATAAGCCACACGGAGTCAAAGCATCTATAGATACGTTTGCCCCAAACGCAGACGTAAGTACTTGTATGCGCGAGTGTTCACCAGAGGGTTGCTTTTCAAACAGCTAACACATTTATTTGCATTCGACGAGTGTAACGTGCGTTTACTATCGTTTATATCAGCCGGTGGTTAGGGTGACCAGACTCAAATTAATTCGAATATTCGAATTAATTTCATGTAATAACAAACAAACATGGAGTATATACTCCATGTTTGTTTGTTATTGCATGAAATTAATTGGTTGGTTATATTTGAACAAGAACTCTATGGTCCGAAAGTTACACAAGTATCGTGACAATGTTGCCAAAAAAACATGACATTGATTTTGACACAGACGAGAGATCTATTCAATTCGACGCAGTCCTATCATAGTTTTTTCTTTCTACTATGGTCCTATGGGAACATTTTTGCTTTGAGACATTTTATCTGATAAAATTATTACGTTTTAGTACGTTGTTTGCAATACACATTAATGTTTAATACAATATTGATATTGTATATTTTACGAGTATATTGTATGTCTTTCGCATTTACTAAATAGTTTTATTTGATAAAATAAAATAAATATACATTATACTACACTTTTAATATAAGTGTACGTATCATTCAAACTATAAAGCGACACAGAAAACCACCCAATCTGATTTCAAAGAGTTATTTTACAATACTCGATAATTACAAACAATAAACTCATTGTTATCGCTTGATTTCTGTAAATCCATTGAATTTAGACATGGTCACCCCACAAATTATATCAGATTGTAAGTATAGTTATGCGTGGCCTTAAATTCCCTTAAATAAGGGGTGCTACACACCTGCCCCGCACCCTCGCAGACACGCGACGTTTAAGCTCTGTAACCGGTCTAAGTAGACCTCTCTGTCTCCCACAATCGTTTAAAACGTCTCTTATAAAAACTCGCACGCACCGGCCGCCATAGCTCTTATCAAATTGGTTAGGAACATTTAGGGTGCCCATATAACGCGCTCTCGAAATCTGTGCGACTATAGTCATGTGCATTGTGATGGATATGGTGCAATGGCCATGAACTGGGTTGTTGGGGCGTATTATTATTATAGGGGTTGAATTTTATTATAATGCAGGTCGTTTAGTGGTCCTGAACACTTTACTGGAACTTTCTGAGGGTTTGTAATTGAAACTACTGCGATTTGGCTCAGTGGTCAATGACCACACAAAAATCAATCTTGATAACTTCTGATTATGACTTGAGTTAATTTTAAGGCACCAAATTAGCTTTGAACGATTGTTGTTTTTGTTGTTGATGCTTGTGTATTATTATTTTTTACAATTTAACTAAACTTGTTTTTAATATTGGACTTGTAATAATTTTAAATTTTTTGTTTACGTTTATCATGTCAAATTATTATACGTTTGCCTTGATTCATACATCCATTTTTGTTTTCCCGAATTCCGTTTTTCCAATTTCATGGCCGAAGCTTTAATATTTTTGATGTCGCTAATGTTTTTCTTTACAGTTTGCTCTACTAACCCTTGCACCCAACAGTTTGTCAAAATGACCCCTTGGCACATTTAATATATAAAGGACTCTAATCCCTGTTTGCATACCTATTATTACACAAATCGCCACACAGTCCCTCCTTTCCCTCATAGGGTAGTGCCACACCTGTCTACAATTGCATACGCCACGCGCCTGGCAACTCCCTAGTCAAGCCATTTTTTTAGTTCATTTATTCCTAATAATGAACTATTGTCAAATCCTTTTTATAATGTGCTCACTCTTTTGATTTAAGCATGCGTTGGTAATTTTGTTAAATTTTTGACTCTATTCACTGACTAACAATAAATAGTCAAATGAATTTGAAAAGATAGTAACATAATAGTATTGTTCTATATTTTAATTTAAATTAAACAATTGTTTATAACTGTATTCTTTTTTGCATAGAGGTATATTCTTTTTGCACCTACGACTTCGATGACTTGGTCACTTTAATGGAATAAGATTTAATCACAGCATCACAAAAACGTACATAAACGGGCATATTATTTTAATGTTTTACAGTATTTATTTTACAGTAAAACCTAGAATTTTCTGACCATATGCACAAAATGGCATAAAAAGGTTCTCGATAGCGGATATTTTTCTCTTTAGAACACAAAAAATTCCACGTATTTTATCATGATAAAAGATTTATTGCACAAATTGCGATACCTCCCGCGTAAAGGGTGGCCACCACCTGTCCTGCGCTCGCGCATGCCACGCGACACCCTCCCTACTTATTATTATTATCCTATCGTATTTTCACAAATGCTATTATTTTTATGCACCGGTATTTGGACACGTGCGCATGACAGTACGGTAGATTAACAATAGTGGTCATTATAATGAATGATTTATGAATTTCATATTGTTAGTAAGCTTGTTCTTTTTTATTATTCAGCATGTATTCCGCACGCAAGGGTGATCAAAATTCGATAGATATTTTTATTTGTACTGACTGGTACGGAAATCTTATAAGTATTTTTTTTTGGTATATAATTAAAATTTTATGTTGTTTTTTTAGAACTTGAAATAGTTTTGAAAATGATGAGATCCACGGAACAAACAAAAAAGGATGGACTTGCAAAGCTTAGATTTAACTAGCTTTTCAAGAAGACGTTCATATTCATTTTGAAAGATGAATTATTATACACATTTTCGGCGACATGCTTCAATATCGGAGTTTTAACTGATATGTTATTTCTTTATTTATCAACTTAAACTAATTTCTTTTTCAAACCATGAACTATTAAGAAGTAACGTGTACAACCTTCACATTATGTTTTGCCGTAATAACTTGGATAAATTTTGATTACAGGGTCTCATTTATCACGGTAAAACGGTTTAAAAAGCTGTAGACCTCTGAGTAACGGCCTTTCTATCCGCTCATTAGCCGAAAAGTGCTCTGGTGGTGTACCGCCACCAGGGTGAGCAAAAAGTCGGTCCAGTATCCGCCCGGAATATGCCACCGGAACACCTCGGGCCAACAACAGTACCACTTACGAGGGCAGAAAGATTAACTCGTTCTTTTGAATCAGTTGGTCCTTTGTCGAACAAAAATAGTAGTCTGTGTTGATTTTTAGATTTTAATTATGAGCTGTGCTAACGAGACAAAATCTTTAAGATAATTTATTACGCTTACGGTTTTGTAATATAAATGTAAGCAAAAAAAAAACAAACTATGTACTACTTATTTTACTACAAAGTACGAACTTGTGTGAGATTTATTTGTTCATCAGGTTCATCTTAATTACAATTGAGGTCCTATCCTAGATGTTTGAAGCTGGGTCAGGTTCACCCTGAAGATTGCTCTTATATTAATACATACTGAAATCAAAAAATATGATGTTACATTAGGACTACTTGAATAGCAAAGGTTTGGCTGCTTTATTTGACCTTGCATCCAAAGCAATTTCATCGTAAATAAAAAAAAAACCTTTTAAAATTATAGAAAATGCTTAAATTGCTTAATGCTTTTGCTTGATGGTAAGTTGTAAAGACACCATTTACGTTAAGAATAATAATTATGCTGGTAATTTTTACATGCAAAGACCTTTGTGAGCTTTGAAATACTTTTCCAATTTTCAGACCCTACGAAAGGTGATATCTTTAAGTAAATTGCTTAAGTTTATGGCTTCTAGTGTTATTTTGCTTGATTTTACAGCCTGGGACCAAAAAGTTTTTAAGGACTGCATAAATTACTACCCTCATGTTGAGGTTAAAGTATTCCTATATTTCGCATAGGCAATTACGTCATTCCAGTGTACTATACTGTACCATTCCAGTTTACACTAATTTAAGTTATTACTGTCACAATAAATAAATGTCTTTTCATGCTAATTTGAGGGAAAAATAAGCAAATAGAATGTAGGTACCAGCTCCAATTATAGCCCGAGGTGTTGTAGCTATGTCTCCTTTTTATGAAGGTGAATTCTTTTAAGCACCTCATAACTACAGGCTAGCGAGACCTGCAGCCGTGTGTAGGATTTGGAACTACAATGTTCCACAATATACTACCTATATTCTCCCAGTGTCCCCTTCATACTTGCAGAAGGACAATCCGGTCCCAAGATGTGGCCTTGACCGGCAAATATCACTCTCGGTGGGTAGAGAATGCAAGTACGCTAATGGTTAAGCAATCACTAACGAAAGCATAGCTTTTTTTACAAAATTAAGGATTCTGTTATATGAGTATATCGTGCAATGTAACTATTTATTTATGTTTTCAAGAGCATCCCTCAAATGTTGACAATATTTGTAAAAATATTGCTGCTAGTTAAAAAAATGTTAACCCGTGCTTGTAGAGTAAGAGTAAAACAATTTCACTTTTTGACATTGGACCTTGTATTATGAATTATGACACTTATAAAACGTGACATATCTCATTGTGCAGCTACAAGCATAAAAAAAATTCAAACTCATTCTAAAATTGACTTTATCACATTGGCATAAGATCACACGTGCATACTTTATTGCACGAGACTGTACTGCATTAAAAATGTTCCCATGTCAAGTCTTAACTGCTGGTGTTGTGCTTAAATACTGGAGGCGGTGTCCCCGGTCCCAGCAATCAATGCAGATGTATGAACTGTAAAATTGGTTTAGCGCCTCAGGCCGGCTACGCTACGTGGGTGGAACTTCTTGGCTTTCTGCCTTGTTTGTATGGCATAACAAACTCGGGTGACGAAGAAATCACACTTTTGTAAAGATATCACGGAACCGTAAGTGATACGTTCCGCTCTAATTAGGAACGTTCTAATAGGATATTTGTCAAAGCTTAATCCAGATTATACATAAAGATATCTTAAACATACAGATGAAATCTCGATGTTACATAATGAAATCTCGATGGTACATAAATAAATCTTATTTAATCATTATAGCTGTTTTTAAAAAACAAATTGCAAATTGACTTGAAGATGTAGACCAATAAGACGAGACTGAAAGACAAAATGTAAAAACACACCTAAAATAATAACAATGAACTTGTATTAAAGATAACTACGTTAATAGCTACAAGTGAACCAATGATTTTTTTTATTGCTTAAGTACCGGACTATGATTTCGATGTTTTAGGCGAAATTGGTATTGGGTTTTTCGAACACAACTCGAGTAAGTGATCACCAATCCATTTGGCAAACGTGTAGAGAAATATCAAATAAAAATAAAAAGTATTATTCATATTTCAAAACCAAAATTCTCACAAAACAAACAACATACAACTTACAAATTGAATGGCGTAAATACATTTTTACAAGTAAACGCCTCTCGCTTTCGGCTATACAAAGCATTTTAGTCATCCGGTGGGAACGTAATTGCCTTCGCATTTCAATTACAAACAATTATTAAATCCCGCCAATAAATTGTCCATGTTGTATTTTCCTCCATGGTTTATGACGCTGATTTAAATCTGTGCGGGGTTAGCAATTTGCGGATTGCTTCCGATACTATGACGATCGAGGAATAGCTAAACTATTTGTCATAAATACAGCAGTAGGTTAAAGGCAACGACCGGCTTACCAGTTTAATTAAACATAGGATGGGCTTGATGATAAAATAAAAACAGAAAAAAAACCGAACGGTAACGTTCATAGCTTAGACTAAGTAAGAGTTACAGGTTAAGCACATAATTATATTTGTATAAATATTATACAGTAAATGTAAACCATATAAACAAGTTGCATCGAGAGTTCGAGACTAGAACTTAGACCATATTATGAATGTGTTTTACTTGTGAAGAAGGTTTGGCGAGCCGCCTGATTTAAAATCTAAGATATTGTTTAATCCAGTTATACTCCTTTAAGTTCACGTAGTTGAAGAAGCGAGCACAATCTTGTGATTTATATATCAACAGATTATACTATTACCACAACCTAATATGACCGCCATGCGCCATACCAAATCCGCGGGAATAAATCGTATTCATTGCCTGTGAGTTTATTAACTGTTACCTAGTTACAGCCCCATTATACTTAAGAATGTGAATCATAACACGGCTAAAAATAAATCACTCTACTAATCCACACTAAATCGTATTTACTCAAACACAAATATACTATTTTAATCTTTGTTTATTCATAATTATTTTTCTACAACATAGTATTTTACAGGTTTATAATAAGTCTGTTAGTGAAGTAGCAGTGCTCTGGTCATCATGTAAGATTAAGTTATCAAGTCAAGATTTATATGATCAATAAATGTCAGGTGGGAGGCCGGGAGTTCAGCGGTCCAAGGAAAATGGTCGTCTTCGGAGAAAGTTATTAAAAGTGACGTTAGCTCGCATTTTGCGAAATTGTTTTCAATTAATTTGTCAGATCTGGAGGTTGAGGTTGAGCGAGTACTGAAATGTTATCGATCAACTACCGCATTTTATCACTTTAATTTACTGGCACGTTAATTAACAGATACTATGACCTAACATTTGGAGTCCACATTAACGGTTTGTCTTTTTTTTTAAATAATTTTATTATAACTTGTCATTTGAGAGACATAGCTGACCAATTGCGCGTAAAAATTGGAAGATACAGAGGCTGTCGTTATTCAACTTATTAACATACAGAGTTATAATTCAATACACAATATATGTATGTACTTACATTGTTGCCTGTAAAAGTACATTTTTATTTTTATTATTATTTATTATTATTATTAAAATATAATTATAAACCGATTTTTAACTCAACGAGTACAAAATGTTTTATGTGATTTTTTCTGACGTTGACATTAAATTAATCGCAAAATTTTCATCAATTTTGGAAGCGAGTATGACAAACTGTATGTTAATTGTCGATCATCATCCTTAGTGGATTTTAATGGGATTAAATGACTAGTCTGTGGTTATTACACTAGAAATCCTGGCGCCGCTGACTTTCATTGCAGAGATGAGATAAGTATCAGTCTACGGCCACTGTGGGAAATAATCTAAGCATTTTTATTTTAAAGAATAATTTTTAAATGGTTTGAGTTGATAAATAAATAATCAAGATTCTTACGTCCACGTACGTCCCGTGACCACTAAATATGATAAAAGCTAAACTTAATATTTCTTCGTCTAAAAATCTATAGAATTAACGGCTTATGTATGTATGTGCGTTCATTCTAATTTAAAATAGTTCTAGTAGGTACGAGTATTGTATGTCTTTAAAATATTTTTTTATTAAATATGATTCAAATAAAACGAACAACACAAAAACATTGTAGCTTAGCATACCTAAGCTTCCTAATATATGTAACTATGTAAACCAATTGTACATATAAACAACAAAGTCAAACGTGGGAACTCATATCTGCCCTCAATATTTACGACTCTCGTATCCATACATATCGCAAACGGGATGTGTCCACCACTCATTGGAGGCAGTACGTGGCGAGCGCATTGTTTCAACAAGATTGATAGCGGAAACTCAACAGAACCGACTTTTATTCATCATTTCCGTCCGAATCCGTCAACTCGGTTCAAGGAATCGATTTAATCCAGTTCAATTTGGCATTAAACCAAAAAGATTAATGTCGATATAATTATACGTTCCATTGATAAGTAACGTTGGGAATAATTTATATAGTGCAAATTTGTTGGTTCAACCATTAATCAATTTTACAATCATTTTCGTTAACTAGGAAATGGGAGGGTTTGTAAAAAACGGTCAAGAACAGTTTTATTATTGGGCGCAAGCTCCGTATATATTATGCAAGTAACATATACATTTTAAATTGTATTAATACAACTAATACACGGCACTTTGTGCAAGTGCAACAACATACAAATCTTCTTTCTGCTTTATTAAAAATAAAGTAATACACTACTACAAACCTCAGAGGAGGAGTCGATATTATTTGTATCTACAAATAATATCGACTGCTCTTACTAATTTAATTATCATTATTTGAAAGTACGATATATATGGTTCAATGCAGTATTTCCACGTGGAACCCTAAAAATCCGCAAGTGTCGTGTGGGTGTATCTTTAGCATCGTTATAAACACATTTCGCATACCTATTCGCGCGAAAAGTGGGCGGGGCGGGTCGGGGGCAGAGCAATCTATACTTCGGAAGCACTTAATGAACGGGAGATTGATGACTGCGGGAACCTATGGCCGGCTTTACCTAAACGCCCCAGAAATTATTGTAGGTATGTTCATTACGTCCACCTACTCGCACTGTTTTACTGTAGGCTAGCCATTTGAATTGTAAAAAAAATATCATAACACCTCTGAGTGGTAACTGAAGTCACCAGCGGAGATTTCAGGCCGACTTAGAGCCAGTTGTATCACAGATATATTATAATGGGTTGTATTTAACATAAAAAAAATACTGAAATGTACATCAAAAAAATTGAATTGCTAACCTTACCTAACCTTTGGTGTGCTATTAGCTATTAGTTATTTTTATGTACATTTCATAATTTATCTTTCATATCATTAGATAAATTTATCATGAGACCAAAAACTAAAGTTCCTATGGTAATTTTTCGAAAACAGGAGACAGCGTCATTGTTATCTGACTAATAAATAATCACGAACTTATCAGTCAGTGGTGAAACTGACCCTTAAATTTGTAAAACTACATTCCTTATCAAATGCATAAGTTACAAGTATCACAAGTGATATCTTCGAGTGCACTGTCAAACCTGAAATCCAAGATGGCGCAAGATTTCAAACGCAGCCTCTCCAAATTCAAATCAACCTTTTTATTTGCTGCTCATCTAATTGGTGGATCTCAAAGCCTAGCTGTTACTCCCGGGTTTTATCACAGTAATTAAAGGCTTATCTCGAGCCAGAAACGCCGTCACAGGTTTATCGGTCTGCGTCCACCCCAACGTTATCTTCATTACCAGTCCGCACACAGAGTTTAATTCACGCGTCCATTAATTTTAAAAGCTGCCGCTCGCGTTTCTTAAACCAATAATTATCTTTACGGTAATAAGGCTTTAAGTTTCCCATGGTGCAATAAATCATGGGCAAATCAAACGATGTCGAAGTCAGGGATAATCTCGCTATGTTGAAACGGCAGATTTAAGATGGTGGAAAGCAGTAATTGCTAGTTCGTATAACCCTGCTTGAGGAACGTTAATTATCAACTAGAACGCTTATTGAATATGCCAGTAATTAATGTGTAATTAGTTTGCTTAATTTTCTGAAGATGATTTAGTGACCTTTGGCTATGGTTGACCTCGGTAACGATCGGTTAGTCGTCATTATTATTAATGATGGAGATGGAAAAAAATTAAGTGGAACTTACGAAGTCATTTAGATCAACATACAAATACGAATCTATTTACGTTTCAAATTAAAAGTATTAATATACCAATGCTTTTTTCGTTATAAATAAATTAGTACCTAAGTAGGTACTGTTATTTTTGAGGTTGGTAATCGTTCTGAATAAACTGCATAGCAAATATTGTATGAAGGACAATTAATCTTTCGAGCCCCGGATCACCAGACACAATAGAAAATCTATTGTTACGCGGCACCCGAGTGCCGGTTCGGGATTGAGTGGTTAAATCTACTAAGCATGATTTTTGCAAAGGTT
Organism: Mecyna flavalis; assembly: GCA_949319885.1. Lineage (NCBI taxonomy): Eukaryota > Metazoa > Arthropoda > Insecta > Lepidoptera > Crambidae > Mecyna > Mecyna flavalis. The sequence continues at coordinate 8,704,542 of OX439431.1, read as the reverse complement.
CTTATCTTTAATATTTAGATACTTTTTTTGGGTTTGTGTAGGTGTTTTTACTCTTCATTTCTGTAGTACATTGCACCCGAGCATGTGACGGGCTGCCAGTATATGAATAAAAATAGGTACCTATATTTGAATTATCTCCCCTTTCTAAGAATATGGTAATTTAAACATTGAAAACAATGTTAAATTTCAAGTTTAAACAATTATGTCCATACTAGTGTCGTAGCTGTCGTGTTACAATAATGTTTTACCCGTAGAAGAGCATTTTATCATAACTTAACCTACGGCGTAGCAATTTAGCCTTCTATGGCACTTGGAACAGACACAAGACTCTACAGAAGGTACACATAATGCCACTAAGGAACTATATCGCTGAACTCTTGTTTTTACCTTATAACGAAATGTCTGTGACTTTAAATTATTGTTATGTTATTGCCAAAATGTTCATACCTACTCGTAATGTTATTGCCTATTAATGTCACACTGCAGGACAAAGGCCTCCATTCTCGAAACGCTTGTCAATTGCGAATTGGTGATCACAAACCCGAGCTGTGTCCGAAAATCCCGACTTAAAATTAGTTTGACCCGGGAATTGAGCCCAGGACCCTGTGATCTCGGGCCGACACTTAAACCACTAGACAATTCGTTGACAATATATCATAATGTTATACAGAAAACTTGAAAAAAATTAATAACCATAAATGAAGACTTCTTACGGTTTGCCCCATTTCAGAATACCAATGTTTTCATTTTATTATGATTTTTCAACATTTTAATTTCTATTTCGGATATTTAAAAAAAAACATTTATTATTATTGACCATGCAGTTTACTTTCTGTAGTTTATATTTATTTCAAGCTGCCGGATTGGGAGGTGAGCAAACCGGCCGACAGAAGGCTTGGCCGCCGACATCTTCATACATCTCCGCAACATAGCCCGACATGCGCTGCGAACTAATAACCAATATTAATTACACCACAGCAAGTACCTCGCAAAATAATCGGTTTAATTATCAATAATAACACGTACCGCTGGATTTCGATGCAGAATACATTTTCAAGCGAGCCGGCACATACGAACTATAAAATGGCAAAAGGGCAGTACAGTTTCTTAGATGAAGGGGTGAGATTTAAAAAATACATTTATTTCGATACCTCCAATGAACACTACGCTAACTTCAAAAGTGCAGGTTTACAGGAGGAGCTCTTGAAAGAAAAAAGTTGATAAAATCTTTATTTTTGTAGTTATTTTCTTGATATTTTTTGTGTGAGTAACTAATTTACTGATGCTTAAGATCCGCATAGTAACATTTAAAAAAACTTATGGGTTTTTTAATTAGCCTCACTTAGCGGGATGTAACGCAGAAAGCTCTAATTTAAGATCGGGATACACTCCGCCAATCCTAAGTTAGCGGAATACATTCGGGAATATTACAGGCTACAAAATAATAATTTAAATGTATACTACATAAAATAAAATTAATAATTACATTTAAAATCGACTTCATTACCAATTTAGAGTATTTTGAACAATGTTTTTATTATAATAAGAACGTAATTTATGAAAAAGAAAAGTTAGCGTTTTGTAGTAGGATAAGCCGAAAATCGTTGAGCCGTTATACAAGCCGCTAACAAATAAATAGCGTAGAGTATCTTAACTGTGTCATGACTTAGCGGCCTTTCGTCCATATTGGTAACTAAGCTTATGTAACCAGTTCCAAAAAATATTATTTTTTCGTTGGTGTTTTAAGTAGTTGTGAGGGAAGAATTATTTTTCCACTTCGTAGATTAAATTATTTCCATTATAGTAACCCGAGACATTGTGCAAAAAATCCCGATATGATGTGGGATTGTTGTGATATACAACTGGCTCAGTGTAGTTGATTTGAATTAAAACGAACTATGCAAAACACTTTTAAATCATTTATTAATACTTAGAAAAATTTTAGGCAGTGGCCTACTGTAATATCTTAAATTTTAATTGCTGAATAGTTGCACTTATTTCTGTGTCAATATCATGATAATTATTTGGTATTTTGTCGTTTTTAACTGCTGAATTTATTTATTAAATTTTTGTTTTCTTCATTAGAATGCCCAACACTTATGCGATGGATGGGTTATTGTTTTCCACAAAACGATTAATTCTAGCATGCCATCCTTCCAAATGGCTGCCATCCTTAATACTGTTTAACTGGTCCCCTTCACAACACCAGATTTTAATGAATCTTGTAGCCAGTTACGATCGAAGTAAAAATTTAATTGTGCTATTAGATCAGCTAATATATTTTATAAGCAATTGGGCCAAACCTGCACATCTTGCAACATGCCGCCGTTCTTAACGTTACTTAGCTGTTCTGCTTTTTTAAAAAGACTTTGACTAAAGTGGTTAAAACAATCTTTTACATCTGTTTGAGGATATGGTTTCTGAATGCCATTAAAAGCAAATCTTCAAAAGCACCAAGCATTTGACGTGGTTTCCAGAGAGGAAATTTAGTTTTGATTATATTTTGTAAAGGATTTTTTTTCTTGTCTTGGTTTTGGAGGATGGCAAAAAACAATGGTACTATTTTTGGGTAATAACAATCTAGCTGTGAATGGTAAAGTAAAAAAAATCAAAAGTGCAAGTAACAACTTTTTCGTCAAAATTCTAACGTCATTTTAATCAGCCAATTTAAATATGAAAAACAATCGTTTCCTCCATAACTAATAAAATTCACAATTATTAATATTTGGTTTCCTTGACACCCAACACATAGTATAATAAACAATCATTATAAATGACTGTAACTCATTATACTAATAATTATTTTCCGATAGAAGTGGCCAGTCACAAACATTTAACGTTCATAATAGATAGCAAAAAGTTACAAAAATGGAAAAATTCTTCTTCTTCCACCACTAGGTAGTTACCAAATAGCAAAAAAAAAAAAATTTTGAAACTAGTTACATAAGCTTAGTTACCAATATGGACGAAGGGCTAAGCGGTTCGTTTTATACTAGAAAACAAAACTCTTGTATTATAATTGTAGCATTTCATGCAGCTAATTTCGATTTTAATTTACTACAAGATAGTGAAAATTATTAAACTTAGTAATGTTTAACTCTGATTTACACTACGTTATATAATTATTTGTTCAAAAGTGCATTCAACGGGCGACACACACCGCTAACTGTCACATGAACAAATACTTTCCCGCGCAACACCCCGCCAACTCCTAGTTGGCGGCGTATCTCCCGCGGGCCGGCAGTCGCGCTAGCCGAATACACACCACTATATTAAGACAGCGGCTTGTCCACCCCGTAATTGAAGAAAGTACCTTTACTTGGCGTTATGTAAATCTCAAAACTTTTTTGTTTTTAAAGATATTGTCATGAAAATTTGGGGGCATAATATTAGTAAAAAAGTGGGTCGATTTCTATAAAAAACGAAAAATGGCAAATTTTGAGTTAGCGTAGTGTTCATTGGAGGTATCGATTTATACTTATTAAATTCTATACGCGTCTTTGTCTTTGGAGGTATGCAGAATTGGGGCATCACTTGATAATTTTTTTTTTGTTAAATGGGTCACGATTTAAAAAGTTGATCCTCAAAGTTTTTCATGAAGATGGAAAACCACGAAACTTCAAAAGGCTCAGTAAGTACCGCATCGCAGGAAATTAATTCCTTTTGTCAATATAAAACATAAATTAAAAATAAAAATTACATAAACAACTTAGAAAACTAACAAAAAAATATAATTTACTGTTATACTGGATGACTTTTTTTACCGTCAGGAAAATTTGCGTGTGAGATAGGTAAATGATAAAGATGACGACAGCATGATTAGTTTAATTTTTTTTTTTTAATATTTTTGCGCGTTTACTATGGCGACCGTATAAATCTCGAACGGATTCGCCATAGTAAATGCGCAAAAATATTTTAAAAATAAATTAAACTAATCATGCTATCGTCACATAGGTATATTTACCTATCTCACACGCAAATATTCCTGACGGTAAAAAAAGTCACCCAGTATAATTGAACAAAAACTAAGCAAAAGCTTAATAACGAATAATGTTCACTTACTCGTATGTTTTAAATATATTTCTAATTATTTTATTGGTTCTCTGGCTGTAAATAATAATTAGCTGAATCAAACGTGATAGTTTATTTTTACAAAAACCAAAAGTAAAATTAATTGAACATAGTCAATTAATTTGCATTTATAGCTATAAATTACCACTGTATCAGGGCTACCTACAAGAGCAACAGTAGGCGAGTCCATGATGGTTTAGTACGTACTTCACCAAGATCCGTAAATAGTACTATGATAGTCAATGTACGGAGTATATGTGATATGTGCACAATTTTATTATTTTACTGCCTGAGATTTGATAAAAATATATAAAATTATTAATAATATCTATTATGTATGTTTTTTAAACATGGTGTAGTATGGTTGTATAACAGTGGTTTTATAATTTGTAAATTGACAATTTAAAACTTAATTTTGGATACGGCTCTTTGACCAACAAGTTTGAATTGATGTGATACTCCCTATTTATTCCGCAACACAGAATTATTTTGTATTCTACATATTTGTATCTGACGTATCCATAGTTTAGCCTAACTCCTACACCACTCAGTCACTGTCAGGTCTTTCGAAGACCCAGCTCTTTGTGATAATTGAATTTGGTTAACTGCACAGCCACAGAGTTTTATTACAAGAAAATTAATTCTTACGAGGAAACAAGGAATTGTGAAACCGACTTACATTTTCATTACCCTTAATCTCGATCCAGTTTATTGTCTATAAAACAGGAGTAAGAAGTATTGAAATAATAATTAGGAACACGTATAGCATTCATCTTGTCCACTCGTGCCAAGGATTTCAGTTTTAAGTGAACTTTTATTGTAAATTAAATATTTCATAAAGCTGTTAATAGCGGCGTCTTATGCGCAGACGCACAAAGCGATAATCATTGTCATCAGCGGAGAAAGGATCAAACTCGTTTACAACCTGAGTGTGTTAACCGCGGGGTAGTGATTAGATTTTTTATTTGCGAGTAATTTCGAGCTGCTGTTATGTTCGTAAAGGTAAGGAACATGAGGCATTGCTTAAGTAGAAAATAGTCTGCATTGCCTGAGCATCATAGAATTTTCTGCGATTCGTTATTTCTCTAGTAATTTCCAGACTTATATGATTAGAGACAAAAATAGCTTAATGGCCTGACACAATACTAAGCCCTGCCTCTTTTGAATACAACAAGTTTATTGCACCTCGAAAGTTATATAAATTAATATGCTATTGTAAAAGCTAGCGCAACACCTAGCTTTATCCATACAGATTTTAAAGCTAAGTCTGCGTAGCATATCAAATAATGCATATACTGCTTTATAATCCGTTTCTTTTTTTCGCTTCTGTAATCAATATTTGACAGCATTGAAAACATTCCATCAATGCACCTATAGGTCCAATAGGTACAAAGGTAATTTTTTTCGGACGTTGTATGTATGGCAAGCTTTTACGCTTTTCTTTTAAATGATTATGAGATGTTTTTCTTACTATAAATCAAATCAAATCAAAATCAAATCATTCAAAATCCCCTTGTTACATTAATCCAAAAATACCTACCTGAATTTAATGGAAGTGGTACACCAAGTCTTCACACTTTACCACGAAATGATTTATGCATATTTCTGCCTTATTATATTGCATATAATCCGGTTCTAGTGATCAATATTCGGCAGGATCGGAATCCGCGACGTCCACCTGCAGTCACAGCTGTCATCGCGCACGTGTCATCATTCATTACTGATTATTACTTTTTATAACGGAATCAGAAGCGTTTCATTCCTCCATCTTGTTGAATATATTATCCGCTTTTGAGGAAACGGGAAGGTTGACGCTTGACTTTCCTGCTATACAATAGAGTTGATCATTTGATAATTTTAATGGAGTTGAGTCGCCGAGTACTGGGCCAATTTTGTTTGATTTATTTATTTATTATTTGCTATCGACACGAAAAGAAGAAGAATGGAGTTGACGGATCCTAATTCTGAAAATTGAAAGACAATGTTTAAATGTTTCTCAAGGAAACTGTAGCAGCCGGTTATCATCAGGCAGGCTACTGTCGCGGTTTAGCCGGACAGGTAGTTAGATTGTAGGTAATTCAATTAAAGACAGATTGTTTAACAGCACTTAAATTTATTACTAGAAGTAGTTAGAGGAGGGTAGTGGGGTTCGGCACGGTCTAACGGTTCTGTAAAATCCAGCATCCGACGGCACGTAGAAATTAGGGTTGGACTGGCCTGAATAAACGGCTTTCCAGTAGCCGGGACCCGTAGAGGAGCACCGGTGAGTAGGGATCCGACAGCCCGGACCCGGAGATAGTGTCGGGTGGTAGCACCCGACAGGTTGAATTGGCAGGCAGGGATCCTTAGTCAGGACCCGGAAATTAGTCGTGTGGGCAGGATATCACCTGGTAGGTGAGCATCACCCGTGGGGTGAACATCATCCCGTAAGTAGACATCACCCGGAGGGGTGTACGTCACCCGGAGGGGTGTACCCTGGAATGGACCACAATGGATTCCATTACTATCATGTTGAGTTGTCAGCTGTGGTGTCCTTCAGTAGCCGTCTTCCCACCACAGGTCCAGACCAACCGTTTTGAAAAGGTGGGTAGGAAGCACGCACTACCGAGCGAACACTCAACAGCTTACAAATATTTTTACACAGTTATTTGCAATTAGGTAGGTTGCATGTACTAATAAAATACTCACCCTAGAGGGGTAATGAACACTCACTGATTTTAAAGTTTAAAATAAAAGATTAACGACTTATTTATTCTTCGCAATACAAAATGGCTGACCGTTATTCGAAATTTGGCAATAGTGTGTCTCACAGCCGACGTCTTGAGGCGATCTCCTTGAAAAGTGAAAGTGACATTGATTTTTAAAAGACTCACACATGACTCACAGGCTTGTGTGCGTGCGCGGAAGGAATCCGTCTCGCTTTTAGTATGAACGATTTGATACGCGAACCTTTGCAGATTTAGTTTGAGTTGAGGGTTCCGTCGGAACGAATTGTATTTATTTAGTTTGTATATTAATTTAGGTATTAGTATTAAGGTAGTTTATAAGATTATTTTAGATTTTGAATTAAGGTAGTTTGTAAGTGTAGTTAAGACCATTATTTTTGTATCTAGAAATATAGTTTTTTAAACCTTTTATCTTTTTATTTTTGTAATTGGCATTGTGCTATTTCCACAATGCTACAGTATCCGGTCTGGCACGGTAGGATTTTACCTGGGTAAAATCCGCCTAACTAAACAAGCACCTCTCTCTACAGCATTCATACATCTATCTCCACAGTACGTTCATACTTCTCGCATTACATTCATCTTCAAGCATGATGTCGTGTGTATCATAACGTTGGATCCACAGACTTCAACAATCAACCAGAGTTTTACTTTTCTAGTAAGTAAGACTCAAAAAGAGGACTTAATGTTATCCAGGATAAACCGTTGCCAGGTTATTTTAAAAACTGAGGTAGTAATTTTAGATTACTTTTTGTTAAGACAGTCCTATTTTTTTAAGGAAAATATAAAATTGTAGATTTTATATTTGGAACATTACAGTAGGGTAGACTACTGTTAATATAGCATTATTCCAGTATAATATAAAATTGTAGATTTATATTTAGGATATTACGGTGGGGTAGGCCACTGTAATTGTAGCTAGACGATGATTTTCGGCTTAGAGCCGCAAATCTAATCTAAACGTAGTTTATTAGGCAATAATAGTATTAGTGCATATTAGTTAGTTGAAATTAGAAAAATGTAATTTAGTCTTTATAGTTATGTAGTTTTAAATCCTTTATGTGCCATTTTCCTATACTATGGCCATGTTCGTCTTCTAATTCATAGACCAATGGTGATAGTTTAGTTAAAACACGACATTTGATGTATTTTGGTGCCAGCTTCTTGCAGAAACCCTTATCTTTATCACTAAGAAGGTAAGTACGCTTCCAAACAATATCACCAACGTTAAACTCAGCCTGCTTACGGCGTAGGTTGTAGGGACCTACATTTCTTGCATGAGCTTGTATTAGGGCAAATTTAACCTTGTCGAAAATATTAGACAGCACACCTCTACTTTCAAAGTATTCATCGCGAGGTTGAAAAATCAATTCTTCACTTAGTTCTTGGTCTAAGTAATGTGAACCACCAACTACTAACTCTCGACCATATACTAAAAAGTTAGGTGAATAGCCTGTCACCTCGTTCACAGCATTGTTCATAGCGAACTGGATTTTAGAGATATTGCAGTCCCACTGCCTGTGATCATTTTCGATAAAACAAGATACTGCTGTCATAATAGTTTTATTATAGCGTTCCACGGTATTAATTTGTGGCGTGTACTTAGGTGTAAAGAAAACGTGAGGTACTTTGTATCGTTCAAATAGTGTTTTTAATGTAACGCTGGTAAATTGCCTGCCATTGTCCATTATGACAGTGCTAGGAATACCATGAACTAGGAAAACGTCATCTTCCAATTTTTGAGTAATAATATTAGCAGTTGCGTTGCGAATTGGGAACAATAAACAATATTTAGAGAAACAGCATGTTACAACCAGTAGAAAAGTATTCTGTTTTCTAGACGCAGGCAGTGGACCTACTAAGTCAACGCTTAGCATTTGAAAGGGCCTACTGCATTGTTTAGGACGACCCATTTGACCAAGGGTAGAATGGTTAGGTGTTTTATGTGACATACAAGTGAAACAAGCAGTAACAAACTTGGCGATATCTCGATGCATACCTGGCCAAAAATAACGAAGCGAGATTCGTTTGTATGTTTTGAAAATGCCAAAATGGCCAGCAGTAGGGTCAGCATGGTTGACGTTAATGATGTCGGAACGGTATTCAGAAGGAATAACCTCTTTCCAATGAAATTCTGAAGTTAATGGATTTAGACTTTTCATATATCGAAACAGTTTATTATTGACTACCTTATAATTTGGAAAAGAACTAGGTGAGTCTGAACAACCATTAAAAATATTTAAATACCAAGTATCCCTTGTAGTAGGAGGGTTAGGGTTTGAAGAACCATCTATTGCAGCAATAGGTACAGCGCGTGAAAGAGCGTCAGGCACTATATTGTCAGCGCCTCGACGATGTTTGACTTCGAAATTGAAAGCTGATAGTCTAACACCCCAACGAGCGAGTCTGCCTGTAGGATTATTTAGTTTTAGGAACCACTGGATAGCAGAGTGATCTGTAAAGACAGTAAATTTCTTACCATTGTCTACATAACACCTCCAATGTTCTAGGGCAGAGATTATAGCAAGGGTTTCTCTTTCTGTAATGCTATAATTACGTTCCTGTTTTGTTAGAGACTTGCTCATGTAGGCAATGACATGTTCCGTACCATCAATGCATTGAGTTAGGACAGCACCAATACCATGATCAGATGCATCGGTATGAACTTGAAAAGGTTCATTGAAGTCAGGACACGACAGTACCGGAGTAGTAACTAGGCATTCTTTTAGTTTCTTGAATGCAGCATCTGCTTCAGGAGTCCACGCAAAGGGAGGAGATTTCTTAGAATTAGATGTTAATCTATTCAGTGGTGCAGCCAAAGAACTAAAATTAGGTATGAACCTACGATACCATGATGCGGTTCCTAGGAAACGCCTAACTTCTTTCTTATTAGTAGGTGCAGGATAAGACACAATTGAATCCACCTTTTCGGGATCAGCATGAAGACCATGAGTATCCACTATATAGCCTAAGTATTTTAGTTTATCGCGGAAGAATTGGGACTTTTTGTAGTTAATAGTTAGGTTAGCATTACGTAGTTTCTCAAGGACGCGCAGCAGCAAGGCAATATGTGAGTTAAAATCTGCGGAGACTATAATTATGTCATCTATATAAACAAAAACCTTATGTTCAAACTCTGGCCCATGAAATAATGAATCCACAAGACGTTGTTGGGTGGCTGGAGAGTTGGTGAGCCCGAAAGGCATAGTTTTAAATCTATAAGTTCCGCGCATTGGAATATAAAAAGCAGTTTTATCTCGATCTTCCTCTTTAATTAGAATTTGCCAAAAACTTTTAGAAAGGTCAATACTAGATAGATATTCCGCGTTGCCTAGACTGTCTAATATTTCAGAAATGTAAGGTAGACTATACGCATCCTTTTTGGTGACCGCGTTTAGCTTTCGTGAATCGAGGCAGAATCTCAATTCGCCGTTCTTCTTGGGTGCCAGTAAAACAGGAGAGGACCATTCACTTTCACACGGTTCGACAACGTCTAGCTGAAGCATTTCGTCTAGCTGCTCATTAAGCAACTTTTGTTTTTCTGGAGAGATTCTATAAGAACGCTGACGAATCGGTTTAGTGTCACCAGTGTCAATACCGTGAGTTATGAGTGTAGTGCGACCCAATCCACGATTTTCAAAAGAAATGTCATAAAACTGTTTAATGATATTATCAGCAGTTGTTTTCTGAACGTCAGTGAGAGAGTTGTAAGAATTAAGATGACTTTTAGAGTCACTGTTTACTTCACAAACCATTTTATCAGTGACATTGTACATAGAAATTGAGGATATATATTTTGGGAAAAGATTGAATGCTTTCCAAAAGTCTACCCCCAAAATCAAATTTGTAGATACTTCGGGGACAACATAAATAGATAAGATGTGAGTTTCATCTTCAAATTTAATTGGTATATCTAGCTTTCCCAAATATTCCAGTTTTTGTCCACCAGCTGCAATTAGATTATGATTCTCATGTTTAGTAATCTTTGCATCAGTATTTAGTAAAGTCAGGTGACTATTGTTGCCTAGAATAGTGACAGCTGAACCAGAATCTAAAAGACCAAGGACATGTTTATCGTTTATAGAAACCGATGCATAAGGCCGTAGGTCACCTTTAGGTTTAGTATTTTGGATTGAGGTGACTGAATAGTAACTAAAGAAATTACCTACAGTTTTTAACCAGTTTTTCCAGTCTTCTTCATCAAAATTGTTTTTAGTTAAACTATCACCACAATCCGACCTAATCAGTTTTTTGACTTAGATGTAGCGTTAGAGTTAGGTGAGCAGTTAGTGCACGTAGGGTAGGTTACGTTTTTAAGACCACACTTAAAACATACCGGGTAGCGAGGTTTAGTACAACTAGACAGACCATGGTTGTCCATTCGACATCTAGGGCAGAAATTTTTAAAAGTTCTATTAACTTGGTGTACAGCTTCAATTTTCTTCTGTGTAGAATTATATCTATCATTTGTAGGGGCATTATAGTTTGGCTTACTGAACCGTTGATTTCCGTTAGTATAATTTTGATTGTAGTTGGAATTATTGTATTGTTTAAATTGGTAATTCTGTTTGTTTTTAAAAGTATTTTGTGTGTAAGATTGCTTACTAGTGCCTTGATAAGCAAATTCTGGCGCTACTAAATTTGTAGTGGTAGTAGGTTCATGATAAGTTTTTGTTAGATTGGAGAACTTTTCGTAATTACTGCATAATTCACGCAAGGTCTCAATAGAATCCACCTTGGCAGCAGCGGCTAAGGTACTAGCGTACACTGGACGAATGTTGTGTAAGAGGATACTAAGTTTCTCATCTTCTGGCAAAGGCTTAAGTAACCTTGAGAACATACGTGTCATGATAGCTATGTAAATTTCAATACTTTCAGTTTTACCCTGACTTCTTGACCTAATTTCCGCCATGAGCTTATATTCATAATCTGACTGATCAAAAACCTTTAATAATAAAGCACGTAGTTCAGCCCATGTGGTAATGTTATCAGCTATGCTGTGGAACCAATGGTTAGCATTTTTCTCAAATATTTCGTCTCCGTGAGCTAATAAACGACTGTCAGAAACGTTGTGTAATTTAATGAATTTATTAACTTTTTCAATAAAGGTGCGTACACACGATTCACCATTAAATCTTAATTTTGAAAAATTTATGTTATTTCCACCTTCGCAGGTTACCGAAATTTTTAGATCACCGGTTGTAGTCGGTAAAGGTGTAGAACAAGAAGATGAAGCACCAGGATTTTGTGTTTTAGTAGTTAAGTAAGCATTTTTTATTTTAGAAAATTCAATATAAACTTTATTAAATTCCTCTGAAAAACTGTTAATACTTTTTATTTGTTCATTGGTTGCATTAGAAATAACGTTTCGTATTCTAGTTAGTCTGTGATAAATATGATGAATTAATGACTCTGTTCTCAAAAATAATCTTTCCTCAAATTTTTGTTTAAGTGTAGTAACATTTTGTACAGCACTATCGAAGGAACTTTTTATTTCAATAAAATCGGACGATATTTCTAAGCCAGACTCTTGAACTTCACTAGTTGGGTACAGTTGAGACAGTTTATTAATTTGTTTACGCAAAGCAAGTACAGTGTCTGCAGGTTCTTCGCCTCGAATCGTCACTTCGTAGGTTAATTCTTTTTTATTTAGTAGCAAAAATTTTATAGGACGGTCGGACATTGTGAAGCACTCTTTTAGAATTAAAAACTTTAAGTAGTATTAAGTAGGTATTCAAATAAAATGTTAATTTAAAAATTTAAAAAAAATTACGGGTAGTTGCGTTTTTCTCCGTGTGAGTATCTTAATTGTACATACAAAATAAAAACCAAAATAAGGCGAACACAAAATAATAAAAGTACACAAAAACAAAGAAATAAAAATTGCAACAAAAATAAAACCAAAAACAGAAAAGCAACCAAAAAATTACAATTGCAAAATAAAAATACAGCAAAGAATAAAATACTGAGTTGTAGTAATTCAAAACAAAATATAAAGAAAAGTTAGTTTTTTAATATTATACTACTATAAACACCCGAGATACGTTGCCCGCCTTAAGAGACGACAGTTATTAGGTCTCGTGTACCCAGTAATTTAACTAGCTCAGTGCCCTTTCCCCGAAACACAGAAGTGTTTGACACACTACTATTTCACGGAAAAATATCTGGCACTGCGGTGGTACCCACCTAGACGGCCCAGTACAGGAACCTACCACCTGGTAGTACAATTAGAATTTATATTTTGAAAAAACATTAAGTAGTAGGTAGATTACAAAATCGATTTGCTGTTGTAACAATTTAAATTTGAAAATAAAAATAACGAAATGGTTGTAAGATACTAAAAGAAAAAAAACCGTTACAAAGTTTAAAAATATTAAAAGATAATTGTCAAGTATTTTATTCTTAATAAATATAAAAAGCAAAAGAAGCGTTACTACTAGTTTACGAAAAAGAATATACTCGAATAGAACTCGAACTAATGAGTTTCACAAAAAAAAAAATTAATGTTTACTACAATTATACCAATTTTATTTCTATTTTTAAGCTAAATTAATTAAAAACAAGTAACAACAACTCATTAGTTCGGTAAATATAGCATATAAATAACGCAACCAAATCGTTTACAACTTAAATGGTGTAACGACTCAGTAGTGCGAGAACAAGTAGTACCGTTACCGCGAAAACTGGATTACAAAAATACCGTTAAAACCTAGACCACTGGGCGCCACTGTCGCGGTTTAGCCGGACAGGTAGTTAGATTGTAGGTAATTCAATTAAAGACAGATTGTTTAACAGCACTTAAATTTATTACTAGAAGTAGTTAGAGGAGGGTAGTGGGGTTCGGCACGGTCTAACGGTTCTGTAAAATCCAGCATCCGACGGCACGTAGAAATTAGGGTTGGACTGGCCTGAATAAACGGCTTTCCAGTAGCCGGGACCCGTAGAGGAGCACCGGTGAGTAGGGATCCGACAGCCCGGACCCGGAGATAGTGTCGGGTGGTAGCACCCGACAGGTTGAATTGGCAGGCAGGGATCCTTAGTCAGGACCCGGAAATTAGTCGTGTGGGCAGGATATCACCTGGTAGGTGAGCATCACCCGTGGGGTGAACATCATCCCGTAAGTAGACATCACCCGGAGGGGTGTACGTCACCCGGAGGGGTGTACCCTGGAATGGACCACAATGGATTCCATTACTATCATGTTGAGTTGTCAGCTGTGGTGTCCTTCAGTAGCCGTCTTCCCACCACAGGTCCAAACCAACCGTTTTGAAAAGGTGGGTAGGAAGCACGCACTACCGAGCGAACACTCAACAGCTTACAAATATTTTTACACAGTTATTTGCAATTAGGTAGGTTGCATGTACTAATAAAATACTCACCCTAGAGGGGTAATGAACACTCACTGATTTTAAAGTTTAAAATAAAAGATTAACGACTTATTTATTCTTCGCAATACAAAATGGCTGACCGTTATTCGAAATTTGGCAATAGTGTGTCTCACAGCCGACGTCTTGAGGCGATCTCCTTGAAAAGTGAAAGTGACATTGATTTTTAAAAGACTCACACATGACTCACAGGCTTGTGTGCGTGCGCGGAAGGAATCCGTCTCGCTTTTAGTATGAACGATTTGATACGCGAACCTTTGCAGATTTAGTTTGAGTTGAGGGTTCCGTCGGAACGAATTGTATTTATTTAGTTTGTATATTAATTTAGGTATTAGTATTAAGGTAGTTTATAAGATTATTTTAGATTTTGAATTAAGGTAGTTTGTAAGTGTAGTTAAGACCATTATTTTTGTATCTAGAAATATAGTTTTTTAAACCTTTTATCTTTTTATTTTTGTAATTGGCATTGTGCTATTTCCACAATGCTACAGTAAAATAATATTTATGTCACTTTATACGCATTTATAACTGACACCTGATGGCAAACGGCCACTGCGGTCTATTCCATCAAGGGATGCTTGACCTAGCATCGCTAAATGTGCTGACCCACTGTAGGCTCCTCCGATATTTGAGCTTTTGATTGCCCGAACACAGCCAAATCTTTTGTAGCGGCAGATTTCAATTAAGTTTACCCATGATAGAGCCAGTCGCAGTCCGAAAAAGTTCTACACCTAACTAGACCGAAGGCGCGCCTTAGAAGGAGAATCGATCCCACTACCTCCTGGTTTTAGGTTCAAGCGGTGAAATCATACTATTCCACGGGGCGGTCGAATGCAAAAAATTCAAAATGCGCCATCGGGCTATTCATGTAATATAAGGGAATTCTTTTGAAAGCGAGTCGCACGAAGTAACTGACCTGTAGATGTACAAAATGCTAATGAATGAAATATTTTCACCGCACCAAACCTCGTGATTGCAAACATGATAAATGTGGCAATTACACACGCTACAAAAACTAATGGCAACGAATACGATAGCCTTACATATGTAAAGGCAAACAACCCGATGAATGCCGAAGAGTATTTTTCATTAGATGTTTAAATTTAAAACCCTATTCCTATAATCCTGAATAAATTATATTACAAAGCCGGAGTATATTTTACGCCACTGATGCTGGTATTTATGTTTTTGTTGTCGTTTTGCTATCTGACACTTAATAAGTCACAATCTTTTTACATAGTGTTTAAGATATTGTTGCTTATTTGACATTTACTTTACTAAAAATAGTCATAAATAGAGTAAAGCATCGTTATTCTTCCACCCTTCTTTGATTAGTTTGGTATCGACGCAAGGACGCAGACATCTTTCTTCAAAATTCAACTTGATCGTCTATACACATTCACTTAAAACAATTGAATGTGGAAAGCTAATACATATTTGTAAAATGATCAGATTTATGGAAATACCATCTTTAAGGGCAATGGAAAAAACCGCAGATGAAAATCATTATTGTAAGAGATTGCTTCTTATTTTTGAGACTTAAAAACATATTCTCATTTAAAAAAAAATGAATCATAGTGCTGGTCGATAGAATAATTTGATCAGAAAAGTATTGGTTTATTTTTGTTTTATGATTATGATATTTAAAATGTACAATTTCGAATTTTTTAACTACAGTAAATTGAGATTCAGACAAATTACATTTGCTGTTAAATTGATGCCGTCACAGTATTTAATCCTTCTAGCCCCGGAAAACCAGACACAATAGAAAATCTATTGTTAAGCGGCACGCGAGTGCCGGTTCGGCTTTGAGTGGTTAACTTAAACTACCGGAAAATTAAATGGTTTTGATATAAAAACGTGTAAGACGAAAGCACGGTATTGCAAACGGCGCCGCGGGGCGCGCTTGTATGAAGATGTATCGATGTCCACTTTGCAATTATTTATAAGTTCCGCCTTAAAAAAATTGCATAATAAAATAAAATTCGCCCTACTCTGTTATATCATGAAAATTTATATCATTTTCTCGAGTTACACAAACCAATACAGCCATAACAATTAATGAAATAAGACCTATAGTCGCTTGAAGATTTTCAAAGAAACTGTAGCTTTAAGTGTCGCTGTTTGGACGTCTTGTCGATTTAATTGCTTGTCAAGAGATTCTTGAATGAACAGCTTCTCTGGACACACAGGATTCTTCTTTTTACCACCCGAAATACTCGATAAACAAGCCATCACCAGTAGAACTTTGCCGAAACGAACCAGTATCAAAGAACAAGCAAAAAATATACACCACATTGTGACCTTAAAATACAAAGTTCTGTGTAAAGTGAAAAAGAATTATTTTTAAAAATTGCTATAAGTTATGTCTCGTTGGGTGTTAAATGATATGCCACGGCACATGTTAAATGCTGATCATTATTTATTAATGAAGTTTTTATATTTTGTATTTATATACCTAGATGCCAGATAATTGAGAAATAACACTTAAGCGTGAAGAAAAGAGCAGTCATTTATTGTACTGTAAAGTTAATCTTTAATTTTGAGTTTAATGACATTTGTGAGAATACTAGCTTGGCAAAAAAACTTATTTGTAGATATTCCAATGCCGTAAATTAGTTATCAATTAAATATTAAAGCACTTTTGTGATAAATGCTTAATTTTGTTATCTATAACAAAATAAAGCAATGAATCACAAAACTTCTAATGATAACAATGTCAGGTCATGTAAAATATTTGCAAATAGGGAATCAATTCCCAATTTCAAAGATTTACCAATATACTGAGCTATCATGGCCGTTAGTAAGATTTTACTTTAAGCATCGTTACCAAAGCGGTAGTCCAAGGCAATTCAATTAATGTACTTCTCACATTAAAAAATAATCTCTTAATCAGCATTAAGCCATCAGGCGAAATAAAAATCGCTTGCCTATAAATATTCGCGATTAAAGCACAAATACCTATGCAGATCTCTGTACCAAAGCCGCTTTTTACTATGCCTTAATTAACCGCAAGGCAAAGGACATTCGCATCGCTTATTAAGAAATAAATGAAATACATGTTTTGTCCAAAAAGAAAAAACACTCGCTCAATCCAATGTTTGTTGTTAAAACAAGTATCCCCGAGTGAAACCGGGAATAGGATGAAATATTAATTTATGCATTACTATAGGATAAGGTTTATTTTGAGGAGAAATACTGATAGCGGTCATCAGGCGCGTGTCTTTATTTTTATTTACGAATAATCGATGCGCAGAGAATACACATTTTCAGATAGACCAACCTGAACCATCTGTTTTAATCGAAAGGCTAAAAAACAAAACAAGATTTTACGTGACATAAATTTAATTTAATATCATTTATTTAATAATTGTTTAATCTGGTACATTTCTGACATATTTTCTTTTTAAATTATCTTTTTTTTTACATACTTGTTCAATGTTTTATTAATTTTTAAATATGACCCTTTTGACATCCCAAATTATTTCTATTAACACTAGATCTTAAGAACTCTGTTACTAACATAATTATATGTTTCTAGTCTTTAATGTATATTTGTAATTGATCAGAATTTATAATTGTACTAACATACATAGGTTAAGTGCAACTACTAACAAAAATGAGTCCTGGTCACTTGATTAAATGAATTTAAATAAATAATTAAATATAAAAATAAATACGAGTGCATACCCGTCTTGCCTATCCGTCACGCATCGATTTCATTCGAAAATGTAAAGACAAATCTTACCGTTTATTACGATCGTGGGTCGCCTTTTCTGTCTTACATTTATCAGATTTTAGTTCAAACATGCATAATAATATATTTATATAATTAACCAAAAAGTATTTTAAGCTATTTCATTCTCCTTTTAACCCTGGAGTAACAAACTCCAAAACTATATATATATATGATATAACATTTACAGCCAGCCAATCATTTATTATTGGAAATATTTTTTAAATAACAGATTTTAAATCGCTTCTGTAAATCACCGTATTCAATGCATACAAAAATATTTTCTAGAAGTACAAGTATCGAAGCACTCACGTTTGAATTGAAACATAATATACATAAATACTATTAAGATTTCCGCCGTGCTACCATCTATAATGACGACGGAAGCAGATCTCGAATCAGACTGGTAACTCGCCCTCGCCCATCACTTGACATACTTTAATGCGAAATGAGATGCTATAAAGGCCCTCATCATTAGTTTATTTTACTTACGATTTATCCAATATCCGCTATGTATAATAATAAGACTCAGTGATGTGACTATACTACTGAATCTTGAAGGCTCCCGAGGCTTCCCGAACCATGCACAGGCATTCGCTACATCTTTAGAAGCTTTATGCCCACTAATAGATTGCCACTCGAACTTGAAAATCCGGCGATCATAATTCAGTTCCTGCATTATGTATATTTGCTGGTCATGATATGGTATGAAAAAAGACTTTTGGCATGATGAGTGATTTTCGAGTAGTGAAAAATATTTGATTTTTATTGATCGAACTGAGCGTAACATCCATTTAATTTATTTTGAGATTGTCCGTGTGACCTTTATCGCCTAAGAGTAGAATTGTTGCAGAAGATAGATTTTTAAATATTAAAACCCACTATTAGATCATAATCACATCTTGTATGCAATATTCGTAATAATATCATCTAACTACTTTTTTTATATAGAATACCTATCCCTCTTTAAATAATTTATCTGAAAATTGTCTTACTGTACATTTATTTTATTCTCAGATAAAATTATTCTCATCTAGCAGTTTATACTCTTTAAAAGTATCGAACGCTTACTGCTTAAACTGCCAGAGATAATTCCCAAGATATCCGCTGTGTGCCAGTGACTCGCAGCAAACCAGTCGCGCGGGCGAGCCACGCGCCACTCGCCCGCCACTCGGCCCACTTTACATACGCAATGAGCCGCTGATAAACCTGATGGTTCATCGAAACTAAAAGTCACTTAACATAATAAACAATGTAACTTGTATGATCTTCATTTCTTTTTTATTTTAACAAGTGGAATGAATACGATGGTTTCCGACTAGATTTGAGATATCGAAGTCAAAACAAACAAGTAGACTTAACTAGACTCGACTGATAAAAGCAGGAGATTAACTCCTTATTTATCAGAAAAATTCATGAGACGTTTAATGTTTCGAAAATTTTATGTGCGTTTCTACGTCTTCTCCTAAGGGCCGGTATTTCAATATATACTTATCTTGATCTTAATCCGGGATTGATAATAAGTATGACTTAAGTGTATTTCATTATAGGATTAAAGTTAAGCGGCACTAAAGTCATACACTTTTACCTGTCAAAAGTAATACTTATCTTAAATGTTATACTTAACTTAAGCAATAAGATAAGGTTACATTGAAATACCGGCCCTAAGTTGTCTCCACGATAATCTACTACTACATCAATAATGGGATTAAAGTAATTACACAACAGTTAAGAAAACAATTAAGAAAACATTTTGAAAAAAGTCAATTATACTGTAGGTATAATCTGTACATAAATTATATTTTTATTTTTAAGACACTGATTCAATCGTGGAAATATTGTCTGACAAAAATGCTGGAGCAAAAAGATTAAAAATGCAGCGCAGTTGCCGAATACAATTAATAGGTATGTACCTATTATGTATAAATAAGAATCTACCTAAGCTTAAAATTTTAGAAACAGTTCGTGATAGCAATAAACATTTTAATACAGTGAAATAAAAATGGCAATGCGAAGAGCAATTTATCACAGACTGCGCCCAGTAAAGAGATTCAATGAGCTAAGTAAGTAGACAATTAAAATTTCGCTTTCCAAATTTGGAGTCAATGGTTTTTACCTGACGACCGAGGCAATTTCACGGCAGAGTTTTTGCTGTCATCGTTACAGAAATAGATCAAAATGGGAGGTGTAGGCTACTCCCCGATCAGGGCTGACAACGCCGCAATCGATGGGGTTTTCGAATTATGTTTTTAATGTTACCTGAACCTGTAACTAAATAATGTTCAAACACTAAAGATTAAGGGGATTAGAATGACACGCAATTTAATAAACGCAAAATATTTGAGTTAGAACCTAATAGTTACAGCAGTTAACCCGTAATGCATAATTTATTGTCTATTTTTATTACAAAAAAAATTGGAGAAGACTTGACCAATTCTAGATTTTGCCTCTGTAGTCTGCATCATACATTATGAATTTAAGGCTTAATTAAAATTTACTTTCTTTTTAACCTACATAAACTCTTACCCAGCATCATAAGACATCGGGCAAAAATTCTAAAAAAAGGGGTTCTTTATTATTATTTCTTAAAATCATTTAAAACAATAAATATCTGCAAAACTGCATTACAGTTTGTCAGCAGTAGTTCTCCTATGAAATTAAATACTCTGTATGAGCTTATAGGCAATTTCGACAGCTCTCTGTCTGCCCATGCACTAGACAACGCATCACAACGACCTTCAATTTATTCGCCAATCGTGGTACAATAACCACACTCAATAACTGCGGCCAATTAAGTTCGGTAGCGCCTCCGCGAGCCACCCGGGCAAGTTTTTGTCATGGGCCCAGTACAGGGCAGACCTTTAATTGGCGGATACTCGTCATTAGGTACAATGCGAGTGTGTGCGGTTAGATTAACGTTTTTTCAACGATGCCTAGTCATCTGCTGATCGGAATTCACTATTTCGATGTTGCATTTGGTTTTGGCATGATACATTGTTAGTAAATGAGGGCGAAATTCTGATCGGAGATAAAATAGCTTGCTCATTTATAGAAACTAATGTAATGAACTAGAAGCGTCGATTCCATAATCGGAACGCACTTATCGATCAAGTGACTAATTAAATTTAGTTTTGTCCCGGTGAAGTATTTTTAAATTATTTTGTCATTATCGCATCCTATTCTAAATATTCTAATTAGTAGGTATTTTATTGTCAAATTAAAAAAAAATATGAAGTATATTTTATAATGATGTTAGGAACAGCGTCATCAGAGCAAGCGCATAAACTGTACATATTTAAGTCGTCCACTAGCTTAGAAGTATTTTATTATCATTAAATATTTACTATAGTATTTTGTTATTTGAATAGAAATAGAGACTTCATTAAAAGCCAAATTAATTTGTAAAATATGAAACAGACATCGCGTAAAATCCATAAGATAATTGAGCATCAAGTATGCATGTTGCAAATCGATTGATATAAATTGCATTGCCATTTCTCGAAAGTTATACCAGCCCTCGTGATATCCCGAGCTATTTTCTCTTATACCATATTTAGATCATATAACAAAGTATATCTTTCATCGCTAGATCGGCACGCCGTCAGATAAGGTACTATTTTAAATAGTTACAGTTTTAACAGTTTCTTGTTTACTCCATGTCTTAGCTTAGTGAATACCAGGCGTCTAGAAGTGTTATTTATGGCCAACTCTACCGCGGGAAAATAATATCACACCGTTTTAGAATTTCTTTCCACATCTCGATGTGTTGGAAATAGATCGACGTCTTTTATGGTAAGCATTTCAATTGTTCTTGCGTTTTATATTTAAAATTATCCACAGACATTTGTCACTGAATATAACGATTTTCTGATATTTTAAAATTACCTATTAGTAATAATTTTTAATTAAGAAAAACATCTTTTTTGTTTATTTACTTTGGGTTTGACTAAAATCTAAACTGCGAATTTATTTCAGTTTCGAAATTTGCCCCAATCCTATAGATAGTGTTTTATCTATGATCATATTAACGGTTTGTTAAATCCATCGGACTTATACCAGAATGCATACCATATTTATTAGGACTATCAATACAAATTATGACTTGTGATAAAATTGACTACGACTTGGTAACAACACTTCACTTCTTTTAATATGGACATGCACAAGCTTTACAATGAAATACGTAGCACCTATGTATGTATTAATTTAAAACTAACATTGCGGCCATCACGTGCGCGGTCGGTATGTCGGCATCTGTACTAACACACGTTAATTACTGCTTGTACACAAGGCTTAAGAATATATGTCCCATGCATGTATAGCTCGCGTTACTTATACCGAGTCTCTTAACATTTCAATTAGCGCGTTTGCGTTATGACACCAACTCCACCGCAGTCGAAGATCGGAAAAACGCAAACGTTCACGTTTATCCCCCTGTAATGGATATGATCGAAAACCTGCTGCGGTCACATATTATGTTTATAGCTCCCCGAACTGGTCCCAATATCGCTTATTATGTATCGCCTTTGTGTTAATCATATCTTTCGCTCAGTATGGCAACTGTGGTGGCTACCGGTCGTCGGTCTATTAATAAAAGCCAGTCTTCGGACCGACGGAATGCTCGCAACCTGCTATTGTACTCTAGTGGTTAAAGAATTTGTCTTTTTAATCGCACTGCCTCTCCACTATGCCCAGAGCCTATTATTAGGGTTAATTGGAATTATTAAAGTTTTTTTTCACAGCAGCTAGAGTTTTAGCAGATCGTAGTGATGCATGCGAGATAGCTTTGAGAGTGAGGCGAGCTTTTAGATTAATTTATGGTTAGAGTGCATGTTATGGAAATTTTAATAGAGTAAGCTTTGAGCCTCGTGCTCTAGACGTAATAATTCTCTTTCACTTGCTTCTCTTTTTGCTTGAAGCGTGTAATGTTTTTAGCCCACGTCAATAAACTAGGGCTAAGACTATCGTTTGTCAACTCCCGCCTAGTTTATAGTTGAATTTTAAAACAGGCGATAATTAAGATGGTTATTTTGAGTCGAGTTATGAATTGGAGAGATAATGTTACGTCTTTATTCTGCGTGATAACAGTAAGCTTCTGCAACTATTAAAAGCGATTATTATTTCACGGTATTAATACAAATACTCATATCTGTGGATATAAGTATACGATTAACTGTAGGCTGAAAGCTGTTATAATTAAAATTATTTCATGGGTATTTCTGTCTAATTAAAGTAAAGTAGTAGAAAACTTTAATAGTCATTATCGAACTTAATTATTAATTAATATAAATAATAAAAATTCAAAATCCTGCAGGAACGTTTGCATTGCTCCAAAGGCTTTAGTTACTTTGCTTCTCGTATAAGTTTATACAAGTATAGGTACACTTACTGGAATACAGAATTTTAACTACAACTCGTATCCCTATTTAGATAGCTAACTACCACAAAGTTAACTCGAATCCAAAATAACTGGCATCATTAATTATACTATAAATTGTAGTCTGTTCAGCAATCTTTTTTCACACGCCCTATATTTTTCTTGCAACACTTTAATACTACGCCACGTGCCTATAGAAAGAATGCGAGTCGGTTGTCTTTACGAGAAAAAATGACCGAGAAAGTGCAAATCAACCTAGCATTTGCGGGTAATAAATATTAATGTATGTATGTGTTTTTGCAGCAAACTGGTACTGTGGTAAAGAAATTTTACGCTTATGATAATAGTCAGGGCTATTTTAATCTATACCTTTTGCTCGGTGAAAATATGTTACCTATTGATGTTTCATACATTTTTTGAAACATAAATGCATTTATAGTACATCATTATCTTTTACTAGCTTTTCCCTAGAGTGTTGACTCTGTGTCAATAAGACAAGAAACAAGATGAAACAGGCAATTAAATAAGTTTCCGAAGGCACCAATTTATTTATAGCGTCGCAATCCTTCACTCTGCTGTTGAAGAGTTGAATACGACAGTCATTTCCATGATTATCGTCAATTAATTCGTAAATACCGTGACGACGAGTACACATCATTACACGTTGGCGAGTTTATCGATGTATTGCTGACGATCGACTTCAATACTACAATTAAGCGACTGGGACGCCGATTATAATCGAGTCAAGGTTTTCGCTTCACAGTGAATTAAGGAACAGTGTAGTTGGAACTTTATTTAAACAGAGTTAAATTTACCATTATGACAATATTGTCTCAAAAGCGGATTTAGCCACACGCATGTCAAAAAAAAAATCAGGCTCCCGAAAGATATAAAACAGTAATGAAAATTCAATACTGAGTGGCCCGATTAAGGTTTCGGGTTGTGACCCTGACTTATGCGCCAAAAGTTATGGGTTTGAATCCCACCCAGAACGAAGATTTCTGTTTGTCCTGTGACTGGATTTTTATATACTTTATGTATATTTGCTTTAGTTGATGTTTACACTACTTACTCTGGGGTCAGATCAATGTGTTAAATGTCGTGTAACACACAGAATAATGACGTCTTAAGTAAAAAAAAATCGCAAAAACTAACATTTCCTAACTGTGGTTACAAAATGACCAGAGTTTGTAGTAGTTTGACATTGGTATCATGTTTTCTCACTCATAACTCAGTACCCCTAACTTATTAGTTTTCTTAATTTAATCGCCTCCCCTTTAGATACTTTCCGTTAGAATTTACTCGTAAAATTAATATTTAAATGTATTAATTATAAAGATGTAATAAATAATAATAAACTCAATCAAAACTAACAACTTAATAGCGTGACACCTCACAGTTACTCACCTTTGAATTAGAATTAAGCATTCAACTTACAAACAAAGATAATTATGTAAACATTGCTACAGCAGGCAGCAGTTCGGTAAGAAAGAATACATTTTTAAATGTAGTTTAAAAATGTAAATTAAACCTTACACCTTAAAAATAGCGTTTAGTTTTTAAGATCTTATAAATCAGATTCTTGAAGCTAGTGACGCGAAGAAATATTTTTCTAATAAGAATAATGTAGATTTATGTAAATCACGCACTTTTTTAATTAAATTTAAAAAAAAAACAGTACGGTATTTACACTTTTATCAACCTTCCTACGTTATTTTAACCTTCCACCAGCGGAAAATAGTTTAGGTCTCTTTTCATCTACATCAGGTCTCCCGTAATCCTGTGTTACACAGTCCATGGAATTCTCTTTTACTGTTATGAGGGTGTAAACTATTTTTGGAAAAAAGTTTTCACGGGTATTAATTTTTTTTAATATCTGATATTTAAACGGGATCTGTTACATCTCTATTCGAAGCTTGCGTTAGATGTATAAGAAATTTATTACCCCCAGGCGTCGGCGCTACATGTTATCTATTAAAATCTCAGTCGGAAACGCTCTTTATCATTAACACAATATAAATATTTATTTATCGATGACCCATCTTAAGTTTAATTCAGAAGCGAAATATATTAAGGAGACTTCACAACTGTACTGTATGTATAGAGTCAGTATATTGACTTATTTAGGAGTGCATATTTATTAAACTCAGAGAATTCGTTAAGTTGACGACTGACTATAAAATAATGTGTTTAAAGTTACATATAGTATAAAAGTAGCATAGTCAACAGAGGATATAAGAGCAGGCACTACAAACTTGACAACTCCCTCCCGCTTTATTGTACTAAATATAGACTAACAAAATTCTGCTCTTGCAACTATGGGACTGCCCTTTTATTATATTATCGTTAGACACTTTTTGAAACTGACTACTTATCCTATATTCATCTAAGATTTAATACAAATATCCCACGGTACGCTGGCACCTACTAGTATTCCCGTTTCCGTTTTCGTTTTCCGTTGTACGCAGTAACAAAGCACCAGTCTGTCGATGTAATCTCGACCTGACATAGCGCCTCATTATCACTATAACGTATCGTGGCGAACTGCTCCTCGCGAGGAAACCCTACGTGCAGTTATGGTGTATCCTTCATTCTCAAGAGGCTTGATCATACACATCAAGAAAAAGGCTTTTGTTGGATATGCTGTGCCATTGATTTCAACTAAATTGGTGTTATCTCCTGCAGATCTGTGGTTTTTTTTGACTTCTATAAAGAGTCTATAAGTTCCTTAGCAAAATCAATATTAAATAATATACACACCAAAGAACCTTTGAACTTTGATTGAATTTTTTTAATTTTATTTATCTGTCTGTGGGCTGAGTTAAAATTGTTTCTTTTAGCATCACTAAAATATTTGTATAATTTATCAATCCCTAAGTCTTGAGTCTATTACCAATTTAAGGTAAACAAAATGAAAAAGCGCAAAATAAAGGATTAAAAGAAAAGTGTTTAAATGTGTACGGTCCTTTAGGACAAATGAAGCACTAAATCCAACACCTCATTAAAGATTGGAATGGGTTAAGCGCCTGCGGCGATGGTTCGATGGCGACGCTAAAACAAACATATCTATTAATTCCTTGACCCTTTCTACCAAAATAAAAAACATAATTAAAAAATACACGGAACCAATATCAATCATCCCATGTCCAGACCAATGCAGTAATCGATATCGATTGTAACGAATATTCAAATCGAGACCTAACACGGGATGTATCGATTATCGAGCTTATTAAAATTAATGACTGCCTCTGACGGGAACATTAACTAAATATTAAGTACTCATACGAATATACGAGTACAAAGTAGTAGAGGTTATAGGGCAAGTCAATTTAGTTGTAAATATGCTTTAGAATTATTCAAACAGCTTAATCTGATGAGAACTTATATGCATATCGGTTATATCAATGTTAGTTTAACGTTAAGCTACGCGTAAAATTAAGAAATACAGTTTTAATTGATTGGTTTATGGGCTAAGATAGATATTATAATGAACATGTTGGTTCCGTTCCGGTTCTTGAAAATGTATTAAGTGTATATTTGTGTTGCCTTCATTAATTATTATGATACGCTTATATAATAATCAGATCAATAGATGTCACGGATAACATCTACAGCCCGTAGACTATGACTTAATGTAAACATCCTTTTCTATGTGCGAGACTGACACTTTTTACCAGTATCAAAAGATTAAAAAAGGCATAAGCCATCATATGAAATTACTGTACTATTCAATCTAGCCAAAGAACTAAAATCTTGAAAGATACGTCTTCATAGTAGTAAGTAAATTAGAACAATAACAACAAATGTCCACGAAGACTAATAAAAATTTATTGCTCTCGAACATTTCCGTACGTAACTGATTTTAATGATCTTTGTAATGATATGTAATCAATGGTGTGAGTTTGTATTGGAATAACAGTACTAGATTGTTTCTGCTAAACTCAGGGCACCGGCCTCAGGGCTTTGACTGAGATATTGTAGAATGTAACGACGGCTGAGATAATTTTACTTCAATTCAAATTGCTAATAATTGTGTGTAATGTGCAAAATGAATCCCAGGACGAAAAGTGTACAGAAATAAATGTCTCTACACTTCAAAGTAAAGATAGAAGTTCAGAGTGGCCTAAAGCTAAGGAATAAGAAATAGGAAAATATAAGAAATAGAGCCAATGTTTAGGCGCTGCTTTCTTATGAAAAGGATTGGTTTTAGTTATGCTCTAAATAAATAATCAGAGGACTCTACAATATCGTAGCACAGTGTAAATAAGCTATTTTTTATGAAGTGATAAAAAAGGCCGCTTTAGCAAATAAATTGTATATAATCGGATTTATATTACAAAATAAAATGAAGCGTAACTTTATTGACTCATTCAATAAACAGACTAAATAAAATTAACGTTGTGCGAATTCAATACGAATCCAGATTTTCTCAGAGAAATATTGCTAAAGATGTAATAGAAAGTAGATACATCAAGCTTACCGAATAAAATCTGACATTAACTCCGTATAATGAAGCCTTTAGCGGACTTTCCGAGTTATTCATTTCCTTACTTTGTGGGTATCGTGGCGAGCCGACCGCGACATCCCCAGTTTTAACAATATGGGATTTTGTGATAAGTAGCACATAAAATATAATTCGTTTATGGCGGCAGCTTTTTAGTCACAAGAAGCTAATGCAATAATTTTGCTCAATAAAGAGATCTTGTTTATTAAGGATTTTTAAGTAACTGCAGATCTTTTGAGGATATGCGCGATTTAGCTCTAACCAAAAATATTTTGGATGAAACTCACTGATGAGCTTTTGGCGCACTTCTAGATATATTTCGCAGTTTTCGTACTCCGTAAATGTAGCGCATTGCTAGTAGGAAGTTGCTATTGCTCTAATGTAGCTTTAGCCTCGTTATTGTAGATAATATTTTTAAGAAAACCCATAACTCGTCCTTTTACCATTTAATTATGTCATAAACAAAAATGACCATGGATCATGTTTTTAGACATATTAATTTTTCAGAAGTGCTATTATTTGTATGACGTCTACAACCCTGCTATCCAGCCTTATAATCTACTGTACGCTTTTTGTATAAATAAATATCCTCACTGCTCATACACAATCGCTTTTTATGTAAGCAACAATAAAATATTTACATACAAAAGAAACGTAGCCGCCGAATGATAAACGGATCATAAGAGCCCTAAAGGCATCTCGTTTGATATCTGTTCCGAACAAATCACTGTTTTATCGCTACTACCATCGTAAAAAATATTGATATCGACATAAAAAGAGGCTCAAAAACAATAGACAGAATGGATTGAAAGGATTCTTGGGACTGATAACATGTTAGAAAAAAGATACGTATTAATAATAGCTTTATTCTACAGCTCTATTGATCTTGCTGGTCATCTTAGTTGTCATTATGGAAACTTAACTATATTGGATGCTTTCTGGGCATACTAAATTTGATTTTATACTCTTGGCGCCTTAGATCAATGTTCCTAACTGACACTTATATTCTAAGGTGTTAATATAAGACTCAATTTGTTTTTTACCTACGTTCGTTGTGGTATTTTATCGTAAGGGTACGATGTACGAGATTTTCATTTTATTATCTTTATGCAATAGGATGAATGCTTAGTTGTTATGTTTAGTTGTAACTTAAGAATGCCCAAAATAGTTTATGACATAGTTTGTTAAATTAATCTCATGTAAGTGAATGTAAATTCTTTCGAGAAATAAAGTTCTTAAACCTCTAAAATATTTTTAAACAATTAAACTGAAACCTGGAAAATGATTTTAAATAGCCTTCTGCCTGCGGCTTTATGTTAGGTATTTCTTACGAATGTAATATTCTACGCATATTAAAACGTTGCTTAAATGTCAGTTTGATATCGGTTAGATAAATTACAAGCAACTTATACTAATGTTACCATATTGTGCTTTATAACTTGCAAACTTAACAAAAATAATTAATAGAAGTCTTTATGTAGGACAACGTTTAAATACCTATGCAATATCATTCCCCAACTATTTAAATAAAATATAATCGGAATACATTAATGACCTACCTCAATTTGTCCCATATTAATGTAGCAGTCGGTCTTCGATAGTTGCTAGTCGTCAATAAGTTGATAATTGCACAAATAAAATCATAGCTTAATGTAAGGTTCACTGTCCACAGATACACGTTTCATACTAACGATATAGTAAACTATCATCATCGTCATCATCATTTTAGCCGTTGACGTGGACGACGTGAATCAGCTCCAGCAATAAACTGCTGGACATTAAAATTATATAATATTAATGATATAAAAGCACCGACGAAAATTACCTCATTTAGTTTGACTTTTTCATAATATATTATTTTATAATTATGTAAAATGTAATTGTGGGAAGAAAAGTTTGTATCTAAAGTTAAATATCCATCCAGATTGCGCAAGAAGTATTAATAAAATTTAATAATATTCATTTAGTTCATGTTTGAATATCTATGCATAAATTAATCATTTTAGTATCCTATTTGCTATTTTCCAAACAAAATACATATTTTAATAAGCAATATGAATAGACACAGAGCCTTAGTAGTTTTACAACTAATTTGCTTGATTGGATTAAGACGTCAAAGCGTGGTCGATTTCACGGTCAGCAAAAAAATATCAAGTTACTATAAAATTTGTAACAGATACTAAAATGAACGCTGCTATGCATGGTTTGATGTTATAAAAGGTAATACGGTGTGTTGATTTTTTAGAAAACGTGAGAAATACTTTCATCAACATTCCATTTTATTGACTTGTTTCCACCCGCGACTTCACTTGCGCGGCCGTTTATTTCTGTTATCCCATAGAAACATTATTTCGGGATAAAAATTTATAAATGGGTATTTCTATTCTATTTTATTGTGTACCTATGTCTTTTTATTATTGTAGAAATACGTCATATATCTATCCATCTAATCTTTGTCAATTACCAAGGTCTAGACTAGATCTGTGCCAAACAATAAAATCGGTTTAGTGGTTTAAACGTGAAAAGGTAATAGGCAGAGAATCAGTGTTTTTTTGTCATCTATACCTAATATTAATAGGGATTGAAAATTGATTAGTTTTAAAAAACGTTTACGTATTAAACTTTTTTTTAAACTAAGCAATTTTCAACTAAGAGATAAAATTTAAAGCTGTTAATGCAAAAAATATTTATTAGTTAAATATTTTTAAATTGCAAAAGATCTGTTTTATGAAAGTGATGTGTTGTTTTTTTTAAACAATCAATAAAATACTCAGCCAGGACAACTTCATACAGGTGGATATTAAATTATCTTTGAAAGTTTTTTTTTTGCACACGTTACACTCATCTACCTACATAAATATCCCAATTGAGGAAATTCCATTCTAAATTTTCGTAGAACATTGAGCCGTGAACGGCAGAACAAAACAGCAATCATTTACAACATAATTATATCAATCGACAATTCCTATGCAACTAATATCATTAATATTGCAATTAACGGTGAAATATCATTCATTAGACCTCGTTAGATATTTAAAACAGTGTTTTTTGCTAATAACAATGTCTTTATTAATGTAACTCTTTCCATTATGTTTAATTTTACTTGTTTTTATTTGGGTTAATAACGATATTATTTTTGTCGCTATTAGAATATTAGTTGTTTTTTTTTGCTGTAATTTGACAGAGGAAGGGTAAACAATTATTGGAATTAAAATATTATTAATCTAATAGGAGGAAAAAAAATACATTAGACTTAAACAAAAGATTACATTGAATATTTTCTAAACGTCATTTTTCATATTAGTCGAGAAAAAAATCTAGTATTTCTAATATAAATAGTACTAGGTAATGATTTACCAATTTTATTCCCATTAGAAAAAAATATGTCTCCAAAGTATTAACTACAGTTTTATCTCCTAAAAAAGATAAAACATTCGGCAAATCGTACTCAACTAAAGAGCCTTATCGCTAAACCAGAGGCTTATCAGAGTTTCCCTTGTTTTGCGGCGGCAATAAATTTTTTAAATATGCCATAACTCTCCGCTTCCTAAGATCTGGTCCTGATAAGTGATTATTAGAACACGGGTGGTAGAAACCTGTGCGATATCGCCCTTACAGGTGAGGAACAAAAAACTGCCGACCGCCTTTGGCAAATCGTTAAAATTGTCCCGAAACTCTTCGAGCTTGTTTAGTTTCTTATCGCTGTTTGTTTAGGAAATAATGAGCCGCCGCGAACTTGTTAACAACTTGCTAACTCGCTGTTGGCGGACAGATTAGCTTTAACAAACATCGAAAGAAGACTTTTCAAAAATGTTAATTAAACTCGTCGACGTGGCATCGTCATAAAGTTGCTCGCTGGACATCGTGTTTGGCGTTATTATACACCGCCCACACTCTTAGCTGATCACTGTATTAAACCCTCTCATATTGTTGGTATTTGCATAAAGGATTGTCGGTTGGGAGCGGCGTGTGTGGCGTGCTTCTGTACCGATATGTCAGCATTCAAGCTAATTGAGGTTTCAGGAACACTCGTTAAGAAATAAGTGCCGTGGCCCCGAGCAATGAAGAGGATTTCATTGCGAAAGCAAATGCAGCCTGTGTTTAAAGCCGGAATCCATCATTTTGATTGTCGGATTTCGTGTTGCATAGATGTTGATGCAGTACTTGCGGTATCCTGAATTAAGCTATCATCGCGTTATGACTTAATATATTTTCACCATATTTAAAACTTGAATGGCGGTGCTTATTTCATTCATGATGACAGAAAATCAAGAGTTAATTGCGATCGCTTAAAAAACGACAGCAAAAAATTATGGCGAGATCGAGGAGCATTTTTTGAAACATTGTATAAGTGATGCAATAAAGATGTGAATGAATTACGATATCGATATCCAGTTTAGTAAATTAACGATGCAGATCGACGCATCCCAGTGATATTTATGAGACAAATTTGTCTCCCGCTCGCCTGGTGTCTCATTACTGCGTCGCCGACAAAGACGCTGCCGACCAACATTTGTCACTCGAACAGTTGCAAATAGCTAAATTCTTTATAACCAACAATTACAAACTGTGATTTTAACTGGTTAATTAGTGAATCGTGGTTTGCACTTAAGGATTACTGCGCGAGAATACTCCGTGTTGCGATAAATTCGTGATGCCAAAAAGTTGAGAGTTTGATATTTTTTGGCCGTCGACATTTTCAAGTAAAGTGGTGTGAGGATGCGCTTATTAAGTGCGGCTGAGACGTCTATCAATTTCGGCGGCGCGAGCGCAGGCAGCGCGTTTAGCATTCGGCGCGCGACGTCGCAGCGTCGACTCGTGCGCGCTTCCGCGCACCCTCATTAAAGTGATGGACTTCTCGTATGTTGTATCAATATTAATATATGGTATTATGTAATCATATATTTTTGCTCCTTTTTTATGGTTGCGATTGTGGTTCTGACGTTAAAATGAAGACTGTTATTTATGAATGGACTTTTTGAATCAAATTATACTCGTATAAGAAAGAAAAATAAGATACACAAATTAGTAATTTGTAACGACGTACGGACGGCAGCATATCAACCTACCCTTATCTGTCAAAAAATCTCACCTGAAAGAAAACTCTATGTAAAGTGAATAAAGCTGAAAATTGATTGTAGAAATTTGACAGATTGGAAAGTCTGATGTGCTGGCGACTGTACTACTAAGTACTTATTTCATAAACGTAAAAGATTATCTGTTTAAATAACTTGATGAAAGCTATCCTGTGCACAATATTTACTGGTAAAAATATTTATCTGTACAGTTAGCAATCAGTAATTTGAACATTTATTAACCAAAGTATCATCTGGGTCCAGCAAAGCTAATATATAATGAAAATATCTTTGTTAAGGCTGTTTGACGTCTTCGTATGTCTTAGTGTCATATTAACCACAAGATTAATAGGGAACTAAACTTTTTTTTGTGAACAATTTTCCTTCTTTCACAAGTATGTCCTAGAGGTTGAATGACCCTTACGCAATCGAAAACGTCTGTAGCTGGTTACCAAACTCTAGTTATAAATGTAGAATAATATTCTTTTTTGATAATTAGTTATGAAACAGTGAAAAAGAAATCTGTTTACGTAGCTGGTTATCAAACTCTAGTTACGAATATGGCTGAAGGGTTTAAATCTTTAAAGAAGATGTTATTAAGACAATGTATCGGCAAAAGCGGTCGTGTCTTTACAGAGTAGCAAGGCGGGAAGTAATTTGCCAATTAATTAAGTCTTCAAGCACTTTCCTCCCGTTTTGGACATTGCCAGGCACGTGACTCGCGTGTATAGCTAACATACCACTAATCCATTCAACTGTGAACCTTACAGCATTGACATAAGAGTTCAAACAAGGATCCCATTGCTTGGTGTACGGAACACACCATATTTGCCGATTACCAACGGTACAAGAACTCATAATTTACAATAAACGAAGTTATTAATTTTTTTGCTGCGCGCATCAATATTTTTGACCGTTCGATGTAAATGTCGACAAAAGTTTATGTATACTTTTTTAAAATACACTTATAAATAACAATAAATGCAATGAACGGTGAAATTTTCAAATGCAATAACTTCCGAACTGAGTCTGAGTGCACAAAAGTTAATGAATATTATTACTATTAGCATAAAACGTATCTTCACTTTATACTAGATCAGGTAATAAGGACCGAAATTGCTATGAAATAAATGTTAAAAATCAGTTAATTCACCTCTATATGGAATACAACAAACAAGTACAAAAGGGATATAAACTCTACAAATCATGTTTTATTACGCAACAGGGTAGAATGAAAAAAGATGAAGAGAATCTTCCTGAATGCATTAAGAGACAGGTGTGCGTGCAATAAAATTAATTTTAAAAAATTGTTGCAACTTCGCATTAAATCATTAGGCATCATCAAAGCGTGTGAAATTCTAAAGGCTTTCTCCGCTAAGCTGCCGTCAGCTCGCATCGTGTGCAACACCCATTACGTTATCTATTGCAATAATTCGAGGCGCTAAAACGGGTCTGGTCGTGCGCATGCAACGAGAACAATTTAATTGAATAAAATTAGCCAATAAAGTTTGTTCGAGAGCTGCCACAATGGCATACCGCCTTCAGGGCGTGGGTCTCGTAAAACAGGCTTATTTACTGAGGGCTCCTCCGGGAATCCACGTAAGTGGCACCGGCAGACTCCTGGGAACGCTCGTTCATGCCGAGGGTAATGGGCGCCATTGTGGGGTTTGTTTACAGCAGGTCACCGACGCATTGTGTGCCGGATACCCGTGGATCTTCAGAGTTATATTGAAAGTACGTTGTAAATTTTTTGTAGTAAAAGAACGACTTTGTTTTTGATTTTTGCACGAAGGTTCAATGTAAAGGTCTATCGTTCAAATGAACTCGATGAATACCAGATTATCACGCGCGTTGTATACACTCGGATCATCCTATTAACAGTTATATCAAAAACTCGTCATTGTAAAAATTATAGTAGCAACCCCGACCATCTGTAGTTCCTCCTGTATTTTGTTTTTTAAGTATACAGAATACAAATAAGAAGAATTCGAACCTTACAATATTTTCAACAAGTACATAAGTACCTAAGTGAAATATTAGTAAACATTATGCAATATGGTTTATTTTTAAGACAACTGAGTAGATAATAATAGTCAAAGCCATTTAGTATTATTGTGATGGCGAGAGCAACATAAAAAAAGCTTATTATTAAAATGACCCATCTCTCTAATCCAAAGGGTTGAAGATGAAACTATTATGTTAATTTCAGTCAACATAAATATGTGGTGGCTTCCAAACAGTGAACGCCACGACAACCACATGCTGAGAAACACTAAGACGTTTCATCACATTATTGTCCAGAGGACAAAACGATTATATTCATCCTTTTTTTACAAAAACTTCATTTCACTAAACGTAGTTCGCGTCATGCTGACAACGCATTTCACAAATCGTTTATAATAGATTTTTATTTTAGCTCCGATGCGTATGCGCATAGTTGATAGTATCGTGCTGTTATGAATGTTGACATGAATAAAACCCCTAAAAGGGTTCGTTGAATTGCCAGCAATTAATCGGCATGATACATTGAATAACTGAGATTTATTTTGTAATAAAGTTTTGACAGAAGATATTAAATTTTTACGTTTTTTATTTTTCTTTTTAATACCAGCCTGATATTATTGTTGTTGCTAAGTGAATTCATAGATAAGCTATATGGACTTAAGACTTTCTACGGCACGATGAGCAAATCCTGCATTCTTAATATAATAAGAAGGAGAGACTTAACACGAAAGTAGTAAACCTTATTTCATACTATACTTCCTTTCATTTCACGAAGAACAAGGTTATTTACAGAAAAAACAAGTATCGCTCCCTAAAAAAAACAGCCTTAAAACAGTTGCCATTCGTTTTTGCAAATTTAATTTTCGAACAGTGATAAATCAATTGCTCCACTAGATGACAACCGGAGATATCCGGAACAGAACAAAAAACACTCAAAGATCTGTTTAGCGCCACCGTTCAAAATCGCATCATCGTAAAACATGTCAAAGCAAGCCGAAGTGTCCGCAACTAACTATAAATCCAAGGACATCGGACGCCGCAAATGGCTACATACAAAAACAAATAAAATTATATTTAATAGTCTCGTGAGAACTGTCGCCCACCACCCACTGTGGAGGTTCGTTAAATATTTTAATTGCGACGCTAAAAAGGTCCCAAAATTTTTATATCTCGTAAATCAAAGGTGTGTCCACGGTAGTCCTATTACTGGTACTTTTTTTAAAATCGGGTAAAGCGGCAGTAAATAAGCCACGGAATAGACAAAGCGGCCTTTGAATGAGGTGAAATTTTTCCGAAATCGGGAAGGAAGGTCTTTCAAGTAGGGGTCCGTGGCTACATTTTAAAAGACCAATAAGAAAGGGTTTTTTTCCGATATCGACAGTCATTTTATTTTAAGCACACAAAAATATATTTTATGAAAAAATAATAGGTGTTTCAAAACCAGGAATCTTGTGTAAAACAAAATAGTGGGTCAAAAGATTAATTAATTATTTTAGACGAAAAAAAACACTAACAACTTTTTTCTCTTGCTATTAAATTCGTAAAAGAAATATTAATTATTAAGTTGGGCACTTATAATAATGTATTTCTTCTAGTACAAGGAACAATTTGTTACTTTTCTCTGAACAATTATTACGACTACGTTCGCGTACTCCTCGAATTCGGCGTTTGAAAATTGATGAGAAACTTATGCAGAACGTTATCTCTCGCACTTGACTGTTTTTTATTTGAGTATTATTAGCTCATCACCAGTGGATCGTGAAAGCAGTTCGTACGGAAAGGGCATCGATTAACATCGCTACCTACGCCCCGTCAGCCTGATTTTTCGCTTCCGAAATTTCTAAAACTTGATATGTTTACCGCGATTTGCTATCTCGATGCACAGATAAACGACATACCAACCTCAATTTTGTAATTTAATCATTTTTAGTATCTTTTTTGTTTTTAGACCTCGCCTTTCTTTCCTATTGTTTTTCAATAATGGGGTATCTAAATAAAGAGAAGAAAGGTAGAGTGAAGAACATTGTGTATATCATGTCTTCTTCTGAGACATAGGATGGTGCATTTTCTATTGTTGTTGTTTATGAACATGAATCGAACGTTTTTTAGAATTTACTGAAACGCCAAAAAACATATTTATATATACAAATAAGTTATATTTTCTATTGCAAGCCACCCATATGATTAATTTTAGGCTAGGCGGCGATGTCTGAACGATAGTCCTAAGATCCTATTTATTTATTTAATTTATCTTCTCGTCATTATTCATGAAAAGTATTAAAAGTTGTTAAAATAAGAACGACGCGACAGTTAATTCCAAGACAGTGTACCAAATTGTAGTAGCGACGAAGAATTTGATTTTTGTATGATTTTCAAATTACACACGATTTTTTTCATGTTCAAATTTGGCTACTGCAATAATGAGACCTCCCAGGTATAGATCATCTATGAAGGTATCATTATCATCATGTCTGCTGTCATCATTCCTAAAGATTCGATTAAAAAAGCTACCAATTTTGTCCCATCAATGTCGGAAGTCTCGTTCGGGGTCGAGAGTCATTCGACATCCATCATTCACTCTCAACTAGGTATGTAAAAACTGAAATTTCCGAGTCAATAAACATCTCTATTTGTTTTTCTAACAGGAAACTTATATAAGTTTATAAAAAGGCCGGTAAAAAAGGCAAAAGTGCGGTGTGGGTGGCTCTTGACGACAGTTTAAGTAGTAATGCGATACGCGTCCAGTGTGTTTTTCTTATGCACTCAAATTGCCGGGAGCCAATGAGTTGATGATTCTATTTTGCCGAAGCCCCCAAAACGTTTAAGGTCGTTATAGGTAGCCTTATTAATGCTTACGGAAGCGACATCTTATACTCATTTAACTCTTTTTAAGTTGCCATAAACATTTCAAGTACCTTTTTTTCAATAAAGGATTCATTTCTTGAGAGAAGAGTGAAATCAACTGAAATTTAAAAACAAACATCTCTAGATAGAGATGCAGATGTATAATAACAATAAATCGCTGAATTTTTTATACATTGAGAAGCTTAGACAAGTAGACCTTATTCAAAATAAACGCTATATGTACTTATGGGTAAAATCCACGTAAGTGTCAACAGATTTCAGTCAACTTTGATCACAAAAAAAAAATTAATTAATATTCTTGTTTCTAATTACTAGCCACAAGCTTTTAGGTTCACAATCAATGTCCTGATAATCTTACTAATATTATAAATGCGAAAGTCTGGATCTTTGGATGTTTGGATGTTTAGATGTTTGGATGTTTGGATGTTTGTTACTCAATCACGCCTAAACGGCTGAACGGATTGAGATGAAATTTGGTACACGTATAGTTTATAACCCGGAATAGGACATAGGCTATAAAATTCCTACGGGAAACGTCTCATTCCTGCGGGAATAACAATTTTAAACCTACTGAACCGATTTGAATAATTCTTTCACTGTTGGAAAGCTACACTATCCCCGGTGAACATATGGTATTTTTGATCCCGGAAATATGGGGAGGGGGATATTTGTAAAAAGAGATTAAGCGCGGGTGAAACCGCGGGCGGAAGGCTAGTAACAAATAAAAAAATAAAAAAACTGTCATTTGGCGGTGTCGTCATCCTGGCTTTCTTCGCGCACATTCATTTCGACGATTTAGTTTTGTTTTCATATTTATATAGATAGATATATTTTCAGGCAAATATATGCCATCACAACAGTGATATACCTAATTTAATAATAAGAATCGAAGTACATTCGAAACGAAAAGTGCATTCTGAAGCGATAGCAAGAACACAATGAAATTAATCGCAGAGATTTTTTCCCGAGATCAATAAAATGATCGAGGGTTCCCTTCTTTTCTATGTGTGTGTGGGCGCAAG
Source organism: Mecyna flavalis (assembly GCA_949319885.1). Taxonomy (NCBI): domain Eukaryota; kingdom Metazoa; phylum Arthropoda; class Insecta; order Lepidoptera; family Crambidae; genus Mecyna; species Mecyna flavalis. The sequence continues at coordinate 8,665,777 of OX439431.1, read as the reverse complement.
AGGTCACGTGGCAAAACCCTGGCACCATCCCCTATTGACAAAGGCCGTCTTTTTCACTCATTCCCTATATTTGAATGAGGAAAAGAGACAAAAATATGCTTATGCGTTGGCGCGGGCTCAACCATCTGCCGGTTCTGATATTTTTTGGTCGGCTAGGCTAAAGTGGAATAATAATAAAATAATACTTTGATCAACTCTATCATAAATCATAATAATAATCATTGTGTGGACGATCTGCCTAGATAGATAGATTAATGCTGTGAAATCGGTTTATATGTATGTAGTGCTGATAATTACTTAACTAACATTATAAATATTTTCAGGTGATTATTATTCAGGTGATAGGTGATTTCCTATCCTATTACTGCCCATAGATAGCTTTATACCGACTATAGTTTTATAAGTAAAAAAATAATTTTGATTTCATTGTATTGTAATAGCTACTAGCACTACATGTATGCAATTGCATACTTACACTATTTTTTTTAAATGCTCACGCCCGGATAAGGGCTATTAAAAAAAATCGCTCGATTCAAATGGAGTACCTACATCACTCAGTTCTTACAAGATCTGTTATTGCCAGTGTTATAACTCAGTTCAATAAAACGGAACATTAATTTTATTCCTACACAAAACCTAGCAATCTGCATGTAACGGTTACACTATTCAAAACGAGAAACCGAAATTATTGTATGGTGTTTCTTAAGACTTGATCTTGTATTACCGCCTTTACAAGTAAATGTACACAGAATCCAAAGTCTGTAATGCGGTGTGATAAAGTTTAATATCCATTGCCATAAAGTTTGCACAAAAGCAATAAATGTTTGCAAATGTATAAGAAGTAGAGCGAGTTTATTGAAAGTGAATGCAGTGGAAGCAGGGGCAAGTTCAGCGTCTGGTGTAAAACAATAGTATGAAAAGCATATTGTGCCTGAGAGATTAAAAGCGCATAAGAAACGTACCGGATATTTATTGCTCTCACTTGAGACTGCATTAAAATGTTGCTATGAATATCACCTCTGTATCTTTTGAATTCAGGTCTTACAGAAAAACAATCGAGTTCTCCAGCTTATTTTTTAACTTTCAGATAAATTATTAATGAATATCAAAGGATCCAGACCAGATCAAATAACGTACCTACTTACCTATATGTTTATGGTACGATTCAGGGAAATATCAATAACGACAATATTATATGCCATAACGTAACATTCAGCAATTTAAATCGGGTTTTGGTTTTTTTCTATTTTTTCCATCGATTACGTTTGCACAAACACTGACCGAACATGCTATAGGTATATTTTTACATTCATGTTTCCGGTAGATAACATCTATAGGAGTCAGTTAATTTTAGTGTAGAACAATTGCCAATTCTAATTATCTACACAGTAATGAAAATAAAAACTTCTCAGTATAAAATAATAGGTACTCTTTCTCTTCGGTGTTACTCTTTTTAAAGTTTAAAACTGCTTTCATGCTAAACTGTCTCCAACTAAGTTCTTTCTCCTGCAATAGCATCAATTAGGTGTTAGTGCTTTCTTGCTTTTTTTTTCTATTGTCACAATCATGCTTGCCAAATGAGATTCGCAAAACCAAGTTCTAGAAGTTCGCTACCGAAACGACCTAAGAATTGAGCCCGTTTAACAAATGTAACGCCATATTGTTTGTCACAGGTGACCCTTAAATATTGCAAAACATAACATTATATTTATTACGAGCTTTTAAATAACCTATGTTTAATTCAAAACTGTAATAGTGATTGCAAACATGGTATATTGATATATAGGCTACACTTTTTCATTTTATAATCTTTATGCAGAGGAATTAAAAGTTATACAACTTCCCCCTAGCGTTCCTAACCTAGCCTAGTTACCTAGACGACCTAATCCTTTCTTCGTTGACCTTAGCGTTTTCAAGTTGAAGGTTCCCTTTTATCCCTTACAATAATGGCGTCTGGACCGGGAAAGACCTCAATAGCTAGCTATTTCAAGGAGACCTGCATTGAGATAGGTCTTAGAGCAGTGGTTGTCAAACTATTCTTGACACAGTGGTTTATGTAGGAAAAAAATTAGATCAAGCTAAACTATTCAATATCATCATTTTAATGATATGGATGATAATATGATCTGAGTAGACTCAATATTTCGTATGTATAGTTTTGTCGAAAAGTGTGGTAGTAAATATTTAATTTCTAAGGAACTTTTTTGATAGAATTCTTAAATAAAATTCTTGATTTAATTTTCGCCAAAAAATTACATCGGTACGACAAATATTTCGATTTTTATTTCCATGCACGTATTTTAAGCTCTTTGCAATGATGTATATTGTAATCTCATTGGCTCTTTGGGTTTATATTGCAGGGGTGAGATTGACGAGTAATATCGCCAAAATGTACTCAAAAATACATCGTTTGTGAAACTATTATGAAATGCAAAAACACACAAAACACTAATAAATAATTAGCTTGAAATTAAATATTTTTCAATACACGTAATACTTTAATCCAGTATACGCTAAGTTTTCTAATAACCACAGTTCTGTCACCTTAGCTATTTAGGTTGGCAGGATGATGTTTTACATGAACAAAACTGGAGGAAGAGGAAAATTATTCTATATTACTGTGTTCCACTCATAGAATAATTACATTTTTTATAATTCAGTTGGCAGGCAGACACGCAGCCCACCCGATGGTAAGGGGCCACTGCGGCCTATTCCATTGAGAGACACTTCACCAGGAAGCGTCGCTCAATGAAGTGCCAGACTGTACTGCACTTGAAATCAAAGGCTCGAAGATCAGATGAGTCTTCACTCATCTGATTTTCGAGCCTTTGATTTCAAGTGCACTGGCTACCAGATTAGGACTGCCGGAACACAGCCATAGCTATTATGGCGGCAGATTAATTTACCTGTGGGGTGGTAGCTAGCCAGTCGGACTCTGAAAAATCCCTACCAACAACCTAATACTTATATTCTACGGTCTTTATTTAACTATTCTACTAATTCCTCCCGCTTGCACAGTTTGACAGCCACTATCTTAGAGGAAGGTCGGTCTTTCACAACACAGCTGTTTGATGACGGCTTGAATGCACAGGTTATTCATTCAGTCGTCTCGTCTAGACGCTAGCCTTTGTTTGTAAACAATGCAGTTAAGTGAAGTTATGACGATTGAAATTTTATTAAGTCGGCCGGAATTTCACGTGGTCAGACTGTTAATATTATTTGATGGAGTAGGAAGTAAAGTTATTTCTTCCTATTTACCAAAAAACTTTTTTCATAGATTTGGTTTGGTATTTATGGTACTCTACTGGCCAATCATTGATAGCCGCTGTTTCTCAGCCAGGTATGGCTTATTTTTATTTCGCCAATACGCAACTAACTAAGTATGCCCGTCACCCATCCATTTATTGTCGACCGCTAAAAACTAGATTTTTACGATCCAATAATCTTGAAATACCAAATAATATCCTTAATGATAAAAAAATATATAAATTTTTGATAATCAAATAACCAATCCATATAACCATGAGTCAAATAAAAAATAGAAACGAAACATGCAACCGCAGAAAGGCTTAACCAATGTTATGACAGCAATATCGACGCACTTTCTCTAACGTCGGCACTGATTGCCTACCTTCCCCCACAGTTCCCATATGGTCCGGCTAAATTTAGCCTCCACATAACCTGACGCCAATAATAAGGCCCACATGTTCACAAGATGGGGTACATCACCTTACGAGCGGATTGAAAAAACCACACATCTTCTGTTACAGGATGCACTTTGAGAATTAGGAACGCAGTTCGAGCTAAGACACAGTAATCCTGCAGTGTTTTATTACATGCGACGATTGTAGTTACCGATTATATTGTGGAATAAAAAAGGGAGCACAACGCCTTGGAGTTTCAAGAGTTCTTATGACTTGAACAGAGACTTTGCCTTTTAAAAGATGATAGGAGTCATATGTTTAATTTAAAATAATTAAGATATAATAACAACTGAGCACTAATCTGCCTTTAATTTGAAAGTGTAGAAAAATTATTGTTTTCTTTAGATAAAAAATCCGAATTGTAGAAAAATAACTCTGTAAAACTTATTATTTGCTAAAATACCGGATTCCATACACTTACACAGACAATACGATGTCTATTTAAATCGTTATTCTATAAATATTGAATAGATATTCTTGAAATTCTATTTTATTAAAATTAATGCTTTTTTGGGTTCAGCTCAAAAGTAAAACCATAAATAAAAAAATTTAAATTGATGTGATTAACTGATTTACATATTAAAATAGCTATTACATGATATTTCAAAAATATTAATACACCTACCTTTAAAACACTAAAAGGAAGCAGATCGAAAATTTTGCACATAAAGGATAGATAGGTATCAAAGTACCTAGTTAGGGTTCTTAAAGATGGCACCCAGTCCTGATCAAACCATCTATCAGCTTAACATAATGAAACAGAAATACCAAATCACATCAAACTTTAAAAATTATCATTTTTTCAATTATCAAATAGCTCATAAGACGTCGCGATAAAGTTGACATTAACGATAGGATCCTCGTGATAGGTTACAAAAGGATAATGGCACGTGCCGTAGGACAAAAGCTAAAGGGCAGCCGGCAGCTGGCGTGGGCGCACTCACACAGGGATGGCTGTGGATTGATATTAGAAAGATAATGTTTTATTGCAGGCCATGTGCTGCGCTGTCAGCTGATGTTTGCTTACTTTTCTACAATCACCTTTAACATTTCCTAGTTCTATTACAAGGAATATATAGCATAGATATGACAGGCCGTCTTGAAGAATCGTTGGATTTGCTTTATGAGTATTTAAGTAAACCATCGAACTCTAGTTCCTTATTACCTATGTTTTCTTTTAATTAATATTTAATAGCTTTAGGGTCAGTTTCAGCATTGATTTTTAAGAAATCTTGTTTTATAGTTAAATATCTAAATGATAAGGTTATCACAAACTTATCTGCCAGTAGTGAAACTAGTCTTAAAGGCCTTAACTGGGAGATAACTAACACTATCTGTGTGGTATTTTTACAATGCAACGCTATTGAGAACGTATTTCTCAATATTGGAAAGATAATACTTTCAAGTTGAATATTGCAATAATACACACGCTGTTTAAAGAGAAATTAATTAATAATATATCTTACTGCGACATCATACACACGACCTCAACAGAGATATTATCTGTATCATCTACCTACAATACAATTGTCCGTGGCACAAACAATAAACCCGTTCCTCTTGCAAACCAAACAAAGTCGTATTCATTACACTACACCGAAAAATTTAAAATCTAAACAGTTGATTTTCAAACAAATCATTTTATTTAGGAACCATCTTCACTCACACTTTTAGCCATCTTTGTCATTATAACTCTGCATCGTCACAATAAATCACTGTTTACTTTTAAAATATCAATTTAGGGAACGTGTATAAAGTATTTCAGGAAGCGTTCCCTAAAACTAACATTAATCAATGAACGACTCGCGACGTGCAAAAACTAAAAGGATAGTTCAAACGCTTTCTTAGGGCTGACACATTGCATGAGACATGCATAAAAATTACCTTTTGTAAGTCACAAGCAATCACTACAACGATTTCAATCGTTGAAACTAAATTATTTCAGTACTATACGCATTAGTAAGTATAAACCGAGAACTACCTTTTCTTAACCGAGAACTAAGATCGCGGCAAGTACAGTCAAAAGCACGTCAGACGTAACACTTTGGACTTTGTACCGCTCTTATGTCGGGGGTACCTATAAGTGCTATTATCGAACTGCAAGTGTTTACCGTGATGTGCTGTTGACCGTACTTAAACCGCTTAACTAATAAAATGGTTACAAGACAAACCCTCACTCAACTAGTACTTTTTAAAACCGACTTCAAAACAATTTTCTGACAGTATTTTTTTAATGTGTTTTAATGATTATTTTTCAAACGAATGCTGGCTCATGTAACTTGTGTTCTTATTTTTACAAGATTTTTTGAGTTAAATACCTACTGAAGTAGGTTTCATATACTTCTACATTTATGATCTTCTCATTAAGTACTAGTTCATGTGAAAGGAATGTCTTATATGGGTAACGCGTTTATTAGGTCCACCCATAATCAAATTACTGAAAAAATAAATAAACTAAGCACAAAGGAAAATGCACCAATATGTAAAAACTATATTATTATTACGAATTTAACTATCTTTAAAAGATCAGCTCAATAATGTGTGTGATTGTGCTGCCAGTACAGATCCCTACATTAATTATGACAGCCAATTTACAGATCTACCATTAGGTATCGTGAAGTAAATACAATGTAGAGTAAATAAGTAGCGATAGTATTTTGCCGATTTTTTCATTCTCTTGTAAGTGCAATAATCTCTTTATTTAATTAAATAATTTATACAAATAAATATGAATTTTCTAAGTTGTGTTTGTTATCCAAAAGTAAATTGTTTATCTAACCATACTTTTCAGATAACTTTTTTTTATAAAAAAAAAATGTGTGTAATAAGTGATATAATTATTCAAAGTCTGACAGCCCTACTGCATATGAGCTCTTTACTACCTCTATGCTCGGCCAACCTTTTTCTAAATTCCATTGAAGCACGCGAACGGTACCGCCTCTTTGTGTGTGTGTGTGAGTGTGAATGTGTGAGCAACTGCATGCTCACGACATTGGCATTGACGATGTGTGAAACCACACATTTTAGCTGTACTTACGAAGTTGGCTCAGTGGTTGAATTGTTGCATCGGAACCGGTTCGATCCCTATCCAGTTCAACTTTTAAATGAGTGTGTGGATTGCCTCATTTTTAATTAAGATTAAGGTCTTAAATATGAACAACATGTACAAACATTTTTGTATGTGACTATTATACTTTCTTAATAATAATAAAACATGTGCGCTAATGATTCATATTTTTAAAATAATGTAGTACCTTAATTTTACAATAAGCCCACCGCTGACGTCGTCATTATTATAAAGTTCTATGGTAGAATTTACTCTTATTTAATATTTTAACGTTTTAACATTAGTATTTGTTATTGTGAGCGAATTAAACTGATAGATTTAAATCATTCGCATGTTTAAAATCTTTTAAATATTATCGTAGAAAGATTCCTTCACTCGCATGGAGCGCATCTAAAGGAATCGTAAATTATAAACTGTATCGACGTTGGTGGGGCTGTTATTGTTATTGAACAGCTATGCTTCCCCAATCCGCCCCTTTGAAAGAGCATGTGTGCAACTAGCAAACGTAAGTACCCCTGTTGATCCCCCCGCGGCCACCCTGCCACCCCAGGTGCGCCCGAGTGGCACGCGCCATTCCCGTCGCGGCCGGCGCTCTGACGCCACCTAAACATTCCTAACCACTAGTGTACTACATCACCTCCTAAATACGTGACCAGAACAACTCCGCGACTAATCACAACGCAAACAATCGGAACATGTGAAAACCGCAACTCATCCCAAAATGAGTTCGATTGGCGTCGTCGTGTTCCGCAACTCGCCGCAGGTGCTCCAGGAATCCGTGAATAATACCGTGAACATCTCAAACAATGAAACCAATCAAAACGTGCGCAGAGAAATCATAATTGTGCGGAAGAAACCGAAAATACAAACGCCGGCTACAGTTTCAGTGAGTTCATTAGTGCGTGCCGTCGACCCGGCTGCTACGAGCGTAGTAGCGAAGAGACCGCGACTGCGCGAAAATAGTGTGGAGGAGGCTGCGCGGGCGCCGACGCCACTCGCCGTAGCCCGCCGGAATGCGCGGGAACGTAACCGAGTGCGGCAAGTCAACGACGGATTCGCCGCGCTCCGCCGACACATCCCAGAAGAAGTCGCATCTGCATTCGAAAGTGCCAACTCTAACAGAGGACCCAACAAAAAACTAAGCAAAGTTGAGACACTACGCATGGCTGTTGAATACATAAGAAATTTGGAAAGTCTCCTTAACATCGGCCACGCTGACAAAGAAAACTCGAGCCGTCCTTCTATGGAATCATTTCCGTCACCGGCTTCTTCGTCACCCAGAGATAATAGTCAGGAAAGGAGTTACTTTTCTTTGAACTCGCCGGCATTAGATGATGAAGATATGGAAGAAGATGAATTAGACGGTTCAATTCAACAGATGCCTCAGCACCAGTACGTAGAATTAGTAGCTCCGGAAGCCTTTCAGTTGGTTTCGACACCTCATTTATACGAAGAGGAAGACTGTGCAGGTCAGCCATTGACTCCATCATCAGATCTTCTTGGCCCGGATGAGGTAAACGCGCATATTTTGGATGGACATTTTACGTTCCCAAACGCGGCTGAACAATTTACCGTGATTCCGGAACAACCGTATTTGAGTGAATCTGACATGCCTGTAAATGACAGTGATTTTGAAGTTAAATATTCTGACTCGTTGCATCATCAAATGCAGCATAATTTTAATGTTGAAACTGAATTGCCTTTAGAAACGATCAATCCTGGTTTGATTCTAACGCAAAATCAGTACAAGTTGAAAGATGACGATTTTGAAAACCAGCCGTATAGTGACATAGAATTGAAGAAGGAATTGCCAGATATCCAGGTGACTCCAGAGGATAGAGAGCAGTTCGAAGAGACATTAAAATGGTGGCAGGAGAAAACGCGTCAAGCGCGCCCTTTGACAAAAAAGAATTAATGTCTACTTTCACTATTGTAATTTAACATTTAGGTAGAAAATTGAAAGATGTTAATTGTGATGTAATTATATAGGTAGTATGTAACATGTACAGCTGTGTCCCAAAGTCGGTTGTAAGTGGCGCGGGCGCAAGGTGTTCAGTAACGGTCAGCGGAATAATGAACCCTGTATATTTTTATTGCAGCCATCGGGTTAACTTCAAACTATTTATTTAATATCAATTGTATTTATTATTTTTACAATGTTAAGAAATGTTAGTTCGAAGAGTTTTGTAGCCTATTTTTAATTACAAAAGTCATATTTTTAGTTTTTTTTTTTAACGTGAATAATAAAATCGATATCGTTTAACTTACTTTATCTTTTTAATTTTAAGTTCTTAGAGGATTCTTACTCAATGCTGTATGTACATAATATATTAAAACGAGAAGGGCACCTAAAAATAATACAAATTATTGTAATTAATGTAAACTTCTTAACATAAGTGCCTTGTAGATGTAATATAATTGTGATGTTAGAGTTTAGTTAATAAAGTAAAGAACTTTTACGTGATTAAGATAATAAAATTTTTATCCTAAAATATTTATTTTAATTTTCGCCTCATCTTGTCTTACGTACTAAGGTACTTTTTTGAAATGTTAAGTTTATTAAGTAAGAGATAAGACTAAATACAACATTAATTGAATACTCAGGTTCCTTTTTCGAGTACGAGTATTAGTTTCTGTTAACATGAGTAAAGCATTCTGATTTGATTGCAGTTAGTAACAACACAAACAGTTTAAAACCCGGCACCAACAAATACATTTGCTTATTGAACAGAATCTCACACACGGTTTACTTGTCAAAATTGCAAAACATGACGTATCACCTCCATTAGCTAAGACATGTAGGTGTACAATAAAAGAATCCTTCTTAAAACGTACCACAAGGGTGATAATATAAGCATCACCTAAGAATTTTAAGAGAATTAGTGAATTAATTTTACATCTAATTATAGAGTAACTTTTTAGTATTTCTAAAGAATATTTTAATAACAAACGGTAACAAGTCGTATTCCTTATCACTGTTATTCAATCTAACATTCCTCAAAATGCATTAAAAACAGCAGCTAATGATTACAATCAGCCCATTAGAAACACATTCTCCTAATTTCATCTCCATTGAGACAAAAACCCTTATGGTAATTTGCCTAAATTATTAGACTATGAATGACCTACTTAAATTGCTTGAACTTTAGCGGCAAGGCCCGGTTTTACCAGAACTAGTTATATGAAGTTTATCCAATGTTAACCCCTATCCTTGTTCTTTGTTACAAGTTTTAAGAATAGTTACTTAAAATTATAAAATCCACCAATATAACTAACCTCACAAACCACTAGGTAGGGTAGGCTAGTGCTATTTATGAATTTATTTATACTTAATACTTACTTAAATACATTTTAAACTAAGCGTTAGCAATGGCTATGATCTCTATGTTATAGTAAACAAGTACACAACTAAGTAAGGCATTGGTTAACTAAATCTGTGATTTCACATGCTATGAATTTTGGAACATGTTTGTGAAAGTTTAAGGTCCGTAATTTTTTGAGCAAAATAAATTATTCCGTCCCTTTTGACATTGATAGAATTTCCGACATATATTTTTTGACGAGTCGTTGTTCTTGTTTTCGATTGCAAGCGTTAACGTACTAACTTAACCCATATCTTCCCAAGATAAGAAGGACATAAAAAATCTAATATTTTTTTACTGATAACTAAAATTGGTTATCTAAAATAGAGTAAAAACAAATTTTAATTTTTTTTTCAGTCATGATTACTGAATTACAGGACCGCACCTTAAATGGGGCGCTGGGAGTATATGCCCATGGGTTTTGTATGGAGAAATATAATGACCAGAGTATTTTTTTAATAGTTTTAATATTATTTTAGCTTTATGAATTCATAATATATGATAAAACTTTACATATCATATTAATGTAACGATAAAAATTACCTATTTTAGCAATAAAAATTAAGATAAGAAGCCTTTTTGGTGTTTTGGAAAGTTTGAAAACTGGATTGATGCAAACCAATTTTACATATTTTGCTGCACTAACACTTAAGTTTTTGTGGCACTTGTGGCATCGAACCTGAGATTCATTACAAACAATGTAAATATCATTTTATTTTGATTCTTATCTAATCAGGAAGGTTTTGTTTGGGAACCATAAGCAAATTCCATTCAGGATTTTTTGAAAGATAAAAAAACGCCTTACCAAGAATCAAAATGTCTGAAATACTTATGTATTTGGTAAAAGACAGAAAGTCGTAAGTCTTCAGGCTAGGCTGCTGCAGGTGAAAAGTATAACTGATTTGCGTTATTATCAAAAACCTTTATAGAGTTGTGGTAGCTGAGTTGCATGAAACTCTAACATTCTGGTCTCTTCCACAAGAATATCTACTGAAATTATAGAGTTGTTTTTCTGTAAATATGATAGAATTTCATGTACATTCGATCTAAAAAGAAAAACGACGTTTAAAATTCAAAATAATAAATTTTGGTGAAATTCCATGAACAAAATCTTAACGGGGTCTTCTGTTCCCAGCGCACCTCAAATGGGGCGTTGAACAAAACTTAAAAAATATTAGACTAAAATACAAAATAATGTTAGCTGATAAATATTTTCTAAAAGACTAGGAACCTAAGCATATAAAAACCATATCAATTATATTTTATAAATACATTTACATATTAAATTACACACCCTTTTCTGAAACTTAGTACTAACGAAATTCACTGGTTTTCGCCGAATATTAAAAAATTACTAACGTCTGATAAAAAATATTAATTGCTGACATAACATTTGTAATGTCATTAAGTTAAAGATACTTTTTGAATTTTACCCGCAAATATATTTTTGTAAAGATTTGACGCAAAACGTTAGTGCACCTTAAATGGGGCGTTCGGTTGATATGGGTTAAGTTAAACCGAGTTAACTGAATCGTAGTTTAATCGGCTCGTGGGACTCGTCCCTAACCGTTAACGGTAAGGCGATATCGCATTGTGATTGTAATGCGCCGCCGTTGCTCCTAAACCCTGATTCAAGGGAGTCCGCCCAAACGGGTCATTACGTTTTCGGGATCGGGTTTTTTTTAGTTTGATTTTATGCGCCCGAACCGTTTTTTTCTGCGGTATACAAAGCTATTTTGAGATGACTTGCATTATTTTGAGGCTAGCCGTTAGTAGGCTAATTTAAGGTTTTTGACTGCAAAGATAGGTGAGTAGAACAATGATGTCTTAGTCCATATTAAGTATAAGGTTTAGCGTTTAATTCAAGGAAACGAAAAAGAAAAGAAAAGATTTTTGCGAGAAAAAAAAATTAAATTCAATACAGAAAATTATCTCATAAAAAAATGACAGTACACTCCAGCATTCATTTGTGAATAAAAGAAAATAGCTGAATGAAAAAAAATTTGGAGACGTCCAGCAGAACTAGGCATAAATCTAATCAAACGAAGCATTCAACCAAAAATACATTGAAGAGATTTCTAAAAGTCGTCGTCATTGCCGAAGCAACAGTGTCATTATATTTACCAGTATCTCTAACAGACGGCATCCAAGAATGTCAACCACGCGAATGTTGGTACACCACCCATCACCCATTTCTTGCTTCGTTCCGCACGCTCCCACGTTTCCGGGGTCGGAATTTTAATCTCTCCTCTACATCACTTTTTTCCTCAAAATATCGCCATATTTTACGGGCCAACCACGCTATTTTGGCTTCCATTTAAATATTTTCCGCTCCATTCGTCAAGCGCTGTTTCAAATGATTAAACTTTTCGATCCACGTGATAGAGCATAGCCATCAAATTTTAAATTTAACGTCATGTAATTCTATGTTAATAGCATTCATAATGGCGTTTAATAATCTCCCGTACGTCTTCGATTAACACTTTACTTCGTATATACCTGTTCTTAGAAATTAAAGGTTGTGTTGAAGTTCTAAATGTGCCGCAGCTTACAGTAAGTAGTTATTAGCGTTCATTATTAAGACAAGTGTCCTCTCAGATACGCCATGTCTGGGTTACAAGTGCCAGTAGCTTATTTACTATTATCTGAGGAAGATTATTACTGTACTTGAGTCTCTTGAGAGGCGGCGGTGGAATGAAGTAGAATGTATCAAGTAAGTTAAAAGTTAAATAATGGGTTTGAAAGTTTAACAATTGTGTCGTGTTGCCTGGACATACATTAATGCACAAAAACTAAGGACCAGTATCATGTCAATTTTCAATAAAAGAAGAGGGCATGATTATTTTTAACAGATAAATTAAAAGATAAGATAGTGGTGTTCACACAGACAAACCTTCCATCTGAAAAATTACAAAATATTTCCATCGTAGGTATAAATGTGTATCTTGCTTGGCTCGATTGGCGGTACTACAGATTAAAATTTTATTATCACCTTTAGCAGTAAAAGATTGTTAATTAAAGTAAGTATGTTTCATACTCAAGGCCGAGGTCAGAAAATATGTGTTAAGCAACTCGTATCTACGTATATTATTATAAGTATGGATCCGCAGATAAGTAATATAATCAGACAATGATAAGTACACAGTTTTTATGGGTTAGTTCCGCTATGGTACTGTACCGGTATGGCACCCTCGCAAAATACCTACCAAAAAGTCCCGCTATGGTACCTATCCTTTAAATCTACATCAAACAATATAAGGTACACTTGAAACGAAAAGTGCAACTGTTAATATGATATAATTAAAGATATATGTATGGCTTATAATTTTTCGGGCGATAAACAAATTAACTAGCGACTAACTATTTTGTCACAAATAAAAATGACTGATTAAGAAACAAAAGAAAAATAGAACGATCGGAGGCGGAAATCGACTCGGATGAATATAGGTTAGAAGGCTAAGGCGGGAGCTCCGCCTTTGCCTTCGTGGTTATTTTTTTTATCTTCCAATCCCCAATTTAACGAGTTAATTAGTTTTATAAAACACTGTAAAACTTTTCTTGTCACCAGTTCCAAAAACTGAAGGGTACCATAGCGGGACTTTTTGGTAGGTATTTTGCGAGGGTGCCATACCGGTACAGTACCATAGCGAAACTAACCCGTTTTTATAACCGGTAATATGATCCAAATTTTAAAAACCTTGAAGATTACTCTACTAATATTATGTAATATTTCTTTCAATCTCGAAACAAAATATGACAAGAATTAAGATAACGGTGTTCAAATAACCAGAATAACATCTATCAATGATAATTTCCGGGCCAAAAAAAAAAAAAATAACTTCAAGAATTTGAAACGAAATAAGGAAACAACAATCAGATTTCTCCAAAACTTAATAGGTACTACATAAAAATAATGTAATACAACTACAATATGATACGTCTAAAACATCAACAACAAAGTACAATCTCTGCACCCAAATCACAAGTGGCATATTAAATTCCAGGGTAGATAGCTTCATTGATATCACACGTGGTTGAATATTTTATCAATTGAAGTCTGCGGAATCAGGTTAGCTCATGCGTGGGAATGCCTGTTCCTTAGCATGACAAAACCGCGTCTAGGAAGAAATGATCGATGCTCGAAGAAAAAAGTCCGTTACGCGGGCCGCTACCTTTTGTTGTGCCGAGCTTTAACTGCGCTTGAGATGTTTTGATACTTGTGTTTTTTCTTATTTGTAACAAACTACCACGAACCGCGGTTTCAATAGCGTTGTGAATTCACAATGAATAACTATTGTTTAATCCAATTCAGCTTTAAAACAATTAATGTAACTACCTAATTTATAAAAAAAAGTTTTGTGTGAAATTGTAACAAAAGTTCATCTAACCTCAGAAACTTTTGTATTTTTAATTATGATATAACATTGAATCAACCATTTAATATCGTAAATGTGATATAAGAAGCTTATAATTAGGGATGCCTCGATACGCCTTTTTGCCGATACGTTACTGATACCGATACTCTTACTATTATAAGTAAGTTAAACAAAAAAAAGTTTTTATAGATACTACTTATTTACATAGAAAGGGTTTAAAATGCGTCGGTTTTTTACTGTTGTTGGTATAAGATAATTTATCTGTACTTTAAAAAAGAAATTGATCATAAAGAAACCGTCAGGAGTTAGTCAAGAAGATTGTTTAATCAATTAATTCAATATTATTGCAGAAAAAATAACTAGGTACAAGACACCCTTAATTTAAGTATCAAGACGTTTCGCCGTCCAAACATGGCAAAGTGAAGTCAAAGAAGCTACCCTATTGTTAAGTAATATTTATTCTTGCGCGGATCTCTTCGGCTTTCAGAAGGTCGAGACCATTGTCGCAGGGTTCATGGGAACCGGCAAAAAACGAACCTCGCCTAAAGGGAGCCACCGAACTTAACGAACGAAACTGAATAAGCACTTTTTCTATGCAGTTTCGCATCAAATCCACGTGTTCAAAGATTAGGTGGCATATTTTATAATCTTCCGTATGAATGCGAAGGATATAAAAACTTCTTTTGGTGATCGTAAGAATAACGTTGTTTGTCTTTATAATTAACAATGACATTCATTCAAAACGCAACGATAGTTTCTATTTCTTATACATTAAATAATATAAGAAATAGATACAAATCCTAAGCTCGCTTTTTATTTTGGAAGCATTCAAAGATTCAAAAA
Source organism: Mecyna flavalis (assembly GCA_949319885.1). Lineage (NCBI taxonomy): Eukaryota > Metazoa > Arthropoda > Insecta > Lepidoptera > Crambidae > Mecyna > Mecyna flavalis. The sequence goes on along the minus strand of OX439431.1, from coordinate 8,650,425 downwards.
TAGAAATCCACCGCCTTAAGTCTAGCTTTATTCCGAAAATATTCATGGCAATCAAGCCTTGAAGTTCCTGCAGTGGGTGACATTGACTGATACTTCCTGGTGAAGTATGCCTGAATTCCCTTAGTCTTAGTAGTTGCTCATTGTCATGAGAGCAGCGTGCCTGACTCCGCCAACTTAATGATCTACAAAAAACGTTGATCTAAATAAATCCAGAAAGAATAAATATAATCTAATTTCACTCTCCCATCTACAAGGCAGTTCCTGAAATGTCTTAATAAGAGAATTCCACTATAGCTATTTTTAATTCTCAATAAAAAAACAGGATACACAATACGTCTACGTATTTACACATGCATGTCTTTAAGTATTTTTTGCGTTATCACAGCCCGTACAGCCAGATTGCTTGATAGTAGACAGAGAAATTGCGCCGGAGTGGCGCACCATACGGCGTGCGCCGGCGCAGCGCCATCTGGCGATCTCACAGATTGTATAAAAACGCCAATTGGCTCCGTACATGAGAAAGACACGGTGGCATATGCTTTTGTTTGACTATAATTAATTTAATTCGATTTAAACTCTACCAAACATATGTTTATATAATACGCTCAAGTCGATTGGGAAACGAGCAACTAATTTAAATCTTATACACCTCTGTCGTTTTGTTATTCGGTTTCAACTTCTCATGTTGTGGTTTCAGTACCTATCTTCAATATTGCTCATGTTAGGACTTAGCTGAGTTCGACTGGCTAGTTGCCACAACTATTGTAAAAAGTGAGAAAGGTAGTAGATGGTTTCAGTTATGATAAGAAATAGGGTATTTTTAATTTCACCACACAATTGAATAAAATAAAAAACAAAAAATAACTCAAATAACCAGAACTAGCCAAATTAGGAAAATATCTTAAAATGACTGGTACCTAGTCAAACTCTTTACCTTGACACCTACCCCACCCAGTTCCACTAATAAAGTTTTCATACCACAATTTCAATGTAGGTATTCTTTTCCTAATCGAAAGTGTTTGGAACAAGTGACGTTCCATCTTTTCCTTAAATTTTCTAATACAAATGGCTCTATCACTCCCCATGAATATATTCACTACCTACCTATATTATTTAGTACACAATAAGTCACTATCTTTCTGTTTGCTCATCTATGTATGACCTATATATCATTGAAAGCGAACTTTAATCATCTTGCACATCTGCAATGTGATCTCACATTGTAAATCTTGAACAAAGATTTGCTGTGATTCATCGGACACTGTAGTACTTGTTGACAATAATACTGTTCTATTTACTTATGCGTTGTAAATAATTCTACCAAGAATGAGCCTGGAATTTTCAGTGACTAATTATTAAAGTCTAATTGATGCTCATTTAAGCCTTACGACAGCATTTGTTAAAAACTATGTAGTTATCATATACTTACTACGAAAAATGATAAAAAAAAGACGGCGATGCTTTATTTAAAATTAGTAAGAAATAAAGCAGTGAAACAGTAAATTCATACATGTGCATAGAAATACTCAATTACTGAGTTCAAAAATAGAACGCAAACATGTGACATTCAAAATGTATCCTGTACCTATTTTGTTAGAACAACCCAAACATTTTGTTTTTAAATTTTTAATGACTATTATAGTTTATTTTATCCATTACAAGAAATAAGAAGATATAGCTGCCGGCAAACTTGTTGACCATCGGTCGACGGAGTGGGGGAAATTTCGCGCATGTGCACTTGCGCATGACGTGCTATTGGTCAGTGGTATACTTTTGACCAATAGCGCGTAGGCATATCAAAATTCGGGTTCTGCGCTGCGCAATTCCCACCCGATATTCAACAAGTTTGCTAGGGCCTGTAATAATATTGTTCTATTGTAAACCGATTCAAAAAAATGTTTTAGAATAAATAACGTTAATATACTTTTAGTGGTTCAGAAATCTTCAGTTTGGTTATTCTATGTAGTATTGTGTGTTAAATATGGTGACAGAATGATACATACAGTCAGTATATACATACGTATATATCAAAGCAGAGCTAATAAAAACTAGATCAAATGAGCCTTAGTCTGGCAGCACGTTAAGCGACGCTTCCTGGTGAAGTGTCTCTCAATGGAATAGGCCGCAATGGCGGCTTACTATCAGGTGGGCAGCGTGTTTGTCTGCCAACTGACGAGGTATAAAAATACTTACTATATAGTTGGTTATTTATTAGGAGCTACTATTAGTAGTAGTTTCAATTAAGGCAACCTCACCAGCAATTTAAGTAATAATTTTATTTAAAAAATTCTAATTCTGCCGCTGTACGGTTAATTTAACTTATTTCAACCCCCGGAACACGAAATACCGGAATCACGGAACCATATTGCACATGTCGTTGGTGCATTTGAATGCATGTCAACCTTGCTTCCTCTGCGGTTCACTCACACGGCGCATGTCGCGAACTCAATTATTATACAATAGTCGCTCATACAAAGTGAACGTAAATATTCATTGGGCTGGTTATTTGCACGTCAATTAAAGATAAAAATGCACGTTATCAATTGTTTTATTTGCCCAGACGTCCTGGTTATTGGTTGCTTGCTGTGAAAGAGAACAGTGGACAATATTCCACACAGATAATATTATAAATGCTGATTTGGCACTTATTCGTGTATGAAACGCCACCCCTTTCAAATCAACATCTCTGTTTACTCACAGATATTGTCACGAACTTATCCGATAGATAGTCCTTATTGATATGGTAGGGTTTAAACTACTTGTAAGTACATCCACTAAAACAAAACCTTCATTTTCATTAAGATTTACTCACCAATGTCATAGTAAAAAGATATTTCTACTATGCCCGTGCCCGTGTGTAGATAAGATGTTAACAATTTAACTGAGGTCAATGTCTACAATGATATTGTTGTCATTATAATATGCACACGCTTACAAAATCTTTAATCAACAACGGATAATGTTGTTTTGTACATGTATTTCCATAATCAATAGCGAATCATGGCCACATCATGAGAAGTCAAAGTTGATAACAATTTAATTTACACATGTCTACACTTTGTAAGCTAATTAAAATTTGCATTAGTTCATAAAATATAGTTTAAAATATACAAATATTCTGTAAAGAATAGATATTGTTCTAATTACAAAATTAAGCTTACATTTACGTCGTAGATAGCACGACACACACCACATCTATGTAGACTCAGTAAAAAAATACTTTAAATACAGTCTCTGATGGAATTCAATAACTCTCTTTTTCTCTAGCTCGTCCCTTATCGAAAGGAAAACAGAGGTATTTGGTAGGCAGTGGGAGAAGTATTATCGAGTCCCATACACAGCCACCGGGTCTCGCCTGCAATTATAAAAAAGTGCTTCAACGTATTTCCCTCCGCAAAAACAAGGCAATACACACATTGACTGTTTTGTTTTGAAGGCTGGATAAAATGCAATAAATTAAAAACATACCAGTACTTACTTAATTCGCACAACAACTAAGTGAAGAAGCGCTTATAAATGAGAATACATTTACAACTTCGAACATTTAATTAATATATTATTAGTTTGTTTCAGTTTGTTTGCTCTTTTGTTGTTGTATTGACTTACAATATTTTCCAACTTCGATCAAATATAAAATATTATGAAATAATTTGATTCCAGTTGGAATAAAATTCGATTAATATAAAGTTGATTAACATAAGGTAGAAACAATTAGTTAAAAGAGAATTAATACTACTTAGGTATGAACCTTCCTTAGTTATGGCCATACTGATCTGTGGTTATGGCAAAAATTTGAAAACTGACGTGAGATATAATAACTATTTATCATACTATTTTTTCCATAACTACGAGTTATTCACACAATATTCCTAACGCTATTCCTAAACTTTAAAAACGAAATAGGAACTCGAATCAAAAAGGAAATACCCTTTCTAATATTTATAAAAGTCCCGTCATAAACATCAAAGGGTTAAAACATTCGCTTTCTACAACTGCAAAGGTAGCAACTCCGCCTCATATAAAAGGCTAAGGGCTACACATTCTAGTCAAGTTTTTTTTTATACACAAGTTTTTTATCTTCCATTTCTAATTGATAGCACGTGCAGTATTTCCGTCGAGACACGTGGCCTAAACTGAATTATTAAAATATTCGTTCCACGCCGACGATTCTGTTATAAGTGGTGCACAGACAAACAAAAGGACAGGATCTAATAGATATGTAAATAAAGGTAATATAGTGCAGTTTCTAAAGCCGGTTTGATTGGCCTTTATTGAAGCCCACGCTAACTAGGATAATGGTGACCCATATAGTCAATCAATCAACGTCTTTTGTGTTGAATATTTATCAACAAATAAATCAGTTCACTTACTATATTCTATGAAGATATTTCTGTGTATGTAAATATTGTAGAAGTAAATAATAGATACGGGGCTAATTATTTGGTGATCTCTATTAATTACTTTATAATTGTCATCATTTAAATCATTATTATTTATAAGCCGTGATCTCTGTGTCCTGGGTTCAATTCCTAGGTTGAACAAAATTTGTGACGGTTTATTTACCTATCCGTACTTGGCAAGCGCAGTACTACGTTAGTATATTATACATAATATATTGTGTGGCGGTACGGTGCTAGTACCAGCCAGTACTTACCTGTCATTGCAGCAATAACTTGAATTCAATGATGTAGGCCTTTGCTCTGCAGTGTTCATTGGCTTATGTTTATAAATTGCGTAATCAACTCTATGTATATTTAGGAATTTTCCTGTATGTTTTTTTATTCTAAAAAGTTTATATTACTATCCAATTTTACGCAGACGAAGTCGCCAGCACAGCGAGTCAAACACATTTTTTTTAGTAAAAAACTATAATAGGTACCTATTTTAAAACGTATTACCGCAGCACTTTCAAATGTAATTTTTAACGGCTTAGGTTTAAGCAACCACCAGATATATTGAAATATAACGCCCAAAAAATCCTAAGTACTTACCAGAATTTAATCCCCATTTTATTATGAAATGATCACCAATAAACGTTTAGTCTGCTAACCTAAAAAACGTAAGTCTTGTATCGTCAGAATAATCGCTGAGCTACCCAAAAAGGCCACGCGTGCACCAAATTTGTACTCGCATTGTATTTAAAAATATCATCCAAATATGTTACATATTTTATCCTAATAAATTAAAGTAATGCGTACAAAAATCATTGTATACCCAAAAAAATATAAATGAAGTTCTAAAGATTTACCGATACTATATACCATTTGACGATTGATAGTAAATAAACAAAATCTTTTTCTCTCTGTCCCGACCAAGTAAAATGGGTAGAATTCAGTTCTGGCACTCGCCGGCCGCTGCCGCGGCACGCTCGCTACGCTCGCTCGGCTCGTGCGTTTAGTGGTCGCAGTTCTGAGGCATCCGGCGACAAATTTTATCAATCAATTTAATATATTTGGTTATATAAATACATTTTATGGCAAACGTAATGATATATTTGGGTAAGAATGACACAAAACTTTGCTAGTTAAAATTTGGTGCACGCGTGGCCTTTTTGGGTTACGAAAAGTTTTTGTAGTGCAGGCATGACTTAAATAGCCCGAATTATTTTGGTACAGGTTTCGTTTATTTGTACATATTATATTTATTTTGGATGAGGCTGTTTGGGTAACGATTGTGTTTTTGGTGGTCATTTAATTTGTTCCTATTTTTAACTGGCTTCTTTCACAAAATTATTGCCTGCACGCAATCTGCACAGTACTAACGCATACACGTCATCATATACATAAATGTGGATTACACGATGATGTTTTGCTCCATAAACAGATAAATGATTGCATACAAATTATACAAATTAAGCAGACGGTTATCTTTGTAGCTAAAACACGTGCAAAAGGACACTGACTCTTTACAATGTAATTACTAGCGTCAAGAAAACTTTGCTACCGGATGAACTTTTGCATTTCGTTTCACCGTTATAAAAAATATAATGTCCTATTTGTGGTATAGATTTCCCAATACCGTACCTATATACCTAATCAAATCAGGTATCAAATTACAGATTTAGTATCTCTGCTCTTCAAAATCTTACACGATTATAAGTTTAAAACTAACATACGACTCACCCCTGCATCGCACATGAGCAATTTATAGAAAAAGTTGAACAATTATGATCATGGCTGGATTGTTGAATATTATTATTTCTATTTCGTAATGCAACCTTTTGCTATCTATCACAGCTTGACGTACTTCTCATTAATAACTTCCTCACTCAACTTCATAAACACGTCGAGTCTCCGAAAATAGCTGAAATCCACTCCCCAGATGTTCCGTGGCGGTTTTTTCGCTTCGACAAAAACTTGTCGCGTACCAACGTGGGAACTCTGGTTTGGAAAAAACCTTTGCAGATGTCAGCAAATCCTCTCGAGACTACTTTGTACTGTCCAAGTTCCACGTGTTACAAACAGGAAGAACTTTGCTGTTTTTTTCTCTATCTCTTTTCCGCAGACGCGTGCCACTTGCCGGCTTAACGGACTGTGAAATAGACCTGTTTTTATTTCGAGGGAGTAAGTCTTTTGTTCTAATTAATTATTTGTTGTTTCTTGTTGATGAGTTTAAGTAAAGGTACAATTTATGCGCTTATTAACCAGACAACTTCTTTGACTCATTGACTTTGTAAAGACTTCCGCTTGCTTTTAGGGTTCAATGATTATGCTTCAATTAAGTTATTTTTTTTACAAATTGTAAGTACTCATTAGTGGCATTCTATAAAACTGTATTCCCTAGAAAAAAATCAATCGGTCCTGGTATCAGGCGGGACTCGAATCCGCGCCCCTCACAGTCCGGGAGAGTGCACAAAAATTTGGCGGTCAAAGGAATTTAATTAGACGATTAAAAACACCATATTATTTCTGATGAACTTTTAATAAGCTTATATACTATAATAAAACTATGTTCTTATTTTTCACTGTTATTTCAATTACTACATACAGACACGTTCAGTGTTCACATTCTATCACATCCATTGAGAAAAAAATATTAGTAGGTATTATTTTGTCGTCAGATCTCCCAAAACTTTTCTTTGTTGTGTATAAATTATATTAATTATTAGGCTGTCTAAGTGGCAAATGAGTCAGTGTTATGTAGCGATCTATTTTTTGGTAAATGGTAACTGCTGCTTATATGTATTGGCAATACCAGTTATAAAAACCCGTCGTTATGGTCTTCTATAGTATTAGGTTCGTGATATTATACATAATATGATGTGCTGACACGTTCGGATAGCCAAAATTATTAAAATGCGATTAAAATTCGTGACAAAGTCTTTTAAAGGCCTTTTACCCTTGCATAAGCTGAGCTAAGACATTTTGTGAAAGCTTGTGAACTTGTTATAAAATATTATACATTGACGTAATGGTTCTGAGTTTTACGTTCCTTGCTTCTAAAAGATCTAATGGAATATGCTGGAATAGTTATAACCTGCCCGCAGGCTAAACGTACTCACGAAACGGAAATTCTGCTTAACCATATTTAGAAAGTTAATTACACCACATTATTTTAGACCACTCACAGCCTTTACTCCTAACCTCTGCTATAATATGATAATAAATCGTAAGTATCCCATTATCAGTGACACCAATACCGACTACAATTATTTGATAACATCTTTGAGTATTAATTTCACAATCATTTACTAATATTGATATTTTGTCGTTCAATGTCAGTTCAAAGTGTATCATATACATAAACGTGCCATATTAAGGTAAAATATTGCACAACATTACAATTCAATATGAATAGGAAGGTCTTATATAAGATAATTTATATTAAAATTCTATTATGTAGTAGTTAACGATGCCGCTTGATCTTTACAGATACTTTACTCTTAGAAGGCCAAATGTACGAGTATTAGGTATTTACTTTATTATAATTATCTATCACACATTAATATTGCTTGATAAGACAGAAAATCCAAAATATAAGACTAGGTAAGATAATCACTACAATTGATATTACAATATAATATCATGAGGTAGTCACAAAATTCATTTGAACTATCTTACATTTATATCACTTTAATAAAATTTACAATTTAGAAATACTGTGCATTTTAGTTGCACTTAAACACATATTTATGACACCTTTCTTAATCATATTGGTGAATTCCTATTTAACCTAGTTTTTTCATCTACCTCTTTTCTCTTACTATGTCTAAAGTATTCTTCAATTTGTAATAAAGTTTTACCTCTAGTTTCAGGTAAACAGAAATACAAAAATACAGTTCCAAGTAAAGTTGACATGCCATAAAACAGATACGTTCCATGATGGCCTATCATCTTAAACATATACGGTGCGGTTTTCACGGTTCCAAAGAATGCTACAGATGTCATCATTACACTTAATCCAGAACCTAAACCTTTTGTTTCCGTTGCAAATAATTCTCCAACCATATTCCAAGGTAAAGGTGATATGCCCAAATGAGATACAATAATGTAAACCGCCATCAAGCCTAAAGAAACAAGAGGCGAAAGGTGACGTATAACTTTTGTGTTCACTAAATATAAGTACACAGCCAAAGCTATCAGTGATAAAGATGTAAAAATTCCACTGAACATTGCTATAGGTCGCCGACCTAATTTCCTTAGCAATATACAAGCTACAACCAACGAAACACATCGAAGTACATCCACGCTTAACATGGCGACATAGGCATTGGAATTGCTACTACGTTTTCCCATCAATTCTGCCATCATGTCAGTTGTATATGCACAAACGACGTTAATTCCAGAAAGCTGAGTTATTACAAAAAATGTCATCATTACTGCCAAGGGCTTCCAAAATTCTGGTTTCTTTATATTCCGAGATAAAGCTTGCATTTTGCTTTGAGTCTGATCTTTTTTAGTCTGCTCGTAAATCATTTTATCTAATTCTGTTTTCATCGCTGGACTAGTACCTCTATACCATTGGAATGATTGAACACAATCGTCAATTCTGTTCCTAGATGCGAGCCAAGCAGGTGATTCAGGAGCAAAGTATATTATGATGCCTCCGATCATGGGGAAAACGCCACAAAGTAGGGCTGCAATGTTCCAGCGAAGAAGTGTGCCGAAAAGATGTGATACAAAAACTCCCGCAGCTATCGCCAAAGATAAACCAGCAAGGAAAAATCCTCTATATATAGGTGTGCTTATTTCTCCGACAAACACTGGGCCTAAAGGACCAAGCCATCCTTGGCAGAGTCCCGTGATAAATCTCCCGCATAATATTAAGCCTATGTTATCATTTGAGAATGCTATTGTTCCCCATCCACATATGAAACATATAGCGACGAGTATTTGAGATTTTCTTCTCCCCAACCTTTCCATTAAGTATCCTGATATTATATTCCCAAATATTAATGCAAATGAAGACATTGAGGCTGAAAATAAAAAAAAAGTATACATTAATAAATATTTTAATGTAGCTATGCAAACAAATATCTATTTACGTAAACAAACATCGTACGTACCTAGCCATGTTACTAATTCCAGACTGTATTTACGTCTTCCCTTGTCATTTAATAATTGTGGTATAAGAATTGCTGAAAATCCGGCTGTCGATCCCGCCCCTAGTGACAATAAAAATGTTCCAAGTGACACTAAAGCCTGTAACATAAGAAAAACGGAGTTATTGAATCTATTTGTGTACGGTCCGGGATAAGAACATTAAATCTTACGAACAATGAGACATATTTAAAAAGGCCACTGGTAGAGGTCAGACGGAGTACTAAAATTATTAGTTTTTAAAGATAACGCCAATTAAATATTTTTCAAATATCTGATAGCTCGTTGTGGGTCATGGTGCGATGGTTTACACGAGTTTAAATATTTGTAAGAAGAAAATTTTCACATAAGAAAGTCGTGTTTCAAATTATGTATAATAATGGTAAATCTTATTACATAGAATTTGACTGTGTACATTCAACCAGTCAAACTTTATTGTTTTTCTTTACGATGTTTTGGTGATAAAAAATAATACATTTCAATAAGAGGAATCATTGTGTTGATAAAGCGTCGAAACGAGTAATTGACTTCTATTATGGAGGCCTAAGATGTTGATATATAGTATAACAAACTTGTAATATGTATCGTACTTCTGTTTAGTATAACAAACTTGTTTTGTTAATAATAGTTTCATTCTTACGCAAAAAGTAGGGCAGTGATGACCCCACGCAAACTAATACGTAAAATGTTTGAACCCAAACAATAAAAACAAATAGAAATGTTCCATTAATGAAAAACAAAACAAACACTTCTTATCTTTACAATGTAAATAGGAAATATTTCGCAACAATGTCTTCCTTTATTTGTTTATATTAAGTCTGGCGTAACCAAATAACGATCTTTGTTGCTAATTATTCGATAACGGGAAAAATACTATACAATTCAAATAAGTGATAGTGATTGCGAACGTAAATTTTTCCATATTCATCAAAATAAAAACAACAACTCCATTAGTAGATTCTATTAACAAGTATCAAGGAAAGTATTTTTTTTTACAAAATATTGCAATAACATCACTAATTTATGAACTAGAGCTATGTATTTTATTTCGAACTTCCAAACTTGACGTCTTATAGACTTAATAAAAAAATCTTTCAAGAAAATTACTCGATAGTGATTTTAATCTGATAACAGGGCAAAAAAAATTACTGACATTATATTGATCAGTGAGTAATCACAGGACAAGAAGGAGAAGTGTAACCACTTCTTTCTGAATTGTAACAAAAATAAGAGGTCATCAGGATGCTAATACTATTAATAATAATGATCTATATAAAAATGACATTGAAAGGATAATGGTGAATGATATTTCTGTTACTAAACCTATTGACATATGTAATACATTTAATAATTATTTTACAAACTTGACATCTAATTTGACATCAAAGAAAAATAGTTTAGGTGAAATCAGACGACATAACTTGAATTCAATTTTTTTGAACCCCGTCGACGCAATAGAAGTATATAAAATAATTGTTAGTTTAAAAAATAGTAGGACATGTGGGTATGATGACATAATTACAAAAATTTTAAAGGTGTGTGCCATTTGGATATGTTAACCACTAGCGTATATCATTAATCTATCATTTGCAGATGGAGTTTTCCCCGAGCCACTTAAGATTTCAATAGTAAAGCCTCTCTTTAAAAAAGGGGACAAGTCAGAAGTCGGTAACTATCGACCGATAACAATTGTCCCAATTTTATCGAAAGTTTTTGAAAAAGCAATGTTTGTTAGGTTAAATAGCTTTCTCCATAAACATGACATTTTACACGAAAACCAGTATGGCTTTAGGAAGGAAAGCTCCACCAGTCTCGCATGCTTTAAATTAGTACAGATGATTACAGAAAGTATAAATAATGGTGATCTTGTCGTTGTTTTGTTCATGGACATGAGTAAGGCATTTGATTTTGTTAAACATCAACTGCTTATACAGAAAATGGAACACTATGGTATAAGAGGAAAAGCTTCAGACTGGTTAGCTAGTTTCCTACGAAATCGGAAACAGAGTACAGAAATAACAAAAGTGATGAGTAGAAACGGTAAAAACTTTATAAAGGAAAAGTTCAAGTCCGAATGGATTGTAAATAATAGTGGAGTTCCACAAGGTAGTATCCTCGGTCCTTTGTTTTTTCTTTTGTACATAAATGACCTTCCGGAAGCCACTTTACACGACTGTATTCTTTTTGCGGACGACACTACATTGATCATAAGATGCAAAGAAAAAAACGCTGTACAATCGACCATAAGCAAGGCTTTATCAGATGTAGTGGAGTGGATGGAAAACAATGATTTAAACATTAACGTAAGCAAAACCCACATAATTCAATTTAATTCTTATAATACTAATTTATTACCACTTGACATCAAATACAAGAATGCAAAAGTTACTGAAGTTGACACTTTAAAATATCTAGGTTTGCATTTAGATAGACATTTAAATTGGAAGACCCATATTGACAATTTATGCATAAAATTAAATCGATATATCTTTGTCCTAAAAAAGCTAAGACAAACTATTTCTGTTGAAGCTGCTTTGACAGCCTATCATGGCTATGTGTCATCACTTCTCAGTTACGGCTTAATAATATGGGGAAACTCTGTAGACTTAGAAAGAGTTTTCTTAATACAGAAAAGATGTATTCGTGTGATCAACAAGGCATGGTTTTTGGATAGTTGTAGGCCATTGTTTCAAAAATGTAAAATACTTCCATTGCCATGCATGTACATTAGGGACTTATGTATTTTCGTAAAAACACACCCAAAATTCTTTAAAAAGCACAATGAAATTTTCTTGAGACAAAAGAGAATCAAGTTTGAACAGTTACTTTACCAACCAACTTGTCATAAAAGTATTTATCAAAAAAATGTGTATAATATGTGTATATCTGTCTATAATAATATACCTGACAATTTTAAAAGTCTAGAAGGGAATGTATTTAAAAGACGATTAACGGAATGGTTGCTTTCTAAGTGTTTTTACAGTGTCAAAGATTTTATTAATTGTAAGACGCATGAAATAATATAATATTTTTTATTTTTTAAAGATTTGCACACTTGCATGCAAGTTTGAATACATCACGACATACTAGCAATAAGATCTCGCAAATTGTATAATTTTTATGTATTCTTGCAAATAAATTATTATTATTATTATTATTATTATTTCTCTACACTATGTCTCATGAATACTGAGGAGTACTAAGAAGTCTAACGTGATATAATATGTAAAATTTCAACAGGTAATAAAGAAATTATATTTTTATCTTGAGTTTTTAAAATCCTTGTTCCAGATAGTACCTATCTTTAAGTTTGTCAATTACCGTTATGTAGCAGACAAATGATGGTTACATTTACTCATTCCCAAGATTAAGAGTTGACCAAACCGACAAAGGAAGTCCGATCATAATCTAATTAACTAATCGCTTTGATCATTACGTGAAGAAATGTTGGCATTCAAAATTTCGCTGTCTGGCTTATAATATAATTACGTCACTGATATTAGTATACCGGTTCATTTGCTTGGACTAATAGCATAAAATTAACTGTGGTTAAATAAATTGTATGTGTCTAGACGCACAGCAACAAATGATTAAAAACAATATCACACTACAGTTCAATTTGATATTATTTATTGATAGCCTTCCGCCCGCGGTTTCACCCGTGCGTATGTTCTTTTTTCAAATATCCCCCTCATCCCCCACATTTCCGGGATCAAAAGTACCCTATGTTTACCGGGGATAGTGTAGCTTTCCAACTGCGAAAGAATTATTAAAATCGCTTCATTAGTTTCGGAGCATATTCAATACAAACAAACAAACAGTCATATCTTTTCTCTTTATACGAGTAATATAAGACAAGTATCTATGACAAATGAATAAAACTTCATTGTATATTTGTAATGTTTAAAAAACGTTTTACTAAATTAATATACTTTTACCATCTATGTATATGTGTGTGATCAAAAAATTATTAACATATTACTGTATTATACTTGTCCCGGATAAACCTTCAAAACAACTGGAATAATTTTTACTGATACGAGTAGATAATACTGATTATTTAATTTTATGGTATGCAATAAAATTTATAACATATTCACGGTTATAATTTAAGAAACAGCAATTTATTTACAAATAGGTAACGCCGTAATTAAAATTTCAAAACATACAAGTCTAGTCTTTGTTATTATAAAAATTACACAGTTTTTTATTCATTTAAAGCCAAAATACAATTTCTGATGATGCAAAGAAAGAAACTAACGAAAACTATTTTTATTACAGTTATCATTCAGTTTTAGAGCCAATAGTTTAATTTAATTACTCCTGATTCCTTGTGTATAAACCCGATATGTATCGATTACTGGATATTTATAATGATAACATAAAAAATTACCAATGTCAAAAATAACACAACACCAAAATAACATCAAAACAGGTGGTAAAACTGGCCTTTAGGGCACAATGCCCTTGCGCAGTATTTTGGGTCTTATTTACTTTTTATCAGTTCGATTACTCCAATAATTTATACAACGTGTTTATTTAAATGCGCAAAACCTGAAATTAGTTTGGTCAGAATGACGAGTAGAATATATTAAACCACTTTTTAATATAGGTCACGTTTTTCAAAAATTATTCATTAAAAATGTTGCCCTGTCTATTTATTAATAGGTCAAGCTATCACGTGCGTAAACCATGCCTACCGACTCGTCCCTCGATAAAGCGTCGTCACAGACGCAAGAAACGATTTGAATTGCCAGTGAAACTAAAACAGCTCATAAAACCTTTAATTTTTTTTAAATGTTGTTTTTTCCTTTACAATTAAGTCAATTGAATTAAAAATCATTTGGGGTGTTTGAGGTTTTGCGCATTTAAATTAACACGTTGTATACCTAATCTAATTATTTTTGTTACACAGCAGAAGAATTAATTAATTAATGATATTAATTAGGTAAAATAAATTGATTTAACATAAAAGTGTGTTGTGTTTCCAATTTAAAACAATGGCTTTGTATCTCTACTTCATAAGCTAATGGTATTTAGCGACAGAAGGCTTTGAATAAAGACTGGTTCACTTGATTATTTATTGCATACTAATATGTACATACATAATATTGGAACAAGTTTATAATTTTTAATACATAATTGGCAATATGTACCAAATACTTGCACCTTTTTACTTTAGCGTAATTACTCCATTAATTTAAGTTTAAATATTAACTGAATTCAGTTTGTTCTTACTTTGATTTATTATTGACTTTGTTTTGTTAATTATTGTCAGTCTCAGCTTATGCTTAGTACTATTATTATATTCTGTGCATAAGCGTTCACAAAGCGAACGTCCGTCTAGGTATCTATAATGATAAGTAATGTATGGAAACCTATAATTAGCCTTACTATATGTCTAAATTAATTATGTTTAATGTTATATTGTTACGCCGTTGGTTTTCTTAATAATAATAAAAAAAAAAAAAAAAAAAAAATATTCGTTATAGCGACCTACTACCTCTATAACCTTGTAAAAACCGGTAAACAACTAAAGAGGTCCATTGGCCGACTGGACAAAACTGGACAAGCTCAAAGACCTTTTATAGAGGTTCGAATTTATTGGAAATCTACACTAATATTAAAAAAGGAAAAATTTGATTGTATGTATGTTTGGCTCCACCAACCACCAAATACCTAGGCTCTAGGAAACTACTGAGCCAAAGTGAATTATTTTTTTACTGTTAAGAAGCTACACCATCTCCGGATGACATAGGGTACTTTTGATCCCGGAAATGTGGGGGAAAGGGGGGATGTTTAACAAAAAAAAATACGCGCGGGTGAAACCGCGGAGGCGACCGCTAGTCAGATATAAAGAGAAACAAACTTGCATTAATTCATTCGCAAAAACATTTACTGATCAAAATATAAAACTAAGGATTTAATTTACAATTGATAGAAACCACTATTGAATAAGTTTATTAATATATTCATTTAAACACTAATTTGGAATCATTATGAGTCTGTATTCTCACCGAAATAAGATAGCGAAAATCTTTGAGCAAACACAAAATCGCATTTCTTATCATCTCAGCTCACTTTTAATTCTTAAAACACACTAAAAATTTAAACTTCAATTCTTTCTAGTGAATTTCACAAAGTAATTGTTATCACTAATTGACGCACCTGTTTTTTAAATGGATTTTGTGTCACATTTTGTTCTAATGCAAGGTCGGCTTTCTTTTCACTGATTACAATATCTGTGTTGTCTGTTATTATTTTTTCCAACTCAGGCACTCTGTCGTGATCCATCTTTCGACGCCAGATCGACACTGCGGCACTTACAATCCCAAATGAACAATTATACCACGGATTGCACATTATCTTATCTCAGTAAAACTCTACTATCCAGTTATGTTACTGTATTACATTTGTGCACAATTTTCTAATAATCGTAACTAAAGTATTAGAATAAAGTAGTTAGCAAGAACAACAACCGTTGTGACTAACAACCTTGAGGTAATTATACCTACTATACACCTAATATGACAACAAAAGTGTTAAATAGTTTATGTTTTACTGGGTCAAATGAATATGTAAAAGAGAATGGAAAATTATATCGGAGTTTTTAAACTTTTATTTTCAAATGACACAGCCGCATAAGCTGAGGCATAAACCCTGTTGGCCTCTGTTTGTTTAGTTATTAGTTTGTCATGTTATCTTCTTCTCTATTATTGTATTGTCTATTCTTTATGTTTTTTTTTTGTTTTTGGCCAATGAATGTTTTTCTTTCTTTCTATTTTTTAATAAGTTTTAAATCATAAATTAAAGTGTTTTGATTCCATGATCAGATTTATTCTGATCAAAAGGACCTGCTTAAGTTAAAACATCCAAAAACGCTCAAAAACGAATGTAAGATCATATTTCGTTAACACAAACCCAAAGTCAAGTAATGTTTGGACCAGTTTTTCTACTGTCAGTTAAGTTCCAGATTAATTTATCTTTCAGACTTCAATAACGCTGTTCTTTTTTTTATTTACAAAAGAAACACCGTCTTAGATGTCTCTCAGATAATTTACCAAGAATTGTCAGATGGTGGTGAAACAGGAACTTAGTCCAATAATTTTACACTAAGAGAAATGCGACCAGATCCCCTTACCTTGTATTTAAATTATTATTATACATTTTAATAGCACACACATTTTTTTGACTAATGTATATGCAAATTTATAAACTCCACCGCCAGACAAACTAACAAGATCGCTTTTGAATATCTCTAATAGAGATTTAAATCAACTTAGTATTTATCTTAGTAACAATGTAACGAAGATTGTTAGGAAACTGTCTATTGTGTAGATAAAATCCCTAAACAAATATTTGATCATAAGTGTGAGAAACTGGCTGATAGATAGGAAGCACTAGTTAATGTATCTATCAATATTAATGGAAATTAATTGCCGCAAGCGTGTGGCCAATTTGCGTCACTGACTACGCGTCGACCGAATTTGGTGATTATTTCATTGTTGATTCGTGATCGTTGACTAAATTGATGTGGTCAGGTGTCCTTTATATATAATTTATATTAATGTGTATAATGTCCTATGTACTTAAAAAACGAAGTTTTTAATTGGTCTCGTTTTCATGTAGGTAGGGCTGTTGACACATATCGCCAAGGAATCTGTTAAGAAATTCAGTTGGTGAAAAAGACGTCTCGAATTACAAACTACTCACACCGGCATCACGCGGGTGATAAATCATAATCACATTCTTCATGTATGCTACAAAGATGCACTTATGAATAGTCGTATCAATATAACAGTGACTCTACAACTGGCTTCGAAATTTTGATATCTATTGAGAAGAACGTGCTCGTTACCCAGGATCCCATCACGGCGGTACTTAAACCACTAGACCATCCAGGCATCAGATATAAAAAATAAATATACTTTGTCCTGTCAATAACAAATACAAAAAAAATCGAGCAATAGTTTAATCGTTACAGGACAATGGCCCTCTTACAGAAGACAGATTTATTTAAAAACATACTTAAATATTATGGAGCAGATTTCCTATTGCGCGCTTGTTTTGGTATCTTCTCCTCCTCATCCCCATTCCCCATAGTCCTTACCCCTGTCAACTATGTAGGTTTAATATTTTCTCAATTTCCTATTCTATTTAAAAAAAATAAACAACGTAACGTATCGCAAGAAAATCTATATTTGACAAACGTGGAAATACATATTTTAACTGACTCTTAGAGGTATCTCATATCGAACCTTTCCTATACGATAGAGGTCATTCATTTGAATCCTATAAAAAAAAATTAACAAAATAATTGGTGGGATAAAATACCTATAATGTAGAAGCATTTATTTTGTAGATATCGAATTTTTAAAATGCACCAAATTGGGTGTCAATAGTATACAAGTGTGTATGTGTGCAAAGTTTTATTATTGATGTTATAAACATTAAAAAGTATTATTGACATAATATTGTGAAAACCTCGAGTACTTTCCTACCGGTATCTTGCATGTTTACGACCGGTCAACTGTATGTTGCGATTGCTTGATTCGATATATTTTTTTGTTTGTTGTCTACTTGTACCCCCATCTTGTTGGTGTTTTGTAGAAAAATTTAAGTTTTGTATTTGTGTTGTATTGCTTTGTAATATTAATTTTAATTAATGCTGAATTTATTAATTTTTCGTAGCTGCGCTGCGCTCAGAGCATGCTTAAGATTAATTAATGTAATTGATGTATTTACGAATAATAATCTATATATTTTTATATTATTTTAATATTGCTTATCTCATTTTAAGTGAACAAATATGTATTTATTGTATAAATATGTAAGTTCTTATAAGTAACATCGTCTTTAAACCTAAAACCTACCTACTTACTAGTCTTTCTACAGTGTTAAATAAAATTAATTGAAACAAAAGGCTCAGCGTTTACGGCTCTGATTTGATATAAGTCATATAAGTACCTACAGATAATATTTAATACCATCCGTATTCACAATATATAATATAGATTAACTCAAACTCGTTCTAATGTCGTATAAGTCTCGCCGCCAAAATAAAAGGTTATAAGTGTGACTTTGATTGAACCCTCTGTTGCGCAAATAAGATATTAAAAACATTGAAAACTTAAAAATTAGGGTTTATTATGATCTACAGAGCTTTACCAACGCTTACGTGGTGACGTTAACAAATGTCTCTGTAACGTACCGTAATGGAAAATGATGTACTTAGTGCTCAGACTTCTGTGCCATATCACTAATGGCCCAATGTTCTCTTAGTTTATAGTAAATTTTTTTCACACATTATTAATTAAATCATAAAATTCATTATATTATCAGTATACATACCTATAGAAAATAAATGGAATATTTCGCCCAGAGTCGGAAAAAACTAGTTTTGTGTTGATTAAATTGTATAAATAAATAATAAGCTTGTCAGATTAATTTATTACATTAAGATACGGTAGGTATCAAGATATCAAAGCAACTTAGCTCTTTTACGTATTCACAATGATATTATATAAAAAACATCATTGCGTATTCATTAAAAAATCTGCATTCGATATGCCGTTTCAAACGTCAAAATATCGTATTTGGCGTAACATACCCTACCTTTAATGTCCTATAATTTATAGCAAAATAAATGTTTTGACTTTAATATGTTAGAACAATCATTAAATTTCAAGATATTTTTTAATTAGATTAGATTTATTTTAATTCCATAATTAAAGACTTATAAACAAAAAAAATGTATTGCTCCTACCACTACTTTAGTGGCAAATGTGATAATAGGAAACGTTGCTAAACTTTATTTTTAAAGCAAGGTCATAAAGTGATTAATTATAATTATTTATTTAACTATAACGACTCGATGGTCTAGTGGTTTAAAAATGGGGCCGTGATCTCGGGGCCCTGGGTTAATTTTCAGAAAATTTGTGACAAACGCAACTCGGTTTTGTGATAACCAATCCGCCTTGTCAGGCCTTACGTACGATTAAGCCAGTCATCTTTTTGATGATGATTTGATTTCAACATAGAGGGCTCTGCCCTGCATTATGACATCAAATATACTTACTGACTTAATACTTTACTTTTTCAAAAATAATTAATGCATATTTAGGTAAATATACAATAAAATGCTTACTTACCTTCATCATTGTAAGTATATTTGGACCAAATCTTGTGTTTGATGTTATCTATTATATTCATTATGTTTCTGAATTTTCAATTTATAAGATTTTTTTAAGCAATTAACATACTAAATTATTATTTAAAAGTCCCATACTTATTTCATATTCCCACTACATTCGTGACCACTACAATGTTGAACGTTGAGTGCCTTCATTCAAATAATCACGATTTGTCGGTATCTGAGTGTTCGATCGGAAGACCGCAAATTATTCGCTTAGATAATATTTAATTTGTAGTAATAAACACCGATAAAAATTAGTTTTGGAATGGGTAAAGATAGTAAAATTGCGAATTAGGGGAATTGTGTAAAAAAATCCATATATGGTTATATAAAGGGATTAAATAAATAAAATATTAGTTATATATGTACAAAATTAAATGACTTAATTATTTCGTTGGAGCCACGACGCATTCTTACGATTCCTGGGTACTTCGAGAATGGAGCAGTCGCGTCTTTAATAATATTGTACGTCGATACAATGTAGTAAATATTTTTACAAGAAAACAAAAATGACATGCGATATTTAAAATTGGCTTGACCCCTTCGAAGTTCTGACAGACAATTTATACGATAGTGGATGCTTTCATGAATAAAAATATGTCTGTCTAAAGTCTAAATCAAGCACCTAATTTTCAGTCGGTGAAATTGTCTGTATTTTTTATGTCCAAATACATATAAATTGGATTTATGTTTTTATCCATTTGATCAGTAAAAATATTAGGTGGAGCTAATAAGATACAGGCTATCATCAGTGTTTTAACTGCCTGCCTGTCAATAAATAAATAAATAAATATTACTATACAGAACCCACACAGCATAAGACCATTTTACGATTATATATTCATTACTCCCTCAATTATTTTAATTAATAATATCGTATTTACGGATGGATTAGATTTGTGTTCTTCACTAAGTTCAAGGAGGGAATGCTCAGATTGCCTAGTTTCGTGAAGGCTAGATTTCTCTGCGTTTCGCACATGCGTGATTACTACGATGATCAGATTTAACCTTAGGTCTCATCATATGCACAGATGTGTAGCATTTGTTTGACGAGTAAGACGTTTTTTGGTTATTTATATGATACGTAAATGGTAGGCACTTGTATTAGAGGCAGGTTGGTTTTCGTATCTCTTTAAGGGGATAATTAAACGAGGTAAGGGATTTTAATTCTAAAGCTTATATTTATGTTACGCTGTAAAAACGACGTCCTTCTTTTTTCATACTTTTTGGTGCAAATGTTAAGAAAAGAGCTGACCAAAAGCTGAAAATCCTACTAGCATAATGTCTGTATTCATTGGTCCAAAGATGTACAAAATGAAAATACTTGACTTACACAGCAGTTATCCTAGTTTGAGTCATCATCATCATCAGCCTATATACGTTCCCACTGCTGGGACACAGGCCTTATCTCAATTGTGAGATAGTGTGGGCCATACTCCACCACGCTGGCCTAGTGCGGGTTGGTTTTAGTAATCTAAAGAAAATAATGTATTTTTGATCAGTAAATTTTACATTTGGACCAAAATGAAATATGCTCTTTAAATTAATTAGCTCATACAATATGTAGCAAATCTCAAATGCTTTTCAATATTTTCAATGCTATTCATAGATGTTTCTAGTGTTATTGGCAAATAGCATTGCTTTAATCCATTATCAAAATGAAAAACAGTAGCATTTTTATCTGACAAATAAATTATAAGGCCCTTAGCCTTTGCTTTGATTATTACACTCCCATTTTCAATTTCAATAGACCTGCAGTTGCAATAACATTTTACTTCGTTTTACAGACAATATGGAGATTGTGGAAGACATCAGCTGGTACCAATTCAAGGCCAGCCGCCTGATCTTTTACACTCTCATTCTCCTAACTTCTGGTTTGGTGCTACTTTATCGAAAGCAGCAAAGGTCCAGACTGTACATATTGGGAAACAAATTGCCTGGGCCGAGGACTGTACCATTTTTCGGCAACGCCCTCTTAGCATTTGGGACTAAGCCGTCTGGTAAATATTGTAACATGTATCTACAGAACTTAATAACAAGAAAACAATACGAAGTATAATCGTTTGTTGTGATTTAAAATTGTAATTATTATTTTTAGCAACTGACGTATTAAACAAATCTAGCTAAATAGCGTATTTTGTAGTTACTCTGCCCTGTACACAGGCGCAGTTTCACTAACCCACTCAAGACAAACGATTTATTATGAACATTCATTTGTGTTTGTTCTGGGTCTGGATGTCCATTTGGATTTAAAGTATGTCTATTATTTAAGGCAACTTTGTTGGTTCTTATACCCAACACAATTTTTTTAAATACTTTAGGATTAGATCAAGGGATGCGTTTGCCATTTCAGATACAGTCAGACTAGCACTAGAATATGCAGCGCAGTACGGCGACGTCGTCCGAGGTTGGTTGGGCCCCAAGCTCGTGATCTTCTTGAATGACGCAGTCGACGTTGAGGTTATTCTGAACAGCCACGTCCACATCGACAAGTCCTCGGAATATGATATCTTCAAACCTTGGCTTGGCGAGGGACTGTTAATTAGTTCAGGTGTGTAGCCTAGATATAGTTTACAGTTAGATTCCATCTAATGTAAATTAGCTAGTCCTTAGTGAATTTTTAATTATTACAGTATTCTATAGGGTTGCTGGTAGGCCTATTTCAGAGTCTGACTAGCTAGATATCACAGTTTAAATCAGCCGCTATAACCGCTTTGGCTGTGTTCCGGCAATATAAATATGGGAGCTAATACACCCGATATCAATGGCTCGAAAATCAGATGAGCCTACAATCTGAGAGAACATTGAGCGACGCTTCCTTGGTGAAGTGCTCAATACAATAGGCCACAGTGGCCACTTACCTGCATGTTGGCTGCGTGCCTGTCTGCCAACTGATCTAGTATTGAAAAAAATCTAACTTGAAAGATTTCTCCGCCTAGCATAATATAGTTAAACACAATAAAAAACAACCTTGGATACGCATCTCATAACACGCAAATACCATCCGGATGGAACAGACTTTGCTTTTTTTAATTTTTAACACATTAGACATGATATCTACATTATCTACTTATTACCTATTAACTGTACATAATTTCATTATGTGCATTACAGGAGCAAAATGGCGCTCGCATAGAAAAATGATCGCGCCAACATTTCACATCAACATCTTGAAATCCTTCATCGGAGCGTTCAATCAGAACAGCAAGAATGTTGTGGAGAAAATGAGGTCTGAAATTGGAAAAACATTTGATGTTCATGATCACATGAGTGGTGTAACAGTCGACATATTACTTGGTGAGTAGCAAATACAATCATCAACATCTATTAACCACATGAACAAAGTAAAAAGGGCTCTACATCCAGAAGTCAAAAGTCAGTTGAAATATCTCTTAAAACATATTACCTTCCTCCTATTTAAACAAGAAAATTTGCTAAATGCGATAAACTAGCACTGACAGCAATGCACAGCATAATGCATATTGAGTGTATTCTATTTATTGCTCGGCGTCTTGATTAATTTGCAAAAATAGTGGTCCCTAAATAATCAGTAAGTCAGCGTTTTATAAATGTAAGTGGGGCACTTTATTGTCTTATATTATACGTAGACATACACAAGATTCAACATTTGAAAGTGACTTACAGAAGTTATTTGCTTTTCAAATATTTGAAAAGCAAATAACTTCTGTAAATCACTTTCAAATTTCCTTCACGGCTATTGTTGTTAAAATCAATTTTCTGTCAGCAAATTTATTCGTTGCATACTAATTCCTGTGATTGTATTATTGCATGTTGTAATTTAACCGATTGCGTGCTCTATTATGTTCAAAATCAATATGCTGATTGTTGATGATTTACAGAAACCGCAATGGGGATTAACAGAAAAACGCAAGATGAGTCTGGTTTTGATTATGCTATGGCAGTGTTAAAGTAAGTTATTGTATATGTATGTGTTAGATACTTATAAACACTTAACAATTTATAAGTTAATATTTTATCACGTCAAAATACCTCATAGTGAAATTTGCTGCCCGCTCAAATAACTGAAAAACAATATTTTGCTAACTTAGAAATTAATTTAGTTAGTAGGTGGTACGTGTGCAATCAATCAATCTGTATAAGTACCATTTTTTAAATGAAATGACACGTAATGGAACTTTTGTTAAAAAGTTCCATTACGTGTCATTTCTTCTTATATTTCTTTGGTTATTACAGAATGTGTGACATTATTCACCAACGACATTACAAATTCTGGCTTCGACCGGAGTTTTTCTTCAAATTCACATCTTTATCAAAAATGCAAACCAACCTTCTAAACATTATTCACGGACTTACAAAAAAGGTAAGTAGCATTTCATGAACACCTTCTTATAATTATGTATAATTACATATTTTAGAAATACAAATGTTAATAAAAACAAATTGTTTATGTAGGTAATACAAAGTAAGAAGGAAAATTTCATAGCAAATGCAGCAAAAGGAATAATACCCCCTACTTTAGAAGAATTAACTAAAGTACCAGATACCGAAAGCAACAGCAATTTGTCAACAAATAATACTTCTGTAGCTGATAATGTGTTTAAAGGGCTTCGCGATGATTTGGACTTTATTGACGAAAATGACGTGGGTAAGCCATACCAAATACACTACAGAGGATGTATAAACTTCGTTAACCATAAGAAAAATGCTTCTATTGTATTTACCGCCTAGTGGCTTTTTATTGAACTGATTTAATTAGCGCGAGAGTAATCTTAACTACGTTAATAAATTACAGGTGAAAAGAAACGCCTTGCCTTCTTGGATTTAATGATTGAATCTGCCCAGAACGGCACAAACGTTATCACTGATCAAGAAATCAAAGAAGAGGTAGATACTATTATGTTTGAGGTATGTTGTTTTCAAACTTCCATAACCATGCATCATCATGAACTTCTCAATAAATGTGGGATTCGTTGAAAATTTCATGATGATATTAACGTATTGATGAAAATTATAGTGTCAAACCTAATGCTCACGATTTTGCATGGTACTTATTGAAAAATTACGATCTGATAACTAAACTTTCTAGGGCCATGACACAACTGCAGCAGGAACTAGTTTCGTTCTATGTCTGTTGGGTGTCCATCAGGACATCCAAAGAAAAGTATATGATGAGCTCTACGGAATCTTTGGTGATTCCGACAGACCCGCCACCTTTGACGACACTCTCCAAATGAAGTACTTGGAAAGAGTTATTTTGGAAACCCTAAGAATATATCCACCAGTGCCTGTTATTGCTAGATATTTGAAAGAAGATGTCCAGATAAGTAAGTAACTCCCCCTTGTTTTTGAAGTCGTAGTCGTTCAGATTTATGATGATTTTTTGTATAATCTCATGATGTATTTTATTTTTATTTTAAAAGAGCGATATATGTATTTTATATATGTATTTTATTTTAATTTTAAAAGAGATATGAACAGGATATTTTTCCCGAAAACTTAAAAAACATCTGAAAAAATGCTGTTTCATGTGATAAAAAATATAATTACTCTTCTTCTGACGCAGTCGCGTATACAGCCGTCCAGTCATTAGGTTTTTTTATAATGTTTAGTTTTATTAATTTTTTGTATCCATAATCAAGCGACAAACAACTACGTACTCCCCGCTGGAGCCACTGTAGTGATTGGAACGTATAAGATCCACCGCAGCCCGAAATACTACAAGAACCCCGATGTGTTCAACCCGGACAACTTCCTACCCGAGAACACGCAGAACCGTCACTACTACAGCTTCATACCATTCAGCGCTGGCCCAAGGAGCTGTGTTGGTGAGTCAGTTTTGTATGAGCTTGGGGCATCATTGTTGGAAAACAGCGTGCTTCTGAAATTTGTATGAACACGCGTACTATGATGTGAAATGAAAAAAATTATTTATTTATTTTATTTATTTATTTATTTTAGGAAGACCAAGATTTACATAACTTGTGTATGTTAACAAAAATGGTAGTTACAGAAATCACTAATAGGTCCTCACAAATGGAAAATATTCCGCAAATAGATTCTTAAAAAAACACTTTTTCACGTCAATCTTATAAGTAATACCTATAACATACATGCAAAGTCGACTCTTTCTCGTAATAACTAAAAAAGCAGATCTCTTAAGCTTTTGATTCTTTTATGTATTTCCACACACATTAAACGACTGACTACACAACTCATGTTCTATTGAAGATTTACCAAGATTTTTTTCTGTGTAACTATATTAATAAATCTAAAGCAGTCAAAACTAGACTGATTCGTATAATGATAACATTAATTAATTCGAATAACTCCTATAACGACTTTTGTTTTTTGTTTTAACGTAATGATGCAATATTTTAATAATTTTTTTGCCAAATAAGATTTTAATGAATATTCAAATGACAACATATTGAAATCGTTGTAAAATAAAGGATTAATAATATTTGGTGAGTCAGATTAATTAAATAGATCCAATATAGATAGAGGTCGCTGGTTCGATCCCCGCACGGTACAAACATTTGTGTGCATGAACGTGTCTGTTTGTATCGGTCTGGGTGTTTCTATGTATAATATGTATGTACATATTTACAAAAAAAAGTATATAAGTTATATTTATTTGTCTAGCACCCATAGCACAAGCTAATGCTTAGTTTGGGGCTGGATGGCGCTATGTGAATAATGTCCAGAGATATTTATTTATTTAATAAAAAACATTTATGCATACACTTTAGGCCACTGATTGAAAAGGTTTAGGTAAAACAAGATGTTTGGTTAAAGTTCAATAATTCTCACTATGTGCAATAACGTAACAAAGAAAGGAATAACTTCATTTAAATTTTTAATGAATTTATATCTGTCTAAAGGTCGGAAATACGCCATGCTGAAATTGAAAGTGTTGCTGTCAACAATTCTACGGAACTACAGAACTATATCAGAGGTACCGGAGGAAGAATTTGCTTTAAGAGCGGATATAATTTTGAAGAGAACCGACGGTTTCAGAATTAAAATTGAACCTCGAATCAGAATACCATCTTCGGCACAAACTTCATGAAGCTTCCGTGACTTGTATTAAACTGTAACGTAAGGCTAGCTTAAAAGAAAAGTTATAATGTAAACGGTTTTTGGTACCTACATAGTGTAACTTTTGAATTATAATTTAAGTTGATGAAGACATATGAAATTAAATTAAATGAATATCTACTTAAAATATTACAAAAATAAATGTTTTCTTTCCTTGTTTTACCCAATCATTAAATCCAATCGTCCGTCCGATGGAATGACGTGACCCTTTTTGCAAAAGAATGTGTTAGTATGACTGTATGAGTCTAGGCAAAATCTTAAAAGTGTGAATAGATATACTTACGGCTAAATAGCACTTCGAGAAATGCCGCCTTCATTTTGTAATATCAACATGCATATTATTTAAGTTTAAAAAAATCAAAATAGTAGTCACAATTTAAAATTGAAACAGTATAACTGTTTATCACAAAGTAAAAAGATTTTTTGAAGAACATCACTTTCCAAAAATAAAACTTCTAACAACACGAAAACGTTTAGTCGTAAAAATTGCAGCCTACGGGACTCTAAAATCCTAGTTATTTAACAGGCCAATAAATACAATGAATCTTGCAAGTTGTGGCAGCATAATGTCGGAGGTCACTTTAATAAATATAACGATTATGCAAAATAACCGTTCATACCACGCTTGACCAGCGTTTAGCGGGTAGTCAGTTCTGCAGAGATAAATAATTGGCAAAGAGAAAGAAAATTGGGTGCTTGGAAGTCTACGTCAATACGCGGTAAGTATTGTGTAATATATCTGCCAAAACTTTTAATAACAAAGAACCCAATAGACGTCGGGACAGAAATAATAGAGTGAGGACTCAAACATACAAAAATTATAAAGGCCAGCATCACGCCATCACAATAGTTTAGTCTTGGTTCACTGATGTATAGTAATAATTATGATAGAGTATAGGCACATGAGATAAAAAATAACTCATATGGATAACGAGCCGATCGAAAAGATCGCCAGAATCCACTGGATGAGGGTCGCACAGGCCGATAGGTTTGGAAATCTTGCGGGGAGGCTTATGTCCACCGGTGCGGACGTTTTTTGGCTGATATGATGATGATGATAACAGTTTTCTATGACTGCCCAGACCGCGTTTTCGGAGAGGCAGCCCGCTTCATTGCGTACTCATAATCTGTGAGTTGATGAACTACGCGCTTATTTTCGTGCGATTCGGAGTTTAATATGAAGTTGTAGCATCCTTGTTTACTCTGACATTAGGTTTCCTTGTTTTGCTTTTTGTGGCTTGTATTTGGTCCAAAGACCTAGATATTGAGTTCAAAGACCAGGTTAGACCTTTTTTTACCTACTCATAATTATTGCAATAAATTTATAAAAAAAATATGATCTTTAGTCCTGCTGAGATCGATTTCCTTTGTAGAAAAATGTCGTTGGTCCTGGAGGAGGCCGGGGAAAGCCGTGTGAACGTGACGCGGTTCCTCGTGTACACAGTAACAATACTAGCCACTGGACTATGGGTATGGAACCGAAAGCGGCAGCAGAGCAGGCTTTACAGGCTGGGGAACAAGATCCCTGGACCAGACACCTTGCCGTTCCTTGGCAACGCGCTACTCGCCCTCGGAAAGAATTCATCTGGTAATCTTACTTCTTTTTTCATTTAGAAAACTTTTCATATTCTGTCATCAAAGCTTTTCATTGAGCTTGTTATTGTAACAATACTTTACAGAGTGCAAAGTTTACTACGATTAAAAAAACTGTTGCTATTAATCAGGATTTATTTAAAAAACTGTGATATAAGAATTTCCCAACTTTAACTGCCGCAGAACATGCAATTACTCGTTTATGGGCAAATTAATAACCATCATCATTTTCAGGCATCCTAATACAGATAATATTATAAATATTATAATCTACTTTATTCTGCAGTAATATCTAATAAGTATGTCGCATTGTCTTTGAATTAGTTATTGCGTATCGTCGGCTAAGGTCGCAACCCACTTAACTCCCTCAGACCAAATTTTACAGGAGGCACAAAAAACTTCATAACTTTTTTATTTTTTCAAAGCTTGTCGATATTTTTTTACCAATAGACTATATTTAAGACTAGTTATCAGATTTTATGACATTTATTATGAAACGTTTCGTCAAATCTATAAAATATGGAGTTACGAGTTTTGGATCGAAAAATAGAAAACACAATATGGGAGTTATGAGCTTTGCTAAAAGGAATCTCTGTATCTTGAACTTTAATGTTATATTAGAAGTGTACAATAATGAACGTAGTTAAGCAAAAAGGATCCAATTCACTTACAGTCATTTTTGAGATATTGACATTTGAAGTTACCTTGACAATTGCGTTACGGTGGACGATACAAATAAACCTCAGAAACTAACTGATCACACCCTTAACCTAATGGGCTCATGGCTGAGCGTCGTACTATGCTGCTGCATATTCCTGATGACGCTGAGGCATGTTGGCTGCTCAATAGACGGATTTTTATGTCCCTGCGAAGTGCGACACGATATCCGAGACTTTAAACAAGTCGTATTGAAGACGCAAAAGAGCGGAATAAAGGCTCCAAAGCGTTTGCAATAGACTTGTATATTGGGCAAAGTCAGCTAAGAAAGCTAAAAACTGAGGACGGCCGGATGGTGGCTACAAAGTCTGAGGTTTTAAGGGAGATCGAGAGGTTCTATGGACAGCTATATACCTCGGTGTCAAAACCTGTCAATAACTTGGCTAAAGACCTAAGAGCCAAGCTTGTCACTAAACTAAAGACATTCCGGGCATCAGTTGGGATGGCTTTGAAACAGCTTAAGAACAACAAAGCGCCGGGTGAAGACGGTATTACTTCTGAGCTCCTGAAAGCAGGTGGAAAACCCATGCTGAAGTTGCTTTAGAAGCTTTTTAATTCCGTCTTGCTCGGGGGTGTCACGCCACAGGCATGGAACAGAAGACGTGTGGAAGAGCTCTTTGTCAAGAGAGGAGACACAGAACGCTTGAAGAATTGGCCTATCTCGCTGTTGAGCCATGTATACAAGCTGTTCTCAAGGGTCATCACAAATCGTCTCGCACGCAGATTTGATGATTTCCAACCTACCAAACAAGCCGATAACCGAAACGGGTAGCATAGACCACAAACACAAGCTGCGGCAAATTATACAGAAGACCGAGGAGTATAATTTTCCATTGTGCTTAGCGTTTTTGGACTATGAGAAGTCCTTTGACTCGATCGAGACATAAAGGCAGTGTTACAGGCTCACTTTACTGTTAAAAATATAATTCCTAAAGCTTTCTAAGGGGTGTGGCTAGTGGTCTTGAAAAAGCGAAGGTAGAGCGAGACCCCCGTAACCCCATACATATTTGGTTACGTCCCTGTATCGCAACGACTCAAAAGCCGACGAAGCTTTCACAGGAGGGTTGAACCAGTTTTCACTAATGATCCGTCCTTGGTAAGGATTAACAGTTAGAAAGAAAAGCATCTCCTTCTTCTGTACCCACCCTGTGAAAGCCTTGCTCCAAGCCATGATCTGCCGTGATCGACTTGGAAAGCGCTCAATAGACTGCGGAGTCAGGTTGGCCGCTGCAGGGACAACCTGCAGCGTTGGGGTTACGTGGGGCCTTTTAAAAACGTTTGCGACTGCGGTGCCTCCTCTCAAACAATTGCCCCGCGTGCCCTGATACTTGCACAAAAGAAGAGTTGTTGCGCGCTGACCAAAAAGCTGTTCGGGTCGCTGGATTCTGGGCCAACAAAATTTAGCCATCGACACGCAAAGAAGAAGAAGAATACCTAAAGCAATAAAACCGGTTCAAAATATGGTTTTCTTAGCAAAAAAAATCAATTTTAGCCCTTTTTGAAAATATTCGTAAAGAAAAATCAGCGAATATTTGCAATCTCTAATCGAGAGCAGTACTGGGCGGGGGGACATACGTGGTTTGAGTTTACAAAAATGGCTGTCTTGGAGTTCCAAGCTTTTCTATTTTGCTTTTTAAATTGTAACGGCTTTTTTTAAGGACTTAAAAGTTTTACTATTAGATGCGTTCAAATTTGCACTATCTAAAACTATAAAAATATATTTTGACGTCAAAATGGAGTTAAGAGGTTTGCGACCTTAGCCGACGGTATGACTCCTCAGATGTAGGTACTAAGTAAAATTTAATGAGTGAGAGAAAAGACGAATAGTTACCTATAGGCACTAGCTACTAGTATTTTATATAATTTGTTGTTCAAAATTATAATAACATTTTTATTATGACTGTGTTAGAGAGATAACGGTTGACAAAGACGGTAAACAGGTACACAAAATATTCATAATAATTACAAAATTTGAGGAACGCCAGTTAACTATCATCAATATCATCAGTATCGGTGGTGTATTGCAGAAATTATGGCAACGGCAATGGAGTATGCACAGCAGTATAAAAGCGTGGTGCGCGCATGGCTTGGCCCTCGACTGTACATCTTCCTCACCGATCCTGATGACGTAGAAGTCATTCTGAACAGCCACGTTCACATCGATAAGGCCGAAGATTACAAGTACTTTGAGCCCTGGCTTGGAGAAGGCCTGCTTATTAGTTCAGGTGAATTCCATTTTATAATTCTTTGAGAACTTATGGGGCAGAAAAGGACTTGGAACAAATAATATAAACATAGACTTTCTTTTTTTTTCTTCGGGATGCCACAATGGGTACAGTTGATGTTTGTCTAAGGAGCAAAAAAAAATGAGAATCTGACCGGAAGAATGATGAGTTTTCTAAATTGTCGTTAAACTGGATGTAGGTACACATACTTAAAAATCTTAAAATATAGACGAAGAGAAATGATACGAGATAGAACAAAGTTGATTCGCAAGTAACATTGTATTTTGTGTAAATAAATTACTCTCTGTATGAAAAATTCATTCTCTACAAGAAAGTAACTTAAACCTTTATTTCCAGGAGATAAATGGAGATCACACAGGAAAATGATCGCGCCAACATTTCATATTAACATTCTAAAGTCTTTCATCGGGCCTTTCAACCAAAACAGTAGAAATGTAGTGGAAAAAATGAAACGCGAAATGGGACAAACTTTCGATGTCCATGACTACATGAGCGGCGTCACAGTCGACATTTTACTTGGTACTTTTCCATTTTCCCTTATTAATTTCATTTCATTAAGTCCATTGTTAAAATTCAGTTTGAATGCAAATCTGCTTGCAGCATTCATTCAATGCAGGAATAATTAATTATCTATACGATGTAGGTTAAACAAGCACAAATTGCATATTTTACATTATAATTAGCACACTTTGTATGCAATTAGGGTTCTTTGCGCTTTATTCAATCAACAGTAGTTTTGTTGCATTTTTAATATTTATCTACGTTTCAGAAACTGCAATGGGTATTACGAGAGAAACCCAAGACAAAGCTGGATTTGACTATGCCATGGCTGTGATGAAGTAAGTAAACTGTTTTATGATAATCACTACATAGTACGATCGAGGTCTCCCGCGCGTGATCACTTTTGGAAAAATATACCGTGCACGCGCATCGTTACTTGTTAGGAGCGGCGCTTGTAAACGTGAAAATACTGCACAGGATTTTAGCCTTAAGGGTGATCACGCGCGGGTGACCTCGATAGTACCTACCTATAAAGCAAAGTCGCTTCCCGCTGTCTGTCCCTTTGTATGCTTAGATCTTTAAAACTACGCAACGGATTTTGATGCGTTTTTTTCTAATAGATAGAGTGATTCAAAAGGAAGGTTTATAATAATATGTATAATACATGCATAATATTATGTAGAGAAACACCATTGCATCCGTGCGAAGCCGGGGCAGGTCGCTAGTTCCTAAATATAAAAAAGGACTAATCTCGTTTCTAAATTATTTTTGATTTTAGACGGTAAATATGATAAAAATTATTTTCAGAATGTGCGAAATAATCCACGTAAGGCATTACAAGCTTTGGTTACGATTCGACACGTTCTTCAAGTTTACATCATATTTCAAGGAACAAATAAAACTACTAAATATTATTCATGGCCTCACCACTAAGGTAATAAGCATTTACTTAATCGTCATAGAGATACCCAAAGAAAATGTGTATTTTTAATTTTGATTTTAAACACCAATGCATTGGACACACATTTTAGGTGATAAAAGAAAAGAAGAAAGCTTATATTGAAAACAAAGAAAAGGGCATAATTCCGCCTACGTTAGAAGAATTGACCAGGTCACCAGATGAGAGTAAAACTACAGGGACAAAAACTTTGGCAGACAACGTTTTCAAAGGACTTAACGATGATCTTGACTTCATTGATGAAAATGATGTCGGTTAGTCTTTCAATTTCAAATAACTAGTTAGAGAACCTTGGAGTTCATCAGAATCTTTTATTTTTAATT
The DNA here is from genome assembly GCA_949319885.1 of Mecyna flavalis. Lineage (NCBI taxonomy): Eukaryota > Metazoa > Arthropoda > Insecta > Lepidoptera > Crambidae > Mecyna > Mecyna flavalis. The sequence goes on along the minus strand of OX439431.1, from coordinate 8,617,273 downwards.
TTACTTACTTACCTATAAGTTAAAACGTATACTAACATTTTCAGGTGAGAAAAAACGTCTTGCTTTCCTGGATCTAATGCTTGAATCTGCACAAAACGGTTCAAATAACATTACAGATAATGAAATCAAAGAAGAAGTTGACACAATCATGTTCGAAGTAAGTTTTGTGAAAATTAATAATTGTTAGGTAACTCCACTGAGGTCCATTATAATACGCGCGGGTAACTCTTTTTCATTTTAGACTATTTCATAGATTGTTTATGCGAGTATAATTAATTAATATTAAATCCACGAGCTATCGTTGGCTAACATTCCTGAGGGCTAACACACATCAAATTGACGTCTTCCTGACAGTTTGCAGCATTTTTGTCTTTAACCACTCAACGCCGAACCGGCACTCGGGTGCCGCATAACAATAGATTTTCTATTGTGTCTAGTAATCCGGGGCTAGAAGGATTAATTAACTCTTTCCAACATCGCGATGACTAGGGTCCCCTATATTATGAGTGCGAAAGTTGATAGTTCTATTTTCATTATGTCGAACACGCTGTGTCGATATTTCATTATTACGATGTTTTATTACATCGATGATTTGTTAGTGCGATGTAACGTTTGTGCGAAAAAACTTGCTGCGAAAAACCATACAGCGACTTCTCATTAGTTCGATAATTTAAATGTCTTTATAGGCTGCTTTTATGAATTTTCTTAACGTCTATAATGCAAAATTAGGCTAACAATTAAATCTCAGGGATGATAGTAGCTGTTTTAAAGCCGCATACTTACTATAGAAATAATAAATTATCAAACTAATGAGCAATCGCTGTATGGTTTTTCGCAACAAGATTTTTCGCACAAACCTTACATCGCACTAACAAATCATCGATGTAATAAAACATCGTACTACTGAATTATCGACACCACAGCGTGTTCGATATAATGAAAATCGAACTATCAACTTTCGCACTCATTATGGGACCCCGATAACTATGCCGACCTATTCCCACGTTCCCATTTAACTACTGTTATTCTTTATCCTATTAAATATTTGTACGTAGGGTCACGATACTACAGCTGCCGGGTCAAGTTTCGTGCTATGCCTGCTAGGTATCTACCATGACGTACAAGCAAAAGTCTACGATGAACTATACGAGATCTTCGGCGACTCAGACAGGCCGGCCACTTTCGACGATACCCTTCACATGAAGTATCTGGAGAGAGTGATCCTGGAGTCTTTAAGGCTATACCCACCAGTGCCCCTTATTGCTAGGAAACTGAATCAAGACGTGACCATTGGTACGTATTTCAAGGAGGAATGTTTTTATCAAAATTTTATGGACCATTTTGCCAATTTGTCCAAACTTCCTCATCACATAAATTTTATTAATAAGAAATTTACTAAATAAATTATGCATAACACCTTGACGCAAATTCAATTTTATTACATAATTAACTGTCAGTTAAAGATTAGTAGTTACAATTCTTTAAGAAAATCAATATATTATTATAGCAATGATATTATGTTTTTTCTTAGAAATTCCCAAATACACCGGTAACCTAGGTACATGGAAAATATATACGCTGGTGATCATAGAAATATTATGTACTGACTGACTGTAGTAATATTAGCTCAATTCTGGTGATAGATGTTGATGACACTTATCGATGTCATTGTTTTCCTTTCCAGTGACAAACAATTATGTCCTCCCAGCTGGCTCCACAGTTGTCATTGGCACGTTAAAGATCCACCGCAACCCGGAATACTACAAGAACCCTGATGTGTTCAACCCGGACAACTTCCTACCTGAGAACACGCAGAACCGACACTACTATAGTTACATTCCGTTCAGTGCTGGTCCAAGAAGCTGCGTCGGTAAGACCATAATTAATTATTACTTGTGCTTGCTAAGTATTCAAACATTGTTTATTTTTAAATATGCTTGTATGTAAAATACTTAAATGTAGATCTAAACCAAAGTTTTCAATAATGATACTGGCGAGGCGACCCCGTCTCTTTTATTACTCAAACTTGTTACCGCCTATAAGAACTTTGACGGCAAACAATCTGTAAGATCATTTGTGACTGGATTTAACGTTAAGGGGTGCTTTTGATAACCCTGATCTACGTAAAATTAATTTATTATAGACACTATCTATTAATTACTTCGGACAAATGAAAATTGATTAATAAAATGTAGGTTTATTATTTTTATATATATCATTAAAAATATTAAATAACAATATGATTCGATAATGGGTTTTATATAAAAATTGCAATGTAAATTCACACAGATAATAATTGTAATTCGAACACAGGTCGCAAGTACGCCATGCTGAAGCTGAAAGTGCTTCTTTCAACCATCCTCCGAAACTTCAGAGTGATGTCCAACGTTGGCGAAGACCAGTTCACTTTGCAAGGGGACATCATCTTGAAGAGGAGTGACGGATTCAGGCTGAATATCGCACCAAGAAACCGAGTGCCATCCGCGTCGTACCAAGCAACAAAAGATGTAAAATAACTTTCCTCGGTGCATGTACAAATTACTTACGAATATTTGTTCCTTTGCATTTTTCAGCCAACCTTATGTTAACCTCTTGCGTGTTCATTGTATAACAAAGTCTGAATATTTACCACCTAACTTATATCGTCTCCTATTGGGACATTATTACTTTTATTCAGAACAAATACTCAGGAATATCTATAAACACAATTCTTAATGGTAATTTTTAGGTAGAAATGTTTGTAATTTATACTCATTAAATGCAAGTACCCTAGTCATAAACGACTTTCATTTATCTAGTTTTTTCATCCTGTATTGGCATGTTGTTGTAATGCATTGTAATAATTTAGAATTATCTACTATGTTTTATTCCTGTAAACCAATTAAGAATGGAGAGAGAGCTGCGATGTCTTCGGAGACACGTGTCGTGTTGGACCTCTGTTCCCACGCACAATTAGGTACCATCAAATTAGGTAAAATCAAAGTAAACTTTTATACATAGTGACTATAGACGTATATAAACACAAAACACAAAATAAACTAAAATTACAAATAATATATATTTTATTTCTTATGTAATAATACAGTACAATTGCACTAAGGATTACAAGATTGCACTATTACCTAAGTTTGTGGTACAAAAGCTTCTATAGTTACACAAAGACATAACCCGCTTCTCATATTCGCAAGTCACAAAACATCCGCGTCACTAATACTTAATCTTAACGAGTACAAAATTCATGTTAAATAAAATTAATTTTTGTCTTAAATAAAATTCATAATAAAATTGTTTCTACCTATAATGTCATTCATATTTATTATAAAGAGGGTTAACATAATATTTGTTCACACGCCTTATAAAAAGGTAACTTTGCACAGTTTCCATTCGCCCTCTTTAACTAATAATTACAAGTTTCACGTTTCGTTTTTCCGAAACACGAAATACTCAATAGTCCAAAGCACAACACAGACAAGACAACAGAAGCTCATTGCCAAGAAACAAAACACGTAACTCCCCGTCGCTTCGTACAGCACACCTGGAAAAAACAAAACCTTATTTACTCATAAAGTTAAGGCACCTAATTTTAAAATTGGTAGTTAAATAGGCACGCACGAAGGGATCTGAGTCCCTGGCCTGTCCCTGGGTGGTTATGGAACCATAGGCTTTTTTACTCTTAAAGTTTGCATATTTGAGGTAAAACATAAAAAATACCTCCTTCAATGAAGTGTTCCCATTTTGGCACGCGGCGGAGGTTTATAATGGGTTAACGACTTTTATTACAAATCCATTAAAGCCTATCCTTTAAACATTTCGCACTGATCAAACGGTCATCGACGAAATACTAAATCATACACTTCCTGTACCAAGTCTGAAGTAGAACCGTATATAGAAATATATAGGTATAACCATTGATATGAAAAAACCTTGGTATTATTCCTATCCATAGAAAGGATAGCACAATAATGACATAGTATTATTATGAGTACTAATAATGATCTACAGCAGCGTCTTTGCTCTCGAGATTAAAATTGTCATTTCCTCAGTGTTTTCTACGTTTTTGACTATGACCCTGTATATTATCATGTTCCATTTAATAATGGAACATGCTGAAGTTTTGGTCCAACGGTAACAATCAGATGAAGTGACAAATTATAGTTACAAGTGTCTTTAGCTAGAATAACTCTTGATTCTTGACCTATCTACCAACCAACTTACGCTCCACCAAATTTGTTATACTATCCACACTCTTATCAACTTTATAGAAATTATATTCATATTTCCATACCTATCAAAGGATCTGCCATCAGCATCAAAGCGCCAGAGAACAGGATGTGAAGCCCCAAGGCTCCTGGGAAGTTGTCTGGAGCAGCCGTTGCCAGAACTAGAGGGAACAGCACTTGAACTGAACACCTGACCAGCCCAGATATAGCCGTCATAACAAACACGTACCACAGCTCGCTAGAGCTAACTAGAGCTGAAAATAAACGATTTGCAATTAGCTCCTTCGTACACGAAAGTCCAAAAAATATTTTAAATTCCTATGTGCATAGAGCAATCGAGGTATGATCAATCCGTAACCGTTGTAAGGGAAACCCAATCATTTTAGTCATGGTTACACAGACACTGTTATCAGATCTGACTATGGAGATACAAGTAGGTAACCTCAAATATTTAATTTTATCTTTTTAATTAAGAGGTGAAAAATACACAGGTGAGATTTTTTTAATTAATCTCTTGCAATGTACGAGTAGAATATAAAATAACTCGTCTTTAAGAATACAGGTATAAGCAGAAAGAAGTAGCTACTTTTAAAACTATTAAACTTACCAATGCGGAGTACGATAGTGACGCATGTTCCAGCAAAGAAAAGCTTTTTGCTATCCACGACATAGAAGTAAGTAAACACAGCGAGGCTAAATCTCGCGAGCAAGTCCGCTACAGCGCCAACCATCACACAGGTTGCCACTTCCATCTAGAACAAGCAATATATAGTTAGGTAGTTAACTTGTTTATACGGTTGAGGACCAACAGTCTCATCTTTAATTTAAGACGACGGTTCATATTTTGTAATAAATGTATACCGAATAAATAAATAAATAAAGCAAAATTATAAAAATACCGAACAACACAATCTTACCTTTGAAAATCCATAAGAAAATAGTAGCATTGGTTCCATAGCCAAGTACGTGACATCTGACACGAAAGCGAACCCTAAGCCGACCAAGGTGCTTACAAAACGGGGATCCTTCAGTAAATCCAATTCTATGTTATCATGAACTATTTTACTGAAATAGGACAAAATATTTATTAGAAAAAAGCACATCATTGATAAACATGTTAGAAAAGTTTTCAGTGTATTAATTTACAATCACAATCACGCTAGCTTATTTAGATGGATGAATACAAAAACCAGACATTTAAAATTAAATTCAATAATGCATTTTTCCTAAGCCGAAAGTTAAACGTAAAATCATGATTTACTTATGCGAGCCCTATTTCATCCATCCATCACAATATATAAAAAAACTTCTTATACTTACACAGGCGTTGACGAGAAATAGGGCGCACGAAGACAATACGAAATTTATAAGTGGTTTGCAATCAATAATTACAGTCTCGATCCTATTTCACACATACACTTAGAGTCTGCCACGCAATGGGTTTTTATTGATGCAAAAGGAATGCTAAAAGCATTTTAATGCACTTTTCTTACAATGGTATTTTTTATAATCAGCCCACTAAATTTTTAAATGACACAGTACCCAAAAATACGTAGTACCTAAATTCAATGACACGGTATATTCTATACCTACATAATATGTAGGTACATATAATACATATTATTATAATCATAAATGTATCATTTATCTTAGTCTTTCTTTTTCATATATACTATAACTACTTCTATACTTTAAAGTCAGCTTTAAAATTAACAATTAACATAAAGCTTGAATCATTTTGACATTTTACAAAAGTAATAAATGATACTTACATTATACTCTTTTGTAGAGATTCATGTCGAGTTTTGTTCTTAGGCTCTATCGCTTCCACTTCATTTTCGTTACCTGGCAACATTTTTATTACAGATTCATCATAGTTTTCAGTCTTAAATTTCTTCAATACATCATTATTTGTTGTTAGTTCTGGAAGGACGAGAAACACAGAGACGCCACATAAAGCATGGTGAAAATGAAGTAATTACTATGAAATACATAATACATTCCGACATATTGATGATTATATTAGATGCAGACATCACAAAAAATTAATAAGACAAATTTTGTACAACATCAAAAAGTCCTAAGATGTTTCGTAATTTATTTAACATATTAAGACCGTGAAGCATTTATTCAAGATATAAAAGACATTATTAAACGAATTTATTAATACAAATCCTTTTGTTAATTCAAAAATTAGCTACTACGATATCGGAAACTTATAATAACTGTTTCGAAACTTTTAGTCAGTTTTTTTATCGGAAGATCTAAAACAAAAGTGACAACTTTTTTCGATGTCAAAATTATCATAATTTTTAACATTTTCAAAAATGATTGTTCTTGTGATTCCGATCATTAATCGATAACGATTTATCTTTTGACATAATGGACTATTTTCAGACCAAAGTAAAATCTTAACTTACAGATTTTTGCAATTGCAGCTCCTGTAGTAGGTTCTAGCATAGTATAATACTAGTACTACCAGTAATATAAAGATTGGTGATGAAAATTATATTTAAGAATCTTATTCTAACATTACTTCCAAGTCATGAAAATTAATGGCAATAATAGACTGAAAGTAGGTTGCCTGTAAGCTAAGTACTTGACTTAAGTTTAACTTGACTTGAGTTTCGCCACTGACAAGTAAGTTACTGTCCTTTGTCATTCTTCTTTCAACTAAAATTAGTAATACCTGTGCCAGCAGTAGGATCATCAGATTTGACCAGATGCCATTCAACAGGATGCATAACCAGCATAGCAAACACCAGGTGAAGATCCAAAGCCATCACAAGGGCCAAAGTCCACCTAAAGCCGTATTCCGCTAGCAGATACGTGACGAGTATTGGGAATGTTATAGAAGCCATACTACTCATTGTTTGGTTGGCACTCATCATTGCTGTACTCTTTTTTGTGAAGTAGCTGTTAAATGCGGTGAAACTGACTGGTATCATCACTCCGAAACCGGCCCCTGGAATATGAAACAATTATGTTTTCTAAATAAATTAAAGGAGGATGCCAATTCTGGTCCCACCTCCAATAGCTATGTGTATTACATCACTGGATAGGTATTTTTGAGCTGAATAAAAGTTACTATGGCGCCAAGTTCCAAATCTTAGTCCGTTCAGAGTTATTCTTTTTTTAAACATAGTAGTTTTACAGGATCCAAAAAAATGTTAAATGTTTTTTTTACAAAATGATAATCTTAAACAGATGTTATCGTTAACAAATGCTTTCTTATAAAATAAAACAATGTTAAAATATTTTAATAATAAACATTTATTTAACGCCGCGCCGTCCGTACCGCTAACCAGTTTCATTGTCCTGTTAATACCTACCTACCTAATGAGTGCGGGTTAGTTCCGCTATGGTACTGTACCGGTATGGCACCCTCGCGAAATACCTACCAAAAAGTCCCGCTATGGTACCCTTCAGGTTTTGGGACTGTGCGAGTGAGACCGATAAAAAGGTTTTTAATTCAATGATCTGTATGTTGGTATTTACATAACATGCATATAGTACAGAAAAGCAAGTAAATATTATTAATTGGTTGCTGCTAAAACTACAATGTTTAATAAAGAATAACTCTGAACGGACTAAGATTTGGAACTTGGCGCTATAGTAACTTTTATTCAGCTCAAAAATACCTATCCAGCGATGTAACACACATAGCTATTGGAGGTGGGACCAGATTTCATACAAACTCTGTCATCGTCCTTTATCAAAATATGCCTCCTTAAAATCCGTATAAACAACTCATTATCATTTGTAAAAAAAATAATTAGTCAATGGACTTCGTATAGAAAAGTGGCACATCTAAGATCACCATTTTAAAGTGTGTAGTAATTTTTTAACATCGCAAAAATACGCAGTTAATATTTTAGATAATAACCTCTAGTATCAAATGAAAAAAAAACACAATGGATGAACTTTAAAATTAAATAATAATAATAATAATAATAATAAATATCTCTGGACATTATTCACACAGCGCCATCTAGCCCCAAACTAAGCATTAGCTTGTGCTATGGGTGTGTTTACGCTTCCAAGGTTTAACAAGCCATCTTGATTCATCTATTTTATTTTTCACGTGACAAATAAAAATAAAAAATAAATAAATTATTCGCATACAAATGTAGGTACTGAGAATTTTACGGCCGTATACATTAACCCTCTTATTACAGAACGTGGTTTAAAAATTAAACCGAGCTTAGTCCTGACTTAACTCCTGACTAAAGTCAAACGCTATTACAAAACGAAGTTTTACTTCATTTCGAGTAATAAAGTTAGACCCAAGAAAGTCCGCCGATACCCCTAGTTTTACTATGGACTAACTTTCAAACGTCAAAAGATAACACTTTTAAAATTTTGCTCCGTTCTACGTATAGAAAGACAATTTTTGAAAAGAATCACTTAAAGGAGACCGAAACGATTACATACAATCTTGGGCCTGAATGTAATAACATGTAAATGGTGTGAATAAATAGATTGAAACTCATTGGTCCTTTACAGAAAATTCTGTTAGTTTAGACAATCTCAAAGCTGAGATAATCGAGGTTTAATTGGTAAAAGTGAGGTGGTTAAAAAGTGGTAAAAATACCTGTCCAGAGTGAAAGCAAGGGTCGTTCAAGTTAGGCAGGATCAGAAAACACAAAAACAAAGCAATGGTTGTTAAAAATTAATAGAAATCGGAAATAAACACTCAAAACGCAACGAAAAACACAAAATCACAGACCAAGTAGTACTGTCACTGTCAAATTACTCTTTGATTTCAAGTCAATGTCATGCGTCAGTCCAGTCACAGATTATCATAAACTATAATCGATTTTAATCGATAACCATTATTATTTAATTTTTTATGTTTTTTTTTATGTAAATATGTCTATTTATGTACAACACAATGCATTTTATTTCTTTTTTGAGTTATTTATCTAGTATATTGTTTTCTTTTTTAATTGTGTTAACTAATAATTCTACATAATCGATTAATCGACAATCTAATATGTATTTTCATCTTTTTTATATATCTTCGCTTCCAGATTGAGAATCACGCTGATTTTTGATATTTCAGCATAAATAAATATGACCATTTTTTTAGACCATACCTCAAGTTATTACATTTTGGCCCACGATTTTCCATCTCCTTTGTGAACAGAAAATTAAAAATATATGTTACTTTTTCTTACATTACTAAAACATATTTATAAATAAAGAATTATTATTTTTACTGCCTTATTTAAAGATTTTAAAACATGACATAAAACAAAGTCTTGTAAAATGAAACGCACTGAACGAGTTAGTACCAGTAAATTATTCTTATGTTGGTATTTGTTTTGTAATAAGGAAAGTTTTAAAAAATAGTCCGGACCTAAACCTGTACTAACAAGTACAGTTTTAAACCTGTTTTAGCGATGTTTTTTGTAATAAGAGGGTAAAAGTTTAGCAACTTAGGCCTGATGGAAAAAATGTGTTTTGATTTAATTAGAGGTTAATGTAGTAGAGCAAGGTTGAACATTATCAATGATTCCGCCAGCTCGTAAAAATCTCAGCCAATATTGTCACGATGACTTTTTAAGTGGTAGAAGCTACCACGCCACTTCATAGGGCCTTAAGTTCAATTCCCAATAGGGAAAATATGTATGTTTGAAGCGGTTTGATAAGTAGATACGTTTACTGATCATCCCTTATTTGGACAACGTAATAATTCGGTACCTAAGTCAATTTACGTTCAGCACGTTTTCACATTTTTTAACCGACTTCAAAAAAGGAGGAGGTTATGTTCGACTGTACGTATTTTTTTTTTTTTTTTTTTATGTATGTCCGTCGATTTCTCCGTCAATTGTGGACCGATTTAAATAATTCTTTTTTTATTTGAAAGTGCATAGTTCCGAGGTGGTCCCATTGTCACCATGTCAGGATCTGATGATGGGATCCCGGAAAAATCAAGGGAAAACCTCAAATTTTATAGGCTGCGCCTACGCGTTACTTGTTTTTTCTGAAGCCATTCAAGTTTTTGCGTCCGATAGACATCATTTTATGTTGATGAGCTGATGATGGAAGGTACAACTCCTTAACGGTTAGGAGTTAGGGGATAATTCTTTCAGTATTGTAGGAATATGTGGACCGTTAGTTGTATTTCATGTACTTTTGCAGCTAAGGTGATGATGGAAAGTACAACTCCTTAACGGTTAGGAGTTAGGGGATAATTCTTTCAGTGTTGTAGGAATATGTGGAACGTTAGTTGTATTTCATGTACTTTTGCAGCTAAGCTGATGATTACCCGGGGATGGGCTGGTCACTAGCCAATAAGGTTAGCACCGGCTCGTCCTAATCGGGTGTGAAGGAGAAACCGGGGGAGTGTAGTGGGTAGCGGACGCTTCGGTCTCCAGTCCCACACACGGCCGCGGGTCTAGCTAGCCTGCGGTTATGGTGCATAAACGCATTCTCCTCCTACCCATGGTGCTGAACACTTAATGTATACCTAATATTATTATCAAATAATACAATTCTACTCGTATTTTCGCTATCATTATTATGAAAGAGTTTTACTCACTACCTACGTGTTATTCACACTAAAAATAGAATAAACAAACTTTTTTTAAAAAAAATTAAACCGACTTTAAATAAAAAAAAGACACAAAAAAAACTACCTAAAAAACTGAAAAGCAAAAAATAATTTTAATAAGACATTCATGAAATGCGCTTATTGTCTAAGCCTATTAATTAAATTCTATTTTACGTGCTAGGTAGGTACCTACTAATCTGTTTGAAGTCGGTGCCAAGCCAAAGGTAATAAAAAATGATATATAATAATATTATGTATTATAAAGGGTTACTTATTAATCCGCGGACGTAGGTACGTAATCTGGGTACCTACTAGGGTAGTGACACCGGTTTGCCGGCCAGCACCAGTTTCCGACCACTTCACACGTTTTTTTGAATAATAGATAGACTATAGACAGCTCATTTCTAATTTCGCGCCAGTCGACCTGGACAAACTCCACGGTTCTTAATCCAACAGCATGACTTTATAATTTGCGAACTGAGCCCTCAGTCGCCATTTCAAAATTTGGTGTGTTGACACGTGACAAATTTAGCAAAAATAATTGCAGGTGGATCGATTTTCAAATGTTAGATTTTGAGTGTTACTATTATTTTATAGGGGTTTGATTTTGTTTGTGTGTAGGATAAGATGTTTAATTTCAATATTCAAGTGCCCAAACTCACCAAACATTTCATAATTTGTAATATTTTTGGTGGTCGGGCAATAGGTTATCGATTCATATCAAAATCTAGTTTCCGACCGGGTGGTCGGAAAACCGGTTTATTTACGTCATTTTTCTTTGCCTACATTGCGGAAACCTTAAATGCACCAACATAGATTCATTTACATTTGTGAACAGCTAGGAATTTGTGACTTGACAACCAGTTTCCGACCGCCAGTATACCTCATAGTTTCAAAGATAATGACCTTTAAAAATACCAAAAGTTTAGCGGCCGACAACCGGTGAAAACAAACCCTGTTAACGGCCGTCTTTAACAGGCAGTCGATAACTGGTAAAATTGTACCTGTTTTCGGGCCGTTCAAAAAAATCCTACTTCCTACTATATAATATTATATGTATGTATTATGTATATGTATGTATATAATATAATATTATAAATGCGAAAGTCTGGATGTTTGGAAATTTGGATGTTTAGATGTTTGGATGTTTGTTACTCAATCACACTTAAACGGCTGAACGGATTTAGATGAAATTTGGCACATGTATAGTTTATAACCCGGATTAGGACATAAGGCTATAAAATTCCTACGGGAAACGTCTTATTCCTGCGGGAATAACAATTTTGAAACTACTGAACCGATTTGAATAATTCTATCACTGTTGGAAAGCTACACTATCCCCGGTCAACATAGGGTACTATAATTGATTCCGGGAATGTGGGAGGAAGGGGGGGGGATATTTGAAAAAGGGGATTACGCGCGTGTGAAACCGCAGGCGGAAGGCTAGTAAGATAATATAAAAAAGATATAAGAGAAGAGAGAAACGTAATTAGTAATAAATAAAACTTTATTTGAACTAGGAAATTAAACGCACCCGATAAATACTAAACATTTCGCGCCTCGATGGTCTAGTGGTTTAAGTACCGAGCCGAGATCGCGGGGTACTGGGTTCAATTCCCGGGTCGAGCTAACTTTGTGTCGGTTTTTTCGGACACTGCTCGGGTTTGTGATCACCAATCCGCATTTGGCAAGCGTGGTGATTAAGCCAGTACCCATAATTGTAACGATAACTTGATTTCAAGCATGGAGGCCTTTGCCCTACAGAGAAGCATGCCGGCAGAACGGAGTTCCAAGATCCACTATATTATAGGATAGGCTTTTCGATCGTGTTCCAAATCAAAAGAAATCAACAAATATGACCTTTTGGTTACTCAATTGTATTTTTAGGTTGCAAAAGAGAGTAAAAATATACCGCTTTTTTGATTTCATTAACTGTTTCACTTTCATACTATAATATACCCTATGGCTATTGAATAAAACTCATTTTTCTAACGTAAATTAGGTGGTCGATAACCGGTGCACAGGTGGTCGACAACTAGGCCAAACGGCCGATAACCGGTGTTTTTGCTAGTTTTACGAATAATTCATTTTTTAAAATTATGTATCACTGCTACGTTTATAAATGTTAGGTTTTATAAAACTAGACTATTGTAAGATCAAATGTAAATTTTTTGGAAAATCTTGACGTACAGCATCGTGATAGAAATCAACTCTGAAGTCAACAAGTCGCTTAAGTGGTCGCAAACCGGTGTTCTTACTTTGGCTTGGCACCGACTTCAAACAGATTAGTAGGTACCTACCTAGCACGTAAAATAGAATTTAATTAATAGGCTTAGACAATAAGCGCATTTCATGAATGTCTTATTAAAATTATTTTTTGCTTTTCAGTTTTTTAGGTAGTTTTTTTTGTGTCTTTTTTTTATTTGAAGTCGGTTTAATTTTTACCATCAAAATACAAGCACTTTTTAACTAAAGCATGCGACGTATACGACACGATTATGTTTTCTAAGATTATCTGCAAGTAGGCTAATGTCAGGGCTTCATAGCTATCTTCATAACAATAATGATACGAGCTAAATCTCTTTGCAAACATCAGATTACTCACAATTTAGTTACTGCGTTCCATCTGTCATTATCTGAATATGATAAGAAAACATCTTTTTAGATTAAAGAAATAAAGCAATGGCTGTCTTTGTACTAAGAATACAGTTTCAAGATTAATTTCGGTAATATTTTACATAACTTTATTTTGAATTTTCAAATTGTTATTTTTCTATTATGTTTTACACAAAAACATTCTAGTGAAAATAGCAGCTGTGGCAATTATTATACATACAAAAATTTAGAAGCCAGTGTACTTCTCTAATACTCTAAGATCTGAGGAGCCTACGTACCTATATGAAATAGGCTGCAGTGGTTCTAGGTGATAATAATTCGAAATAGTTACCTAATCCGAATGGGGTATATGAGCTTAGGTTAAAATGTGACCTAGACTGACCTAGATCTCCTCATAGTTTCATGTGTCATTTAATTCGTCCATTAAGATATCGAATCGAATAAAATTCGAATATATTATTTCAAAATATGCATTTCGTGGCACCCCATTTTATTTTTAATTATTGATATTATACGAGACCGAAAACTAAATCGGTGTTTGGAAATCGTCTGAAGTAGTCCATAATCTGAACTTAGCGGTGCTAAAATCCCCATTTCGAAAAGCAGTTTATTTTCTTCAGTCATGACAGATTGCTGAAGATGGTAATGCTGCTAAAATCGCCTTTGAGTGGCAACCGGAGGGTAGGCGAAGACGCGGACGGCCAGTACACACGTGGAGGAGATCGTTGGACAAGGAGCTCTGGAAGGAAGAACTAGAATGGGAAGACGCTCAAAAAATCGTGCGGGACCGGCCGGCTTGGAGAAAACTTGTTGGGACCCTCTGCACCAGCGGGGTACCATAAGACCACGACATGACAGATTGCTATTCTGCTGTGCTATGCGAGTAAAGGGTGTTTTAAATTCTATAAAAATATAAGCACTATTGTATTGTATTTGGAAAGACCGGTCGTTGTAGCTAGTCTTCAAAATAGTTTATGTATCCTTTGTATCAATTGTCGAGACGAGATTAGTTGATTGGGTAATGAATTTATACAATAATATTAGAGTTAATTATGTTTAATTTAATCCTTCTAGCCCCGGATTACTAGACACAATAGAAAATCTATTGTTATGCGGCACCCGAGTGCCGGTTCGGCGTTGAGTGGTTAAATACATTACAGCCAGTCATTTAATAATTATCAGTGAAGCACATAATAGCAGTGACATTGATATTAGTATCGACGTATCGACCATATCGAGGCATCACAATACACCGTCTATTCATGTGAGAATTATTGTTTCTCATTTGATTTATTGAGTTGTTATTTTAACACATTATGAATTGAATGTTGCTCTTATTTTATTTATGTCTGCATAAGTGATAATAATATGAAAGTATTTTCTATTAGATAAAATAATTAAATACAAAGTCAGATTCAGTACGCAATTTTGTATGACTTTACGGCTCTATCAACGACGCTTCGTTACTCCTCTTATTGGGATTGTTTTTTTTATACTAAGTCAGTTGGCAGACAGACATACAGCCCACCTGATGGTAAGTGGCTACTGCGGCCTATTCCATTGAGGGACACTTCACCAGGAAGCGTCGCTCAATGTGCTGCCAGGCAGTAGGTAGACTCATCTGATCTTCGATGAGTTCGTGCCTTTGATTTCAAGTCTACTGGCTCCCACATTAATTTTGCCGGAATTCGGATATTTCGGATAATTCTGCCGCCATAATACAAGCTCAGGCTGTGGCCTGAGCTTGTATTATGGCGGCAGATTTCACCTGTGGGGGTGCTGGCTAGCCAGTTGGACTCTGAAAAAGCCCTACCACCAACAAAACATAGCATAGCAAAACATATTTTTCGAACATAGCTCGGGTTTGTGATAAGATAACTTCGATTTTAATCTTCTCCCTTTAATCCAATTTTATTTTTTCTAGTTTTATGTACCTATTTTCGGCAAAACATACCTCTTATAACTCCAAATGTGAAGACGAGTTGGTAAGTTCGCTGCACGAATATTGTCATGATGTCTCCGAGAACGAAGAGCCCAGCGCCAACCAAGCCTACTTGTCGGAACGAGTATTTCTTCAGAGCTATCCCGCTAAGGAAACCTGCAGAAAAATACAAAAAAAAATGAAAAGAGATCTATTAACCTTTTCCAACAATGCATACATCACAACAAGTAAAACATAAAACTCGGACTCAAACTTGTACTCTGGATCACTTTTGGACTAACTGATTTAAAAACACATCTACTAAATTCTTAAAATAAAAAGCCACGGACGAAGATAATAGGCGGAATAATTTGCAGGTCTGAAAGTTGTAAATGTTGTAATCACTTACATTGAAAAAAAAAATTTAGACCTCGTAAGATTCCTCCATAAATAAAAGCGACCAGGCGATCGTGTTGCGATGAATGGAGCTGATTCATTACGATTGCTACATACATTATTGATTGGTAAAATATTTATTGTTCCCACTAAGATATCTTTCAACTGTGTCACGATCAAATAAGCTTCCGTATTTAAGCCTAAGACATATCGCGTTACGGAAGCAGCCGACAACGTGCACCCTTTTCACGCTATTAAGTTACGGTTACGTCAAAAAGTTACGAACGGTGACCCTCATTTCAAAATCAAAATCCAATATCATCGCAACGCCGATACGAAACAACAGTGAGAGAATGACTAGTTGATCTAATAAGGGTCCAACATAAATTTTATTATAATTGAATCGCAATGTAATTTCTTTTTATTTCAATGTCCCAACTCCTAACTTTATTTAAAAAATCAGTAATTTTCTGCTTGCTGAAAGAAACCGGAGTTATTTTCGAAGAATCCGAGATAATTTTTCCCAAAGCGGGAATTAAAAGGAGCCCTGGGGCTTTAAGATCACAGTAGTCCAGTATTTCAAACACTAGACCATTGAGGCGTTACATTATACTTCTATAACATAACATGACATTTATCAAGACATAAGGCTCGTTAATAATTTATCTTGATTGACGATCGTCGATCGCAAAGACACTCCTGTTTTGTCGCACGTTGAACCCAATGTTTGAAGGTGTTATAATTACAACTTATATTAGACGGCAAATTTGAACACGCCGAAAAAATCATTCGCCACATTATTTTAATTAAGTAGATTGGTAGGTATTCAAACAGATCGGAATAAACCGAAATCTATTCTGTGACGTCTAAGTTGGTTAATATATAGGTTGGTTAGTATATTTAAAGCTCGTTTAAAAATTGCTATTACATCGTGTATTATAGTATCGTGTATTTGATACTCCTGCGTCAATATTCTGTGCCTGTGTAGAAATTTTCATTCACTAATGTTTCTTTTTCAGTTGATATTATTTATTAATACCTAAAATACACCTTTATATCTTATATTTTGTTTAAATTTCAAACTGAAGACATTTTTTCATGTTTCATTCAGCGCCAGTGGAACTATTGTATTTTCTGTATATTACCCACGAAACGAATTTACCAAATTAGCTGTCACTTTTCTAGTGTCTTCTAGGAAGTAGCTGTCTAAAAGTATTCTCCTTCGCAAAAAAATACCTAGACTACAGTTCGACTACGATCGTTTGATCGAACGAAGATTTGGTTAGTCCAGATCAGTTTATCGATCAGTGAGATTAAAATCAGTAGTCTTGACAGATGCTATTATTGTCAACACAAGCGATGGCCACCACGTGGATTTAGATTAGGAAGAACTATTTTAGGCGTAGCAACAGCCTTCTTGTTAACATCTTTAAGTAACTTAATTAGCTTGATTGACGAATCGAAACTCATCAAATCGATAAAAGCCTAGTAACTATTCGACGGTCTCTTTACTCAATTAGACTTTTGCTTTACCAATTTCTCTTGCCGCACTATAATTAAGGACAGTAATTCGAGCTTTAATATTTCTATTGGAAAGACCACCGAAGAGATGTCCTGGCTGGGTTTAGATAAAGTTCAAAGATCTTTTAATTGAACAAGACATACATCAATTGAATGGCATGAAAACTGATATCTTAAAACGGGTCACTAATGATTGTAAGATAGGCGAATAGATGAAAAGAAATGCAAATATAGCACTGAAACTAACGATGAAATCATGTCTGGTTACCACTTAATTATACGCATGATATGAAGGAATCCAAGCAAAAAAGACAACAAACATATTTTACCTAATTTCTATGGAAATTAACAACAATGATGATTCTAGTTTCGATAGTTGAATTCAAAGGTCACCTAGAAATGGATGGCGATAGCGGTACGTTAGGATTTTTATGTCTTACGTGATAATACAAAATTTTACCAACACTAAAAAACACGTAAGATTATTTTTTTTTATTTATTTATTTAACTTGCATTTCTAATCATTTGCAATATTAGGCTCGCTGGTTTGGGTCCGGCCGTTATGCCCCCATTCCGGTTTGCCCCCGGCCGGTATGCCCCCACAATTTTTAGTAAATTTGTTCCAGTTTGCCGATAAAAAGTGGGGGCACAGCGGCCGGGGGCAAACCGGAATGGGGGCATAACGGCCGGACCCGCTGGTTTGGCCTTGGAGATATTTTTGTTTTAATTTTCAAGTCAATACATAAACACTGGTTTTCGGTCTTGATTATTCTGCACCAATCGACGCAGATAAGACATTAGATAAAAAAGTTCCTGTTATAGTACGACGTATTATTGTAGGCTGAGCCGCTTTGCCTAAATTAATGACCACTTTACTATGCAGGCTATAAAATGGCAAAGTTAACAGCCGCTTTTATTATTTTCTGGGTCATAAAATAATAGAAACAGGCTAAAAAAACTATATTGGCCACACATTTTTATCTTACTACGGCCTACCCCATAGATTATCATGCATAAATTAATGGTATATAATATGTTAAAACCGCTGTGTACAATAGCTTTTTTTTATTAGCAAGCATACTACCAGGAAAGAATTTCAAGTAAGAATAACTTCAGTAAATAGCGAAGAATCCTGGTTATATTGAAAATTTATCAAAATTAAGTCATAAATAATGTTGCTAAAGTAGGTAAATAACATAAACTCAGAGCAAACCAATTCTAATGTGTGGTAGGTCGCTGTTTATTGAAATAAATTGAGTCAATCGCCGTGTTACCATAGGTTCTCAATGTAGCAACGGACTTGTGGTCTCATAAAACTATATCAGTAAATGACATCTTTTGCCATTAAAAAAAGCGTTACGCTTTTATGACGTCAAAGACTTAGGACGAGTTAATGAATATCTAAGTGGCAATTAATTGAGAAAGGTTATTACAATGATGCATATAAATATGTGTTTGGTAAGTAAAAAAGATCCGACTTGCTGATTGTAAGTGCCAAATGATTCACAAGTTTAAGAACACGTTTTTGACTTAATTATGCGACAACAGTCCAGTGTAATTTGTTTTCATGTGCTTATAGTAGGTAAGTAATAGGACAGGGAGCTAAGTTCAGTTAATTTTCACAGCCACCCCGTGCGCAATGGAAGGAAGACGAAGAAAGGGCAATGAAGATTTTGGCCTTCCCACTAGTCCGCCATTTTATTTAAATCGTGTCACTGAAAATCTTTCGAAAATGGATTCCTGATAAAAAATCATACATAAAACGTGATTTGACAAAAACCCGTAAAGATATCACCGAATTTCTGACAAAAGTTCTAGTATAGTATTGTAATTAACAGCCGCCACACATTTAGGTAATAGCACGATACAAAATTATAAGTTCCTAGTTTAATTTAATTTATAAAGACCGATTAATCACCAACCAATTTATTAAGAGTAAATCTATCAGAAACAATCATACGCATTTTGAAATAAACTGGAGTTTCTAGATACACGTCATGATACATTGTTGCAGAAAATTTATAAATTCATTGATGTCAAATGATATATGAGGTCGGGTGAGTGGTATGTAGTCGTTCTTGAGATGATACATCAATTATCGTGATGGAATATCATTGAACATGCTTACATATTACGTACATAGGTATAGTGCAACAAAGTCGAACCTTTCGTTAACTTTAGAATAGGCATTGTCGACTTTAAAGTCGTTAAGATCGAAGAAGCTTATTTTTTTTCCCCGGAATCTAGGTACTACCGGAGTCATAATCTCTGGATTTGCCTATCAAATGCAATCTGCTCTCTTATGTATTAGTTAAAGTGAATCTAGAGCTTCCCTTGAGTGATTGCACTCTGTTGACGACACTTACAATTTATCTTTCTCAATAAATTCCAATGAGAATATTTATTCATATTTAATTCTACTAATACCAAATTAAGTTCTACAACCATAATATGTATTTAATTAAATGAATTTAAATCAATGCATCTGAATATTTAGCCTATAAATAAGATAAGTAAATAAAAACCTCGTGAGGATTAGGTTATTGATTATGCATATTATACACTAGTATTATATTATCTGTGAACGAGCATATATCAAGACACGTTTTTAAAATGAATGTATTCTGCGAGTAAATGTCGCTTCTTTTGAATAATGTAGATCAAAATGTGAAATGTAGAGAACGATCTATAAAAGATTTGCCCAAGTTGATTATTTTGCTAATTATTTACATTGAAAATTAATATTGAAAGAGAGTAAAAAGAATAAATAAAAAAATTGGCCGAGATCTCCGTCATGGAGAAAGATGTTAATTTTTTTTTTCAAATGGACCAATTTTGTTTATGTTCAATCCATCAAAATATTTCAGTTCATTTTAGAGAAATCCCAAAGAATTAGCTCCAAAAAAACGTCGGCCTATTTGGTTTTTAAATGGTTTTAATAAACCGCAAGTTCCTGATGGACATACGAGTAAGTGGATAATATTAAATAAGAAGTAATCGCACAAGTATTAAAAAAGAGTATACCTTGAGTCCAACATAAGTACAATAACTTTAGAATTATAATATTAAAGATCTCCAGATAAGGTTCAATACTTCAAGTATAAAAACATATTTCATCTGTTCTGGTGGAAAGAAATATATCGATAAAGTTTAAAATTCTTACAGTAGGTACGTACTCACCAGCAATTGATAAAGCTCCATTATAAACTCCGATTACTAGAGGAAGGCCACTCGCACCATCTTGTTCCATGAAGAAGTTGTTGAATAGGATTCCAAAGGCATTTGATGAGCCGAATCCTAACATCTGAAATAAAAATGATAATGAAACAATATTTTAGTATTGAAAGAAACTGCATACAAACAGTAATCAATCGCCAAACGCTTTTTATTTTTTACAATAATAAATGCTGTGTTTGTATGCCAGACGTTTTTATTTCTAACCGCTCAGGACGAGATATTAATATAATTTGTTCGTATGACAAAAAAAAATATCCAAAGACATGAGAATAATATTTATTAAATATAAATATTATTCTTTATTAGTATCAGCCTATTAATGTCCCACTGCATGGCTAAGGCCTCCATCCTTGAAATCAAGTTACAATGTTACAATGATGGGTATTAACAATGAGCTTTAGTTATTCTTGTTATCTATATACCTAAAAGAGCTGTGATAACCGTGTGATAAGAAATTTCACTTGACATTCGTGAGGTAAATGGTTCCAATCACGGTGCGCACCTATAGATTTTCCAGTGTGTATTTACCACAACTTTGGTGACAGACGTCTCCAAGAAGGCTTCACAACTGAAGTGGGACTGGGCCGGTCATGTCTGCCGCATGCCCAATCGCCTCTGGGCCAAAATATCCACCTAGTGGATACCTACTAACAGAGTCCGTCCTGGCGGTAGACCCAAAAGGAGATGGCGAGATGAGCTTGACTCATTCGATGCCAACTGGCACACCATTGCTCAAGATCGCAAAAGATGGAAAGAGGGTAACGAGGCCTTTGCCCGGCAGTGGGCCACTGCAGGCTCCTAATTATAATAATAATTCACCACAAGCTCGGTAACGGAAAACATCGTAAGAAAACCTGCACAGTCGAATGGCTGTGTAGATTCAATTGGTCCAGTTCCCCCGTTAAGGTTTTTTTTTCTTTTATCTCTTGCTAGATGTTTTCAGTTTGTTCTTGTGATATGATAAGGGTTATGGAGGCAAGATGGCTGTTGCTCCAAGTAATAACTGGACTTGCAAAATCCTCGGTCATGGTGCAAGAGTACCAGACCGGGACAAAACGCTCGGAGAAAGATTAAAAAAAACTTTCCCAACATAAGTAACTGATCTCGACAGTCACGTGCATCGTCAAGAAAATTGAATACACGCGACAAAGAAAAGGCAACAAGTGCAGTCCATTCAACTCTATTACAAATCAGTAGCGATATGCGTTTATAGTTCGCTCCTATAAGACACAAATGTTTGCAAGCACAATCGTTTAAGATGCATCTGTCCCTACTCTGGTTTAGGTGATGGCTGAAAATTCATGTACTCGCCCCATTGACGGATAATAATATGCTATACCCGCAGCCTTGGCCATTTGGCCTGTTTTGCTACGGTACCTAATTATTGTATGTGACTTAATTTGATATCTTTGTAGTTGTGTATTTGTGTCTGATCATACCTAATTATTAATTATACATAATATTTTTATGTGGGTATCTCATTAACGTCGTGTGGCTAAACTCAACCCATCATCGAACCGCCCTCGGAACATCTTAGTAACCCTACCGAGCGAACGCCACCGTGATGTTATCATTTCTGCAGTCCGGCGGTACAACAGGGAGAATAGGTCAACCACATTAAACGGCACACATATTGGATTCCCGGACATCAAAACCAACATCTACGTGGTGGAACACTTGCCGCCAGAGTGCAAGGAACTGCACTCCGCGACTAGGAAGTGGGCCAAGGAAAACTCATTCAAATACGTTTGGGTGAGATATGGACGAGTTTATGTGCGTGAAAACGATAATACATCGGCTGTGTTAATAAAGAACATTACATTTCTAAATAATCTTAAAAAAACCGTACTGTGCCAAAAATAATGTTATATGTTTTACCCAACACAAAATTGATTTGTGTATCGCTGTTTATGCATTCATCTGGTTTATCTTCTATTGTTTATGTTAATTTTCTATCAGAATATAAATAGGGCTAGGAGTAAAACCACTGATATCTACCATAACTTCTTGAATGAAAATTTCGATATTGTCTGTTTAACGGAGACCAACTTCGATACTTCCCTTTTTGATGGGGAATTACTGGATGAACGTTATGACACCTTCCGCAGAGATCGAGAAACTACATGTATCAATAATAAGTATCATAAAGCTAGCGGAGGTGGTGTTCTGATTGCAACCAATAAAAAGTACTGTGCTGTGAGACAGTACTCGTGGGAAAGTGTACTTGAGGATATCTGGATAAGCATCAAATAGTAACCCGAGCTTCAAGCTCCACATTTGTGTATGTTATTTACCACCATACTTAGATAGGGCTGATCTCGCACACTTTTACAATAACCTATACGATAACATCCTGCGCGCGAAAGATAGTGGAAAAATTATTATCCTGGGTGACTTCAATGTACCTAATATTTCTTGGAACCAAGTTAACACCGGTGAATTATCTCCATGTAGTACCGTAATGGACTACAAGAGTACCTTGCTCTTGGACAATATGTCGCTCTGTAACCTCTCTCAGTTTAACTGTATCACTAATGCGAACGGCAGGATTTTAGATCTTGTTTTGAGTACCGACATATTGACTATCTCCCGGGAGAGGTCAATTTTTAAAGAGGATAGCCATCATCCGCCCTTGCTTGTCACATACAACATGCCAACAATTACAAAACCCCTGATCCCTAACCGGGTTATGCGTCGTAATTTTAATAAATGTGACTATGTCCAGATTCGGAAGCGATTGCTTGCGGTGGACTGGTGTGCGTTGATTTCTGGTACAGACGATGTGAATGATGCCGTAGCAAAATTTTACGATAAGCTTAACGATATCATAAGTGACCACACTCCATTTTTCAAATGCTTCTCCAGGAAATTTCCCACTTGGTTTAGTGCCCCGTTGCGCCACTGTTTAAATGAAAAAAATAAATATCATGCCCGATTTAGAAAGTACAAAAACCCTCGGGACTACGACACATTCTCTCTGTTAAGATCAAGAAGCAAAAAACTTATAAAGAGTTGCTATTATGCGCATATAGCATCAACAGAAAAAGAGCTGACTACCAATGTCAGGGCTTTTTGGTCTTTTGTTAACTCAAAAAAGAGTAACCAATCTAGTATACCTCAAACTATGACCTTTGACGGGCTAGTGGCAACCGGGGGTAGGGATGTCTGCGAGCTCTTCTCAAAATACTTTGAATCAGTTTACGTAGGCCATGCTAGGGGCCCACTTGTGCAGAATCAACAATCGCAAAGTATTAGCATCCTCTCTAACATTAGGCTTGGGGAACACGAGGTACTCCGAAAGCTCCTGCTCCTTGACCCTCATAAGGGTCCAGGCTCAGACAAAATTCCAGCTAAATTTTTAAAAGCATGCGCCAACGAGTTGTCTGTACCATTGCAATTAATTTTTAATAAATCTCTTTCCAGTGGCGTTTTTCCATCTAGCTGGAAGATAGCTAGCGTGGTCCCAATCTTCAAGTCTGGTGATCGTAGTCGTTGCGATAATTACAGGCCCATTAGTATTCTCCCCACGATGGCTAAAATATTTGAGTCGATCGTCTTTGAACATCTTTACTTCCACTTAAAACCTTTCATATCTGTCAAACAACACGGTTTCGTTAGAAACAGATCCACCATTAGCAACCTCATTATCTTTAGTTCATACCTATGCAGCGCGTTCGAAGACCACGATCAAGTGGATGCAGTTTACACTGATTTTAAGAAAGCCTTCGACAAGGTCGACCATCATATACTGTGTAATAAACTGGAGGCTTGTGGGATTCACGGTAGCTTGCTTCGTTGGCTCGAATCTTACCTTGAAAATAGGTCCCAGCTTGTGACCATTAAGGGTTTTGTCTCGGAACCAGTTTTTATCAAATCTGGCGTCCCGCAAGGCTCCCATCTCGGACCTTTATTGTTTATCTTGTTCATTAATGACTTAATGGACAAAATCGCTTCTCCTTGCTTACTCTATGCCGATGATCTTAAGATCTTCGGTAGGGTTGGTTCTGCTGAGGATGCTTTAGCAATTCAAAGAGATTTAAATCACATCTCTCATTGGTGTAGGCAGAACAATATGTACCTTAATATTAAAAATGAGAGAGCAAGTAGCTTAAATGAATTTAAGATGAGTGTGTGTGTGTAGTGATACGTTTTATTCACAAATAAAATAAATATTCAATAATTATTGTAACATCATAATTGTTATTTTATTAAAACCGGCCAAGTGCGAGTCGGACTCGCCCATGAAGGGTTCCGTAGCAGCAAGTATCATCATAATATAAAAGTTCTTGTAGTTCTTTGTAAGTTTGATCGACGTTTTTATATTTGAGTTGATTGAATGAGAGGAAAATTGCGTTTTACGATTTATGACGTTTTAAAAAAAACTAATTACTTGATCTCGTTCAAACCAATTTTCAATGGAAGTTTGCATGGTAATGTACATCATATATATTTTTTAGTTTTATCGTTCTCTTATTTTAGAAGTTAGAGGGGGGGTGACCAACATTTTACCACTTTGGAAGTGTCTCACGCGCAAACTATTCCGTTTAGAAAAAAATGATATAAGAAACCTTATTATCATTTTTAAAGACCTATCTATAGATACCCCACACGTAAGGGTTTGAAGAAAAAAATTTTTTTGTGTTTCAGTTCTAAGTATGGGAAGCCCCAAAAATTTATAAACTAATTACTTGATCTCGTTCAAATCAATTTTCAATGGAAGTTTGCATAATAATGTATATCATATATTTTTTTTAGATTTATCGTTCTCTTATTTTAGAAGTTACAGGGGGGGGGACCAACATTTTACCACTTTGGAAGTGTCTCTTGCGCAAACTATTCAGTTTAGAAAAAAATGATATAAGAAACCTTATTATCATTTTAAAAGACCTATCCATAGATACCCCACACGTAAGGATTGGATGAAAATTTTTTTTTTAAGTTTCAGTTCTAAGTATGGAGAGCCCCCAAAATTTATTATTATTTTTCTATTTTTGTATGAAAATCTTAATGCGGTTCACAGAATACATCTACTTACTAATTTTCAACAGTATAGCTCTTATAGTTTTGGTAAAAAGTGGCTGTGACATACGGACGGACAGACAGACAGACAGACAGACATGACGAATCCATAAGGGTTCCGTTTTTGCCATTTGGCTACGGAACCCTAAAAAGTGCCATGCGATTTCATTTACTCTAAAAAAAATAAGATTTTAAACCAATACACTCTTGATGGCGAAATATTGCAGCGCACGGCAACGGTGAGGGATCTGGGAATTATTTTCGACGAGCAACTCAGTTTTCGACCACACTATGATTCCATGGTATCAAAATCGTTCAAGCTATTAGGTTTCATATCACGCCAAACCAGACAATTTAAAAACCCTATTAGTATCATCACTTTGTTTAATAGTCTTGTACGTAGCATGCTGGAGTATGGGTCGGTAGTGTGGAGCCCCTACTATGCGGTTCATACTGACCGCTTGGAAAGGATCCAAGCCAAATTCACTCGCTTGCTTAAATATCGATTTGGTTGCCGAGAGTACCAGTCATATGAGGATAGACTCAAAACATACAAACTCATGTCTCTTCGTAACCGCCGTGTTCTGCAGGATTTGATGTACCTGCACAAGCTTATCAAATCTGAAGTTGATAGCCCAGAATTGCTACAGAAATTAAGATTTAATACTAAACCCAACCCTCGCAGACCCAGAACATTTTTCGTGCCAGCCTGCCGTAACAATATCTCACATTACCGACCATTGTTTAGAATGTGTCGAGAACACGAAGATTTGAACAAACGTTTTCCGCTTCTTGACATATTTGGCTCCACTCATCGATTTCGGAGGATGCTGCTGGATGTCCTCAGGGACGCTTGATTATTTAAGTTTCATTGTAAAATTTTAATTTAAATTGTAATTTTCATTTGTTTTTGGTTTTGTTTGTTTTTGTCTGTATGGTTTTGTGAAATAGTGTCTGTTTGTAATTTTTAGTTCTGTCGTGTAAACGCGTCTAGGATTGCAATTATATCTCCATCTGTCAAAAATTGTTCGTAAATGTGTGCTAATTGTAATCTGTTGTGTTTACCTGTTCAATAAATAAAAATAAAAATTAACAGTTTTTGTATATCAATACAAGGTTTGAATCACTCATTATTTTTCCCTGGGCACAGAATGACATATAATAGTACCCCTGGGCGCGCAGGCAAAAAAAAGCTTTTTGCCCTTGAAAAATGTACAAGTTTTTACCGAATAGATCATTCCTAGAAAAAACACAAGCTGATAAATAATACCGTTGAATATAAATATGCCTCTTATCGAGTAGGCATAATATTAAAATAAATTAAATAAATAGCTTAATGTGTTGCTAAGAGCAAAACTTGAGAATATGCAGATATTTTTTATTACATTTTCTTTTAAAAACAATACATAAAGAGACATATATCATTAACATTGAGTATCTTAATGTTTTAATGATAAATTCTACCTCACGTAATTACTGTCCATTAAGAGTACTTATTGACCACTAACTCTTTAACTAAATTAAATAAACGAAAATAAGGTCATGTTGCCTTTTGCAAATGATTCTTTGGGATTTTCCTAAAAGCGGCAACGTTAACTTTTAGTGGACTTAGGGGAAATAACTTAAATCAACTGAGACGTTTTTAAATAGGGCAATCTCGGCCTTTACTAAAAAAAAAATCTCATTACGAGAATATTTTTTTATTTTCAGACACGCATTAGTTAAAATAAATCCACTTTGATGAGAATTCTGAATCAAGGATTAGAGTGGACATGAAATTGCACAAAGATCCATCAATGGATCTTTACAATGGATTTTAGTGGACTAAGGGAGAAATTGTAATTCTAGTCTTAGAACCCTGGACATACAAAATACATATTACACTTGCAAATACGTCGTGAGACTTGAGTAATGAAATGGGTAAAACTTTTAGGTTAAAAGTAAGTTAGGTCCAAAGTGAGAACGTTATACTCCTTTAGATTGTCATGTGTTCTAACTTTCTAAGCATGACTCAGTACGTGTATAAGGCCATCTCACGATCCTAATTTAAGAGCTATTTTAGTATCTGAATGATCTTTTGGATTAAAAAAGAGAATGTATGAGAATTGAAAACGTGTCATGGAAACTCGGAAGCTAAAAGCATACCTATCATAGCAAATCGTACAAGTTATCAACTGCATGCATTGATAAATAATTTCAATATTTATGTTAGAAACGAGTTTCTGGTGAGAATACCAGGTTTGATTGATAATAATTCGATCTAGATGAGATCGGCCGATGACGCACGTGACAAAGAGATCAATAGGGTTGCCTTGCCTAAGCTTATTGTTGTTGCATTTTGATATTTTAAAGAGAGGTACGCCGTCTTGTAATAATCTTGTTATCGTTATGCTTTGTGTTTAAAGGTACATATTAGCAATTATAACAACAGCAGTAAAGGTTCCTTTAAAATTCCAGTATTAAACATTAACATTAGAACGACTTTTAATAATGAATGTCGTTATTGTTGTTGGTAACTGATGTACCTATCAAAGGCTAAATATTTTAGGTCATCATTACAATAATAAATAATTCACACACCTCTCACATTTGCACACAAGATAAGACAAGACACTACTTAGTCGTAAATAACGATAAAATTTATATTATAAATAATCAGAATAACCAGATGCATAATTAAAAGTTGTTTGTTTGAAATTCATGTAAATACAAACCATACCCTGGAATATGTAATAATTATGTCCATGTACCAATTTGTGGTAAGCGCACTATGTGCTATAAACTAAAGCGACTCATCTATCTTACTAGGAATGTAAGTAATTATAATATAATAACAGACATATGCGTGTGATTATTTGAAGAAAATTCCGGCAATCCAGACCAATGTAGGTAATCATACGAAGGTAGGTACACCATTGATTGTGCAAGTTTTCATATAAGATTTTTCATCGCTTCCGTGCTACTTACCTACTGTATAGAGAGAGGTGCTACAGTAAATGCTCGCATAGAAAACGCCGCATTCGTAAGCTCAGGCAAAGTACACGTATAAAATTTATTTAGTGATAGCGCAAACAATAATTTATGGCCATAATTATATTATACTAAATGGAGCTTTGATTATACTCATCATCATCATCATCTCAGCGTATTCCCGATTGCATCCAATTTGGAGCTCAGGGTCCGCTTCGACTATGATACTAGATTTAGCAAGCCTGATTATTACAATGGCAATCGCTTTCTGACCTCCGTAACCCTATAAGGGAAACCAGACCTACTTGAAACATAATCGGGACCAACGAACCCACGACCTCCAGGTTTAAGAGCCCAACGCTCTAACCACTGTACCACGGAGGCAGCTAAATGAGCTTTGATTATACTAATTTTACATAAAAAGTGATGTGGTGTGGTGTAAGAATTACACTTGTTGTTAGAGAAATACCTGTTTCATCAACATTTCTGCGAATGTGTAATAAATATGATTGTGAATAAAAATAATAATGACTTTCTTGATAGATTACTAATACTGTTGTATAAAGCGGTCAAATGTCCTTTTTTCGGGAATTACGTTACGTGGGTACGTACGCACACGGGACCGGATAAATCATAGATATTACGTTTATATGGCATTTCAATCTTATTTTAAGATGTTGTGCAATAACATTCTACCCATTAAAAGAATCACCCTAGAGGCACTACCAGTACTACTGGTACCGGCAGTTTATTGGTGGTAACACAGGATCAGGACAGGCCTAAAAAAACAGGATAAAGAGGAAATACACCAAAATCAGATTTACCTACTTACAACCTACTTTAATACAGTCATGGTTGTGTCTTTAATCTACTTTAAATAAGTGAAGAAACATAGTGAGAAATACATGTATTGCAAGGAAAACACAATGATCTTGCGTAAGGGATGAAATAGGGTTAGAATGGCAAAATGATACTCACAAATGTGAATCCTACGCCGACACCGACCATATACCCCCAACCACCATCGGGAGGTACCAAACCTCTTTTATGTCTCCGATTTTCCTTTACATGCGCGAAAGCCTCATCCATTTTGAAAGAAAACTACAATACCCTAAATAAATTAAATAGTTTTAAAACAACACGTGACTGTTATTAGTATTCAAATAAGCTAGAATCGGTCATTCTACTTAATTAGGCAATAATTTTGTTCACTTTATGCAAGCTAGCATTTTGGCCGGCCCCGTCAGAGTCGCGTCCGCACGATAGTTTATGCCATTGCGATCTGCGCCGGGCGCTTATGGAGAGCAAATGTGCTAGGAATAAGGCACTGAATCGGTGAATGAATTGAAAGCGTGTAACATTATGCTACTCTTTACGGATAGGCTCCATCCACATGGCGACCCCGCTTACAATGTATCGATGTGAAAACTTATTAACTTAAAAAGATATTTCAATCCCACAGCAAAATACTTAATTGCCATAAAAATTGTTAAATCTATTTTGAAAATTTTTGACACGTTGCTAAACAGGAAGGTACATTATTACAGAAAAAAAATCGGGAGTTTACGAGGATTTGCGTAAACTCCTTAGTACCTATGTTATTATTCTGAGATTAACTCACTCTTTTATTTTGGATATTACTTTGACCAGCTTATTGTAAAAAATACTAGGTGGTAGATTTTATTGGAAAAAACACTTATGTTTTTGACAATAAGTAGGTATCTCACGTTGATTACTTCGATAAATGAATAAGATTAACAAAATGGCTATCTATTACAAAATATTATATATTTATTTATTCCCGTAATAAAGGAAAGTACATAAATTTAATATTGCAAATAAAATGTTTTTATGATTAACCTACAGTTTTCAACTTCAGTTATCATTTTGTGTTACAAATAGGCATATGATTTAAGCCTTCTGAAATCTTATTTACATAATTTATTTATACAACGAGGAATTACTTTTTTATTTTATTTGAATGCGATAAAATTAAACCCGGTGTTTTGTTTTATGTAGGTGTCTATTTAGGTATATAAATTCCTCAAAGAGTTCTATAAATATTAATAATAGGAAAATAAATAAAATTACCTCTACGCCGTTTTTGGAAATCACACCCGAAAAGACTTGATGCAATTAAAATAAACATAATATCGACGCAAAAAAGCGGAAACGTAGTAACCCACAAAATGCAAAGTGTTCACCAGAGCCAAAATCATTTTGAAATTTCAGAAAAAAAATGATATCTCCGTAAGTATGAAAGCCACACATGTGAATTTTTTAACATAAATATATTTATGGATTTTTTATCAAACCAAATACATTTAACCTTTAAGAAGTTACTTTTAATCTATGTTTGTGTGGGTTACAGCAATAGCACTTTTTTTTCTGTTATGCAAAAACGCTGTAAATGAACGAGATAAATGTATAGGCGACTACAAACCGAAGGTTTTCCTTTATAGCAAATTTGTTGTAACTATGTTCCATACATATTTATTGGACTTAACTTACATATTATTTCTTTTTGACATTTTTTATGTAGACATTGTATAATTTTTATTGATACTTTAATTTTTTTTTTATTTGTATGGTTTTGTTTTTGTTATTTCTGACATAGTATTCATTTTTAACATTTTTGATTAGTTGACATGGTATAATTTTTATTAATTATTTAATTTTTCTTTCTATTTGTATGGTTTGGTTTTTTTCTTTTTAAATGATTTTTGTGTTGTTATAATTAGTGTGTAGGGTGATATTTGTAATTTGTTAATTTGAAGCTTGTGTGCGATTTGGTTCTACTGTAAGTCACAAGTCAAATAAAATTATGATAATTGAATAAAACAATCAAAGCCATTTATTACGAAGTACGAACACATTCATAACCTTATTATCATTGTAATATTTTAATATATTGTAAACGAGTCGAGTCACGCAGTCAAATCCGTTTACGACACACAAATCATACTCTCTCAACTGTCGCGCAGTGACTGAGCGACGCGGTAATCGACCAAAATCGGGGAAACTAATGAAGTTTTAAATAGGCGTATCCGACGATTTCGTATATTATTATATGCGAGGATTGTAGTAAACCGCCACGAATAACCATTTTATTTTCGAAGAAATGTAGTGAACGTGGTGTGTTACTAAATCCTTATAAGCAAAAACGCTGTAACCCACATTGGTCAGAATATTCACGCGCTGTAACTACCAAAATCAAACCAAGATCATGTCATTTGAAAAATATGAATTGAAGTAAATGTAAAGTGATAAAAAACACTCTTTTTTATGCTATTTACATCAATCTTTCCGTTACTTTTTCGAAAAAGCAGGCTAATTTTCAATGCTGTATAAAAACTTCTATTAGTCGTAGAGCAAGGAGTATTAGACCGTTAGAAAGAGGATTTTTTTCTCATTCCGAATCTGCAAAAAAAAAATTTGGCTTGGGTGTGGGTTACTACGTTTCCGCTTTTTTGCGTCGATATGCAAATGAAATAACAGTACCTACTAGTAAGGATAAGCTGTCAATATAAAAATATACCTACCCGCTCAGTATGAATGCACCCTACGGTCACCTCCCTCCATGCTACGATTACTACTTAATGTATAGGTAAACTATATCTATCACCCACTGTCCTGTCACATTATTTCTTAATAGGATAGTTTACACAACCTGCAAATAATCTATTTTATCTATCTTTTAAAATAGAACAGGTAACAGTCAAGATTATAAACAAACAGTGATAGCTCTTTGCTTGTTTTTTTGGTGGAAGAGAACCAATTCGTTCCACTACTACTACTAAACTCCCCCGGTTTCTCCTGTCCACACGATTATGACGAGCCGGTGCCAGCCTTGCGGCTATTGACCAGCTCCTCCCCGGGTACCCCGCCTTGAGAGAACTCAAGTCTGGGTGGCGCCTAGGGAGGGCCACTCGAGAAACTAGGTGACTCCCAGACTTGGCTCGGGTGATCTGTGCGATGCGGGCGTTGGGGAGCTATTTCCGCTCGCAGGTCAACCCTCAGGACGGAGGACTGCTGCTGACACCTTGGCTCAACTGTGAGGATCTGTGGTTGCTTTCTAAAGTTGCATAAAGTACCTATGTTCATTTAAATATATCCGTAATTATATTAATGTAAATTTAATTACTAATGATACATTATTCGTTCAATGCATTTGTAACGTCCATTCATTTTATTAAATATAAAAGAATTTCAATGTTTATCCAAACATTTCACTAGAACCCGGAGTTAAATTCTGTGTTTTTGAAAGAATATCATTAAATGATCATCAAAGATCTTTATGGGGTTTCCTAATAGGAGCTTTGATGGAAATAGGAAGGTGGAAGCAAATCGATTGGACAAATTAATAATCGATTTAGATCAATAAAATTGATTATTGATTCTCATCACATTAAGGTAATTTTTGACTATAGGTAGTTACCGCTTCAAAGTCGTTGAAACTAATCAGCTATTGCCATTGGCAGTAATTAATTAAATAAAAAAGCGGTACGAAGGCATTAGCATAATTCGCTTTTCCTTGCAGACTGAAAAATACAAATTCTGATTGTCTTGGAATTGCATTAAATATAAGCCTATTCAAAATGAGCTAACAAGTTATGAGATCTTCCAGTTCCCTCTAGGGAGGGAACTGGAAGACAGGTCTTTGTCCAACACGTTTACAATCATGTCAAACTTTTTCGTTAAATTTTTTTTCTAAACGAGTTTATAAATTCGTAGACATAGGCCTTGATTCACAGGTAAGAATCCAGCATAATTAAGATTTAATGACCTTATTTATAAATAACTTCCGCCTCCGGCTTCGCTCACACGGGCTTCTATTTCAGTTATCCCATAGGAATTGAGGATTAGCCAAAGAAAAAAATAGTAATAACCTACCAAAAATATCTGAACATTTGACAAAAATCCATCTTTAGGTGTAAACATCGTTTGTTGTCATTTGTTCTCAAACAACAAAATGAAAATGCACCTTTACGTCTTAAGGTAAGGTTGATTTTTGTTAAATGTTCTGATACCTATTTTTGGTGTTTTTGAACGCTCAGATCATTTTGACGCTGACTGTACCTACATTGTCAATTTTTTTAGTCCTTTTATTAAGAAATACCTGTTCTGAAACACACTTTTCTCAACACGCTTTTTAAATTGATTCAACCGGGTATCGAATCCGATATATTTCATTTCGTCAAATTGTCAACCGATAGGAAAAGAAAAAATTGACAAACGTTTCACCAACAACGAAACATAACACCGAAATTGTCACATCAACTTCTTGAGTGAATATCAGAGCGACGCGGCAACGGCTTAGTCGCGGATAATATCGAATCAAGTTACCTCAAATTAGGCGTTCCGTGAACCGTAAGCAAGGGAAACCAATAAAACTAAGTTAATCCGGCTGTACTACGCCCCGTCGACATCCTGGTTACTACGCGAGATGCCGCGATCCACGTGTATGGAATAAGGTTTTCATATCAAACTATCGTCTAGGTCAGGGGTCGTACCTATACTTTTTGAAGCGGAAGAGTTAAAAATTTTAAATTTATTTAAAGAGCTACAAAAAAATTGCGCCGCCAATAAATAAATACTATGTACCTACTTGAATAGTTTTTTGTTAACGAGCAGCAGCTTCACGTCCAAAGACGTTGCCGCAAGTAGCCGACCCCTCCCCTAGGTGGTTGGTGAAAAAGGTGTTCTTGGCAGCCAACCTTAACAGACTCGAAGCCAAAAATATTTTCTTAAATTTTAAAATCAGCACAAAATTTTTAGAAATTTTATATGACCTACACGTTTTTATCAAGTTCAAAAAATAAGATCACCTGTTTTTTAATTGACCTGAATACATTATAGGTATGTGAATAAAACCACAGCAATTCGGTAACCACTTATTATTTTATTCTGTCTTTTCTGATTTAAATTCATACTACAGAAGTCGAGTATGAGCATAATGGTTTCACAACAAGTAAATTGGGTAATAATAAACATAATTATATATAACATCATCATTTGAAACTCGCACCGAAAGAACAATGCTAAAAAAAAACCCAGGTTGGAATCAAATGAAAAGTATCTCCAATTATTGGTAATAATATGTAATTAAATATTCCATAGGGGGCATCATCGAAATCAATGGCGGTATGTGTGAAATTGCTATTCAGATTTTTCAGGGGTCAAATAGAGTATCAGTTAAAGGGAGCAGTAAACAGATACAGTTGCGGTTTAAAAGTGTATAAAATGGCAATATATAACATAATTATATTATATAATTGTGTATAATTATTATTATTTAATATAATACAGCGAAACAGTTTTTTTGTTTTTGGAAACGCCCTTATCTCAGGAACTACAAGACCGATTCTAAAAATTCTTTCACCAATGGGAAGCTACAACTTTACTGAATAAGTGCTAAAAAAAAAATTTTTTTTATAAAAATATAAAAAAAAAAATTTTTTTGCACGTATTATTCAGTAACTATGTAGCTTCCCATTGGTGAAAGAATTTTTAAAATCGGTCTTGTTTTTTTTGAGATTAGCGTGTTTACAAAAACAAACAAACTGGTACGCTTTATTTTATTGAATAATAATAATAATATACAATTAAATAATATAATTATGTTAGATATAGCCATTTTATACACTCTTAAACCGCAACTGTATCTGTTTACTGCTCCCTTTAACTGATACTTTATGTGACCCCTGAAAAAGTTGAATAGCAATTTCACACATACCGCCACTGATTTCGATGATGCCCCCTATGGAATATTTAATTGCATATTATTACCAATAATTGGAGATACTTTTCATTTGATTCCAACCTGGGTTTTTTTTTCATACTAGATGAGCATTGTCCTTTGAACTAAATTTACAATAACGTTATTCGATATCCGGTGCCATTTATTTGATGTAATAATTATGTGGCAAGTATAGTTCCTACAAATTAATTTAATAAAAGGCATCGTTGCAATAATACAATTTAGTAAATAATTCAGCTCATAACAAATATGTTGTTTGTATACAAATATGCTGTGTTTTCCTATAATTAGCTATGCACTATATAGAAAAACTGTGTTATGTATTGTATTTTAAATGTTTCAGTGTAATAACTGTTGGAAAACCAAATAAATAAATAAAATATAATATAAGAATCGTATTAATTATCATTTATGCCTCCTCCGTGGTAGTGGTTAGAGCGTTCGGCTCTAATACCCGGAGGTCGTGGGTTCGAATCCCACGGGGAACATCACTTTGTGTGATTGTTTCCAGTTTGGTTAGGACATTGCAGGCTTGAATCACCTGAATGTCTGAAAATAATGATGATTCCGTGCTTCGGAAAGCACGTTAAGCAGTTGGTCCCGACTATGTTCCAAGTAGGTCTGGTTTCCCTTGTATGGGTTACGGAGGTCAGATGACAATCGCTCCATTGTAATAACCAGGCTTGTCAAATCTAGGATCATAGTCGAAGCGGACCCTGAGCTCCATACTGGATGCAATCGGGAATACGCTGGGATGATGATGATTAATTATCATTTATCTAGCCTAATTTTATTAAGTGCCAGTTTACTAGCCCTTCTCCTCTAGCTTTCTGTCAACGCAATTAAGTTACTTGAAAGAAGTAAGACAAGTTCGGGATATGGATAACATTTTCAGATGTGAAAATAAAGAAATAATTAAATTTCTTGCCTTTTACATTATTACATCACATAAATCACAGCATACAGCGTCAATCGGCATCAAAACAACTAATACTTATAACAACAAAATATAATAATTCTTCATCATCCACTTTTCCAGATACGATAGAAAATCAATTGTCATGTATCCCTTCGGGATGCGTAGGCTAGGTCAATACAGAGAACACCGTGAAAATATTAACAAATTAATGTCACGTAAAACATCACCATAAAAATCTTTCACACATTCAGACTTTTTGATTAATATATTATTTTACAAATCATATAGTATATAAATGATTAAAATGCTGGGCTACATACACAGGCTGCGCAATAAATAGACTAGCCATATTCCATTCATACAGCGCTTATAATGATAAAAAACAGATTTTGGCCGGTTTCTTTTATCAAGATAATAAAATTAAAACCTATTCGTATATAAGAGTATGAATATAATGCGCGTTTGTACTGCGCGGACCCAAATACAGCTAAAGTTTTTCTTGATAATCAAACAACAAAATTTTTAGTAAACGCCCATTTTCATACTACTTATAAATAATTACTCTTCGTAGTCAATCTGAAGTAACAGCGTAAGATCAATATTTTAACTTTTGACGTCATAATCTTTCAAAGTTGACGAGCCATTTGGTGTAATGGTCGAGAAGTCGGCTATTACACCAGAGGTCGCGGGTTCGATCCCCGCACGGTACAAACATTTGTGTGCATGAACATGTCTGTTTGTATCGGTCTGGGTGTTTCTATGTATAATATGTATGTATTTACAAAAAAAAAGTATATAAGTAATGTTTATCCGTTGTCTGGTTCCCATAGCACAAGCTAATGCTTAGTTTGGGGCTAGATGGCGCTGTGTGAATAATGTCCAGAGATATTTATTATTATTATTATTTATTTAAAGTTGTATTGTACAACAGATTTTTACAACAGATTTATTACATCTCTCCCACAATTTTTAGGATTACCTAACAATAGTCACTGGTCACAATCACGAACCACCCACATCGGTATATTTACTGTAATATTTATGACCAGTGTGCGTTCACACCACAGAAAAAAGTAATTGAACATGAAAAACAACAACGATATGTAAAAGTGTCTATTATGATTGTTGATCGAACCATAATATTTACTATAAAAGTTGATATATTGATGGATAATGATGATATATTGTCAGGCACAGAATATAAAATATAAATGATCAAAGTAAAAATACATATGTCTCATGTTCAAACACCGACCCTTAAGGAAAGTATGTACATAGGTAAATTTGATATAATTATCGAAATATATTAGTTAAAAATTAATTGTCGGTTAAGTCATGATTGCAATCTAACCAAAATAATAAGT
This sequence comes from Mecyna flavalis, assembly GCA_949319885.1. Lineage (NCBI taxonomy): Eukaryota > Metazoa > Arthropoda > Insecta > Lepidoptera > Crambidae > Mecyna > Mecyna flavalis. The sequence goes on along the minus strand of OX439431.1, from coordinate 8,579,771 downwards.
AATATAATAATAAATGCTCTATCAAAAACAGAAATCGCATTTTACTTTTACGTACTTTAACCTATGAATAATAATATAAGGTATTTATTTAATTAAAAGCTATTAAGCACATGATAATCGTCAAAACTGACGCGTCTGTAATAATCAGACCTATGGAAATTGGTTAAAATTACAAAATTTAATAGTTTGGTGACATTATATTTCTAAAGCCCAATGTAGAATATGCATACTCGTAAATTATAAAAAATTATGCACGAAAATGTTTTACATAATAGAACTTTATGATGATTCCCCCATGTCTCATATTTTTTTACATAATACTCCTTGGACTTTAGAAGGATTGTATTGAATAAGTAATTAACCATGTTAACAAAATAAAATTTATATTTGATTTCTTTCGATATCGTCTCGTTAGAATTGAGCATAGTAAAATGTTATTCCACCACATCAACGTCCTTCAACCTTTTATCCAACCACGTGACAGCACCGATCTATCAATTTCCTTTTAAAAGCTTATTATGCCCATGCAAAATCGATTAAGCTCTCGATTACAAACCGAAAACTTTCGATGTCATGCATAACATTTCAGCGTAAAAAATTGGCACACACATTTCGTCATGTGATTGCGATATTTAAAATAACATTTTATAAGTACCGATTATAATTGATAAGTACAAAAATACAACAGATGTTTAAAATGGCACTCCAAGCATGTCTCATTACGGGCAGTATTACAAACAATATAAGTACGATAATTATTTAAGAATGATTAATATACACTTTTATAAAAGTTAGTAAGTACTTCAATATATTTGGTCAATAAAATCACATCGAGAAGCACATAATGCAAATTGATCTACTTAATTTATTTACATTATTTTGGAAGACAAAACATAATGATAATGAAGGTTGAAGTTGAAAAAGAAATCGCTACTGACGTAACATAAAAACTGTATTTTGAAATGATTTTGTTATTTGATTAGTTTATATCTAAAAACTCTTCGAATTCCATAACCGATCACAACAAATATCAATCGAATAAGGTTGATGTTAGTTTATATAGATAACTTCTAGCCCGTCTTTGAATTTGAAAACCTAGATGGTAATGATATAACGAATATATGAAGTCGTGAACGAGAAATTCAACATTCGTTATATCAGCACTAGAGAGTTACACTTATAGTTAAAGTTTTTTTGATAGACCCCGTTTCATGAAAAGTACACTACCGAACATTGCTATATAAATTATTGTTATCTAAAAATACACTCCTAATTACATAAAACCTTTCAAAACTACAAACAGCCATCTAAAAATATTATTAATTATTAAAAATAAATGTCTAAAAAGTTACATTCTAAATGTAACTAAATGTTTAAAAGTGTCCCACAGTTGTGACTCACGATATCTAGACGTATCTATAATATGTCAATACATATTTACATATTTTATATGGAACATCAATATCATGTTGTAATTTGATATACTAGATCATCGTTTCTCAACCTTTACAGCTTTTTATAATAAAAAAATCATCAAAAATGATGATCGTCTACTCTGATCTAAAGCAATAATGTAAATCAGCGCAGTTGTTTGTGACATACTTTAGGAACCCCTGGTGAATAAACATTGTATAGTATAAACATATTATTTTTAACATTTGTATACCAGGAGAGGCATTAGCATGCGCCAAGCCAGTTTTCTAACTCAGCTAACCAGGGCATGAAATGGGTCTAGCATATTTCCAGGATAGGATAAAAGAGTAAAATTTCAAAAAGCTCCATTTCAAATGCAAGCCCTTGGCAAAACAATACAGAAAATAATTGTGAAAGTATTTGTGATTTAAGTTATACCTTCAACACACTAGATTGACCTAAAAGGTTGATAAACGATGCAAGGGTATATTTTAGATTTAATAGTTAGTTTAATTGTTAGTCTTATTTTATTTTAAATCAAATGTCCAATTGGGCAAGAAATTAGTTTATATCTAACTTACATGCTTTCATACCCTAATTTTTTTCTTATTAATACACTAGCTACCGGCTAGATTTATAGTTTTTGCTCATACGAATACCATCTCATGCAATTATATTTTTAAAGTGAATAACTTCTTTGAAACATTTGAGTATTGGGAATTTTACGTTTGATAAACAATTTCTGTGTTTATGTTATGTGTTATCGTAATACATCTTAAAGTTCCGAGTTTACTTAACCCTCTCTACTCATTCCATTCACGCACAAAACATCCACACTCTCGTATAAAGATTTGTAAGTAGTTGTCATTATATTTAATTTAGTCATGTTAAATCTACCGTGTTATATTACTTTAAGGGCCAGTTTCTCTCCTGACAGATAAGTTTATCATATTTATCTGTTTGTCAGCAATGATGCTGTCATTTTTTTTTTTTGAAAATTGATAAAGCGACAAAATCTTTCATACTTTTTCTGCCAAATAATTTATCACGAACTTATTTGCCAGTAGTAAAACTGGCCGTAATAATCCATCTAAAATGTCATGATATATTCTGGCACTGGAGAAGAGAAGACGTGTAGGAAGAAATCGTTTGATTTAATACTACTGAGTAAACTAGCTATATAAATATGTATTCGTTTCAATATTTGTTATTAATAGATCAGAGTAAATGCAGTCAGGGGTGATTTGAAAATTCCGTCTCAGTAAAAAACAATACATTATATCAGAATACCTCTTTGATGTGATATATTGACGGTTATTCTAATTATCCATGTCCACCTTTACCCCGGTGTAATCACGCTTAGAAAACCAACTCACGCCAAGAGCTCTATGAGTATATGCCTATAATTTCTCTAGTATGTCATTATCGAAATTGTCCAAATTCATACTAAACCGGCACTACTTAGAATGAGGTACTTATTGCCAACAAAATCATGGTGACGTAACTTGCTTATAAGGAAGCAAGGGTGTCACGATGCATGCTTAAAAGAACATTTGAAAGTAAGTTAAATTTTTTTTTTCGGGTAACTGAAAAATGTCTATAATACGACATGCATTTGAATATACATTACTCAATACAGGTATAAATACCTCAGGTCCCAGTAGCGCCACCTAGCACGTATTGCTTACAATCACAGACCCGCCTTAAGGCGCGTTTGCACGGTCACTAAATCTGCACGACTTTGCGACGACGCGTAAAGGCGAGGGCGTACTCTATTCCCCACACGAGCACACACGACATTATAAGGGCGTTTTGCACGTGGATACAAATAGAGAAGTCGCCGGTGTAATCACGAACGTAACCTGAAAATAAAAAAATATTTATCAATAACTAGAAATTTGGAACTTGACGATAACGATGGCGATTTTGGTTGCAAAAAAACAATAGCGGTAGATCAATAATTTCTGTACGATTTTCTGTGTCGATAAGTAGTATAATTATTTACAATATGACATCAAGAGTGCCGTCTTTTTGACCTGACCCTAATAAAAGCCTTGCCACACTAGCGGATTGCAAGCGTTTCCAACGCGGAGCGGTCGCGTAGCGAACACGCCGCGTATGCGCGGCGGTGACGTCGCGGCACCGCGCGGTGCTGTTAAACCCGTCTAGTTAAGAAAAAGTGTCTCATCATAACACCTATCACTTGTATTTTGGTACTATTTATTTAACCTTTGAAACTGAAAATATCAAATCGGTACTGCAAACTATAAATAATATTTTTAATCAGTTGCTTTTTCATGTTTGCGATAAAAAAAATAATTTTAAGTTACATAACTATTTATCACTAGCTGTGCCCGCGACTTCGTCCGCGTGGAATAGTGACTTTTCGGGCAGCATATTTTAAATAACAAATACCGTCCTTTGGGTAGCTAAAAAAATTACTTTACAGTATGCTTCTCTGTAGGTATACGATATGTGACGTATGACCATCGGGAATGAAAGCATACAGGCTCCTAGGATTGCTAACCCGTGTGACCCGTGTCAGAGCCACATACACACAACTGACCGTGCGAGAAACAGCTGATACTTAGATCTACACCCACAACTTTCATCGTCTGACCTTGGGCTTTATTAATTGTCATCGCAAAACATAGGCTGACTGCAAAAAGTGTTAAGATGTGTAAACTTAACGTACAAATTTTATGAAACAAAAGAATTGCTAGAAAAATTAATTAATAACCTGAGCTTATAAACTTGTACTTAAATAAAGAAAATCAAGATAAGAATTGCCTAACCTATACCAAATACTTATAAATTATTCATATATACAAACCCTAAATAAAAAATTAAGATAAGTATACCAAAAATCAAGGAAAGAAATGCCTAACCTTTATCAAATGCTTACAATATTTATTTACAAATTTTTAAAGAAAATTAAGAAAGACAACCTAACCTACAAACCCTTAAATATAAATAAATGAAATATCCAAACTGTCAGTATTCAAGTAAATCGCAATAATCGAATGCAACTACCTATTCGCCATACTCTCAGCGCGCTTTATATACGGACGCGCAGCTCAGGCGCGAGGCGTGTACCTTTATATTGACATAACTTTTTTATTTATGAACCGATTGACATGAAATAAACACTAAATGTTAAGTGAAGCTTACCACAATATATTAGTGAAAACCGCATCTCAATCGAATAAGCCGTTTCTGATATTAGCGTGCACAAACACACAGACAAACAGACAAAAATTTTTTTAATTACAATTTCGGGTTCGGTATCGATATAATAACAACCCCTGCTACTTTTTTTAAATATATTTCCATTGTACAGACACCACTTTTCTACAAATTTATTATATGTAATATAGATTTAAAATTTTTCGCTCAAATTCTTCTACGGACAATGACTCGCGCTAATTACATCTTCCATAATTCGTCCCGAAAGAGCCTCGTCCATCAGGTAATTTTGATGATATCGTAAACATATTATAGGTGCCCGCAAACTACTTGACCATCGGTCGACGGAGTAGGGGAAAGTTCACGCATGTGCATTTGCGCGAATCCCCCGACGCCCGCGTACGCTGTTGGTTAGAGGTATGCTTCTGACTGATAGCGCGCAGGCATCTTAAAATTCGTGTTCTGCGCAATTCCCATCCGATTTCAAGGTATTTGCCGGGACCTGTACACACTTCAACTATATTCTTACCAATAAGAGGGCCGATGAGAACGACGAAGGCACCCTTGCTGACCATGTGCAGTCCGAAGGCAGCGGGCAGCTTCTCAAGCGGACAGTACTCCGAGATCGTCAGCGTGAAGTTGCTGAGGCACATCCCTCGGAAGAACCCGCAAATCGACAGCCAGATCATAAGCGGCACCCATTCGCTTTGCATTGCTAATACTGTAATAAAAAATGAGAACAACATTTAAACTCGGTGTTCTTAGTGATCTTCCTAGCCTGGAAGTTTTGTTCCCTTAGAAAGAATTTGAACTTTCTTTAATATCCTGTTATTTATACGAATCGTGAAGTCACGTCTTGCAAGATGACGCAGTGCTGCCACAAGTAAAGGGACATAGATATTTCCATCTGCTTCCCACAAGGTAGGGTCTTTTAGGGTGAACTAACGCGCTTGCTGGTGGTGTTATGGATGCAAAGGGTAACCAATCTCCCATGACACAAACTTCACACAATAGAAGCACCTCGGGGTAGTTAGTGGGTAAACCCTTTCTATGTTGTGGGCGTCACTTTTTAAATTTATTACTTTATTTATTACTAGCCTTCCGCCCGCGGTTTCATCCGCGCGTAACTTCTTTTTTCAAATATTTCCCCCTTTCTTCCTACATTTCCGGGATTAAAAGTACCCTATGTTCACCGGGGATAGTGTAGCTATTCAACAGTGAAAGAATTATTCAAATTGGTTTAGTAGTTTCGGAGCCTATTCAATTCAAACAAACAATCAAATCTTTCCTCTTTATAATATTAGTATAGATTATGAATGACATTATGATGACTGGGTAAGATAAAAGTTATTATCTGTCATATTGATTTTGATAAAAATATATCACGATTATACAATATTCCGCCATCGTGACTACGAGAATATTGTGTTGATAAGATCAATCACAAGACATCAAAGTCAATCGGTAGAACAAAACAACTTATTAAATTGTACATTTATTTAACCTTTTTATGTTATGTTTTTAGAAAACATACTAGCACAAAGAGTTTTAACCGTACGAGAAATAAAATAAACTCCTAAACTTGTGAACCCACCAATATCCTAGGTTTAAAAAGTAGATCTTGTTCCTTCCTAAAGTCTAGTCTGTCTACACTTTCATGGTTTAGGTGTGAAAGCGTAACATTACTTTCGCTTTTAGTACGGTTACTTGCACATATTTATTCTTATTATTCTAGACAGTTTTAAATAAACAAAAACTAAAAACCAAAGTAATCAACTCACCTGATCTCGTAAGCGCCAAAAAGAACGCTGATATGAAAAATACCATCTTCTTCGATACAGTCATTCTATCAAATATGGGTGGCAATATCAACCGCACCAATATATCAGATATGGCGGTTATCGACAGGCAAAATGCCGTGTCGTTCATGTTGTACCCCAGGCTCATAATAAAAAATGGCGTCAACATCCTAAATTGCAGCTCCCCACTCCAAAAAAGTGAGAGGCCAAGTAAAAGGTTCAAAAACGACCAGTCTTTCAATAGATCTAAGTCCATTAGTTCGACGAATTTCTTAAAGAAATTTGTCTTCTTCTCCTGCTCTGGCTCGGTTTTCTTGAACGATTTCATCTGTATCGCTTCGTCATCTGCTGTCTGTAAAAAATACACAATCATGTTTCATAGATTTTTTAAGTAATAGCCTCAATTTTTAACCTAAAAATTTCAATGTCATAATACGTTTATTTTACATGAACTTGATTTAGAATAATTAAATCAATTATCAAAAACTGTAGAACCCGGTCGGTCAAAGTCTCAGCCAAGCCAATTGACTGGGATATGATGATCCCACTAATATAATCTAAGCCACAATGCCCTTACACTAAATTACGTTCGTGATAAATTTAAATGTCTATTTTAAATTAGTTTTTTTTGTGAATATGCAAATGGAAAGAGCCAAAAACAATGAATACCTACCACATCGAGATACAGTTGCAAATAGCTGCCAGTGAAGTCCATATTTGATATGTTTGAAATCACTGACACCTTCCTCTTTCGGGCCGCCTCGCTCATACTCCCACTGGACGTGACCCTCGGCATCGCGGCCACTGAGGCGGCGGTAGTTAACCCTACTAAACTTAGCCTAGAAGTCTTCTCAAAGTCTTGCAATGGTTTATCACAGGTCTTCGCGCGGGGGAGACCGATCGTCCGAACCGACGGGTGGTTCATGTTCGTGTGGGACCGCTGGGGGGTCAACTTTGGCATCGGATGTGTAACGAGAGGATTAATTTCAAACTTGTCGTCTTCGGCTTCTTCGTCACTTTCGTGTATGCACTCCATTTCCTGCAATATAACGTAAATAATATTTTAGTAGGTAGTTCATAGAGTGGAAAACTGTCTAAACTCGCGACTTTATGAAATCACGTATTTAAATAGGCATAATATAGTTTACATTCAACTTTTTAGATACTAAAGACCTCTCAGTTTATTACAATCCATTACAGACAAAAGAATAATGAAATGTTCAGCAATATACATTGGTGAATAATAACTTGTGCTTTGGATACCAATTTATTTACCTACGAGTATAAGACACACACAGAATGATCAATACGTATACTATATAAACAAGGAACAATAGTCTTCCCATATCATGTTATCCCATGAATACATGAACATAAAAAAGTCCCTTAAACTGATTCTCTACCTACGCTACGCTAAGACTGCCTTTGTACCTATCTCAGATCAGAGCTGATCTGAGGTACCTATGCATTCCAAAACAGTCGTAAAAACATAAAAAAATTGAAATATGAAAGAAAACATTTTTATACAATTACCTATATTTAACAAAAGAATGACTCACTATCCAACAAAAGAAATAATATTTACTATCAAACAATACCATGACCGCTTCTTATCAGAAACAACTGTACTGTTATATGATATTGAGTGCATTATATTCAACATCTATTTGGTGTGCTCTACAATTTAATGATTTACACATTTAGTCTGCAAACAATTGTTCATTAACATATTATTTTGTTTAATTAATGTAATTAAGACGCCACGTGGTTTGCTGACCAAATATTGATGTTTTGATAATACGATTGTAATGCTTACAAAAAAATTAAGATTTGTCCCTCTATTCATGCCGTCGGCGTCGCTTTAACAATTATCTAACGTCGGCCGATTATTAGATTCGATTGGGCTATCGTGATATACTATCACTTCAAGTTACTTTCGGGCAAATTGTTCAACGCTTAACATTTAAACATTTTCGCTAGCTATGATTTGGTTTAAGGATTTAGCAGTAAAAATAAGTATAGTTATAAACCATCACCATTCTTAAAATACACTACACACTGTAGACTTTCGGTTTATCGTAACACATCGTGCCCATTTGGACTTACTTGCCAAACTAAAATCATCTTTATTTTTTGATGGCGATCTGTACAAAACGAATAAACTAGCAGACATAATATTATTACTTTCAAAAAACGAATTTTTGTTCCTATATCTACAAGGCTTTGTCTAGCAGGAATTTCATTTCTGGCGCCGTTGTTACAATAGCGCCCACGTTAGGTCTTAACGACTAGGCGCATTCATAGAACAATGCATTGTTATGAAACGCAATACGAGTATTGACGTAAGATTACACGCGATTCGACTTTAGGCTACACACCTTTTGAAACGTTAAACCCTTTATCCATCAAATAAATCAAATATTTACTATTCCAAAACGCTTTTAAATCGGAGATTTTTATAACAAAAAATATTCAAGTTCCAAAAAAATATTACTAAAAAATCTACTGATGAAAGTAATGGGGACGATACTTTTGTTTTCTGTCGGATACTATTCACCAGTGAATAGTGCGTAAGTGAAGTCAGAAAGTCTACATCTGCTTAAGATGAAGACTTTTTGGGTCCACTTACATGCAATGTTACAATGGTGTGCCGTATCGGCAACAAAGTGTCTACGTCTGCTCAGAGCCTTATTTTAATAAAAACCGAAGTTAAGCATAACAATTAGGCCACTTGTAATAGGAACGTACGTACCTTTACATTTTGCATTTCACAATCCACTGGCACTTCTTTCAAATGCCTTTTCACTGGCTGTAGCAAGCAAGAACCGAGGACAGCGTGGAAGGCTAAGGAGCCGAGTATAACCACGGTCCATCTGAAGCCGTACTCGACTAGAAGAATCTTCACCAACTGCGGCATCACCATAAGACCAAACCCAGTCCCCGCCATGGAGAGCCCCACAGCCTGCCCGCGCTTCTTCGAGAAGTAGTGATTCAGCGACACGAATGATGAAGATGACGCAAGACCGACTCCGAAACCTGCAAATAAAAAAAAGGTTCAATAACATTATAAAGCTAACCAACATAACCTAAAGTAAAGATTTTATAAAGATAAAAAGGAAGGGAAACTCGTGGTTCCAACATTAGACAAGTCTAATTTTTAAGACCATAATGAGCCTAAACACATTTGAGTAAACAGAAGATGGAATTTATATTAATTTAGAAAGTTTTTACTTTAAAAAAATATTGGAGTATTGCGATGCAGCCAAGGAAAATTGCACGTTAAATATAATAAATAAGCGTGTTAGAGACAGAACAGCTACATTCATTTCTCAACACTCCACCTTTATTTGTTAAATAAACTCGTTTCTTTTTGTGTGTATATTGATAGATGGTAGCGAAAGGTAAGAGAGCCCAGCCCACGAAGACAAGTACAAACACATATGTATAAATGGATCTTACTGGAACAGACATAAATTTAGGAAGGTAGATTTAGAAGAGTCGAGAAAATAAAATTCCCATTTTTAGGTCCGGTTTATAGAATCGATAGATAATTTCACTGATTTGGCAAAACAAACTTGTTACCCAAATTTAACTTTGACGCTTATTCATTTATATAGATGTAAAGGCATAGCGCTATAATCTTACGAGTGTTCTTTTTTACAAGATAAACTAACACTTGACATTCTAACAAGAAAAAGATATGCAATGAAAAGTGATATTTCGATATGATTTCACTATCTAACTAACAACTAAGTTCTTGATTATGTTTCACTTTTGCATATCTGCAGGTAGCATTTGATGAACAGTGAGATCATGTTAGCATCATTTTAGGCTTTGGCTGTTCGTAGTAAATTGTAACCAGTAATAGGCGGTACATAAGCGGTCATTTTAAAAATACTTATTTAGGTATTTTATGCTTACATGATTAGGCAATCGCATTTCGTTGTTTCTGACGTGTGTGTGTGTGTGTTCCTCGGCCGATTTCGACCAAACGACGTGTTTCTGACGTACATAATACATAAATGTCCAATAGGTATGTACGTAAGCGAATACGTTACGCAATCGTGTGCATAGTACATTATTACTGCGAATGAACAATGTCTGCCTAACAAATTACTTCGCGTGATATCAGCTAACTTGTATTTGGATCCAAGTAGCAGTTTACCTTTTCATTATTAAATAATTGGATTGGATTTGTTCGTGTGCATTTAACCTAATTATCGATTTGATTTTAACCTCGATTTGATACTAAATTGTTTGAACATGCTGAAATAAGGAACTCAAATGTTTTACCACATTTTTATACCAGTGAGCTACCCCGAAAGAGTTAATTGATACTTTATTTTGTACAAAATAAAAACTGTTTACTGGGCAAGGGCCCTTTACCTACGGAAGATTCCCAATAACAACTGATAAAAAATAATTAAATTGAACAAACACTGACACCTAATTAAATAAAAATGTTTAAAAATTAAGTTATACAGTAAATGATTTCGTCATCAATGTTGCACCTTGTGACTTAAGCTTAAGACATTCTGTAATAGCTTTGATTAGATGAGTCTCTGAATAGTTATCAGAAACTTTACTTTTAATTAGAGCAATGACTATAAACTACTTTAATATAATATGAGCTTGTTACCTACAGAAATAGTTGTAGGTAGTCTAAAGAAATTGTTGTACAGTTTGACATGAAGCAATCCCAAATCTTCACTCATATGCAGCATAGACTTTTAGACATGACATCTTCATTACATTAATTACAATATTATTATTCGATACATTCATTGGTCCCTAAAATAGGAAATCAGCAACACAGAATAGCTATTAAAATTATTATAATTTGAAACTTTCTTAGCATTGTACTAATTAATAAAACTAATAAAAATACTCGTATATGAGTGTTATGGATAAATTATATAAAATGGATTAACCCGTAACGAATTATTTAATGAATTGCTATTAACGACTTTTGTATTTTATTAATTCGCTAATGATGTTTTTAATCATAATACAATTACTGTATAACATAATAATGAGTTATTTATTTCTTTAATCTATGTTGTTTTCATAGAGCTATTTAAGCAAAACATTAGATGCAGCTTCTTTGCAAAAAAATTAAAGGATACAACCGTAGATTATTATCTATACAAAAATTTAAATAGAGCAAAGGCATCGTTTCGTAGTATCATGTTTTTTGCAAAAATTAAGTCATAAAACCAGTATTCGAATTCCCAGTAGACAATTATGAAGATTCAAAGTCAGGAGTAACCGAAAAACAAAAAGCAGTATGATCAAATTAAATAATAATAATAATGTCTACAGATTCATCTTAACATCAGTCTAGCTTTAATTTGAATAGCTTTATCATTTTATAATTGACAAAAATTGCAAACTATTAATGTTTTTACAACTATTTTACCTAGTATGGAATATGACAGTAAATTATTTCTTTATTTGAGGTTAATGTTTTACACCCGAAGATAACATACATAATATCTTTGAACGAACCTATAAAATTGTTTCTTCTAATTAAGTTGTAATACTGGCATACTTAAAGCTTAATTATATTATCAATAAACAACATACTAAAATATTACTACCTAATACAAATATGTAAGTAAATTGTAAATCATTGTTCAATATACCTATTTACTCAAAATTGAGTTATCTTTAGAGGATAAACTATTAGCACAGGTCATAAATCTGCAACGTTGACATTGTTGCAATTGCAATAGTCTATTGTACAGAGAATTGAGTACTGAGCAAACCTATTCACAGAAAAAAGCACGTGAATATTTCTTACTAGCAGTTTTATACAAATTACCTATTAGGTTGGAATTGTGCGGATGTGTAAGCACATCGTTTTCTCACATGATCATTTGACAAAACATTTGCCTAGCTTTCTTTAAAGAAAAAGGCGTAGACAAAATGTTTGATATCGGAAATTCCAAAGCTAAGGCAGTGACGAAGCTTTGTAGAGCAAAAACTACCGCGTAATAACTTCAGTTCACATGATTGACACAAGTCAAAATTTATTTAAATAATAGTGCAACTCACCTCCCAAACAACTGTACGTGGCCAAAATATGTCCTATGCTGTTAGCAGGTGCTGTGAAGAGAAGTCCCAGCGCGCACACCGTAGATCCGACGAAACAGACCTTTCTATACGAAAAGGTCTTTATCACAGGCCCTACGAAGAAGCCGGAGAAATTGACGACAGAATCGAGGGTACTGGTGATGAACGCCGCGCCTGTAGTGTGCACGCCGAGGTCATCCAACAGTTCTTTGAAAAGGAGACCGAAAGACGGCTCGAGGGAACGTGTCGAAAACTGAAAAAAGAATAATAAAGTTAGCACAATTGCAAGCAAATATCCGAATCATAGAAGCCTTCAATGATATATGAAAAAACATAGCATGCAGACAGCACCGTAGGTCATCAGCATCGAAATCAAATAAATGATTTAGGAGCTCATTCGCATAGATAATACATAAGGTGTTTTTTTCGGAGGAGAACGCTTTTAGGGACCATAGCCACAGTCGAGCTTCACCTACGGCCATATGTGGGATTGAGACAATGTTTTTAGTTTAGAATATAACTTTAAGGAACTTCCACCACGATTATGGTCAATTTTCAAAATAGAATAAAACATGGACTCTGACTTATCTTACCATTGCTTCTAATTTTGTGTATTTCCGTCAAAAATATTTCCGTCACAAATACCATAATGACTAAGTACTTAGTTTGTCAAGCTATACAATTTTATCAAACATAGCCACTATTAGCCACTGAATGGCATAGTGACATCAATAATTTTATTTTTGCGTGTTTCACTAGCATAAAAAATCGCAAGATGGCTGTAACCACTCGAACCCTAATTTATACTAACCATAAACGCGAAACCGAATATTACTCGAATACCTTTATTTTATAATTTTAAACATTAAGCCAAAAATGTTGCAGGCTCATGAAGCAACCTGAAATATGTAGTTGCTATGGAACTATTTTTTATATGTAGAGCAATGTCTTAACGGAAGATGGATTTAAAACTCTATTACAAAGACTTACAATAAAATTCAATAAGACCGAAATAAAATTCGGTAGTTGATTACGTATACTATAAGAACCAGTACATCTATACGTACTAAATCTAAGACCGGTTGTCCAGTTTAGGCCTTGACTTGTACCTATATAGAAAGCTATAATAGGAATAATAAAACGTTACGACTGCTAGTTAATCACAATAAAAGTAACAATAACATAGCAATCAACAAAAGTGGCGAGGCAGTAACTCTTAATTTTGTTAACAACGGAAAATCGATTACCATAAAAATTAATATAGAAATACTAGAAAGAGTAAAATATTATGTCAAATGCGAATGCAACAAACATTAAGTATGACATTGTACTTTGAACACTTGGAGCTTAGTGTAAAGATCTTTTAAGGTTCATAATATGAACTTCATATCATAATGCATAGAGTACATGTAATGTCCAATGTACAGCCACATTGATACTGGTAATTGTGTCATTTCATTCAAGAGCATGTGACTCGTTTCGCCATAGTAATTGTAATAGTTAAGTGTCAGTCTAGTGAAGCATTCAGTCAGATAAATATTAAAAGGCAAGCGATAAGTTTGCTGCCGCGATACAAAGCGTCACGTTCCACATATGTGCAGTAAAGAATTTTGCTACCACAGTGAAATATAATAATATGTTGACGTTTTTACATAGTTTGACAGTTTTAAGGCTTCCGTACATAATTACAGCTTCACAAATAAGACGGAACCTTTTGAACTATAACATAAATTAAGTGTAGTTAGTGTAAAAAAAAAAGTAGATCCTTAATGAAACTAGAGAATTGCAGTTACTGGGATCATGCGGTTTTTAGTGAACTACTGTTACTCTTAATTAAAGACTAGCGACCGTCTCCGCGGTTTAACCCGCGCGTATTTTTGACTGCACTAAAGATGACAATATTTTTTTTATACTAGGTACATCAGTTGGCATACACCACGCTGCCACAGCCCGCCTGTTGAAAAGCCCACATAATGCCTACCCCATAGGGACACTTCTCTGTGCTTTGCTGCCAGACAGTAGGCTCATCTTATCCTCGAGCCTTTGATTTCATATGTACTGGCTCCCTTATTAATATTGCCGAAACACAGCCAGAGCTGTTAAGGCGGCAGATTTCATATTATGTGGGGGTGCAAGGGTAGCTGGCCAGTCGGACTTTGAAAAAGCCCTACCACCAACCAGACCTAAGGCGGCTAAGGCGTTTATTATTAAAGAAGTGTTAGTGCCAAGAAATAAAAGACGAAATAAATACATATTTTGTTACCTATAGGTATTAATACTTACATTGACTAAACTAACTCCTAAGCAGACCATCCAAGCCCATCCACCGTCGGGCGCCACCTTCTTGGTAGCCGGCCGCATCTTCCCCGCTTCACCTTTAGTCTTCTCCGCCGTCATTTTCAGCTTTTGTCACCTATCCGTCTGGAACCAACAGGTCATCATTAAAATACCTATCATTTACACACATTGACATATTATTTAATTATATAATATATCAGTTGGCAGACTAAAACTACACGTTGCGAACGACTGGTTTATTCAAACACCTTCGTAGGGGACTTCACCTGGGTGCCCCCCCAAAATGATATCCTAGTTGATAAACTTTGTTTACTTAAGAGTACTCGTAATACCTACTAGGTGTAACTTGTAAAAGGCGTACCTAGTAGGTAGCTAGTAGTTATACCTATTGTGTTGTGTTGTGCTTGTGATACAAATTAAAAGTCACATGATTGTAAATTTAAAATAAATGAAGTAAATAAAATGTTTACCAAACGCAACTTTTGAGTAGGCACAGATTGAGGTTTACCAAATGGGAAGTTTACCAAATGGGAAGTAGCCAAAATAACGAATGTTTGTTTATTATTTTAAAACTGACAAATTAGTCATTACTTATTATTAGTATTGGCAGGATATTGACATTGAAAATGTTCTTAATTAGAAATGATAAGACAATGTATTAAACGTACGGAGTAAGTTGCACGTTAGCAAAAACATAAGTGTTTTTCTTTCATGGTAGGTACCTTTATCAGTTGCCACTTGCCAGAGAGACACGCAGCCCATCTGATGGTAAGCAGTATCGAGGGGCACCTAATCAGGAAACAACGACACCAGAACAGTAGCGCTGTATGGGGGCAACATTCACCTGTGGGGGTTGGATTGGAAGCTATAGCCAGTCGGACTGTGGACAAGTCCTCCTCTATGTGGAAATCGAACCCATGAGCTCCGGGTTTTATACCAAAGCTTCTTAGCCACTGTTCCATGGAGGCGGCCACTGTTACAAGGACATTTTGTGTCTCTAAATAAATATTACATTATTATAACTAATTCAATTTATTAAAAAAGTCGAGTGGATCAGTTTTACACCTGGTAGGTAGGTATTATGTGATGCCCATAGAGGCCGGTTTGACGACTTTGATAGGAATAATATCTCACATATTCGCATAAATATGCACAAATATACCACTAGGCCACTTCACAAATTGTGTTAATACGATCACATGTATTTCCCGGCGATAATACCACAATCGAAAATGTTGACGTAAGCAACGCATGTATAGGTATAATTTCAATTAACAATCCTTGTATAATTATATCGTTTCTGAGTGAGGTACCTACCACAGCTAAAGTTCAAATCAAATCAAATCAAATCAAAATATATTTAATTGCAAGTTCAATACTTATACCGTTTTAATCAAACACCAAAGTTTTCATTTATGCCGAATTAGCCCGCTGTCAGGTGTCATGTAAATTGTAAAAAATATAGGTACCTACCTATAATATTTATTTGGTTAATTAAGAACGCTATGACCGAAAAAATAAGGGAGACCCAAGCTTATTTTATTCATGAAAAAAATATTAAAATACATATACGTATGAAACACAAAATACATATGTACCTAATTGTATAATTTAAACTGATTTTATATACATTTAATTTTAATTTGATAGAGTATTCATTTTAACTGGGTTCCATCTCAACTCAACCCATTAATAAAATAATACCTACCTAAGTTATTTTCCTAAGTTTGGTATAAGTCCCCAAGTCATTTTATTCAAACTAATGTATCAAAACAGATACCTACCTACCTATTTGCGGGAAATCAACGTGTCCTGATATTACCTACCATATAGTTTTTAGTTATCTTCTCTAGATTAAATCCGCATGACTGATGTCCGTGGTTATTATGTAAAAAAAAATTTACGCACAAACACTTACTTGTACACAAAATGATTAATAGAATGGTTAATAACTGCCATCACCATTTCGCACACCAATCAACAAAACAAGTGCTTTAAAATTGTTCCTAAAATACTCCACTTTAGATCTCGCTAAATATCAAACAGTAACCGTTTTATCAACAATGGCAATGTTTTGACTTGATCACTGGGCAGTAGCGCTTTGGAAACAAAACACTACAATTACAAACTGTTCCTGTGTAAGTGAGATAGAGCATCATGCGCGTAATACATGGTACCTATCTACTAAATGGGACCCATGCTGGCACCACGTGCTACGGGCCACTTGCCGCCGCGGTCAGGGCTGTCAATAGACCGGTTTTGTAAACACTTAGAGCTCGCTATTAAATCAATAATCCAAAACGTTAATAGGTATACACACAACATACCTATATTTAACATTTTTGCTAGGAGACATGATTAAACAGACCTACTACGTTACTAGTTAAATATTAAAAAGTTTTCTCATTGAACAATATGTTCGGTAAATAACATACTTATGTATGTAATAGATTATAGATAGATTTATTATCAATGTTGTATAAATTTCTTTGGCGATTAAAAAGAGTAACTGTCGAGTTTCTTGCCGGTTCTTCTCGACAGATGACTGCGTTCCGAAGCCGGTGGTAGAGTCACACTGTAATCGACGATTCATAAATACTTGATACAAGTTTACATGAATAAAGAATATTTTGATTTTTTTGATTTTTGTTTTTTTTTTTGAATAAATAGTATGATTGTATTTTAAACAACTTTCGTAAAAAAACTCTAATTTATTGAACAATAATAGTATTGATTCGGAACATGTTTTAGTACTGCAATATAATACATAATAATATATGTATATTTCAAATAAATAAAAAATACCACTAATTAATACGAACCTTGCTTTATTTTGTAACAAATGTAAACTCACATAAACCAATAACACACACACATTACATAAATACAATCACATAAATAATCAATGAAATGCATAAACATGAAATCAAGACGTTCATAAAAATAAAAATTATCGTACTATAAATAACACAAGATTGAACCGACTAACACGAATAACTCACCGCATAAATTAGTTAACACACTGATTTAACGAACCCAATGATTTCACAATACTGCATTGACAAAACAATGCTTTGGCGTAAGTGGTACGTAATGTTCAGAAATGTAAGTGACGCGGCGGGGAACGTCTAGCGACGGTTGTTCGTTCGTCACTAAATAAGAGATTCGCTTGCTTTGTCAAGCTGAGTCCAGATAATTATGTCATAATATTTGGTATTCCGCATCCAATTATACGCGACTAACACCTGAACACGAGTAAATAGATTTAGTACACCTTTAAGTAAACTGCTGGCGATAACGACCATGACAGGGTGTGGAATTTTTTGCTTAAAATAACAAAAGTTTTTTGTGATTGTTTTTGAAATACTTAAAGTAGGTAAGGGTCTAGATTTAGCAATAAACATTATAGCGTGTACTTACTTAAATGTAGCGACAGATTACAATGCCACAGAATGCTATCTCCCTGGCAGACGACACAACTAACATAATGATATAAAACCAACTGTGAATACTGTGATGATCATGTTATGTAATAGCAATAATAATCAATTAGTAATTAATAATTACATATGAAGAAATCATTCGATATAATTAAAAAGAAATAGGAAAAACTACATAATTATGTATGGGTTCTGTCAACCCTGTAGGAAGCACGTGCGCTCTCTATCTTGGGTCAGCCCAATACTAGAAACATTACAGAATGTAGCCTGATGGGACTGACCTCGCACTGTGTCAAGAGTAAATACCTAATATGTAAATCACTGTTGTCATGACAAAAGGCGTTTCACTACAGAACTTGAGGAAAATTGCGTTCAAAGATTACTGTGGAAACAGCCGGCAATCGATCATCAGTTTCAATTACCTTTGAATTTCAATGAATAGAATACAGGTTAACCCTTATCGTGGCAAGATTTTTTTTTTAAAGAAAAGCACAAAAAAATTATATTGCTAGCTTCTTTGGGCTATAAAAAACACCAATAAAATAAATAAAAAAATCATAATATGAAAATTTTGGAAAAACAATATGTATACTATTCTATACATTGCCACACCTACGCATGTTTAGGAATGTATATTATGCTATACATTGCTACTTATAGGGAGAGTTGAAATGTCACTAGTTTTTAACATTATAACAAAAGATTATTGTAATTAATATGATTTTACATAAAAATAACAGTCTGTCTAATGGTGGAAGTAAAAATGTTAAGTAAAATAAATCTTTCTTGAAGTTTTTTTACAAAATAATCGTAATTCAATAATTCAGAGACCCTAATGCTCGCGGACCCTAGTACTCTAAAAACAATTTTGATTCTTCACATAACAAAGATGAACCTTACATTTTGTGCACATCGTACTTGCCTAGCCAGCTTTGCATGCTTGTACCTCTGATATCCGGTGGATACTTTTTATAATAATTTATGGGGGCGATGTGGCGACTTCCCATTTATATAGTGTAAATACTTGACCGATTTGGACAAACAATTTTTACCACTGGAAGCATACATTTTCCGTGATGAATATGGGCTACCTTTTGCCGCGGGAAAATGCTTCTTTCCTACTCAGGGGATAAAAGGTGTAATAATGGGTAGTAAGAATAAATTGTCTGTGACAGGTTGCCATAGCAACGCATTGTTGATAATGGAATAAATCCAAGTATACAACATGTATACAATGATTTATGGAAGCTGAAAAAAATTTCACATTCCTGCAGGATAACGTTCCTATATAGTCCACGCATGCGAAGCCGCAGCAGGGGCAGAAAACTAGTGCAGTAATAAATAATAGTAGTTTTTATTGAGGGAATCGAACCCACAACGTTGTGTGTCCCTTTCTACAACCACTATATCAACGAGGCAGTCAGAGACACAGTACAGCTGTCTTTTAAATTGTAATAAAATTGGTTTAGTATTTATAAGACACGACATTCTTGCAATTTAAATGTTATTGTCCGATCCCGTGAAGTTAGCAATGTATATTATTCTATACACCTCTAACGAAAGGTAAATTACTGCTACTGTGGCACTGTATAGTATAATATACGTTAGTAAAAAACACGACAAAAACATGGTAATTCTTGTAGCGACAACAGCATATATGTAAAAATATGAAAGAATAAACATTTAGGTATGTGTGTTTTATAATAAACACACATATTTAGGGATACAAACATAGAAATAAAATAAAATTTTGCTTAGGTAAATCTGAGCAGCGCATCTTGACGGTTATTTTTAACAACTGATCAAAAATTTTGCAAAATAAACTAGTATTTTTATTTTTGAAGTATAAATAAACATCAAGAAAAGTCATTTGTTTAATAAAACTTAGTTGAAAATTATTTTAAAGTCATCATATAATTTTATAAAGTTGTATGTATAGTATACTATACAAAACCAACTTAAGGGTTAATGAGTTTTTGCGTGTAATTCATTCAGCAAACATTTGTTTTCTTTTATAGATATGTTGTGAGGAACGATGTGTAAGATGTGTTTTTTTATTAATAGGTATTAGTAGTATACAATAGTAGGTAGTTAGTTAGGTTGACTGCCCAATTTTCTGGTAGGTAGGTATCCATAAAACATCTGTTGCGGTCATTCACCCCTCTAGGGTTGTGTATTTAAAAATAATGTATGGAAAAGAAAACCATTGGCAGTTAGATGATTCATGGCTATCTATTATAAAATATTCCATTAACCATTGCGTTATAAAAACCGTGACGTTCACATTGCATATACTTACCTTTTGGTCAAGACACTTAATGGTTATGTTAGCTATACCTAGGTATCTATATTTTTATTTAAAAAAATACGCTAATTGATGAATATTTGAACTACAATTATAGTTATATTAAATAACTTTCATATTTCGTTCAACACTACTAATGTAGAACAGTAAAATTCCTTACAAACAAACCGTAAAAACTGATGGGATAATACATATATAATACAGATAATAAAAAATATTACACCACGCGACCAATAATATATTCGTGTTTTAGAAATAAAATAGGTAATCATAATTAATAATGATATTCGTAAACGAACATAATAACACGGTCATGTAGGTAATCCCCATAATCCGGAAAGCTTGTAAGAGAGGACTATTAAAACCATACTGCGGATGTCGAGTGTCGACCAACATAGTGAATTATTATTATTTTGTAAAAAAAGATAAATTCGAAACTGACATAATATTATCTTCATCATACATATATTAATAACAGCTAGGAATCAGACCCGCGACCTACCTATGTATGTCGTACGTAACTACTTTAGTATATGTTCTGTGACGTAACAGCAATGGTCTTATCAATTGAACCAAATCGATTTAATTGTAAGTTGTATAAAAAAGTCAGTTCTTCCATCTCTTAGTATTGCAGGTACTTGAATTGGACGAGGAAAGATTCAAAGTTGCTGTTTTAATTATTCACTCTAAATACCTAATACAGGGTCATTCGATCTATATTCGTTACCGGGCATCCGTTTAATCGTTTGAAACAGTCAAAACACCACTGCATTTCTTAGTCTCAGTTGGTACGGAACGGACTAAAATAGACTTGAATCTACTCCACTCGTATAATCCGCATATGACCTTGCGACACGCTCCCTAGCCCTTGTGTCGTTTACTGAGAATAGTGAGAATTTATCAGTAGAAGTAGGTCATATAACTTATGATAATATAAGTGTTGACGATGCACCCGATGACTCAAAATGAATCTAGGATACGATCGATTAAGATGCACGCGACATCACAATTCATAATCACAATAGTTCAAATGTACGCGTAGCCATAAAACTGCAGTCCTTAGTCGTCTTATTCTAATGATAATTACCTTAACCTAACAGTGACTAGTTCGCAAAAAGCAATTGTCTGACTTTTGTCATGATATTAGAAACAATGACTATTATAACATTGCACATTACATAAAAACCTGCAAAATGAAACAATGTGAGCCCTTTGTCCCTTATAACCTTGATCCTAATGGGCACAATTAGTCGGCTTCTTACAAAATAAGGTTATTTTTAGAAAAAGTGAAAATTTAGATCACAGGTGAAACCGACTGATTGTATAATGTTAAGAATTAAGATTCATTGAACGTATTAGTGCAATATAGATAAACAATATCCTTATTAACGATAAGAATCCCCTTTAAAATATTTTTACATTGCCTTGTAACGAAATTGAATCATACTACCTATGAGGACATGACTTGAATCTTGTTCTCAGATTTAAAATTTAGGCCTAGCGATGGCAATATCTGGTAGTCGATCTCGTACCTAATTAATATTCTTAATGATTGTGACTCAAACACAAATACGAAAACTAGCGCAACTGATAAAAACGACAGAAAGAGACCCAAAACTTGTTATTCCGATTACAGAGGGACAGACAGTACAGTTCAGGAAATTTTCAGTCAATCTCTACATCAAGATGATAGAAAATCAATGCAAAATGACAAATCGTTTATCCTATCCTAATGTAAGATTTCGAGAGCCAATAAAGTGATTTATTCTTGTGTAGATAACAATAACATAATTCGAAAACTACTAAATTCAGTTGGGAATCGATAAAAACTATTAAAACAACCTTGTTCTTTATCAAATGTGACATTAACTGCGAGTTTATTTATATTTACTTTATATTTTCTTCCAATAGGAGTCGAGCGTCACCACCACACATCTCTCCCTCAATACCTAGGCAACACTAACTCAAATAACAACTGGTTTGTAAACTACCGAAACAACCACTACGCATGTAAACTTCAGGTTGCTTGCCCTCATGCATTCTGTCAAAACGCCAACATCTATACATATTAGATCGTGTAATGTAATACGATGTTTGTGTATGTATATTTACTGTGTTTCGAAGGTAGAAGTCATTACAAAATATATTTATGCCTATTTTAAAATAGGCTATCTATCGACAGATATTTTAGTGTCCTGAGTGTCCAACATACAAGGAAAAAGACTACCCACCCAACAACAATCAACAATACTCTTTTTTGTTGTCAAAAATACAATAAAATAACAATTCCAATAAAATGATACTTAAAAGAATCATGAATGAATATTATAGGAACATAAATGTGTATCTAATATGTACATCAATAAAAAAATTCAAGCATGAATTTTTCTTTAAATAAAAGCTTCAATTTTATTCTGGGATATACCTATCTAAAATAGATAATTTATGTTTAAGTATAGCAACTTTGTAAATGAATAAAAGTTGATTATATTATAATATATTTAGTATAAAAACAGCAATATCATAAAGAATTCGGCACATTCATCAAACAAACACCAACACATGACATAAGTACAATACGCCACTCACAATGAAGTAATAAAATTGCTGATATTAAGAATATTTATCGCGTTACGCCATCCCTCAAATATTAATAATCCATTCATTCCTGTCGCTGACTTTATATCATCATTCACTGAATCAGATTTGCAACACATGTAGGTATGTTAGTAGGCTAGTAGCTATACAAAACTGTAGTAAAGAAGTTAATAAAAAAACAATTTGAGCTTGCATATTGAATAAATTTTGTAATATAACTGTATCGTACCTACCATAAAATAAAAAATAACTGCATAAAATTTTCTCGTATCTGTAATTTAATCAGGCTATTTTTATATTTTAGCTACAAATTACCATTAAAGCAACGAGTTTTAAAACTAAATTCGAGAATAATTGCATACCTACCTATTATTTTTCTTTCTTTTTATCTTCATTCGATTGAAAGAAAACAAATTGACACCTTTTTGTGAATTAATTTCTCATTCTTATCATGCTAACTCGTTTATCTACAGCAAATAAAAACAGTAGCAACTTTCATTAGGTGAATAAATATAAATAAGATCATCTCAGACACAAAGGCCCTTCATTAAACTAAATCTGCTTGGAACCGAAGCTTTGTACCGAAATAGAGCACTTGACAAGAAATCTATTTTATGTCGACGAGGCAAACCGTCCCGATTTTTAGTTCGAGCCGATAATTCCGCTATCAACGAGATCGAAAATCCTCAATATTGCCTCTTATCTTTGTATTCTAGGCCTGATTAAATCTGTTAATGTTATGAACACGTACGCCAAACCACAACATAATTTACATTATTAAATCCTTCTAGCCCCGGATTACTAGACACAATAGAAAATCTATTGTTATGCGGCACCCGAGTGCCGGTTCGGCGTTGAGTGGTTAAAAGTACTTGTCATTACTCCATACTAGATATACCTACATAGATAATATAAAATCATTATAGTCATCTGAACAGAGGGCATTTCAAAAGAATTACTTAATACACGTAATAAATATTTCAAACAATAATTTATACGTACCTACAGGTTATGAAATTAAGTGAATTGGTTTTTTAACACGTACCTACTTTTACAGTTTTAGATTTTTTGGCCACCTTATATTAAAATTTAATATACCTAATTCTATTTAAACTGTCTTCAGTATATCATATCATCCTTTTCTAGGACAAAAGTTTCTTAACCCATAAACTACAATCTCATTACTTCAAGACAACTTTCCCATGTGTCACAGAGATTTCTTTCTAATTCAAAACGCCATTGAAGCAACTTGTAGCTTTACTAGGTTATATCGTTAATTATCAGTTAAATCGGCTCATAGGATTCGGAATAATTCTAAACGTAAAAAACGGGATGGTTCCTGTACAGATGCAATTTTTTTTGCACAATAAGGAAACATTCTATTCTTTCAAATGCAGAGCTTGTAGCGCGAATGAAAGATCCATATAAACAACATCTCATTGAACTATGGCTGTAATGTAACCGAAGCGTGCACGCAAAAAACTGGCCCGACAACAAACGCGGACGATAACCTGCGCTGATGTCAGAGAGAGCAAAAAAACCGGCCAAGTGCGAGTCGGACTCGCCCATGAAGGGTTCCGTAGCAGCAAGTATCATCATAATATAAAAGTTCTTGTAGTTCTTTGTAAGTTTGATCGACGTTTTTAAATTTGAGTTGATTGAATAAGAGGAAAATTGCGGTTTACGACTTATCACGTTTTAAAAAAAAACTAATTACTTGATCTCGTTCAAACCAATTTTCAATGGAAGTTTGCATGGTAATGGTAATGGTAATGTACATCATATATTTTTTTTAGTTTTATCGTTCTCTTATTTTAGAAGTTAGAGGGGGGGGGACCAACATTTTACCACTTTGGAAGTGTCTCTCGCGCAAACTATTCCGTTTAGAAAAAAATGATATAAGAAACCTTATTATCATTTTTAAAGACCTATCTATAGATACCCCACAAGTAAGGGTTTGAAGAAAAAAAAATTTTTGAGTTTCAGTTCTAAGTATGGGAAGCCCCAAAAATTTATAAACTAATTACTTGATCTCGTTCAAACCAATTTTCAATGGAAGTTTGCATAATAATGTACAATATATTTTTTTTTTAGATTTATCGTTCTCTTATTTTAGAAGTTACAGGGGGGGGGACCAACATTTTACCACTTTGGAAGTGTCTCTCGCGCAAACTATTCAGTTTAGAAAAAAATGATATAAGAAACCTTATTATCATTTTTAAAGACCTATCCATAGATACCCCACACGTAAGGGTTGGATGAAAAAAAATTTTTTGAGTTTCAGTTCTAAGTATGGAGAGCCCCCAACATTTATTATTATTTTTCTATTTGTGTATGAAAATCTTAATGCGGTTCACAAAATACATCTACTTACTAATTTTCAACAGTATAGCACTTATAGGTTCGGTAAAAAGTGGCTGTGACATACGGACGGACAGACAGACAGACAGACAGACAGACAGACAGACAGACAGACATGACGAATCCATAAGGGTTCCGTTTTTTGCCATTTGGCTACGGAACCCTAAAAACTGCATATCGCGCTTAGGAGGAACCGCCGGCGGACACCAGTGCGAAACGTTTCCACTTCGAATAAATAGAAAGCAACGGGATCAGATACTCTGTCACCGTTAAACAGCACACACTTTCATGCAAATGGAATGTAAACAGAACAGACGGTCACTCTTGAAAAAATAGATTTTGTTAAGACTAATCCAAAAAACATCATCCAGCAAGACATACTAGGTAATCTTGTGTTCTCATTGACACGAGAATTAAAGTTTTTTACCGACAAACAAATGATGATCGATTCTTACTCTATCACGTTAAAATTTGGCACATAAATCTTGTAGTTATAACGTAGTTATGGAGATGCTTTGTATCCCAGGCAATGACCCAATTCTGAAGTCCACGCAAACGAAGTCACGATACTTTATTTAATATTATGTTCTGTGGTCACGGGCAAAGGAAATTTTTCAATTTGTTAATTCTTCTCAACCGCAATAATTCTTTAGGAAGAATTTGCGATGGAATATTTACAAATTCTTTTTTTCTTCAATCGAAAGGAGGTATATCTAGGTTGGCAATAATGTGTTATAATTATTATTTCTTTTAAAGCAAATAAGTAGATAAACACTTCAAATTATTCTTCAAAGGTTTATCTTCACTACGATATAGCACATCTGTATTTCTCAATATGTCGGTCAATATTCCGTTATTATCGCGAAGTAATCACGTGAAAAACTGTTGACGCTATCGATATTATTCAATGACGACAATGTGATGAGATACCCAGGCTGTTTGTTTGGGTCTCTGGAGCCGAGCATTCGGCCGCGGCGTGTTCGGGGAGTGGCAAATGCATTGGTTTGTAATTTTCTGTACAAATGAAAGGTAACAGCACTAACAGCTAATATGAGTTCCATTATAGGACAAAGGCATTCGTTGTTGAAATGTCATGGTGACATAGTAGATAGCAAAATGAGAATAACTAATCACAAAACTCGTTCGATAAAATAGTTACCGAAATTTTTCTCAACCGGGGAATTGACCTACAAGCACGACCGTTGATTGAAATGAAACTCCTTCAGGATTCACTTCAAAATGACCATAATGACCATAACTAAAAAAAAACAAGGTAATTGGTTTTTTTTTGAAGCATCAAAAACATCTCATTTCAATATCATAAAGCGATTAAAGAAAGCAAAATATTTTACAGGATTGGATTTTAGGAGTCTTTTGCAATAAAATAATGCAATAGGCGAACCGAGGCACAGCCTATGAGGGCTTTGAGTGATATTAAAATTATTAAATACTGAAATTAATTAAGACATTAATAATTCTGAAGAATATCGTGATCGCGACGAGTAAATAGTGAACTAGGGCAAAGGGTCAGTTATAGAGCTATTTTAAAATGTAATTGGCTTTGATAATATTTATGCGAATTAAATAAGGGCAAATGTTTAAAAAATACCTACCTGAATTACTTTAACCACGTGTTCCGCAACTATCTAGGTCTTGTACGCGTATCCAGGCGACTTTCTAGCTAGACAGCTTGACACGCACTTATAAATGAGAAAAGTTAATTAATTCAAGACATTTTAAGTTGTGGCTCAAAATGTTAATAGTTAACTAATCTTTTCTATCTGACCATTTCTACACAAAACACTGAAATGTTATACAGAATATTAAGTCTTGGTTTAAGGCGTAAATTGATACGAATTTAAGGAGCTGCTTTTTATTTAGTTAATTTCCGGAACTTTCTGAATACTAACTGATACTTGTTACTGTCGCTATTATTGATAATAAACTTTATTTAGAATCAATTGAAATGCAAAAATTTCTAAAGGGAAGTAACAGACTACAAAAAAAAATCGACATTACTTCTACTGAATTCTGTCTAGAAATATTTTTGTTTTAACTATCCTAACATTTTTGAAAACTCATTACAGGAATGTATTTGTTGTCTGTGTGTTTGTAGCTTTTCAGGTGGTTGGTGGGCATCCGGATGTCATAAATCTTTTTGATTGCACCGGAAAATCACCGGTTGGCGGTATTTAAATAGAACTAGCACATTTTGAGTCTTATTTTTCTTCCGAAACACTAACGCTGTCATTGTGTTACAGTACATCTCATTTCTTCAAAGAATTTATGCAATGGCTAAGGCAACCTACGTATAATCTTATCAAAGCGATTAGTATAAAAATATCAATAAAACAAACTGACTAACTGTCGTTTCGGACACATTTTATTCGGACACAGTGTCCGAATTGACACTTTTTAATTTAAACATTTTTTCACTGTCGATTCGGACACCGCGATATAAATAGCTGTTTTGTACAATCAGATATAAAATCTTCCTAAGATTTCTTTACGTTATAAAAATAAAGTCTCAACGAAGCCTTCTACACGAAGCTATCGGTAGTGTTTCTAAAGATGACTGGGTCAAATGTGTGATGCATGCAGAGGAATTACAGGATCAGGATTTAGCCAAGGCAATTTTAAAAGATCAGAGAATACAGCCTCTGGTAATAAATTTACTCGAAGATGACAGCGCTCCTGACCCGTGGTACAACTGCGATGTCCAACTAGTTGTACCACGGGGAAGTAAAGTTACCCATGGTTAAACTGGTTGTTCTATGGGGAAAAATCTTTACCAATAGTTCAACTCGAGTGAGCTGTTCTTTCCTTGGTCCAACTAGTTGTACCTACTACTGGGAATCGCTCCCGACCCGTGGTCCAACTGCTGAAATAAAGTGACCCATGGTTTAACTGGTTGTTCTATGATTGTTGTGGTTGTCCCCCTTTAATCCTTGATTCAGAATACTCAGCAAAGGGTACCAGGACAACATGACCTTAGTGGAGTTATAAAATGCGCTCCCGACCCGTGGTCCAACTGCGATGTTCAACTGGTTGTACTACGGGGAAGTAAAGTTACCCATGGTTAAACTGTTTGTTCTATGATTGTTGTGGTTGTCCCCCTTTAATCCTTGATTTAGAATTCTCCGCAAAGGGTACCAGGGCAACATGACCTTAGTGGAGTTATTTAAAAAGTTTACGTTATCCAGAAAAGTTATGTTTGATGAAAGAAGATTGCATTTGTCCGCCATTCCTTAATAGATTTTCAGGCACGCATTGGTTCAAAAAAATCCACTTTGCTGAGAATTCTGAATCAAGGGTGAGTTGTTTTTTCCTTGGTCCAACTCCCTGTAATACATATCATGTATATCAGGGAGATGGATCATGGGGACGCACAACAATCATAGAACAACCTGTTGAACCATGGGTAACTTTACTTCCCCGTGGTACAATCAATTGAACATCGCAGTTGTATCACGGGTCGGGAGCGGGTCCCCGTGGTCCAACCAGTTGGACATAATTCAACCGTTTTACCACGGGTCATAATCATAAATATCAATAAAAAGGGGTGAACCATGGGTAACTTTACTTCCCCGTGGTACAACCAGTTGGACATCGCAGTTGTACCACGGGTCAGGAGCGCTGTCATCTTTGTGTAAATTTATTACCAGAGACTGTATTCTCTTATCTTTTAAAATTGCCTTTGCTAGATCCTGATCCTGTAATTCCTCTGCATGCCTCACTCATTTGACCCAGTCATCTTTAGAAACATTACCGATAGCTTCGTGTAGAAGGCTTCGTTGAGACTTTATTTTTATAATGAAAAGAAATCGTAGGAAGATTTTTTATCTGACTGTACAAAACAGCTATTTATATCGCGGTGTCCGAATCGACAGTAAAAAAATATTAAAATTAAAAAGTGTCAATTCGGACACTGTGTCCGAATAAAATGTGTCCGAAACGACAGTTAGTCAACAAACTTTCTTTCTACGGATTAACGAATTAGCGCGTGTCTTATTAGTCGGGTTCATTTAGTTAGAGCACAATCGACAGATAGGTATACTCGTTAATCCAATTTGCATATGCCTTGGAATCATTATAGAGATATATATACCAATTATACCTACGTCTATTTCAAAGGAACTATTACAGAAACCTGAAACAATTTTCCAAATACAACCGTTACATAGTATAAAAACAAGTTCAAATTATAGATCATGCAAACGTATAGTACAATTTGGGTAAAACTAAATATCAATATATGCAATTGAAATGCAATGCACCGTTAAGTGCATACCTATATACGTATTTTTTTAAAGAATGTAACGTACTTTTCTTAATTTTTTTTTCTGTAGAACCGAGTTCGTTTATTTTTATCTCAATATAGGTAAATCTATTATTCTAATGAATTTTTTTTTCAATAAAATATTCTAATGAGTTCAGATGCGGCGTCTGTCTGCAACAACTCGCTTGTGAATTAGGGCAAAGCAACGATCTCAGACTAGTCTCATAACAAATCCTTATTAAAGGAAAATCTTCAATGCTACTTCCATAAAGGGTTTCGCTTCGCCATTATACCTACCGGCACAAAAACTCACAACTAAGTACCTACACAACAGACGAAGCAAATGTCGGCTGCAATCGTAGCTGTTTCCCTAGAAGCGGCAATCGAGGCCAGATACCCCACAGTTGCAATGTGACGTCATAGGTACTGGACTTTACAAGCCGATAGATAGTGCACCCACTCAAAGGGATTTACATTAAATTATTTAATGAATCAGTTTTATTTTCAGTTATTGTAGGTACTTACTTATACAATTTTAACCTTTTCGCATTCACGTAATAACGACAGTAAAGGACATCTTTTGACGCATTAGGTACCTAGGTATATCTATACTATAATATTAAAAAGAGGAAAGATTTGATTGTTTGTTTGTTTGTATTTAATAGGCTCCGAAACTACTGAACCAATTTGAATAATTCTTTCACTGTTGGAAAGCTACACTATCCCCGGGAGACAAAGGGTTCTTTTGATCCCGGAAATGTGAGGGGAAGGGGGGAATATTTGAAAAAAGAAAATTACGCGCGGGTGAAACCGTGGTATTATAATATGTAAATCAGAACATGCTTTGTAGTAGGTAATAGACTTATCTACTTTTTTCTATTAGGTATTCCATGGGAACTGAGAATTATTCCGGAATAAAAAAGGAGATACTCTTTGTCCTTTCTAAAGGACCTAGTCTTTATTTTCTTGCAGACGAAAATGCTTTTAAGGGCATCTTAACGGCAGGCTAAGGAGATCTGCAGCTGTATTTTCTTTCGCCTGTAGGTACAATAGGTAACCCGACTAGACCATCGAGGCGGTAGTTACTGTCATAGCTAATTATAGTCAAATTTTTGCCAAGTATGTATCATTGTCAAATTCACAAACGCCTAATTTCGCTTTCCGCCCGCGGTTTCACCCGCGCCTTATTTCTTTTTTCAAATATCCCGCGAGAATGCGACGTTTCCCGTAGGAATTTTATAGCCTATGTCCTAATCCGGCTTATAAACTATACGTGTGCCTAATTTCATCTAAATCCGTTCAGCCGTTTAGGCGTGATTGAGTAACAAACTTACAAACATCCGGACTTTCGCTTTTATAATATTAGTAGGGGATTGTTTGGCTGGCTATGGACCAAACCTCGTAACCTCGGACCTAGGTATTTAGGGGAAAGTAGGCGTGTTTCCGAATTTCCGAACATAAATTATTTTCTGACTAATTTACTTAATAATACAACGATAATTACCTAATTGAAAATATTGCCATAGTACCTAATTAATTTTAAGGTCTGCTGGTAAGTAATTTAACTACTATTGTCTGACTATTATAGTCTCATATATATAGCAAGCCAAGTACCTACCTCCTCACTCTTTATAACAGATAACAAAAACAAAAGAAAAGACCTTTAAATGTGATCTTGAACTACTTTATTTAAGGAAAAAGTAGAATTTTGCTGTCCTTTCAAGATGCTTACAAAATATTTAAGTGAAATGGCAGATTTATTTTTATTTTACCTTGAGTGCCGTGTCATCTTTATGGCTAAGCCATTGAAAATGAAAGAATTTTCTGTCGTAAAAACACGTAGTATATCGATGTATCAAGCAGTATGATAATATTAATAATGACATTTTACAGGTACTTATCTAAGTTTATTTAAAGCTACAAAGAGTAAATATCACGTTCTTTGCGAGATTCTCTTCTTTCTCAAAGGAATGAACAGAAGGCAAAATAAAAAAAAACGGTAGGAGCTTTATAAGGCAAACATTGTATTTTGTATTATATTTTGTAGTATACAAACGGATATTTAAGGTATTACTCACTAAAATGTATGTATTTTTCCATAAAGTGTGGTAGCAAAATAACAAAATAGGCAGGTACTATGTATGTACATAGTGTTAATGGATAAAATTGACAAGATTTCCAAAGACCTTGATATTGCAATCATGTTATGTGTTACATTACTATTAAATTATCATTTGTCATATTTTGTAGGCTGATGATTGCAAAAGTACAAACAAAAACCAAGTCTTTCCCCAAAATAATCAAGGATAAAAAAAGGACAAATAAATAGCAGTTTGTTCAAACTTAATGATTGGGAAATAAAAAAGTCAGCGGCACACAATTATGATGGACGCTATTTAGCTGAACAACAACACAGTTTACGAGTCAAAACAATATAAAGAATTATGTTTAATAAGCTTAATAGAAGTTTCCTTATTATGTCGGGTTAGATTACAGTGGATCTACACAAAAGTTTTATTGCTGCAGTCAACTCATGAATAGTAATGTTGATGAGATACAAATATAAGAATTATTAAATAATTAAGAAATTATAGGTAAAATTGTCTTTATTAAGCTATGCTTGATTGAATTTTTAAAAGTTCACAGTAGTGACCTATTCAATTATTAAGACACTAAAGTTCAGTGTCCTTATTTGAAATAATACGACTATAATAAGATTAATTAAATAAAATATAACTAATATCCATGGATTCATCAGTTTAATCTGGCTTTTTTGAAAGACAACCTGTCTATAATAAAAAAATCTGGTCTTTTATGTTTGATCGTTTTCTCAACTGCATACAAACTATAAAAGCTAGACAATATTATTTTTTCTTTATTCCCTAAATTGAATAATGCAGTAAAATTCTAGAAACACATATTTTAGATTTTATTATATTCCTTTACTCATGTAGGTATCCCTTTTATAAGCTAGACAATATTATTTATTCTTTATTCCCTAAATTGAATAATGCAGTAAAATTCTAGAAACACATATTATATATTTAGATTTTATTATATTCCTTTACTCATGTAGGTATCCCTTTTATTTTATTTTTAATCTTTCGAGCCCCGGATCACCAGACACAATAGAAAATCTATTGTTACGCGGCACCCGAGTGCCGGTTCGGGATTGAGTGGTTAACTTGTTTTGCCCTGTAGTCAAACGGGACCCAAACTTTATTCGACAAATATATAGTGCTTTTATTAGCTCTAGATTTTCCAATACCATAAGATTTAGTAGGATAAAAACTATGTCATTGCCTTCCTCTTCATCGTAAGAGATGCTGTCTACATCCCAAACTTATATACTATAAAATTATAAACTGTTTTGGACAAAGAAAGGCACTTAACTTTTCTTTGCACATACTATTTGCAATACAGCTATAAAATAGGTAGGTACTTTATAATTTAATGGATGTCAAAACTATAAGTTTGTTTCAGAAAAGCTAATTTAAAACTGATAATTAATTAACTACCTACTACTCGCAATACTTAAAATAATTAAGTTGCAGAAATTTTGATAAAATTAATATTACACATAATTAGCATTTTAATCTAAATAATTCTAAATGGATATACCTATGTATTTTAAGTTTAAAGGTGCCCTTTAAACTTGGATAATGTTAATGAAGTGAAGCCATTGGAATATTTTATAGTATTGTATAATATAGGGCTAAAAAGTCAAGGTAAACTTCTTGAATTTAGAAACCCTAGTGTATTTAAACTACTTATATATGGTCACTTCCTGCAACGAATTCGTCTAATAAAGAAAAACAGTATAAAATACCTACTTACATGCTTTTTAGCACAAAAAGGTAAATTGCAACACCTTAATAAAAGGAGTCCTAAAATTATTTTATGTTCAACTTAAAAGGATATGCGGTACTAAATTAAAATAATTAAAACAAACTGGCGTTTCATTTTATAAAGTCTTTGTAGGTATAATGGTATGGTATAATAACACTATTACAAAAATATATATCAACAGGATTACGTACCTTTTTGCAGAAGTATTCCATAAAGATTCAGTCAGCAACTACAGTACCATACCACTTTCTTTATTTAAAAAGACAAAGAATAATTTCACTTGCAAGTTTCAATAAGTCACAAAGAAAAGTTAGGTTTGTATTATAGGATAAATAAGATACTTTTTTATTAAGTACCGACCAAATGTTTGTTAAATCGTCCCTTTAACAATTGATTGATATCAAAGCGCAAATAAAACGTAACATTGGAATAAAACGAAATCAAAACATTAATTAATTTGCATGTTGCAAATTACTCCAAATCGACCTCACTGTCCGAAAGCTACGCAAATGACATTAATGAATGACAAGACAAACTCATTGACAGAAAGTCAAAGTGACATTTCTTGTGTTGTGACATAAATAGAGGTGCTATATTCTACTCAATTAAATGAGATTTTACTTAAAATCGATTAGGTAATTGGTTTTTGGAATTTTTCCAGTTGGTGCAAATTGCCGTTATTTTGCCCAACAAGATTATTCTTCTTTATTTATAAATATATATAATTTAACCATGCAAACTTCCATTGAAAATTGGTTTGAACGAGATCAAGTAGGTAATTAGTTTTTTTAACACGTCATAAATTATTGTAAACCGCAATTTTCCTCTCATTCAATCAACTCAAATATAAAAACATCGATCAAACTTACAAAGAACTACAAGAACTTTTATATTATATGATGATACTTGCTGCTACGGAACCCTTCATGGGCGAGTCCGACTCGCACTTGGCCTGTTTTTTTATGCCTATAAGTGATTGTCTCATCATATCAGACTGCAGACATCATTGTTGAAAATATGTTTTTTACGAAAATCAGCACCAAAACGACAAAGTTAACTACAAGGCAAATAGTTATAAAATATAATTTTGTGTAATTAACAGCCATTTTGACATGCTTTACATAACATTTAAGTTTATATAAATAAACAATATTATTATTGAATAGCTGCAAAATAGGCAAAAGCTAAAATCGTGGTCTATCCTACTCGTACCATCGAGTAAATACAAGCGATGTATTTACATTTTCAAGTTATTGAATAGCAATTTGAAAAAGACGATAAATATAAAAAAGCTATTTTGAAAAACTATATTAACCAATCAACACTTCTTAATTAATGTTCTATACAGTTATTCTTAATCTCGAAAAAACTTAATCCTAACTCATGATTATATTTATTTTATGTTTTTAATCTATTTTGTGAGCATTAAAACTCTCGATTTTTATATTTATCTTTATTTGTTAATCGATTTTGTGAACATTGAAAGTTCAATTAACTGTATAAGTCATTCATATAGTGCACCTCTAGTTTGACGTTCCGAACTACGTATTACGATATGAGTTTTATGCACTTTGATAGTGTGAACAAATATGGCACATTTCTTGGTGTAATGGAACGTAAAATTTCTACACCAATCATTATGGCGCGTCTTTTTTAAAAAGTTTTTCTTTCCGTCAAAATTTTTTAATAAACGGTAGTTTCCCTTTTTTCCGTATTATTCTTTTGTGTTTAATGATTAATTTTTAATAAGGTAACTGATGTACTTCTGCTATGTGTTAATTCATTATTTGCCTAACACAAAACGATGCTATACTGCCACTAATGATCAAAAAAATCATGCTAAAATTATAAAATTTAAAATTGCACTATGCTTGAATAAATAACTCAACGGACTAGGCGTTATATTGTTATAGTCTAAGATCCGAACTAAGGTCGATCTTCACCGAGTTGATAATAGAATGAAACTTATTTTATTATGAATTTAGCATATTAGAAAACATATTAAAAATGGGTTGCCTAAAAAAATCCTGGACCGAGTATGTTTAATTGTATTTTAAAAAAAATTTTTTAACAAAATCCCAATTTTTTGCAGACAACCATATATCAACGTGTTCATAATAAAACAGCGCTTATGATGATATTGAAAAAAATCTATTATCCGATTAGGTGAAATTAACTGGTATCGACACATACGTGTTTATACCTGACAACCCAGTAGTCCCCCTACGTAAATAATAGAAAACCCAACGGCTGCACATTCTATACGTTTTGTACGTTAAGTCAGGACATAATTTTCTTATTATCTTGTTATTGCAAAATTTTGTTTAAAATCATAAAAAAAAAAGAAAAATTGGTCGGTCCAGGATTTTTTTAGGCAACCTATTTTTAATATGTTTTCTAATATGCTTAATTCATGATAAAATAAGTTTCATTCTATTATCAACTCGGTGAAGATCGACCTTAGTTCGGATCTTCTACTATTATGCAAGTAATAAAATTAGTGTATTCATACCTTTTTAAATCTAAGATATCTATTAAAATCAGAAAAACTTATAAAATTATACATCTGGAGTATCACCATAATAATATACGGATGACGTGGACAACGACACAAAGAGATAGACAGAGACTAGAAGCATTTGAAGGGTCCACTGCAATAATGATAATGTCCAAAAATAAAAAAAATTAAACTATTAACGTCATTCGGTCGATACATGATATATTTATTCTCTTTTACAAACGTAGCAATATCGCATAAAATTAAATGTAGTTTCGAGATAACTTAGGCCTATTGTCCACGTAAACCGCACGTCATGCGCACGCTTTCGTCAATTGACGATTACAAGACGAATGCTTGCATTTTGCGTAGAAACCATAGAGTATATTGAATATGGTAGAAACCTTCAATACTGTGTCCACGCTGCCGCGCCGCACCGCATGACGAACGCACGACGACGCCCCCGTTTCCCCATATTATCCCCCGTTTCCCCATATTTCCGGGATCAAAAGTACCCTTTGTCACGGGGGGATAGTGTAGCTTTCCAAAATTCCAACAGTGAAAGAATTTTCCAAATCCTATCTATTTAATACAAACAAACAAAACAGTCTAATCTTATAACTTTATAATAATAAGGATAGATAGAGCCAGAAAGTTTATTATAAAAAGCAGCATTTAATAGAAAGTTAAGGAACCCTGCGTTCTGTTTGTTACAAATAGCCTGCTATCCACTTCTTTAATTTTGATATCGCGTTATCATGTCTCATTAATATCTAATTATAATGAATCCGAACGTCATTAACTGATTAAGTTAGAACTAGACTGAAAGGTAGGTACACAACGTGTGTAATATGTTTATATAGTATCAAAGAGTAGAATCTCTTTATTGTTTTATTATTTAGTTACAACCAACTTCATAAAATAATGCTTTGATGATTACCTGATAATTAGATAGAAATGTATGATCATGGATTTATACCAACAATTCTAGTATTATTTGCGGAAGCACGCTCACCGAACATGCTCT
Source organism: Mecyna flavalis (assembly GCA_949319885.1). NCBI lineage: Eukaryota > Metazoa > Arthropoda > Insecta > Lepidoptera > Crambidae > Mecyna > Mecyna flavalis. Next base: position 8,542,644 of record OX439431.1, on the reverse strand, counting down.
TCATTACTCATAATGTGAATGATTCACTGACAATACTGAAATGCCAACTTAATGCCAAAATAAATATAACTATATTATTAGTACCGTAGTTTTACTAGACACTTTAGCCCAATAATTTAGTAGAAAATGGGATAGGTAGATACAAATACTTACTTGTTTACATCTATAAAGCAAGCAGTTTATTTTGTCAAATCCGGGCAAAACGTCTCTGAGACCCTCCGGTTAATCTATCTATATAAATAAAAATGAATTGCTGTTCGTTGGTCTCGCTAAAACTCGAGAACGGCTGAACCGATTTGACTAATTTTAGTCTTGAAATATTTGTGGAAGTCCAGGGAAGGTTTGAACGATGTGAAAATATGAAAAAATTGCGAGGAAAATACTAAAGTAAGTGATACGAAGTTCACCGGGTCAGCTAGTTTCATATAAAGGTAAAATCATGTTTGAGATCCTAGAGGTATCGACTGTTCTTGGGCGGTGATGATGTCACTCACCATCCTGGACATTGTTTTGGTTCGCAGTACCAACACAGTTCACCTGATGGTATAACTTGTATATACCTATCTCCTATACTCGTAAGAGTCTAGTCGTAAGCGACAACCTTTTATTTTTTTTTATTATTGTAAGATGATCAGATCACGCAACAATGCAAATTCTAATACGCTCTCTTGTAAGATAGTTTTATAATTATAAGTCTTCTTTTAATATTTTTTTTTAAACTTAATGCTCTTGTTGTTTTCATTGCATCCACTTTTATTTATTTACAAAAACTTCATTGACCACACAAGTATGGTTCAAAATGCGGACTTAACGCTAAAAGAATTATCTACCAGTCAACCTTTAGGAAAAACGAAATGTTTGAACTTTTGATTGTTTCTTGCAATAAGCTTTATCACAAATGTAGGTAGGTAGATCGGTGTTATTTAATATCGGTAATTTAACTAAATAAGAATAAATAAACTCGTTTTTTTTATTGCAATGTGTAACAAGACGAGCAGATCGTACACCTGATGGTAAGCGCCACGTCTGCCCTTAGACAGTTCAGTGCCAACAGTAACTAAGCAGTTAGTGTCTGGCACCGCCCTGTGCTCGCTACACCGAGACGACAGTTATTAGGTCTCATTAATCCAGTAATTTCACTAGCTTCAGTGCCCTTTCCCCGAAACACAAAAGTGCTTGATACACTTCTATTTCTCAGGAAAATATCTGGCACAGCGGTGGTACCCACCTAGACGGCCCAGTACAGGAACCTACCACCTGGTGACCTGGTTTCGGTTACTAGCGATCCTCTTTTGTAGTCAACATACGGATAATAGACTTAGTCATAATTAAGGCATTTATATATTTTACTTATGTACATTTTTTTTAAATATGTTGAAAAAGCTTTATCTAATAACAAGAAACGAAGGTTAGATTCCTCTTAAAGATTAAAGGTATCTTTGGTTATTAAGCTCTTATCAGAACTTATCTAATCCATTTGATGAGGTTAATAATGTAACCGTGTAAAGTCTATCTTTACTGCATTATTGTACATAATTGGTAGAATATTGGATAGAAATTATATATTTTTTTTTTATGTAAGAGGGAGGCAACGAGTAAGCGGATCACCTGATGGTAAGCAATCACCGCCGCCCTTATACCCGCAACACCAAAAGAGTCACAAGTACGTTGCCGGCCTATAAGAAAGAGATATACTCGTTTCTTAAAGATTGCCATGTCATATCGGTCCGGAAATACCGCTGCAGGGTGCTGGTTCCACAGTTTGGTCGTACGTGGTATGAAGTTAAATCTATGCAAGGTCTATGTTAGGTCTATGCAATAAATTTACAGTTAAAAGGATAAAATAAGTTTTAACCGTATGGAGCGCGAGCGAGATGATCCCCTCGTACCCGCGCTTCGCAGACAAATGTGGGGACGAAGGAGGCGGGCTTTCGACCGGTTCTTGCCACCACTCCAAGGTAGAGCCCAGCAGGTCATAGGTGCGGGGGAACCCTAGCCTGCATTGCACGGCTTTACCAACGACGGGTGGGAGTGCCTTAGTACTCCGGTGCACTTCCGCAGTTCACCCCGACAGCGGGAGGAACAGGAGGAACTCGCAGAGGTGAGCGTTCGCTGTAGGGCCCGCGGAGCAAGGGCTTCGCCGATGTTAAGGCGATGTGGGAGTACCGCGGGGTTTATTGGGTAAACCCTGGGCCACTTCCATCTCCGGCCCAGGAACAATACCCTTTTTAGGGCATCGGGTGTCCCACACATGACCCTGGCCTTTGCCCGGGACGGAGTTAAGGTGCGTAACGCATACCTACCCCGCGAAAAAAAAAATGTTTTAACAGTATCCTAAAATAATTTCTTAGAAGAAAGGATGTCAATATAATGATAAATGGCGCATAGAAACCGTACCTATCTATATAATATATCATTGAAATGCCTGTTCTGACACTGTGTCATAGATGCATTTTAACGATATTGATTGATTAGCTAAGTTGGTTAGGTCAAACTGTAACATAGGAAAAATAAAGAGAGCTCTTCTTAAAAAACTTTCAAAAATAAATTTTATGATAGTTTAATAAGAACAACAATATTTTATAGGGCAGCCAAGTACCTAATAAAATATAAATAAATATTTGTCAACATCACATACCTACCTACATGGATTCGACCCCAAAGTAAGTACTTCGCTTAAGCACTTGTGTTATTATATGAGTATTAGAAACAACGAAGGTACCACAAATATATTATACCTAAATAGAAATATACATCTAGACACAGGACAAACACAAATGTTCATGACATAAGTGTTTGTCCTAGGTGGGATTCGAACCCACGCCCCCTGGCGCATAGTCACTAAGAATTTCTTGGTAAATCAAATTGCAAAATAAATACTTTGACTTTGACTACCAAGTGCGCCATAGGGCCAATGGCATAGCATGCTTTCTCAAGGTAAAGGTAATGTACAATACATCGCCGATATATAAGCCTCTGAACTTATCTAGAAGTGAAAAACTTATTTGACGACCATGGTGTGTGGCATAGAGTTATATTGATTTTATATTATATTATATAGGTATGGGTGGTTGAGATGTCAACTACGAATGATACCTGAGGTCGTGATTTCGCTCCGCACGGTACCAACATTAGTCTGCATGAACATGTCTGTTGGTGTCATTCGGGCTGTTTCTATGTAGGTATAACATGTACTAGGGGCACACTGAAAGTTTGGCGCTCCTGGCCGCACATAAATGTTTGAATTTCAAATGATATATTTTTCGAAACTTAAGAATCTCAATGATTAATTTAAAAAAAAACTGCGATAATCGCTTGTCATTTTTTTTTATCACAAATTGAAGTTCGTCGTCGGCACGAAAATGGGGGGTAGTCGCGTCTGATCCCGGTATCCGTCCTGAGTCGCAACGGATACCGATCGATAGTCGCTTCGAATACCGGGATCGGTTGCAACCCAAAAAATAATTAAAATTTTGTGCAACGGATACCGGGATCAGACGCGACTACAAAAATAAATATATTTAAGTTCTATCTGATCCCACAGGGTGTTTGCATTTGGGACCTTGTTAATTATGAATGAATATTTTGACGTTTCTTTCTTCTAGATGTATCTGGGGGCACGGCAGTGCCCCCGCCAAGTCGAGCGCGAAGCAAACACTGCCGTACCATCCTTTACTGGAACCATTTCGCCGCATTTTCAGGCCCAACCAAACTATTAGAGATCGACATATACCGCCTTTACAAAAAATACTCAACTTAGTGAGCCGCTTGATTTGGTGGTGGTAGGGGGATGGGAGGGAAAGGGGGATGGTAGGGGTAGGGGGAGGGGGGAAGGGGAGGGTGAAGGGAGATGGAAGGGGGGACAAGAGGGGTAGCTGGGGGGGTGGGGATAGTATATGGGAGGGGGAGTAGGGGGGATGGGAGGGGGAAGGAGGATGGGAGGGGCGATGGGAGGGGGAAGAGAGATGGGCGGGGGAAAGGAGATGAGAGGGGGGGTGGGAGGGGGATGGGGATATTAATGGGAGGGGGAGGTGGGGGGATGGGATAGTACATTATCAATCCAATCCACATGAAATTTGGCACAGGTATAGTTTATAACGTGGAACAGGACATAGGCTAAAAAAATCTCACGGGAAACGTCTCATTCCAAATAGATACAAAATAAATCAATATGCCCACGTTCCTACAAAAAGAAGTGAAATCCCACCAAAAACATTCTGTAAAAAACTAGCCAAGTCTCGATGGAGCTGCTTGTTTATCTCTAAAAAGTAATGAAATCTAGACATAGTCGTACCAAGTCTAAGGTTCCTTACTGCGATTTCTTTATTATTATAGTTAATGTTGTGTGACCTCCCATCTCTCTTCCCCCTCCCATCGCCCCTCCCATCCCCCTTCCCCCTCCCATCCCCCCTACTCCCCCTCCCATATACTATCCCCACCCCCCCAGCTACCCCTCCCGTCCCCCCTTCCATCTCCTTTCACCCTCCCCTTCCCCCCTCCCCCTACCCCTACCATCCCCCTTTCCCTCCCATCCTCCCACCACCACCAAATGAAGCGGCTCACTAAGTTGAGTATTTTTTGTAAAGGCGGTATATGTCGATCTCTAATAGTTTGGTTGGGCCTGAAAATGCGGCGAAATGGTTCCAGTAAAGGATGGTACGGCAGTGTTTGCTTCGCGCTCGACTTGGCGGGGGCACTGCCGTGCCCCCAGATACATCTAGAAGAAAGAAACGTCAAAATATTCATTCATAATTAACAAGGTCCCAAATGCAAACACCCTGTGGGATCAGATAGAACTTAAATATATTTATTTTTGTAGTCGCGTCTGATCCCGGTATCCGTTGCACAAAATTTTAATTATTTTTTGGGTTGCAACCGATCCCGGTATTCGAAGCGACTATCGATCGGTATCCGTTGCGACTCAGGACGGATACCGGGATCAGACGCGACTACCCCGAAAATGGAACTAACACCGAATTTTACGATTTTAAAAGCTCACTATCACCGCAAGACTACACTTATCATCTTCAAAATACTTTTGGGAGGGAAGCACCTCATTGCGCAAAATTTGATTCTGGCCGTGTTACTCTCCATGATGAAATTTGTGAAGGTTGGCCCTCAGCTGCGATCAATGAGGGAAATGTGTTTACTCCGTGTCCGGCAACGAATTGGAAAAAATCTGCGTATCACCTATTAAATTAGGACATTCAAGGACATTTGGGATGGGAATTGTTATGAGACAAAATTAAAAAATCTTACATCAACACTTAAAAGTTAGAAAACTTAAGAACTCACCCCAGACCAAAAACGGGCACGAATTGATTGTTGTAAAAAAATGGTATCAAATTATGACCACGGATACAAATGCTGTGTAATCTGTGTATGAAATTGTGACAGGATACGAAATGTGGATATATTGTTACATACCGGAAAGAAAGCAACAGCCTTCTGTATGGGTGTTCAAAGGCGACAGCAAACCAACAAAGTTGAAGCAAGCAAGAAGCGTTGGCAAAAAAAGGATTGCGTTTTTTTCTTTCGGAGACGGGTCCCGTCTGAACGATCCCTCTCAAAGAACAAAATGCCGCGTGGTACTTTGAAAAGGTTGAGCTGGTAGACCATACCGCACATAATCCAGACCTGGCACCATGAGATTTTTTTATTATCTCAAAAATCAAAGATTTGATTAAGAGTTAAATAATTAAGAGGCCGGAAGAGTCCGTGTACGTAGGTAGGTAGGTAGGTACGTATGAAAATCATGCCCCCAGGTTAATGGTCCTCAGGCTTAAAAAAATGGTTTGACCGTATGAAAAATTGTTTAAAAAAATGTAATGAAGAATACTTTGGAAAACAGTGAATATAGGTATTACCACAGAATAGTTAGTATTACTTTACATTTATAAATTGTTTTAATAAGAAGTTACGTAAAACTTTCAGTGTGCCCCATGTATAAAAAGGAGGTTCACAAGCAACGATATTAAATACCAAGACAGTACCTAATGTTTAATCATAATTGTCTGGCAACCATAAGTTCGGGAGGTAAGGGAATGGAGGTGTAAAAATTTGTTTCGGACATTTACTTAGACATTTTTTGAGAAATATGAATGATAAATTGATAAGAGTTATTTAAAGAAACCATTAAACTCCAATATCTATGATCTCAATTTTATTAGTACATAAACTTATCGTACAGTTTACCCATATAAACACCGGCGTCTCTGATAGTCGTTCGTTATACAATGACTTTGATACCACTTGCCGATAATGATAAGGAGTGATTTTATTGCAATTGTCTTGACACGTGACGGCAAATGCTATGTATAATTTTATATGTAGGTTATTTAAACTGACCCAAACTAAAGTACTAAACCAAAGAAGAGATGGTTGCAAAGAAATGGATTCATAGTTGTACACACAAAAATATATACTTACATATTTCCAACAATACGAGATGTTTCAGTAAGTAAAATTAAAGTAAAATAAAACTAGACATCTTAAATACTAGCTATATCACTATTATAGTAACTAGTTATATCTGTAAAAGTCTGGTACACATTTTTTAATTCTACATTTTGATTTTAAAAATGTGAAGTTTTTTTGTTTTTTGTAGAAAGCAGTTTTAAAAATAATATGTTTTTAACGGTCGTGTCGTGCGTGGCTATTGGCTATAATGATAAATATGTTTCTACGGGTAGGTATGCAGTTCACAGGTCACGCACGCGTTGAGATCGGTTTATTTATATCAAAATATTATTTTTATACTTGGCAATTATTCTTATAAATATACCGTTTTCATGAAATACGAAATTTTGCTTGTCTCTTATTCAATAGCATACAGAGACACTAGCCCATAAAGTAGTAACTACTTAACCGCTGTTTGCTTAAGCTTTTTTACTGTAGTGCATCAGTAAAATAGCTCCATTTAGCCTGATGATAAGCAAAGATAAACCCACACTGCCAAGACAAAGACGCAACACCGAGGCGTATTAACCCTTGTTGTCACCATCGTATTGACTCGCCAAGTGCTTCTTTACGCTACGTTTAAAGGAAGTCATGTTATAAAAAAAGGAAACACATGAGCGCATAAAGTTCCACTTCATAGTCATTATCGATAAAGAAATTATTCATCGATTTATATTTGATACCTACGCGGTGGAAAGTAAAAATGTTTCATGTCCATGTTTAGCTTCTCAAACGATTGAGCAGAATATGTGGATTTAAGTTTAGTACCTAAAGCTAAAAAAAACTTAACTGTTATAGAAAAAATAATGTTCTTACCGTGGTTCTTACCATAGATTAATTTTGTTACCAAATTTCAATATTTTTTTAAAATCAAAATGTATTGAAATGAAGATGTTGTTATGTACCTACACAACATCTTCATTTTAATACATTTTGATAAAAAAAATATATTGAAATTTGGTAACAAGATTATACTACATACATCGATGAATGGATGGATGGTCAATAACGTTGAATAGTAGGTACGCCTTTTTTCTATATATCCCATAGATGCTACTTATCTATACTACAAGTATCTATACTCCGAAACTACTGAACCGATTTGAAAAATTCTTTCACTATTGGAAAGCTACACTATCCCCGGGTGACATAGGGTATAGGGTCCCGAAAATGTGGGGGAAAGAGGAGGATATTTACACGCGGATGAAAGTATGATCAATGATCCCACATTGTTTATTTGTTGTTATGGGTAGGTACAAGAATAAGATTTACTATCTGCTGAAAAACAAATAGCATATCTACCTATTAAGGTAATAAAATGTTCGTGGTGATGAGTCGCGGAAACTTTTGAAGGTTAACATTTTGTAATAAAAATAGGCTTACGTTTACTAATTGAGTAGAGATTTAATGTTTACATTTAGATAACATTGATCAGGATCATACCACATGGAGTTGTGCAACGATGAATGGCTTTTATACGTATAATTGCTTATCTTAATTAGATAAAAATATACAAGGGCTCTGTCCACGGAACAGCCGCTACAGGTCAGACCTATTCGTCATATTAAATACGACTGTACAATAAGAACTTTATCAGTTTAGTTGGAAGCGTATCCATTGACTGTAGTGGTTTGATTCGTCTCAGTGCCGTATAAATATTTAGTGTCCGATAACGCAGTTTATGCGAAATGGCCAAAGCGATGAAGAAAACAAAAATTAAAAAAGATGGTGAATTCATTCCCCCCGATGGAGGGTGGGGGTGGATGATTATATTTGCGGCAGGATTTTCAAATGTACGTACTAACAGCATATATTTATTACAATCCTTATATGAAAAATAGACCAAATCAATCTTCTTGTTGTTAGGCATAAAATAAATAAAGGTTTAGACAAAACATGCCAAAAGTTAAAGATCATAATTTTACGTTTAAATTGGCAACAAATATTATGAAGATAGATGCTGTAGAAAAAACAATTGAAGTGGGGTTTGTTTGTTTTTAGCGAAACATTTTAGCCTTTGTACTTGATAAACTAGCTTATTGCTTAATCTATGTTTTAAATTCAATCTGCACGTGACCTACGTACGTACTTAATAATTAATAACTGGGTTTTATTCTGTGTAGGTTTAATTCTGGGTTTCATCTTGTTTACAGTCTATGTTATCAGTTTTTAAATAAAATATGGACTTTGACTGAGGTTGCCGGTAATAATAAAGTTATAGGAGTTTTTAAACCTAAGGTAATACTGCTGAAACTGTTAAAGTTACAGAATATTCAATTATTACAATTTCAGCAATATAACAATTATAAAGAGATAATAATTTATTTTTCTAAACTAAGAGTTTGGAAAGGTATAATTTTTCCTTTGGGCACTTTTACCATCTTAATGTGTTGACATAAGATGATGGCTGTTCTTGGATTGTTTTTTTTTAGCATTCTACGAATATATCTGAATCGACCGATTTCTCACATGTTTTTGTCAATAAGTTTGTATTATCACCTTCCTTAAAGACTAAAAAACACCAGTTCAATCCGCTTATAAGTGTCATCAGTGAAGTAGTTATTATTATGACCTTTCAGATAGTTCATTATCTTGAGGTACATGCTATAAAGTCGCTTTTGTTGTGGTCTGCTTAAACTAACTTTTTTTTCCATGCGTTTGTTGCATGAACGATAAGGAAAACATAGTTTTAGCACCTATGACATATAAGTATGTACTTGTATATCTATACGTACGTGTTAAAGTAGTAAAGCAATAGATGCTTGGTCATAGATAAACATTATCATTTTAAAGACTTACAATTGCAGTCAATTGTAGAGCACTATATAAATTCGCATGAAGAATATGACGGGAAATATGGTTAGGTTTATATTTCATAATTTTCAAATTGACATTTTATTTTCTGGAAGCCTCCACAAAATATTGATCATTAATTCATTAATTTTCTTTATTTATGTAACTCCAGAGGTGTTGGATCACATTCTCACACTGAGTTTGGCTAGTGGAATTTTTTTAGGGCTAACACACTAGATACCAATGAATTAATAAATTAAGTAGTTCATGCAAACAACAATGTGCAATGAAACTTTTGGGTACAGCAAAACACTCGCTGAAGACTCTTCTTTAGAAACGCACCGTTTCTTTGTGAATAAATCATTCCTGGTTTCTGCTGAAATATTTAAGTATAAATTGCTGGTCTTAATGTAAGATTAACTGCATTTGCATATTTCTAATTCTCAATGAATTAATTAAACCCAACAGCACTTTGGCTTCAACTATAAATCAACTATGATGACGAGGAAATATACCTAGCTGTTACGTATTTGTCTGTTGTTATGTGCGACCGTATAGAATTACTCATCATTCATTACTCGCGTTCTAAGAAATAAGTACTCCGCTGCGGAAAATATTTTAATAATGAAAAACATCTTTTAATCTTTCCGTATTTTTCACGCTATGGCGACAAATCACATCTAAGGTTCTGGCTTCAAAAATCATTAATTACTAAGAATTGGATAAATGAAACTTGTTGGTGTTAAAAAACTTGCCCCTCGAAAGGCACCTAAAACCTTCGTGTATTGGTCCTACGTCTGATCTCTCTATCCAGGCCGAAGTAGAATTCACCTATTTTACATGATATATAGAGCTTAAGTATATAACGGATATTTCAGCCATTCTAGCAAAAAATGGCATAAAAATATAATTTCAAGGGAACTGTTTATACAGTAGTAGGTATAAGCAGTCCCTTTGCAGAAAATTTAAAATGTAGGTATTTAAGCTTTTAACCTTGTACATAATTTTTATTTTTAGTGGCCGCCTTATACGAAAATATGGAATGATCTATAAAATTATGATTATAGTCAATATATTTTTATCTATAGCGATTGTTAATCCATGAATTGACCTAGTGAATACGATCAATTTTACAACGTTAGAATTATCTGATAAAGAACCCCACTTAAGTGCTTGCTTTTTTTATTTATTAAATTTTCCAAGGGAAATGGACATACCATCACAGTATTTGTTATTAATGGGTATTATCTATTGTGTCTTCATTAGCTTCTTTCATCTATACTAGTATTATAAAGAGGAAAGATTTGATTGTTTGTTTGTTTGTATTGAATAGGCTCCGAAACTACTGAAGCGATTTAAATAATTCTTTCACTTTTCAAAACCTACACTATTCTCCGGTGATATAGGGTACTTTAGATCCCGGAAATGTGGGACTTCCTTCCCCCGGAAGGGGAATATTTAAAAAAAAGAAATTGTGCGCGGGTGAAACCGCGGCGGGCGGAAGGCTAGTACCTATAATAAATATAAACTTAACGGACCATTTACTAATGTTAATACTCTTATTATAATAAATAATCAGTCTTAACGTTAATATAAACACAGAATTAGATGTCTATTTAATTATCGTATTGCACGTTATCTAATAGATCATCGTCTAGACTATGTTCTTACGTTTGTACGTCGTACTCACAAACATGGTAAATAATAGACAATTTGTAAATAAACCACATAAACTTTGACATCGATGTAATCCTGAATTATATTTTATTAAATATAATTTTACAAAACGTAGGTATCCTTTTAAGTAGATGATTTACAATACCGGTCGTTATCTGGCCTGTTTGGCCGAAGATTACAGTAAGTAGGTAGGTATAATATTGGTACCACAGAACAAGAACAAAATGTTTTTCTTGTCATAACCTAAGTAAAGGAACTAGTGCGAATGATTTATGTTAGTTTCGCTGCCATATTCAAAGGACTTTTAAACTGCATCTTGTGGAGATGTAATAGTATAAGTAGTATAGTTACAGTATTATTCTATGTTCTTAACCCTAATTTATAAAGTAAGTTTAATATTACAAGACTTTTGCTGACAATGTGCTTATGGTTTCACTGCTAAAAAAGGTTGCTAAGGAATATTAAAATCTCCGAATGTCGTGTGCAAACTAATCCCGTAACACTAATTTAGTCATCTATCCTTATCTAAGTAGGTATGTCTGTTAGTTCGCAGATAGTATAATAATTTTGCTTTAATTATGTAACATGATTCGACTAATATCGGGCACAGTAGGTCAACAACTTGTGATAAATATTGTAATGAAGGGTCGTTAAGTTTACTTTGTATTTTTCTTTTGTAGACAATTTGGCTACTTCCCATCTGGTAAACTTCCCATTTGGTAAACCTCAATCTGTGCCTACTCAAAAGTTGCGTTTGGTAAACATTTTATTTACTTCATACGTTTTTCATGCATTTAGTCCCATTTGGTAAACTATCGAAATGGGACTAAATGACAATTGTTATAGACTGCATTTACAAACTGGATTTACTCAGTTTTTTTATCTCTACTCTATAAATAATAATAAATCAGTCTATGAACATTGACAATTATCAACACAGACAAAATTGTAAAGTGTTAATAATCATATTTTGGCGGCTCAAACTGGAGGAAAGGTATTATAAATAGATGCGTTAATTTTTTTTTATTCTTATCATTCTCTTATTTCATTCTTACCATCGGCCCATAGACGTATAAAATTTTATAATGTCTATGCATCGGCCACAAATTGTTTTATCCGTACCATCTGAATAAGTGGCGCTCTGCAACCGTTCGTGGGTCTCTCAAGGCACATCTTGCCTCGTTCGACCATACGTGGAACTAAATTAGTATGACACGAGGTCCTTCAAAAAGAGGCGAGGAGCTTGTAAGATGCGAGTGTCCATGGACAGCGGTGATCACTTACCATTAGGTCGTTTGCCTCCCTCTAACATTATGGATTATATGATGACGTTGTTTGTTATGAAACACGATTTTCTCCATTCCAGCTATCTGCCCTTCCAATCCTGCAGCAATTCGGCCTCCTCTTCCGAGACAAGTTCACCCGCCTCGGCATCAGCAGTTCGGAAACCACCACCATCATCAACATGAACTCAGCCCTGACGTCTTGCGTCGGTGCGTGACGCGCCTAGCATGGTAACTCCCTGATACCATACCGGCCCCTTTTAACTTATATTTTCATTGTTTTTTTTATACTAGCTCAGTACATTGGCTATACTTAGCCTGATGGTAAGCAAAAGGGGAATCCAAATTAACATGACAACGGACGCAACACCGAGGCGTTCTATCCATTGGCATCGCAGTGCTGGCCCGCAAGGCGTTAGTATCAATAGCGCAATCTAGAGCAGTATTGACACTTTTAAAAGGCGATGTGAAAATGAACCAATTTATATTTGGACACCTTTTTATGGGCGATAACCACAGAAATCTAACAAAGAACTCATCGCAATCATAAAATATCTCGTGGGACGGTATTGTATATCTCGGTATATTATTTTAGTTACTAAAATATTGCATACTAATCTTTCACCCGCTGGGGTTATAGGTACGACGTTATCCCGTGATATTTTTCCGGGAAAAGAGTAGCCTATGTTACTAGCCAACACTTAAACTATTGCTATGGTAAAAATCACAACGATCTGTTGCTGCAAAGAAGGCCAAACCAAATCACTTTTATACCAACCTATCCAAAAAATCTTTTCAGTGGCTTTGACGTGCAAGCGTAACAGAAAGACAGACAGGGCTACCCATTACACATAATACACACACATTTATAATATTAGTATGGATACAATTACTTAACTATGTAACTAGGCAGAGAAGCTCCAAAAACTGAACTTAATCTTAACATTACGTTATTCCAGGTTTGGCGAATGGACCAGTGTTCAAAACATTCAGCTATCGTCAAGTGTCCTTGACGGGAGCTATAGTAGTATTCATAGCATTGATGGCAACAACATATTCTTACAACTTCGTCACTTATCTAATATCGTTCTCAATATTATATGGTAATGTATTGCCTTTCAATATCTGTGAATTGTTTCTGGTTATCATGATGCATTCATTGTCAAAATAATCTTTGCTATTTTAGGTGCTGGTTACGGTATCAGCAGTTCTGCCAACGCCCTTGCACTTAACACATATTGGAAAAAAAGAAGAAGGCTAGCAACCAGTTTGTCATGGACAACTACTGGCATGGGTCCTATGCTTTGGCCTCATATAATAACTGGCCTATTTGCCTTATTTGGCGAAACGGGAGCTATTCTCATAATAAGTGGAATCTCTCTTCACGCCATTGCTTGCGCTTTACTACTACAGCCAGTAGAATGGCATTGCAAAACACCCGAACAAATTAAATCAGATGAAGAAAAGCTTTTAAAACAAAATCTCAAAGAAAAGAAAAATGGATATGATAAAAATAATCAAGAAAGCGGGTACTTCAGCCAAGTATCTAAAATTAAAAATTTAAGTGCTTTTTCTAGTCAGTACCTTTACAATGAAGATGACGCTATGAACACCGGTTATGAAATTACTGATCCCGGTATTCCTATGATGATTAGAGCAAACGATGGATACTTTAGTTCTTCTCGTCAGTCTAGAAGTCGCTTATCGTCTAGAGAGGGCTCGAATAAAAATTCTCGATTAAATTCTAAAAAACCTTCTATGACTAACTTGGCAGAGAACCGATCTCGAAAATCTTCTACTTTATACTTGAATGAATCAAAAAAGAATTCTTCTGCTAACCTTGGGGCATTGGTGCAGGAACGAGAGACGTTTAAGGTAAAACGTAAAACATCTATAACATTAGATACTCAGATTCCAGAATCGGAGATAGAAGATTGCCCAACACTCAAAGCTCCACAAGATTTGAAAGCTGATGAAAAAGAGGCTGTAGAAAAAATTGATCCAATGAAAGCCAAGTTCATCGCTGATAAAGCAGAAAAACATTTGGCAACCAGTAAGAGCATTAAATCGTTCAGAATGGACGGACAATACGGTGAAAAATATTCTAAGGACAACCATAGTAATATTTCTTTCAAGAACCAAGAAGACTATGATGAAAGGAAGTACTTAAAAGACAATCATAGTAACCAATCTTATCGTGCTAAAAGTAGACGAAAATCAAATAACTTCAATTATGAAAGTGAGGTTTTAAAACAAGCCTCTCTCAAATTAGAAGAGTATCTAAAAGAAAATGAGGACAAAAGTCAGGCAGATAAAATAAAATTATTGATAAATGGTGTATCTGATGATGAAGATGAAAAGGATGATGAAGTATTTCTCAAAAAGAAAGAGAAAAATATAGAAGAAGAAGAACAATTAACATTTTGTCAAAAAGTTGCAATTTTCTTTGATTTAGATTTACTACAAGACTTTACTTTTATAAATTTGATGTTAGGAATTACACTAGCTAATTTTAATGAATTGAATTTTTCAATTTTAACACCATTTATTCTTGGTGACTACGGTTTGACGAAGCCTGAAGTAGCTTTGTTCATGTCGCTTTTAGCTGGAGTAGATTTATGTGTAAGATTTTGTATACCAATAGTTGCCGGACGAATTGGATGGGATAACAATTCCTTCTTTCTATTTGGAGTTATTACAATGGCAATGGGGAGAGTAGGTAAGTGAAGTTAAATAGCATTGAATGCTACACAACGTAAACTAAGCAATTAATAACCCCATTGTTTTTGTTTCAGTTCTATCAATATGGCAAAGCTATACAGTGGTGTTGTTAGTAGCAGTTATGATAGGCTTTGGAAAGGGTTTGAGAACAGTCTTCATGGCGCTCGTTATTCCCACACATGTGCCTTTACATAAACTGCCAGGTGCATCTGGAATACAACTTCTTACCGCTGGAGTAGTGTACCTTGTTTTGGGTCCTCTAGTTGGTAAATATGATTTTCTTTGCCTAATATGTAACTTATGATAATTTATAAAACTTTGTGGCGCCGTTTTAGCTATTGTGTTTTAATGCGTTTGATGTTTTTCATCACATTGCATAATTTCTTTTTCAGGCTGGATAAAAGACAACGCATCACCAGCAACGACATTGCACTGTCTAAATATTTTCACTTGGCTGACAGCATTTTCGTGGTTATTAGAAAAGTATATCAGGTCTAGAGGGAAGAGCGATCCAGATACTGATCAAGAGAAGGCCTGATGAGAATAACATTTAATTACCAAGATAAAGTAAACATGCTGGAATTTGTAAAATGGGCGTCACTGTTGGACGCATTCATGAATTTGATAAGTTAATCAAGATTCTGTCAATTGGATGCGCTAGTAACACTTTACACTAAATCGAATAATGTGTAATATATAAAATTATAACTAACGGAAACAAATCAAGATAATTAGACAAACTATAGAAGTAGGTCATAAAAAACAATCTGTTTGCATTTATTTCTCTATATTTAATATCAAATATTTAATATAAAAATGAATCACATTTTTAAAAACATTACATACTTAGTAGCTACATTTTTTATGTAGGGTCCATATTCGAATGCATAAATTGAAAAAGTATAATTTAAAGTTTTTTGGCATACTAATCTTTTCGCATAAGGTTCATACAGAATAAATGATTAGGCATGCTTTATTTACCCATAACCTCTTTTGTAATAATAATAAATACGCATAATTATTGCTAAGCATAATATTTTAAAGCCTAATGAACTCAGTAAAATGGTAATTTAACATGTTGGCGGCTTAGGGGTGGCCCAAGGGCCACCCCTAAGCCGCCAACTCAAAGACCTAAACCTACTGTTACACTATAATAACTAGTGCTGTTATACCATTTATTTTTATGCACATTACAATAATTATTATGCCAAAGAGAATTATATTAAATAAGTAATTATGCCAATGTAACCATTCTGCGTATACAGAACTATGCGTATCATTATTTATGCGAAAAAACTTTATGCCGAAACTGTTATGCCTAAAAAGATTATGCCATCGAAGACGCTCCCTTTTATGTATGTTCTGGATTGAACTTTTACTTTAAGTATTTGATATTATTGTGCCATTCGAAATATCGTTGTTATAGTTTTATTTTATAAATAGCTTAGTAATATTAAGTGATTAAGTTGATAGGAAGAAAATATTATAGGGACCTAATCTATTGACGTATAATTATGTAGTACCTACTCGTACATAATATAATGTCACCAAAATCTGTGTACTCTCTTGTGTACACTGGACAAACGGTAAGCTTCACATAAAACGATCAGATTCAAAGATAGTCTAGCAATTGTTACTATTAAATCGCTTTTGATCATTGTGAAAGTCATGGGCGTCGCCAAGAGGGGGCAGGGGGTGGCAGCTGCCCCCCCCCCCCCTAGAGATCAAATGTAGCTAGCCGCAAAGGGACTAAATTGCAAGTGCAATTGACTTCCTTACCTATTAATAAATTCCGCATTGCATGACAAAACGTAAATAAATTCAGAAGGTTAAAATGTATAAATGTATATTGTAGAAAATATTGAAATATTCAGAATAGCATTAAGATTTTGACGTCCGTTTTTAGAATCGCCGCCATTTTCGTCACGGCTATATCGTGGCTATATATGCACAGAAATCTAATATCAGAATTAAGAAGCAGCCCTAAAGGAAGTGAACGTGGCCAGAGCCCCGACACTATGACAAAAAACGAGATCGTCTTCATCTTGGCGGACAGGCGGCACATATTCAGAGATGTCTCCGTGATCAACAGATTTAATACCGGCAGCGATCACAGACTCGTCCGTGGCACTCTGAATATCGACTTTAGAGCTGAACGCGTCCGTTTGATGAAGTCCAGACTCCGGCCAACTCTGCTCCAAACCATGATAAGATCAGAAACGTTCCAGTCGAACCCGGAGAACCAATTTGCTGCCTTGAAAATTGGAAACCACAATTGACGTTAACCGAAAGCTTGAAAATGTGGTTCGAATCCTCAGGGAGGAAGGTAGGAGATTTTGCAACATGCGGTGCAAAGGCAGGAAGTCGAAACTTTCCGATGGGATTTTAGGGCTAATGAGGCAAACGACCTGAAGACCCACCCGCCACTTCGTCCGGTGAAAGAGCTCTTAACCGGGAGATAAATAAACGTATGCGTCACGACCTCCGGTGCTTTAATAATCTTTCGATCAAAAGAGCTATAGAGCAAAATCGGGAGTCTAAGGTGTTCGTACAATCTTTCGGAAGAAGCCACCTGACGAAGCTGACCACAGCAAGTGGTGAAGTTGTTGCTTCAAAGCCGGCAGTCCTTTCAGAAGTAGACGACTTCTATGGCCGGTTATACGCTTCGCATGCATCTCGACCTGATCCTGAAAATGAAGACTCTAGAGCCACGTTAACTCGTCATTACACTGAAGACCTGCCAGAAGTCAGCGTTGGCGAAATCGAGATTGCTCTCGGGCAGCTCAAAAATGGAAAAGCCCCTGGAGAGGACGGCGTTACTACAGAGCTGCTAAAGGCTGGAGGTAAACCCGTACTGAAGGAGCTCCAAAAGCTTTTTAACGCTGTCATGTTTGAAGGGAGAACTCCAAAGGCGTGGAAAGTGTGGTCGTCCTGTTCTTCAAAAAAGGGCGACAAAAGCCTGTTGAAGAACTATCGACCCATTTCCCTTCTAAACCACGTCTATAAGCTAATCTCAAGAGTGAACGAACCGTCTTGCGCCAAGACTCGACGAGTTTCAACCACCGGAACAGACTGGGTTTCGGAGCGGATACGGCACCATTGACCACATCCACACTATGCGGCAGATTATACAGAAGACCGAAGAGTATAATCAGCCCCTGTGTCTAGCATTTGTGGACTATGAGAAGGCCTTCGACTCGGTTGAAATCTGGTCCGTTCTGGAGTCCAAGTGATAAGATGTCTGTCTGTACAAAGCAGCCACCATGTCCGTCCAAGTATAAAATCAGCAGACAAATCCTATACCGTTGCATCGAGGAGTAAGACAAGGGGACGTCATCTCCCAGAAATTGTCCAGGATATGTTTAAGATGCTGAACTGGAAAGAGGCATCAACATAAATGGCAAATACAACTCTCACTTGCGATTTGCAGATGACATCGTCATAATGGCGGAGACGCTGCAGGACCTACAATAGATGCTGAATGACCTGGCTGATTCTTCTTTACGCATCGGCCTACGGATGAACTTGGACAAAACCAAGGTCATGTTTAATGAACATGTTTTACAGTAACCGATCGCGATTCACGGCGCCGTCCTTGAAGTTATGTGTACCTTGGGCAGTCGTTGCAGTTGGGTCGAAACAACTTTGAGGACGAAGTGAATGGAAGAATTTCAGTTGGATTCGGCAGCGTTTGGGAAACTACGTCGAGTCTTCTCATCGTCGATTCCACAATGCCTAAAGACAAAAGTCTTCAATCAGTGCGTCCTACCCGTCATGACATACGGAGCCGAAACGTGGACACTTACGGCACTCAGCGGGCTATGGAAAGAGCTATGCTCTGCGTTTCTTTGCGGGATCGCATCTGAAATGAGGTAATTCAGCAGAGAACCAAAGTCACCGACATAGCTCGCCGGATTAGCCAGCTGAAGTGGCAGTGGGTTGGCCATATCAGCCGTAGAACCGAGAACCGTTGGGGTAAACGGGTTCTAGAGTAGAGACCGCGTCTCGGTAAACGTAGAGTAGGACGCCCTCAGGCTAGGGTGGAGCGATGATCTGCGCAAGATGGCTGGCAGGAGCTGGATGCGAGTAGCCGATGATCGATTAGCGTGGCGAGCATTTGGAGAGGCCTATGTCTAGCAGTGGACTGTTACATACTGATGATGATGAATAATGGATATGACCCCATTGCCCCCCCCCCCTTAGCCATAAGCTGGCGACGCCCTTGGTGAAAGTAATTTAAAATAACATAAACAAAGATCAATCACTTTACATTATCTTAGAAGACATTTAGTATTGCCCAGTGGTTTATTAATAATATATTGTATAATTAATTAAAATTACTTATATGGTTTTAGATATAAACGTATTGCATTTTAAGAGAAAATGAAACCTAAGTTTAAGTAACTTTACTGCAATATCTTGTGCATTTATGTTCATAAACATTTTACTTAATGTCATGTGATAATTAGTTGTAGTCTATGTAGTTGATAATAAATTACGAATAAACTTATGAGTTATAGTCTATTATTAAAGAATAATTCATTAAAAGTTGTTTTCATTTCTTCTCCATTGGCAAACATGAAAGAAATAAACGCCGAGGTCGTCAGTTAGTTTTTCGTACGACTCTATGTATATTAACATTGTCCTTATTCTTATAACCACGATCTAATCAATTCGTACAGGCCAAATAGTAACAGAATTTTAGACTAAGTTCCTAATTCTAATTTACGAGTAATAAAACAGTCAGTACTAATAGATACATCTCAGTAAAATAATCTAGCATCGGACAATAAAACTAGTAACTAAGTAATTTAGGGTAACTCGTGCCAATGCGACTTGAAACTTTTAAGTATACAAAAAAATGTGATCCAATGATCACATTTTGCCCATGCACAGGTGGTAAAAAGAACATAAATTGTCATGTTCCTGAACTTGCAAGTCCAGTAGGTCAGCATTTGTGTAGTGAACAGGAACTGTCAAATAAAGAGGTTCAATTAACCAGTGACGAATGCACCGTATTCGTAGGGTCAAAGGAACTCTACAGTGAGTGCGGGCACTTTGTTGATATGTCACATCACATCACAGTTTTCTGAAATGTCGTTTAAAAATACACAAACAACAGTGAAATATAATATTTATGCGCCGGTGTTAATGTGTGACAATGGACTTTTGAAGATACCTACATGCTTTTTTAAAACAAAAAATAAGTGCTAATATAATAAATATGTATTCTTCTTTTACGGTGTCTTAAAAATAATTATTCGGTATAAGGACATAATTATAACGATAACAACATCCAAAGAAAATGTAGTTTATAGTAAAAATATATTATATTTAGAATTTATTTATCTTCCGGCAAAAGTTAATTTATCGGTCGAAAATTAAATGTACCCAACATTTTTAATCCCCGGTGCAATCCTAAATGGTTAATTGAAGTAGTGAATGGAGTACTTCGTTATTTTGTTCGTTTTACGAGTTTAGTTAGTCTTTACTAAAGATAACCCCTGACTGAAAATTGAATGCAACAACACATAAAAGCAAATGGTTGGTGTATGAGATGGTACGATGGAAGGGTTTAACGGGGTTTTTTGGATTTAATACTCAGGTGCGGCATACGCTCTTCGACGTCTTTTAAATAGTGCTGATCTTGTCGAAAATCAGTTATCAAAATTATTCCTGCAACTACCAGGTGCTGCTCTCCGTTTCTTAAAACTGCACATTTTGCAAAATTGTAAATTCTGTCCTTCCTGCGGAAGACGCCTATCGGCGTTCTTGAAGAAGCCCACCCCGCACCTGAATAATAATGTGATTTTGTTGCCGCATGGAATGGGTTAAATAAAAGACAGAAGCCGGGCGGCTTTGGGTTGGGCAACCAATAGCCTGAACTGAAAACGAGGTAGACGAGAAGTTTCAATTGTATCCGATGATCGTATCTTAATACGATACGATCATCGTGTTCTTATAACAAAATACTGTTACTGCTAACTGAACACTGTCGCTTTCTCAAATTGGATTATAGAAAGGTTCTGTAAATAGCTCAAACATAATTCCTGTTTGTCTAGACAATGGATATTTGCTTCAGGAAACCTCGCATAACTGAGGAATGAAAGGTTTTCATAATTATCGATTTCTACCATCGTATCTGTCTATCGGTCGTATAGATCCAATTACTATTTTAATTATTTTTTTTAGGTAACCTTACTACCTACCGTATCGTTGTTTTAGATAATACATAACATAATGTATACATTTCATGACGAGCCATTTGAAAGAAAGAAGGGCAATTTATTTACCATTCGTTAGATGACACGACATGACATAAGTATATTGATCTCTTTATGGTAATCTTAATTGCATTGTATAATTATTGATATTTTCGATTGTCAACTACTCCCGCAGCACACACTGCACATCACTAGTCGGCAGTGGTGAGGATACCTAAAAAAATTTTAAGTTGTCGTTCAGTGGTGTCGTTTACAATACACGATCTCTATTATATAGATGCCTAGCTGTATAGCTCAGCAGCTGCAGCATGCACAATGCACATGTCTGGGAAATAAATAATTCCACTCTAGTTTACATGTGTCCCACCCGCACCGTGCTATATTTGACAGCTAGTTGCACGATAATAGGTAATTACCAAACCAAAATGTGTCAACTTATCTTGTATTACTATCTAAATAAATTAGGCATATGCCGCTTACATTCGGCCAATTGATACTGATAACGAATGGTTATTTTTTATCTCCATAATAAATATTATGTGTATTGTTATTAATCTAATTTCTAGTCGCTCGTTTTTCTTCTATTCTTTAAAGAATTAGATACCTGTAGTACAATATTATACTTGATCTGAAATTAGGTCAGATTTTTAGAAGAAAAGACATTAACGAGCTTTAGATAGTTCAGTTTTGAAATGTACGTTTTTGTTATACATTGTATAAAGTATAAATCTTAGATGACAATATTATTGCCGACTTACTAATAGGTACTTACATCTCTTGGCACTGGCACTTGCCTACATTCATTAAATTAAATATATATCACAATGTCTGTACGTTACAATGAAATGGTGTTATTCAAATAAAACATCGGATTTATCTACAGCTCCTTCGTGTTTTATTGTATTCTATTGTTCATTATTTGATGTATTCTGAATAACTATTTTGACTGCAATTCGGTCAGTCACTGCATCTATAATTACTTATAGACCGTGTTTCATCGCTCCGTTCGCACCGGTGTGAAATAATCATCAAGTTTACCAGCAAATAAGTCTCACCCTTGATAACAGAACACATTAATAAAGTCAAAGCGATAACGGTTCGGTGTCCGCTAATAAGTAGTAGTAACTCATATCATTACGGAGCATCAATGCGGCAGGAGTGCGTGTCAAACACTTCACCAAACCGTCCAGGCGGTGTCTCGACGCATAAAGAAGAAAAGAAGTTTTAAAAGTGCGATTATAGTGATTATTAATATGGTGACTAGTAGGTATCGTTATCTGTGACTTTATTGTGCTACTTTGACAAAGTGTCTAAACAGTGGCAGTGATACTAACAGATAGTAACAGATGTGACTGCTCCTAAAATAATATTAATCGAAATGACGAGCAAAGTGAACAAAGTTCCTCCTGATGGAGGATACGGATGGGTTGTGACGTTTGCTTATGCTCTAAATAACGTAAGTATACATACACAAAACAATTTGATTTAATAATGATATGCATTAGCACAAATCTGTTATTTTCCATTAGTCATGCGAAGAAATATTTATTATATTATTATTCTTTAGTAAACTTAAACCACTACTAACTAAACTGTACATAAATTAAGTCGACGGTAAATACATACAACTCTCAAAGTGGGAATTATTGTGAAATATCTTCGTATTAATGTTTAAGATATGGATATATAATTATATATAGAGCATTAATCATTATAAATTCACGTGCAATGAGAATTTATCTTTCAATGCACATGATTATCTGATATTTATTTTATTTATTTTTCTAATCGAGTCTCCTCCCTAGCTGGCCAATGGCCTCTACTTTATCTCAATTTGTTTAGTTATGTTGGAACTTAGTTAAACAGAATATTTTAGGTACATCGTCCAAACAACGGCTTCATACTAGCAACTATCTTTATTTATATCTTATAGAGAATTATGATAGATACGAGATATAAAAAAGGAGTATCATTATTTGAACATTATAGTCGCACAGCTCCAACAGTACTTAGTAATGTAGGTAAACTGATAAAACCAGAATCTGGTGATAATTATTAATTTAGAGGCGACAACCGTCATACCGGCCTGAGTATTTCGTAACAAGTAAGTCTGTCACAAAACACGTTGTCTCTACCTAAGATTTGTGCAATGTTACCTTCAAATCTTGACCCATTCGATGGTCGAAGAATTAATAAGTAATACTTATTGACAAAACAGTACCTAATTGGGCTTATTTTAGCAACCTCTGTTTTCTTTGCTAAAATGAATAATAAATAGTCAAAATAATAAAATTGTTAGGGATTTTTTAATAGTTCGTGTAAATCTGACGTGCTGTTGTACTTACCTTGGCATGCCTGATTACGCGTAGTTAAATGTTGCCTCTATAAATTTTACATCTCCTTACAATGTTTTAATAAAGATCAATTCAATTCGGAATTTCTCCGACTTTGAATTTTAGTGTACTGGAAACCAACTGGAAACAATTTCGAATCTACTAGTTTTCTTTTTGTATTGTACGATCAACAGCACATCACGGTTAACACTTGCAGTTCGATAATAGCACTTATGCCCCCGACATAAGAGCGGTACAAAGTCCAAAGTGTTACGTCTGACGTGCTTTTGACTGTACAACATCACGCTGACCACATCAATTGTTGTTTATATCTTTTGAATCGCAATGAATAGTTGCATACATCGCTAATAACTTTATAATGCTTGAATAGATAATTAAACATTGGACTTTTTCTAGATCATTAAATAGCAAAACGCTTGTAAAATCTTGGACTATGATCAAGATTTTTTCCAGTTTAGTCTGTGATTAAAAGTCCAGTCATTGCATTAGGAAGACTACACATACATTACACATTTGTAGTCCTAGACTGTTGGTAGGTATATCAATCCAAATAGATAGTTCATAAAAGAACCCGAAGATGAACAAAGATCTTTTAGGCGTCGCATCGTCCTCAAGTTTGTGGAGTAGCGTTAAAATAAAACCACTCGTATACCACAGCTCTCACAGAATACCTACCGTAGTTACCTACCTGATAAATAACGTAATATTTAAACAACGCTGTAACTTATCTGTTATTACAATTTTCTTCTAGAACCGACGAGTCTTGTGTGAAATTCAACGTAAAGCTACTCGTATTATTTTATTTTTAGTTAAAAACAACTCGCCTGTTATCCGACTCCCGCACAGTACAAACATTTCTATCCTATAACATGTCTATTTGCTTTGAACTTCCATAATTATGTGACTATATACACTCATACATTGGTACCTATGTAAGATACATTTTCTCTTAGTTACATTTTTCACTTATCGCCTCGATGGTCTAGTTGTTTAAGTACCGTGACAAGATCTCGGGGTCCTGGGTTAAATTCCCGGGTCGAGCTAACTTTGTGTCGGTTTTATCGGACACAGCTCGGGTTTGTGATCACCAATCCGCTTTTGGCAAGCGTGGTGATTAAGCCAATACCCATCATTGTAGCGATAACTTGATTTCAAGGATGGAGGCCTTTGCCCTGCAGTGGGACATTAATAGGCTGATACTTTACTTTTTTACTTTACATTTCACTTATCGATACCAGAAATATGAATTAACGTAAGGGACATTTTGGCGAAAATGAGTTATATATATCATTGGATTCAGAATTTTCTGCTCTATCGATTGGTGTTATTAAAAAAGTTCTATCGTTAAAAAAATGTCCCTTACAGTAAGATTTTTTGGCCTGCGTAAAACGTTTTATGCCAAGAAAAAATGATGTAACAGACGTTTACATTTTTTTTTCTCTGAAAAATAAAGTAAGTCAATAGTGTTAAATAATTTACACCCTTACCTTGTCCCTTACTTTAATTCGTGATTAGAGTTTTTTTAAGAATTTAATTTAACCCCAGTTAAAGATACCCGAAATGACACATAGATAAAATACTAAAAAGAAAAAGTTACATATTCTAACCACTTCAATTTCACCATTAAAAAAGTTTAATTTACCAATAGTTATAATTACCTATCATCATAATCTGTCTGCCCATTCCTAATTATTTAATCTTGCAATCTATGTATATAAAAGAAAGTGGTCTTAGTTACACTATTTATAACTCAAGAACGGATGAACCGATTTGGCTGAAAATTGGTGAAGAGGTAGCTTCGAACCAGGATACACATATGACATATGATCCTTTGATGGGGGAAAGGGGGGGATAATTGAAAAAAAATACGCGCGGGTGAAACCGCGAGGGCGACCCTAGTAATATATGTATATTTCTAATATTAATATGAATATCACTTAATTTTTTTTAATTCATTCATATTTCAGACAAAAATATTTTTTCATCTGTCTTTCGTTTTCAGTACATTCATTCAGTTACTTAATAAAAAGACTGTTTGATTAAGTATGAGATTTTTTTAAATTTAATTTCTGATTTTAAAGCCAATGATACGTAATTATTAAAACTACAGAGTTTGTCATAAGACTCTTAATTAAAAGAGATCATAAAGTCAAATTATTATTTTTAATTGATAAGTAAAAGGTGTCTAAGACTGCTAATAATTTAGGACATTTATTTAAACATTGTTAATTTTAGGACATTTATTTAAACTCAACAAAAAGTTTCATAGACTGATTAGTGTGTTGAATTTATAATAATTACGCAGACATAAAAGTCGAACATAAAATATCCTATTCGCATGGTATTAAAATACTCTAAATTTAGTATATTATAATCTATAGTTACATCAAATTGCAACACTGTAAAAGTCCTTTACAATAGAATTTCGTATAATTTTCTATTTCTCTTGCTGCTTACGTTATGCTTGACGGTTTACAAATAAAATATTAGCAACGTAAGGTACAACAAAACGTATTTTTTTAATGTAAGGGACATGCTATTTTTTTAACCACTGGGTATTTCTAAATTATTCGTTCATAGCATGAAAGAAGAGGAAATTCTAAGAAACTTTGCTCTAGACACAATTAAAATTGAAGCAGACAGTAAAAAGTTATAGAGAGATTTAAATTTTTTTTATCGTTTTTTGGCTCTCCTGAAAAACAGTGTTTTGTCCCTTACGTTAATTCATATTTCTGGTATCGTTATATGCCATAAATCGTATCATTGGTGGTAGAATTTTCTCAGACTGTCAAACTACCATTCTGCAAGTGAAATGTCTCCATAATAGCTCTGACTGTGTTCTCTAGAAGTACATATATATATACATGAGGTGAGTATAGACTACAAAATTTACTTGTATCAGAACATCGAGCATTCGCCGTTTTTAAATTTACTCGAACCTTTCTTCGAACACGACCCTCGATGTTTTGTTACTGTTGTATTTAAAAAGGCTTTTTAAAAACCAACGAGCTTATTGGTGTAACATTTCGACGAGCATATTGGTGTAACATTGTAGATCTGACATTTCAAAGAAGAATGAACGCAGTTAAGTCTTTCGATAGTACAACGTGTTACGGATAAATGCTCACTCGCTGTAAGCATTTACCTGAAATGTTGAGACTAACCGAGCTTTTACCTGTATTTTACCATTTGCACGAACGTTACATTACCCCAAAACACTCGAGGGAATGTTGTAGTCTATACTCCTTAAGGCTTAAATATCAAAAAATTCCAATGAAGGATCCCTATGGAATAAGGCCCTGGTAGCCGTTGAATAACAGATGAGCCATATTATGTCTGTCTATCAACTGAAACTATTTAGTATAACTACTATAAAATTGTAGGCATTCATACTTCATTAGTGAGTGAGGTTTTGTCGGAAATATCTTGGAGTTTTTCAAAAGTTAACGATTTCTTATGTCATATTGTTATAGGTCGTAGTTCTACCTCTCATTGCCGGCTTCGGGCTCGTGTTCCAAGAAGCTTTCAACGACGTCGGCCTGCCAGCGACCCAATGCGCTCTAGTCATCACCCTCAACCATGGCATTGGAATGCTGCTGTCTTTCTTCGGAGGCCCAGTGCTGCGGCGGTTCGGCTACAGGAAAGTCGCCGTCACGGGAGCAATACTCATCTTCCTTGGTCTCACGATGACGGCCGTTGCATCCGACTTCTGGATGTTCATTTTCGCTTACAGTATTATCAATTGTAAGTATTAACGATGACGATCTACTTATTCGTAATTATGCGATTGGGTATACAAAAGATTTACAAGGACTCCCTTAATATGACATCCATAATTTTATAGTCAATTACTTCTTCAATAAGCACATTTTTACGCGATTCCCTATAGCTAGTAAATTAAGAGTTCCATAGCTTAAAGGATAAAACTATATTTTTTGACTAAAATACTCCGAAAAGTAATAAGGCTTATTTTTGATGCGTAGATTTTGCGACTGACCGGCTCAAAAAAACTGTGATACCGTTTTATTTTTAAAACTTAATAACAAACACCAGCATTATCTTCAGACTACTATGAAAATGGTAGTCAAAACATTATTTACAATCTTATTTTCATTTTTGTAAAGATTTGAGCTTTAAATAGAAATGTCATAATACCTATCAGAAACTTAATCAGGCTCAATCAGAAAAATATATTTTGAAAACTGAGTACTCGTACATGCATTTACCCAAACTTATACAGAACAAGCAGATATAATGCCACTTTTCGTTGTAATTTTATAACTAAAGAACGGGCTCACCTATCCAAACCAAATGTTTAGGCTTTGGTCGGACTATTTAGTAGATGGTTTATGTGAAGTTTGCACAAAATCGGTCGAGCGGTTCTTCATTTATGACACGTAGCGAAGCACGTAACGGGCCGCCAGTTCTATATACAGGGCAAAAGTGTCAATGACACGTACTGTCTCCCAATTAACCTTTGCCCTTACTTCACTCAACATGTTCCGATTAATCTCATTCATTCAAGTTCCAGCAATTGGGACTATGTAATCTGTAACATTCATGGCCTGTGTTAAAATATTATAAGGTAGCTTGATTAATCAATTTTATTGCTCTTTTATTTTAGCTATGGGAGTAGCCTCTGTGATGGCGGCATTCGGATTAGCAATTAACTCTTTCTTCAAAGAAAAGAGGGGTCGTGCTGTTGGAGTTGGCATGTCCATCACAGGACTCGGAGCAATATACATGCCTCTGTTGATGAGTGCGCTAATGTACGCCTTTGGTTGGCGATACGCCATTCTCATCTTATCTGCTATATGTCTACACTCACTCGTAGGAGCTTGTCTACTCCGTCCAGCAAAATGGTACTTCAAAGATCCACCCATCTCAGAAGAAGAACAAGAACCATTGAATAGAGAATCAAGTATAGAACCTATCAATGGAAGTATTACTGGTGTTACTAGTGGGTATATGTAATTTTATTAATTAGTGCCGTGTATTTTGTGTAAAAAATGTTTGCTTAAGTAATAAAATAATATTTTGAACTTTTAGGTACCGTTCAATCGTTACCTCAATTAGAAGAATCCACAGAGAATGGTATAATACCTCCACCAAAAAGTTTATCAATGATATCTCTTGCAAGTGCCACTAGTTTACAAACTAGAAATGCAATATCACACCCCGACATACGCAAGAAGTCTCCCGAGCCACAGCTGCATGAAGCTCGGTATAAATGGTGGGAATCTCAGGAAATCAATTTAGGCAGCTCTTTTAATATATTTCATGAGTCGGATGCTATCAGAAAAATGGATAAACCGAAAGAAAAAGTGATAATTGAAAAGAAGGAAGATCAAAACATGACATTTTTGCAAAAGGTCGTGAATTTTTTTGACCTGACTTTGTTGACTGATCCTATATTTGTTAACATATTAATCGGGATGTCTGTAGCTGCCTGTGTAGAGACAAACTTTTCCTTGTTATTGCCTTTAATTTTAAGAGACATGTTGAAGTTTGAAACGAGTGACATTGGAAAAGTAATGTCCGTTATAGGATTTTCAGATACACTATTTCGTCTTATATCACCTTTCATAGGAGAATGGTGTCATAAGCCCCCACGAGTCATGTACATGATTGGTTTGGTACTTATCGTCTTTACAAGAACCAGTAAGTATAAAAATATTTACTTATCATTGTTTTGTAAACTTTAACATTTTGCTTTATCGTTTACAATATTGGCCAGTAATGTTAAAATTCTCAGATAAAGACAAGAACATTCTAATTATGTCCCACTGCAGACAAAGGCTGGCTATCTCTATAATGTAATTAATTATGCAAAATGAGATCATTTGTGTACAAACATATTCTTGGTGATCTGAACTAGTCTGATCAGGAAACACAAAAGTGTAAAATTATTATTATATACAAAATAATACTCTCACTAAAATTTCCTTCAACACTTTACACATTACATCTGGCCTCTGTCTGATTTAAAAAGTGCAAGAATTTATTGTCTACTAAAAAAAATTATTGCACAAATTTTTTTTAGAAAATTGTTGTTAAGTTTATCAAATTAAAACTTTCAGTAATGCTGTTTACCACTTCATTCATGGGGATGATATTTGTGGCACTGGCAATGGGAATAACTAAGGGCCTGCGCACCGTCTACATGAATATCGTGATTCCGAGCTACGTTCCTATAGAGAGGCTAGCATTTGCCTCCGGCATCCAAATGTTTGTCAATGGAATCACCATCATTGTTCTTGGATCCATTTTAGGTAAGAATTTAATATTTTCATTAAATCATTTCAAATTTAATTTTTTAATACTTTTTTTGGCATGAGTTGACTGACCTAAGTAAATACAACATGCACATGATAAAATTTTATCTCTTTAAACGATAAAAAACAATTTGCACTTATTGTTTAATTTCATTGTATTTCAACTATCAATACTTAGCTATCACTATTGAAAGATTAATCCACGTTGTAATCAGTCACGTAATTTTAATTCACGATTACGTGTGCGTGACCTTATTTAAGAATGCTCAAGAATATTATATAAAAAGAGACACTTTAATTGTTACATCGATTACAAAACTGAAGCACAGATTACTAAACTGAAGTTTGAAGATGTATTACTAAAAAATATAAAACATCGATCTATCAATCAAACATTGATCTGATCCTAAAGTAACGAGCTTAAAATGCACTTGTGCAGGTAATGTTATCAGAATCGACGAAGCTAGACCACAAATACAGCCTTAAACATCCAGTCAAAACTAAAACAAATTAAGCATTTTGCATTGCCGAAGAATCTGATTTTCTTGTTCAAAATAATATCCCGTATTATTTCTGTATCGTTCTGTAATTATAAAAAAAAGCATTTTTTTTTATACTTTGTACGAATGTACAATACATACTTGGGTATCCATATTTATTGTGTAATTAATAATTTCAGGTCAAATACGTGAAGCCTCCGGATCCTACCATACACCAATCATGGTATTGAACGCTGTCACCCTATTCACAGTAATTATTTGGTGTGCTGAATTCTTATACTTCAGAGTTAATAATAAAACAGAATCGGAGGAACAGACAGTGTAGCCAGATGGCATTATATATTTATGTAATATTTGTTGTAAGTTTTTGTAAAATAATAAATAGGTTTACCTTAGTTTTTACGTAAAAGTTAATTTATTTTTAAACTCAAGCTATTAAGAGACAAGTGCAACGTTTAGATTGTTTGATTTAATTTGTTGTTAATTTTTAATAATAAAATGTTCCTTCGCGAAATCAATAGTACCTAAGAACAGAAAAAATGGTTAAAGTATTTCTGGAAACCAGCTAGCGAGTGTTTGATTAATACTTATTTGAAGCCTTTTTGCTTACTCTTTATTCATTTTATAGTTTTTTGAAAGGAAACACATAGTACGTACATACACTTCAATTTATTTACATGTAATATTTACACCCCAAGAAAAATATTTGAAAATACCGAGTATCTGTAAAATACATAATAATATAAGATTCATAATGTTTCGAAAATTATTGATTTTATACATATTTGCATTCTATAAATATCAGCAATTTAATCTCAACAAATGTTGGTCAAATTATCTACTTAAATTATCTATTACATTTTATAATATTTTTATAAGACCTACTTTGGTTCTCTTTGCTTATTACAAGATCAAATTAAAAAGAACACGCAAGTAAACAGTATTCTTCTTAATTTGCTCATTTTCTCACACTTAATTAATAATTACTATCTCATAGTTCGTGTAATCTCAGTTCACACAACTTCAGTCTGTTTGCACTTTTGTGTTCATGAACACTGTTTTCAAGTTTGTTCACTTTCACAATAAAATTCACTGCAATTTCTCATCTTGTCCATAAATCTCTAAAATCTTTAGTTTTCTTTTACGCGTATTACTTGCTATGAAGATCTGCAGTCGTGGTATCGATTAAGTCCTGAAAACGAAAAATCATGTGATCATTACTCGTTTCAATTTAATATATTATTAAAAGTAGTCGTTAGTTATTGTGCTAAGTTATTAACAGTGCTTAATATGCTATTTATGTATACTTAATATTTTTTAATAGAGAAAATGTGAGCAACATTTAATGATTTAAAAATGTGAACAATGTAGGACCAAAATAAGGGTGAAAAGATCAAAACAAGAAAAGAACTCCCATTCCGTTTGTTAAGACTTAATCTATCCTTAGCTCAAATTTATTTATTTTTGGGAGAGTCGAAAGGTTTTCTTTAGTTATAATTAAATAATTAGGCATTATTTATTTTACAGAAGTCCGAACTATAACAAAGTTAGTAATTATAAAATTAAAACCTCGTCCAGGTTAGTGGTATGTTTCTGGGGAGAACCTTCTGGCCATGTCATATTGCTGCCAGCGCTTCTGTTCTCCAAGTCATTTACTGAAACAAACATAACAAATTAGGCTTAGCCGAAAAGAAAATGTTAAATTAGCGAATCATAAATATGTAATTTAATACTCACTGCTTTGATACCAGCTTTTAGAGAAGCCATATGAAGAGTCAGACTTGACTGAATCATTTTCGCCAGAAGATGTAAACCCTAGCGGTGGCCTATTGGCAAATCTTGGGGATTTAAACGGAAGACCGTCGGGAGCAGTGACGTCATTATCGGCACTCGTCCTCTTCGATTCAAATGATTCAATACCATACCATGAATTGGTTAAGTTCCGTGAATCCCGCCACGGTTTCGATGTGACTACATAAACCTTTTCTTTTGTCAAAGGTGAGATTGAAGTTAATATTTTACCCCAAGGCGCAGGGGTTGTTGTCGTGCTACGAAAAGTCGAAGCCGCAGTGTATATATGCAATTTTTGAACTTCTCTTTCTTCATCATTTTTATTACTTTGGTGTCTGCTCTTAGTACGGTGGATAATATTATACTCTTTAAGTGGTCTAGTAATTGTATGATTTTTTTCTTCAGTCACAGTATGTTGTATGCTACTTGAACCCTCATGATCGTCGAATATGAAATTATAATTGTTAGTCACATAATTGGTCGGCATTGTAGTTGTAAAATATTCATCAGGGATCTTTTTAGCATACTTTTCAAAGCCGCGAGTTTTTTGTTGCGTCTTATAGTGTTCTGAATATTCTTGCTCCGTCCAATCATCAATAGTATGTTGAAGTTTAATTATATCAAATGGTGGCTCCTTGACATCGTATAAGTCGTTAAGAATAGCAGCAGTGTTTATACGTTCAGATTCATAGATATCTGTCTCTGCTTCAGCAGATTCTTCTGTCATCGTACTAGGCGTATTATAGCTTTCCGTAACAGTACTTGAAATTGAGTTTTCTGTATTGGACGGTATCTTACGGGCTTGATATTCCACCTCTGATGGATATTTCCATTCATCTTGATTTCGACCGGATGTATAAGGAACAATGATTTGTACAATTTTTGGGCGATCGACACTTTCTTGTGCTGCTGTGGGTGGCTGTAATCCATCGTTATAGTCATTTCTGCTGTCATCCCAAGCACTAGGAAGTGTTGAGTGTTGGGGCGCTACGGTTGTTGGGCTTTCGTCGTATAATTCGTAGTCATTATTATTTATAGGAGTTGATATAGCCAATACAAAGTTTCCGGATTCTTTATGTGGAGCACTCGGCTTCAAATATAATAAGGGGGAATCGATAGTTTGCAAATTGCTTTCTGTTCTATATTTATCAACATCTTCATCTTTCACCCCCCTTAAGTCAGCAAATTGAGATTTATGATTGTTAGGAACATTTGTTTGTCTAAACCCTATTGGGATGTTTGAATCCAACAAATCATTTCCAACATCAGCACCTGTACTTTCAAAACTAGATTCTTGAAGAGTTTTTGTTGCTGATACATGATCTTCTGATGCTTGAGATGATATATCCCTTATTTCATTAACAATAAAAGCGTTGGGTATGTTTCTGTATGCTTTTGTCTGATTGTGCGATTTTGGACTGTCTACGTCTATTATGGGAGATTGTACAAAGGAAGCGGGGTAATCCACTGAGTGTGTATACTCTGCCAGGGGGACACTTTGCTCAATTTTAACATTATTAGGATTTTGTTGCATTGAGTTGATGCCCTGTACTAAATGAGATGCGAAATTAGGTGGAGTTGGTCTGAAAGGTCGCGCATTAAATATTGGTGGCAACGGGGACACGCTTAAATTAGGTAATGCTACTGGCTGCAGAGTATGAATATTTCTTCCTCTATTTAATGTGAATGGAGCCGGGTTAGCTAATGAAACAGTTGGCGTTGACAAATTTGTACTGTTTGGTAACACTTCAGTCTTTATTTTCATAGACTCTGCTGCTGTAGCTGATACGGGATAAGGAATATCAGCAATGTAGGTGTTAGATATTGGCTCACCATAGGAATTTTTGAATGTTGTTGGAGGTGTTACTTTTGGTAATTGCAATTCCTCTGAAGGATTTTTAAATATCTCTATATCACTTTGTAAAGGCAATTGATTTTCAGGCTCGTAATGAGGAGTAACAGCGGCATAAGTTGTAGATACAGGAGCACCGTAAGATTGTGTGGGTGTTTTAAAGGTGGATGAAATGCTATATGAGGTACTTGATATACCTTGAGAAGAACTAGATACACTGAAAGTGGAGCCGGGATGTCCAAATGACGTACTGGGTACACCATAAGATGAACTAGGAGCGGAATAAGAAGTGCTAGATGAAATATATGGCGAGTTCAAAGAATTCGGGGATGAAATCGAAACCGAATGGGTCGGACTTGGAGGACCATAAGTTGAAATTGGTGGCCCATAAGTTGAAATCGGTGGTCGGTACGTTGAACTTGGTGCACCAATGTTACTATTCAAATGAGCTTGTAATGGCGGGCCATAAACAGCATGAGGTATGCCTGCAGACAGTTGTGGCAAACTTTGAAAAGGTTGAGGTTTAAAATCAACGATCTTTTGAATATCAGGATATGCCGTTGGACTCGGTGGACCATAAGTTGGACTCAAACTAGGCAACGCATTTTTTGCTCCTGAATTGTACCTGATCACTGGAATCCATGGCACTGAATTGCAAGGGTTGCAATCTTTTTTTACAGGAGCTGCGCTATTAGACCCTATATCGTACCCTGTTTGTTGAGAAGGGAACAACCAACTGGAAACTTTTTGAAATAAGGTTGGAGAAGGAGTGGTTGAAAAGGGTTGCGGTGGTGGGACAAAATTAAAGTTATATTGTTTGTAAAAGGGGGCTGGGAATTTAAAATCAGCTGGAGGTGGGATAGGAGGAGGTGGGGGCGGCGGAGGGGGTTGATACTGGTATCCGCTGTCAACGTTTTGTCGCTGCAATCTCCCAACCCCTTTATGAAATGGCACTGGCGCTAATGCAGACAGCGGTGGTGGCGGTGGAGGCTTCAGGAGATTCCCAAACTGCGAGGCACCGTTCCCGTTGCGATAACCGTTGATGGAATCACACCTGCATCTTGTGACCACGATGAATAGTAGGGCCGGTAGTATCTGAAAAAATAAGATATAAAATCTGTAAATGACGGAATCATTCTAACACTTACTATATTTAACTTGTAGTGACTAGTAATGTACACAATTTAAACATTTTTCGCATCTTTTTTTCTAAATAGTTAGCAAGATAAGTAAAATAAAAAAAAATAAAGGTAAAATTGGCTGCTACTGCATTTACAGGTGTTTATATAATAATGATTATGTTTAGGTAAGATATTGTCATACACAACAATTACAAAGGAATTGATTTTTTTTGCAGAATAAGACTATTTTTCATGTTAGTCAACGTATACATTTCCTTGGAGAAATTTCAAGTTTGCACATGCCAATCAATTAATAGGAACATGTAAATTAGTATTAATTTTGCAATTACTTAGAAAATACAGTGAAACAGCCGGCGTGACATATCGAAGCCATTGTGGCCGCTTCCCACGAAATACCATTCTTTGCACTTTTCTCTTTTCTCATAATAAATGCTACTGATGGTCGGGATCGGAAGATGCCACGTTTTTGAATTCAATTCTCATTTGTAGAAGCGTTTCTCATTCAATACTTTAGTTCTTAATAAGGCGCATCAGGGTGGATTTTACGAAACTCCTCCCTAAGGGGGTAAAACGGGTGTTAGAAATGTGTATGAAAGTAAAGCAAAATAAAGGGTTCTGGACAAGATAGTCAATCTCTTTTCTCGTTCATTCATGTTTTATATACCTGCCCTGTCAATAAGAAATAGAACATAATTAAGAATTATCTAATTTACTTAAATTATGAGTGTACTTATTAGACATTAGAAAAAAAGCGGTTAAGATCGCGTAATGCATAAAGAAGGATATACACAATTACATAACAACAAGTAGTTTATGCCAAGAAATCAGCAATAAATCGAAAGCCACGGCACGTGACTTGGCATCAGTAGGCAAACAAGTAGCAATGATAAATTCTGCGCCCGTACTTGGTCGATTTTCGAAACTGAATACGCACAGCATAACATCATGAGGTTGAAAGTAAAACTGTCACTTACGCATTTAAAAAATTAAAGAAACCATTCAAAAACGGAATAGTCATCATGACACAAGGTGATAACTTCGTCTCTTTGGCGGTCTCAACTGTGTTGAATAAGGAAATATTATATATAGTAAGTCGACATGTCAAACCAAACTTTAAATACTCGTATATTGAGCTACTATAACCAGTACATAATATTTATATGTTTATGAAAGCTGTCCATTATAATTAAATTACAACAACGTCTTATGTAGTTGGGATACAAAGTTATGATGATTTACTCGTACATATCTTTTATTACATTATTGCAGAAAAAGTACAATTTAGTCAGTGGTTGCTAGCTAATAAACGGAATGCCCATTACCAATCATAGCATACTAAGCCGTAATGGCAGTTTTTGTTTAAAATGACCTTTTGTCTTGGTTCGTTTAAAATTCAGTTGACCGCGGGTCATCTGACGAAGCATGTGTCAGCGGTGATCTGACCGCGCTATTCGCCTTCTCAAAAGAACTTTTACTTAATTGCTCGAAAAAACGCAATGCTTTCATGCTATGACATAAGGCCCTGTTTTTCTCATGGTCGAATTATATGTGAAAGTGAAAACTGGGTGAAGAGCACCACCGATTTAACTTACACGGTTTTGATTAACTATTGCGATAAAACACTCTGAAATAACCGTTTATTGCGAGTTCTTATTACGTGAAGTAAATCGTACTACGAACTAAGATTATTATCAGTCTTGACTCTTGACCGTATCTTGATATTGTAATAAGGCTAAAATATGGTATTTTAGGCAGATCAATCTCTTATAATTGACAGTAAACATTTTGCTTGTATTTAATAAAAAATACTGTTACCGTTGTTGTCTCGTCGTCTTTTAAAGCATATGGAAATCTGTAGAAAAAAATCAAAATATACGCACTGATTTATTACATTTATTACATTCCTTAGGTAGAAACATACAACTTTTATTACTTGAGTCTTGACTACAAAAAGTAGTCTATAGTACAGAAATGTTGACTTTGACATGAATTGACCAGTTCATCTCACTCCTACACACTTTGCGAACAGTAAACTCGTTACTCGCAAGTTCATAAGTAAATACTGACTCACATTGAAAACATAAATCACTATTTAAACCGTATGACCTACATAGTATATTGCATTGCAACCTCGTTGATACATTTTGTGAAGAACACAAAATCACATTGTCCCAAAAATTAGGCACCCTTCTATTCATTTGTCTGTTCGTTTAACGAACCAAAGCTGCTGAAATTACGCAACACAGAAACAAAAACAAACAGCATTGTCTTCTACTTTACCAAAACTTTACTTGTACCGAAAGTGGATGCGTAAAAATGACACAATGGTCAATGAAGAGACCAGTTCCAAGTCCTTTGTTCCGATTGAACTGTCATCGACTTCGTGACTTCAATCTTCAGCAAACAGAGGACGGTCGTGACCGCAACACCGAAATCACTTGGTCACTTTTTAACTACAAGTATTTTCTTTTTTATTCAAATGAGCTAGATATAAATTGCTTTTCCTCAGTGATCGATATACGCGCAAGTTTGTTGTTTGATAAGTTAAGTGCCGACGAGAACATCGCTATTGAAAATGCTAACAACAATTGTTGACGCGAGACGTCTTTAACAACTTTCTATAGATACACTTACACAGGTTTTTTTCCAAAATTTCAGATAAATAGGTACCATTGATACATACTATCCCTTTCAGAACTGGCCTTACACGATTGTGTGGTTTACTAGATTCAATTTTGTACAAAAACTACTTCTTTTAAATGAACGGGCTCGACTCCACACGATTGCGCGTGAGACGCCCCTTGACCATAAGATTGAATTTCGTGTGTCAGTCAGTCGACCAACAGGCAGCGGCCTGTCGAGTACAGCGGTATTTTTCGGTCCCGGTTTCGACAAATGTAAGTAGAATTACTTGAGTATTTATTTGTTATTGGTATGGTTTATTGCACGAAAGATAAGTTTAAAGTTTTTGCGATGTTACTTTGTGTTTTTAACACTAATTTCGATAGTAACGCCACAGTAACAAGTTACTAAACTTTTCCGACACAATTGTATGAAAAAGGGCCGAAGGCTATCTCATAGCGAACTTAGAACTTAAAATTTGTATTTTTTATTTCACAGATTTTTCAAAGAAGGAGCTATTTTTAAATGAAGATCAAACTAATAACTTTTTAAATGAGTCTGAGGATGACGGAAGTGATGACGACCATCATCTAGACATTCCATTTCCTTCTCTTCTTCCTCTGAGTCATCAAGTGATGAAGACGTCCCACGGGCAAATTTCAGATAGAAAAAGAAGAAATTTCAGTCAAAGCTGATACCAATGGTACCAGTTCCTGAGCTACACGCAGTATTACCTCCAGCACAATACTTCAAACGGTATTTTAAGCCGGAATTAATGGATCAGTTTCCGCTAGCTACAAATCAATATTTCATGACCGAGACTGGTCATCAATTGAAGCCTGTTTGTACTTCTGGGGAAATCAAAAAGTTTTTTTGTATCCACGGTTTGATGGGTTGTTTTAGCTTTCCCAGAATTAAATTATTTTGGAACCAGCGATACAAGTTTGACCCCATTGCTAGTGCAATGTCAAGAGATAGATTTTTTCTCATTAGGGTGAACTTGCACGTTTTAAACGTTCAGTATTGTGCTGGAGTTAATACTGCGTGTAGGTGTAGCTCAGGAACTGGTACCATTGGTATCGGGTTTGACTGAAATTTCTTCTTTTCCATAACTAAGGTATTAATTGATTACTTGATTGATCTCATTTACAACTATAGGAAGACTGAATCAGCACTAATTAAGACTGATTTATACTATTAAGAGGTGATTGTTACCTAATATTCTTTATCTTTTTGTTGATTTTACATGTACGAGTTTAAAATATTGTTAAATTAATGCTAATAAACATTTTATTATTTAAAAAAAATTGTTTCATTTAAATAAATTTACAGGCTTAGGCCCGTCTTGATACAATTGTGTGGTCTCACGATTGTGTCTTCGCTGTCTTTGGCCCTCATTCATACAAATGTGTGGGCTATAATTTTCCAAGATGGCGGCCGGAAAATGGAAAAACGACCTCAGATTTGTAATTAGAAGGTCATTTTATGTAGGGAATGCTTTTTTTTTCGGACAATTTCTACGTAGTTTCGGTGCAGGTCTGAAAGGGCTATCTCAACTTTACAGTAGATTTACAATATATGTAGTAGGACCAATATTACAATATTAGGAAGGTGTCTCAGTCATTAATCGACTACTTGTAACTTTTCGTGTGGACCAATTGCGAACTGGACAAGTCGCGAACTGGACCAGTTGCGAACTGGACCAATTGAGAATTTGACAGTTGGACATTTTGCGAATTTCTAATAAATTGGCTCTTACAAGTGCTTTCAGATTTTCATATGAAATCTGTTTATATTTTCGTCCAACGTTTATAATTAATAGAATAATATACAATCGTACGTCTATTAGGCACTTATAACCAACACGGAACAGAAATAACTGATTATTACCCATTAGGATGAAACACTGCCATTCGTCTTTTCAAACACACCATTTATTATAGCGCATTATTTATAGCGCAGCGGGTTCACCCGCGCGTAATAACTTTTTTTATAAATATTCCCCCTTACCCCACATTTCCGGATATAAAGTACCCTATGTCACCCGGGGATATTGTAGGATATTTATTTATTTATATAATGGAAATAAAACTTACTTCTAAGTAGCAGGACTTACAATTCTATAGACATTTTACACACAATATCAATGGAACTTGTAAAATGTGACGTGGTGTGTACCTTGTAAACCAAATCATTTAAATGCTCTATGAAACTTCGACAATATCACATAGTTATTAAAAATATGTATTAAAGTGTCACGTCACCTGCTACATAAGTCTAGACAAGTATGAAATAGATAAAATGTAGACAAAATGTGCAATTACTTTTACTGCCAACGCTACCTAGTACCTACCGTGACTCGACATTTAGGCGTCTAAGTTTACCTAAGAAGACTCGGAAAAAATAAAGTGTAAAACCATGTACGTAAGTAGTGTTAAAAAGTTGTCTTTAGCCATTAGCAATTAGCAGTAGACGTAACTTTGCCACATAAATATGAATGAGTAGGTATTGCTTATACATAATTGTAGTATCATATAAATGAAACCCTACCCTACAAAAGGATACATTAATCGGGTGGTAGATTTATCGACGTAAGCAAATCTGAAAAATGCAGGCAAGACCAAAGAGTATCTCGGTCAGTTTTTCATGAATGTTTTGCTTTTTAAAGATAAAAATTAATTTCAGAAAAGTTCATAATGTCACTACAAGAATTGTCAAAGGACTAAAAAATCATATTTAACAATGCTTTTTCCTCCTTCTAGTAAGTTTTACTTGTCTAGATTTTTACTCACTAGATGTAATAGTAGGCATACTTTCTTATGAAGTAAGTTTGGCCTCTCTGTTTGCGATATGACACGACGAATAGTCAATTCAATCAATCAACTACTCGCATAATTGAAAGGGTATTTATTTAAGTGTAAAGGATTTCTCCACTAAATTACATAGATATTTAATGGGGCATACATGTTTTATGAACATTCAACGAAATGCATTTCGAGTTTAATAAACTTTCATTAGGAATAAAGGTTAGAATAAACAATTTCTAGCAGTCTAGACTCTAGACTTACTCGCGCAGTCCCGCCGAGTTGTCTCAAGACCAATGACCTCATAACCTGAACGAGGACCAAAGATGGTCGGATAAGACACGTTTGCCTGCTATAGGGCAAAGGGCGTGCCTTTCGCTCGGCGAAATTAACTACTATTACGTCCGGGATAAAATATCATCTAAGGTAAGAAAATAAAATAATGTACGGATACACTCGCAAATAAGTTATTTAATTACGCTACGGCGTAAGTGCATCCATTTCTTGATCGAGATTCGAGATAGGTATCTTTAAAAGACAATGGTAAATGTGTGTAGTTGCAATATTTGCATTGATTATAATAAAATCTCATCATCACCACTGCTGGACGTAGGCCTCTCCCAATGCTCGCCACCTAGTCCGATTATTGGCTATTCGCATTCAGCTCCTGCCAGCCATCCTGCGCAAATCGTCACTCCACCTGACCTGAGTGAGTGAGGGCATCCTATACTGCGTTTGCCGAGACGCGAATATTTAATCTGCGCTCATTTATCATCATATTTTAATGGACGAAAGTCCAACATAATCCCAGCTACTCTACTCTCCTTTATGCTTTTTGAAACAAAACTAACAAACGCAACATAGGGAATTTTTATCTTAATTTTTAACAGACTTCAAAAAAGGGGAGTTTCTCAAAACCGATGGCATGTTGATTTGCTTGCTGGTGGGGAATAAGGATTTCCGTAGTATAAAAAATGACTATACTATGTTTTATTTG
Organism: Mecyna flavalis; assembly: GCA_949319885.1. Lineage (NCBI taxonomy): Eukaryota > Metazoa > Arthropoda > Insecta > Lepidoptera > Crambidae > Mecyna > Mecyna flavalis. Next base: position 8,501,150 of record OX439431.1, on the reverse strand, counting down.
CTGAGCTACGATTTTTAAAAATAAATTAGCTAAACTAAGGCGGTTACCACACTGCACCGCGCTCCGCCGCGGTACGCGGGACGACAGATTTAATCATTGTATGCAATACGTAAGTACCTCAGTTTGTATAGAAAACACGCGCAGCACAACACACTGAAAACGCGCCCGCGCGTGCGGAATTTTTACTATGCAGCCCCGCGCTCCGCGTCGGAGCGCGGCTCAGTGTGATAACCGCCTAAGTTGGAGCGGGTCGCTATTTCAGAGTTCATTAGCAATCTATTGTAAGCCTAACAAGCATATCAAAGTCAAAAGTCAAAGTCAAAGTATTTATTTTGCAATTTGATTTACCAAGAAATTCTTTTGCACGTCATAAACTTTTTTTCCTACCAGCACTTCGACGTGAATGAATGGCCTGCTGTTGAGAAGAAGTGCCGCAAGAAACTCAACAGTTACATATGATAGCCTTTTTTAAATCATTTTATGTTGTACAATAATAACTTAATAATAATATAATGTCAAATTAATAACAATATAATGTCAACTTAATAATAATATATGTAATAAGTACAATAAATAAGCATAAGAGTAGATGTGCAGAGAAGCAAATGTGTTTCATGTCCACAGAGTCTTGTCATTTAAGTAATCTTCTACTTTATAGTAACCTTTCCTCATAAGGTAATCTTTAATTATGACTTTAAATTTATTTAAATGTAATTCTACAAGACGTTGTGGTACTTTGTTAAATAGTTTAATGCTCAGTCCAACAAATGACTTTCCTGTTTTATGAAGCCTGACATTAGGAACGGCAAGTCTGTGCTTATTTCTTGTGTTAAATTTGTGACAGTCGGATTTTTTTAGAAAATTATTGTAATTCTTCCGAACATACATTAAACAATCAAAAATGTATTGTGAAGGAACGGTTAAAATGTTAATTTGTGTAAATAGATCTCTGAGCGAGTCACGAGGTCTAAGGTTGTAGATTGCACGAATAGCTCTTTTCTGTAATATAAATATATAAGGTCATACAAAATCTTTGCTCAATAATTTGAGGACTGATTCTACATTAAATTTAAAATAAATTCATATAATATTTATTAATTGTTTACGCGCTAGTTTTCGAGAAAAATGACGAATTCCGTGATGATCAAATAGTCAAATACTACATCCTGTGTATTACGTAGAACGCCATTAGTTTACTATCGATACTAGAAAGGTCAAACATTGAACTCTACACAAAGAAACCGCGTACGCACAGGCCGTGTCCACGTGGTGGTGGTCCCACCCCCCCTTCTTGCCTACTCGCTCTTTAGCTATCGCGCTCTTGCTCTGCTGAAGGGCCGGCCCCCCATCAGTGTTACCAGCGTAGGGAGTTGTTTCTAGATCTAAGTAAATTAGCAACAGTTCAACTCTTTTTAGTCTCTTAGGGAAAATTTGTAACAGTTAAAAAAAAATAAGGCAAAAAACCGCGATATGCGCGACAACGTAACCAGAAACTATTTCCAATTCACCAATTAGGTTACAGGTCCCGGCAAACCTCTTGAAATCGGGTGGGCATTGCGTAGAACACGAATTTGAGTCGCGAACTTTCCCCCACTGTCGACCGAGCGTCAAGAATTTTGCCGGCACCTGCCTACTTTACCACACTTGTAACATCCCTTTTATTAGTTGTTGATAACTACATAAACTACTATTGCTAAGTACCTACTCACCTTCATATGGTCTTTCAACACCGGCCAGGTACAACAGCTCGAACAGACTCTCGTGCACCATAGATACTCCTGCTCATGCACACACTAAGTTCGTTCTTTTTACTTAATAGGATAACATTTAACATAAAACAGAAAAAGTCCAAAGGCGCTGATCCCGGCAACCCCAAGCCTGGGTACCATGGCGATCATCGTAATCCGACCATAATACGATTACTGTCACACCGGTGGATCTGAATAAATGGTACAATATTTTTCACTTTCATTACACACACATCTCACTATTAACTCTACAAAACAAACTACACTACGAGTACATCGTGAAATTGCTCATAGCCCGGGCCCCGGAGCCACTAGTCCATCCGAGGACACAAGATATTACCGTGAAACAAGCGAGCTAACTAAAATAATAAAAGACCGAACAATCGGAAGGACACTAGTGATGTACTTATCTACCAATGAGTAAATATTACGATCGATAATAATTTATTTTAAAATACGATAAAAATTTGATTTAAAGTTGAACTTTGCATAATTTTCCTTTGTCACTTTTATAAACCAACGCTTTTAAGTACCGTACCGAGATCTCGGGGTCTTAGGTTCAATAGCCGGGTCGGACTAACTTGGTGTTGTTTTTTTTTTTGACAAAGCTCGGGTTCGTCCATCAATCCGCAAGTATGTTGATTAAGCCCGTACCTATCATAGTAACAATAGCTTGCCATCATTGCAAGATGGAGGCCTTTTCCCTGCAGTTTGGCATACATTTACTTTTATAAACCACAGAAAAGTCGTAGTCCAAAAACATGAACAAATGTTCGTTGTTTATTCTTTTTTGTGTTTGATTTATTTTATGTCAAGTAGAATGTAATGTAATTTAAGTGCAAGTCGTGCAGTGTAGGCTGGCAACACGCTGACACAAATTTGTGAATGACCAGTACAGCTTATGAATTAGAGTGGGAAGAGTGCAGAAAGAGTAAAATGAAAGAAAGCGGCGATAAGCAGAATAGTTTATGAATGAATGAGGGAAAGAGGAGAACGAATGAAATGAGGGAGAACGGCGATAAGTAGAAGCCATATTCAGATTATTCATGAATGAAAATGGGTTCACGCGAGGTCATCTTATACACAGGTTGTTCTTAAAAATATTTAAATTTTTTTGTATGAAAAAGTAAAAACCTGAATTTGTATTGATATAAAAATAATACATAGTGCACTGTGTTTGTCTATCATGAATCGATGTCTGGTTAAAATATTTTAAGCTAAAATGACATGACCTTATAGACTCGATGTCAGCAGCAGAGCCCCACAACAGTAGACCATATGACATGACACTATGAAAATAACTAAAATAAACTAATCTTGCCGTTTCAACATCAGTGATATATCTTATTCTTCTTACTGCATAAGCAGCTGAGCTAAGTCTTGCTGCTAATGCAGTAATATGAGGACCCCATTGAAGTTTGGAATCAATATTAATTCCTAAAAACAAAGTATCATTAACTATTTCTAATTGCTCATCATTCATAGTAATGAATGTATCCATCTTTTTTACATTAGGCATCATAAATTTAACACATTTCGTTTTCTTTGCATTTAGTAATAAGTTGTTTGTGTTAAACCATTGTGACACTCGCGACAGAGCCCTGTTTACCTTGTCAAATGTTTTTTCATTTCTATCTGTTTTAAATATCAAAGAAGTATCATCAGCAAACAGAACTATCTCACAGAGGTCCCCGGTGTAGTATGGTAGATCGTTTATATAAATCAAAAATAGCAAAGGGCCCAGTATAGAGCCTTGTGGCACGCCCATTCTCAGTTTAGCACCACACGAATTAATATTGTTGATATTGACTCTTTGTATCCTGTCAGTGAGATACGATTCAATTAGTTTCATGGCAGCGTTGGAGACACCGTAATGTTTTAATTTATTAAGTAATATTGTATGGTCAACACAATCAAATGCCTTTGATAAATCACAAAAAATACCTATTGCGTTCTGTTTACCTTCCCAAGCATCAAGGATATGTTTAATAAGTTCAATTCCCGCATCGGTTGTACTTTTGTTCTTAGTAAAACCATATTGCTTTTTATGAAGTAAATTATTGATGTTGAAATGTTCAAGTAATTGATTAAACATAATTTTTTCAAAAATTTTACTTAAAGATGGTAAAATTGAAATTGGCCTGAAGTTGGATGGGTCACTTTTATTGCCCGATTTAAATAAAGGTATTATTTTACTGTACTTCATCAAATTGGGAAATTGACTTTCATCAATGCATTTGTTAAAAATGTATGCTAAATGGGGTGAAATAACATCAATTACTGTTTTCATTATATCAGTAGAGATGCCCCATAAGTCTTCGGTTTTTTTCATGTTCAATTCTTTGAACGTTTTCATAATTGTGTTTGGGTTTATATAATTAAATTTAAACGGAATCTGACATTCAGCTACACTCGAAGCTAATAAAATTTGAGCTTGGTGTGAGCTAGAATTTAATTGACTAGTTGTTATAATAGGTATATTTGAGAAAAAAGTTTCAAAGGCATTAGCGACTTCTATATCAGATTTAAGGATTTCATTGTTAACTTTTAAGGAATAGTCGCTTTCGTATGGCTTTAATTTACATGTCTCTTTATTAATTATATTCCAAGTAGCTTTGACTTTGTTACTTGACTTATTTATTTTGTTACGCAAGTAAATAGATTTTGCTTTATAACATACTTTCTTAAAAATCTTGGAATAGTTTTTAACATATTCTATGACCTTTGGATCTTTAGAACATGCTTTTAAACCATACAGTTCATATAATCTATGTCTACTCTTATAAATACCTGTAGTTGCCCAGTCATTGAATGAAGCTTTAGAATTATTCGTTTTTATTGTCTTTTTAGTAAATGTTGAGTCAAATTCAGAAGTTAGCAAGCCAAATAAATTTCCATAAAGAGTATCTACATCACCGCCATGAAGAGAAATATTAGATATTTTTGTATCAATGTTGCTTTTAAATTTATCTTTACGTCTTTCAGTGACAGGCCTACAAATGATTTCTACAGATTTAGAGGCAGCACAGTGTTCAAATTTAACTTGCTGGCCACTATGGTCCGATTGGATACAGTTAATAATTTTCTTATCAATTACCTTATTATTACAAAATATATTATCTAAGCAGGTGGCAGAAGTGGGTGTGATCCTGGTAGGTTCAGTAAAGAGATTTACTAAATTGAATGATTTAAACAGGTTAACAAATCTTACGGCCAATTGTGAACCTTCCAGAATATTTACATTAAAATCTCCACATACAACAACTTTTTTATTTGACATACAGGTTTTCTTCAGTATCTCCTCCTATATTTAATTTAATCCTATATTTAGCTTGAGACCGATCAAACGAACATGATCGATCTCAGGCCAAATGCGAAACATTAAAACAACAGCCTGGGAACAGAGGAGAAAGCACCTTCGTGACTAGACAGTCGACAGACTCACATGACACTAATTTATCTCCCATCTGACAGGTTACAAGATTTGCAACAAAAAATAAACCTGAAGTGCACGTGCCTAAATGATTGTCATATAAATGTTATTTGTTTTGTAACTTATATTTATTTTAATAAATATTGAACAAAGTCACATACGAGTACATTAATCTGATTCCTAAAAGACTCCCTCTATTAGTGCTCAAGCACAATGTTATGTTAATCAGAATCACAAGAAGGTCCCACCGATAATAATTAAATAAAAAAAATCAGACAGAAAACATTCATCATGTAAATGTTTGTTCCGGACGGGATTCTAGCCAAAGGCCCTGGCGCATGGGGGTGGTGAGATTCACCATCAAACAAATGATAATATTATTCATTTCGTCGATTGAAATCTATTTAAAGTGCTTCCTTTATCAAAATAGTAGAATTCTAAGCTACTACCACAAAAAAATGCAGATTGTATAAATATAATTATTTAACAGGGGAATAACTGCTTCCTTGAGATTACGACTTTTGTTACTAATAACACAAGCGCCTTAAATTACAAGTGATTTCTTCTGTTATTTACTGTATGTGAAACATAGAATAAAGTACATAGAAATTAAACGTCTCAAAACAAATGAGTACTGGATTTTACTCTAACAAGATCAGTTGTACATTAATTGGAAAAAATCCCATGAAACAATGTTAGAGTTGCAATCAAACAATTATCATCATCTTAAAGTCATTAGTAGTCGCTTTCATACGTGTGCAAGCTGACATTCGTAATGTCGTTGTAGCAAATATAATTAACGGCACCATGACCTTTCCCTAGACACGACTGTCATCATTGGGAGAATGTTGTAGTGCGGATGTTGCTTTTAATTCATGACTTACAATTTAAAAGAGGTGACTTATCTCGTTACGTCACTGTACAGATCATCATTACTATCAGCTTTTTATGGTACAGGCACGATACTTCGGAAGTGATAGTCAGTAAATACGAGTATCAACGTCGTCTCGTTAGTTTGATGTCTGTTAAATTATTTCTTAAAGGCGTCAGAAGTAAAAAATACCGCATTGTTCCGAGATTTACTAATATTAAAAATAATTGTTAAACAATTTTATTTACACATCTTTAATAAAAAGGATTTTTTTCCTTTCTTAAACGGTCATGGGTTCAATTATCCGGGCCAAATTTCATCTCATCGGACTTATGATAGAAGTTTAGACTGAAGATATGATACATAATAAAATAAGAAAGTCGTAAATATACGATGTTAATCGTTCACGAACTCTATGTGAGGCAACGAACTCCGTGGGAATATTTAGATATTATGAATTTTTAGCGATTCTTAAAAATGCTCAAAGCATTAAGGTTAAAAATGAAACGCACATTATCATTAGTAGACATAATGTATCATCTATCCTTAAGGGAAATCGTATGGCCTCGTAATTATTGCATAAATCGAATGTGTTAGAAAAAGCTCGCATAATCCGCCGGAAGATGAACATGTCAGGTAATGGAGTGAATATCCGACACGTTATTAATGTAAAGCCAGCCAAGTGTGAGCCGGATTTACGATCTTCATAATCGGTTGCATGGATGAATACAAAATGATTTCATAAGAAAGCAAAGCGATATTCAGTACCGTAATCAAAAAATGATTTCATTTTGAAAATATTTTCTAGTATAAATACTTACAAATAAATAGATAGTCAGAGTCACTGCCAAATGCACCCGGTCAAGACATAATTTTGGTGTACATAAAGTGAGCTAATACATGAGCATTCCCTATGTTCCCGTGGTGGCTTGGGATTATGCCCGGGCTTTGCCGGCCTGTGCTATATACTATCTATGATTAGATATTGCTTCAATTTAAAACATTTTTAGGCAAAATTAAGCACTGGAAACACGTAGCTCTAACTAACGCGTAGCGTCCACAATTCCCGATGATAAGAAGTTATAGGTACTCGTAGTAGTGAGTGGCGAAAAGGTTTTAGTACAATAATGTTTTTAAGAGACGACTTTATCTGGTACTGACTGAGAGTAACTACAGGTTATATTTATCAGTTAACCTACAAAACCTGCGTAAAATGCCTAAAGCAAAACCAACCAGGGTAGTATAACTTTCTCTGGAGCCAGAGATAATTACCAGACGGAACAAAATGACTCCATCGTCTCCATCTATTCCTACGGCCATTACATCAGATTGGGAACAATTTAAATATCGTAAATAAATGGCTTGAAACTTCATTAGCTTGGTCTCATCCCAGGCGTGTTTTCTTGCGCCTTTGTAGGGCTGTCAAATACCTACTTAGTTTAATAGCATTGCAGAAACGATATACTGACAAATAACTTTATTATTATGGGGACACATCTTTGGTTTAGCCGTTAGACAGGTTAGTAACCGACGTGGTGCAAAATACAATTTCGTGGTTTTCAAAAGTTCAAATCTGATCATCAATCCCCATTTGGAAAACGCATTGGTTTCATTAACCTAGAACAAAATAGATATTTTTTTAATTTTATTTTGCTTACTTTACAAAATAGCCATTCTTAATTGTTTGAATCTAATGTGAGTTGATAAATCGTAGCGATGTTTTGTGATACGAAATCAATGAACTTTACCTACTTAAAATTAAACTTAACGTTAGATAGGACCTTTCTTTGTAATAGCTACTAAGTATTGGAAAGTGCCTTATAAAATAATAAATCAGCAATCTCGAACAAACGCCATCGGTACAATGATCTTGTTATCACGCTTTTCAGATGCGAGTTAGAGATAAAAAGCCCGCAACGAACTTTCACCTCCAAATTTGACCTAAGAACACAGCTCACTCATACTTAAAAACAACTAAGCATGGAAAAACGAAAGCCATAAACAAAGTATCAGTATCGCAATGCAGGCAGCTTTAACCTATTATTTTATCAAATCGTCTCAACTTTGGGATATTTGCTTAATTCCTTGCTAGCATTGAAAAAGGTTGATGTTTGAACAACAAAAACATATTTTGCACAACTGCTGAGGGGCTAAATAAGTCGTGTCTGAGACCACAATATTTGTGAACACAAACCACAAGTCCAACACGATACTAAAAAGATAAATGCCGTCTAAATTACAAAATGTGCAGTCTGTATTTCTTTGTGCTTGTACTCGTACCTACGATAATAAATTATATGTCAGCCCTAAGGTTAATTTGACTATGGCGTAATACAATAAATAAAAATTTGATTGCGTTGTGAAGACAATTTGGGTGAAACCGAAAGTGATCGCAGTGCGTGCCCTGTTGTGGATGTTCTCGGGATCCCGGGTCCCGACCGGTTTTCCCAATAGGCGTAATTTGGAACATCGGACGAGATTGATTGGGTACTATGCTGTCAATCAAAAATCTATTGCGCATGATGATCCATGAATCTTACCAAGACCTCGACGAATATAGTGGTTTTAGGTGAAAACCTGAAGTACAAAAGATTTTTAGTTACAAATCACAAGTTATTTGCGTTTTTTTTTGAAATTACACGGTATTAGGATAGAATTTCTTTCGAAGCTAGATTTACTAGCTACATAATAAGTGGTCCCTGTATTACTTGAATATTTACTTATTTTTTTATTTAACACATTTTACACACACATGTGACTTTATTTTCCAAAGATTAATTAAAAATTGTATCCGCTTGTTCGTTCCCGAGAATCTTTGGTAACTTAGGAAATTAGATAAATGCTCTTATGAAATAAAATGTGCTATTAAATTAATGGAATGGCTTTTGTGAATCGTGCATTAGATATTTTATGGGCATTTGTCATCTGTTGGCCGGTCGGGGTGAAAGGTCCAATATGTAGTAACAGTTTTTGTTTTAAACCATTACTGCAGCCATAGTTTTTATTATGAAAGCGGAAAGGCATGAAAAGCATGTTGTGAAATTGTGTAATCACTGTTTTACGTATCAATGCACATATTTTGCTTAGGCTTTTTTTATTATTTAAATATGTGTATTTGCACATTTGATAGAATATGTTTCTTATTTAAATGAGAACAATTTAGTGCAAAATTGTAAGGTACTACCAGGTGACAACAAGAAATATTGTCAAGTCGGCTTCTACGGTCAACTAGAGTATGAAATCGTTTCCCTTTTTTCCCAGAACACGTGTAAGATTATTTATGGGCTATCATATCAATCAAAAATTAACTGTTAGCAATCGGTATAATTTTGTGTTTTTTATTGATGAAACATTTTTGCCGGTAATTAGGTGAACAATTACCTACTGGCTCACTCACGCTTCACCGATGAATGCGGCGGTGTTACCGCGTTAATTGTACCACGACAATAACAAGATTTATAGTTCCGTGCTGTCTCGTTTCAATTTAGAATCAAAGACGTGGACGCGGCATTTCTTGTCCTATTGATATATAAAAAATAAGGGCAAATGCTTATGAAGCCTAAAACCACACACCACAATTAAAATGTCTTTTGAAGAGACTTGACGAGAACGCCTATTTTTAAGAAAAGTTACTTTGAGCATATGGCTAAGAATAAAAAAAAATAAAAAAAAAAGAATAACACCACGTAAAACAACCACGTAATGCAAGAGGCGTTTTAAGCGACTGAGAGCCTCCAGCAGGAAGCCATTTTTCGCTATAAACACACAGTGGAGTTTAAGTCGATGACCCTTTCACCAGGAAGTTAAATCCAACAAAAGCTACAACCCTACACGGCAATTTACTTCTCTACATAATAATATTTAATCTTATTTAACCCTATTCTGTCTTCTAAAGCTCTCTCTGGAGCTAAAATACCAGAGACCAAAAAAAAAACCCTACACGGCTAGAGTATCCACAAAAGATAATCTTGACTTAAAAAAGTAAAGTAGTAATTTAAATCAGGTCTGAACGACCTTAGGCGTTTTTTTTAAATAAGCTTTTAAGATGAAAATTTTAATGAATGCAAAATTTGCGTTGACTTATGCGGTTCGTAGATTATGCCGCAAAGTTCGTTAGCTGGTCTTAACAGTACCTACCTAAATCTATGTAACAACAAACAGAGATCTATCCTTACAAATACAAATATCTTTATTGCAAATGTAGGTTTACAGTGGTGGTTGTTTGAATTCTTGATTTATTTATTTTAATAAATTGTCTGTTATGTTAATTTCATTTATTTTACAATATATTGACTTATATTGCCGTACCTATATACATATTTATATCGTATTTGTCGTCAAGTTAATAAGTAAATCAATTATAATTGAGTTACGTTCAATTGTGCCTTTGAACGTGGTCACATAAATTAACGGACACGCATATCCACTTTCATAATGAGGAAATGTTATGAAAGCCATTACCCACCGGTGTACAACATAATGCGAAACAAACGCTAGAATTATACTGCATTACAGACGTTATATGTGGGAATGGATAGCATTTTTGAAATGAACACCTCGCCTAGTGGCGTATCGCTTACTACAGTCACATTGGATGAGAAAACGCGCTTTCACGAGCTTACAACGATCAGAGGTTCCCAGGCGAACAATTGGAGAACAATGATCCGAGAACGGTTCAAGAGCAGCCAGAGACATTGTTTGTGCGTTATTTGTTAACTAGCTGGGTGAGCTATGAATTGCCGACGGCTGGCTATCGACACCTCTGACTTTATTCCAATAAAAAAAATTAAAAAATATTTTCATATTTAGAGTATCAGCCTATTAGTGTCCCACTGCAGGGCAAAGGCCTTTATCCATGAAATCAAGTTATCGTTACAGTGATGGGTACTGGCTTACTCACCACGCTTGCCAAATGCGGGTTGGTGATCACAAACCCGAGCAGTGTCCGAAAAAACCAACACAAAATAAGCTCGACCCGGGAATCGAACCCAGGACCCCGAGTCTCGGCTCGGTACTTAAACCACTGGACCATCGAAGAGTTCGATATTTAGTGGAAGAGATCTAAACCATCATAAATGCACAAACAACTCAATAGATTACATTTCATGGCTTAGCGAGCTTAGTTGGCTAATAAATGCTATTTAATCTTTGCAACTCTAACGTTTTTGAGTTTGCCTTGTTTGTAAATCGATTAAGTTTTCAGAGTCCCATTTGTTGCTTCCAAGCTTTTGTTATAAATGATAATGCACAATGCCTACTAAACTCCCCTGGTTTCCCCTTCACGTCCGAAATCCCTAAGCACCAGCTCATCGCGCAACAGCCCACCTTGTTTTGATAGACCAGGTAATCGTCGAAGCGACTAAACAAATAAGCCTAGTACTCCTCCATCATTGTTGTCAGACACTTTTAACACACCGCACTGTAATAAGTATGGAAATATCATCAGATTTACTTATGTAGGAGCTAAATTATGGGCCACTAATACCTATGCAAGAAAATAAGTATCTAGCTTTAAATAAATTATATCATCGACTAATTTTTAGTAAAATATCTTCGTTATATAAATATGTTTAATATGACGTTTTTTTATAACTATTAAGTTCAATCCAAATCCATTAACTAGTTTTACATTAAATATAATACCTACCTTTAATGTCAACCTTTAATCTACCAACCAACAAAAAATCATCCATTAATCCCTAAAAAACTTTCATGGTATAAAATATGCATTAAAATGAATGGGCAGTAGAGTAGGAAGAAGTAAGAATTAAAAGCTTTTAGCTTTTAAATGGAACCATGACTTAAATAAATTGTAGGTATTTTTCTTGTATATAGAAACCATATAAAATCATATAACATCATATTATTTAACCCTTTCCCCGCCACGCTTTTTTCCGAAAATGGTGCCCCACACGCCACGACCATTAAAAAAAAATCCAAAAAATTATTAGGTTATACTCAACTCATTTAGGCAAGTAAAAATACAACGTTTCTTGATCATGTTTTTTTGTCTGATATATCAGACATTGGCGTGGTGGGCACGAAAATGGTTTGTCTGATATATCAGACATTGGCGTTAAAAAGGTTAAATAAAGCGTATTTCCTCCACGGAAATGACAGTTGTTACATTAGCTGTTCCACCTCCATTTAAAGTTTAACCCATTAGAAAATATAAAGCTCATCTGCGTATGTCAATTACGGACCAAATGTATCTGTCACTTCCACATAACATTACACAACGTATAGAGCTTAAATCAGAATTACACTTCGAAATGAGCATAATGTTTGTAGAAACTGAAAGTGAATTACGCTCAACCGCGTGCGATAGTAAAACGTAGGCGTAACACTGGACGTGCGCGCACGCAGCTAGCCGGCTTTGTTTACGATGCTACTGAGATGCTATGAACGCAATAAACTGTATAGAAAAAGACTTTCCTTGCATCTCTTTGGTATAAAAATCTTTGAGTAGTTTTCACAGTCTACGTGTAGAGACGAAAAACTGTTGACTTTGTTTACGAATGGATGTTATAAACGCAATAGTCCATACATATTTTTTAATGACAAGGAAAGTAGAGTTTGCTAGTGGTTCTGGTATATATACTAAAAGATCGTAAATCGTTCAAAGCATATGTATGCAAAAAAGAATATTATCTTATAAAACCTTGTATAAAATATAACTGCAGCCTATCGCCATCGTACCTTGCCCATAATGTAAAGCTAAGTTTGTATTTACACTGCTCTTATAATTTCCAAAATACATAGTTTATTTATAGTAAATACTGAATATAAAGAATATTTAAATATTAACATACAAAACATTTTCCGAATCTGCATTCTAGCAAATAAACAAGTCATAATCAATGCCTTGTTGACTCAAATGGAGATTAATTTAAATGTCAACAAAAAGGTATTTTGATTTCGTGGTCTTACTTCATTACTTTTAAACTTACACGTGGACAGATAATATTTTATATTTGTAGACGAACTGAAGATTTATTAGTATTACATCAGCCAAAGACAAAGGTCGACAAAGCTTGAACCTCCAAGCCCGGCTCTCCGACACGCTCCACCATCAGCTCAGTTTACAATCAACAACTATACAGTCGAAGCCATAAAGCTTTCGAAATTCTCTTCGAGTTTTATGTCCATATGGCTCAATGTAGACTTCTCTGATCTTTGAAACTTTAAAAATTGTTCATTTAAAAGAAGAAGACCTCATAATGTTCAATCAAATCAATGTTGTTTTTAGGCTGTTTTTCTAAAAGTTTCCTTTAAATAATACGAACCTACATTTTTTTCCTATTTTAACTTCCTTTTAAACCAACAATTTCAACAAATACAAAATAAAATCACGATTTTTAATGAAAAAAATGAAGCCGTGAAAATTGTAATTACTTTTAATAGAATTCTCTTTTATTTGGGAATTAAATGTTCAAGAGTATTATATACATATCAAACACAAAATAAAGCAAGTACTTTTGTAAGCGATAGTCTCCACAGCTTAGATCCAACCAGCAAACAACTTACGGCTTCAAGAGCAAACAAAAACTTGTTCTCAAATTTCTCTCGGCTCTTGGCGTTAAAACGAGAGCTTTTTCCACTGAAATCGCGTAATCTATCACAGAAATCTCTTAACGAGCTATACAATTCCAAAGCGGATAAAAATTGTCATATGAAAAAATATCTGTATACAATATCGTCTTCTCTGTTACTGATAATTATAAGTATAGCCAAACAATGAGTGTGTGTTTTCGGAACTCATCAAGTTCGTACAAAATACTGAAGAAGACGTAAATTAAAGAGAAGAGTTAAGTGCATTTTCCTTAATTGTTCTATATGGTACGAAATAAAAGCTTTTTGAGTGAACCATTACTTACTTTAAAGATTACTTTAAAGGTATTTTTACTTTAAAGATAACCATAAGCTTATCAGCCTTTCCAAATTCCTCAAGAAAAAGGGTAGAAATGTTTACAGAAGGAAGTGTCGCTATCAGGATGTTTTTTGTTAAACTGATGTTGTCAAACGGATTTTTAGATTGACGCCTTTGAGTAAACACTTTTTTCTTCCAGTTTCAAAAGTTCGTTTTAAGTATTATCGTAAATGTTAATGGAAGTTCGTAGACTACTACCGTCTTTTATTGGCTTTTAGTGACGTCTAAATCATTGCTTAACATGTCGTTAAATGAATGATTTACTCAAAGGTGTGGTAATTCTGTTTCCTAGTATGTTCATTAAGATTTTTTTTTATTAGATCATTTTCATATTATGTATTTTCTAATTTGACCTATCCCCCTTTGTGTTGAAGTTTCAATTGCCACATTTATTTTATAGGATACCGCCTATTATGTAACAAAATAAAGCAACGTATTAATCAGAAACTTTATAGACTTAAAACTTCCAAATCTTTAAAGTTTCTATATACAAAGGTCTATAGAAAACGTTTCCCTAATTTAATATGGATCCTTTGGATTTTTAAGGGCAGTAACAATTTTCACTTCCTCATTATATTATTTGTTAACTGAACAAATACTATAAAATGTATCGATATACAAAACAACCTGCGAACAAGTAAGTAATTTAGTTTAGTATTGTATGTTTAGATGCACCGACAAAAGAGAGCTTTTCTTATAATAAAAGACGCATCCGACCATGAAGATCAAATCGAGGCGCTTCACTAGAGAAGATTATCCACCTGTACAAACAAAGCTCGGTTGCAACACCTTGATAACAAACGAGATGCATATTTTATGTACTTTCGTAGGCAAGTTGCCTAATAAACGTACACAGACCACATGAAATTCACCATACGACTAAAATTGTATTATATTAATTAAATGATTTTGTCATTAAAATGCAGTTTATATAAATACATACGCAAATGCGAATATATATGAAGGACAATAAAATACAGAAATATAGGACACTTCATTTTAAATCCGATTAGACTGTTAACGATTTTTTTAAAATAAAAGACTTCCCTAGAATGTAATCATAACATTTGAATTGGGATTAACTACTATGGTATAACAATGCGTATTTATACACAAAACAATTAAGTATCCACTAATTTAATTTATCATAGCTTAAACGGACACTTATAAACAAAAGAAATAACTTACCGGCGCATGTGCCATGGTCTCCGCTTATCAGATACGAAGATCCTAATCTTCTACTTGATCATCACTCAACTTTCACCGAGCAACTTCGGGATGCCACCTTAATCCTTTCATATCACAACAACTGTTATCACGAATCCCACTCAAAGAGCCAGCATAGTAGCGTGCGACTGCTCCAATAGATGCAGATAAATGACGGCCACGGGTAAAGCACGAAAACCTCAACGGTTCCCACGTGAGAGAAATGCGCGCGAACAATGGTGGAGGCTGCGCGCGAGTCGAAAGGTGGGCAAAAAGCGAATGAGCGCGCCGCGCTGGGACCATGGTAGCGCCTCTACCTGCTGACCCATTTCAAACAGTCACGGTGGTGTGGAATTCAAACCCTCTTGACGGGCTCTTCCTGTTTAGTGACAACTTTTAACAAAGGATCTTTATAGAAATTCACCTGTTTTGTAATAAATTGATGAGAATACAGGTGACTTTCTTTTCTATGTTATCTATCCTCTAAATATTACCAGACCGTTTTTAAGGTTGTCATCATAAATACAAGCCAGTACTATTTACAGCAAAATAAATGTTACTAATGTAATAAATGTATATTTTAGATTCTGAATATTGCTGTTTTTCGTTTTTCGAGAAGGGTAGCCAATATACATTATACTCTTCTATACCTTTCTTTATATTTCTTTTATCTCTACAAAAGATACGTAATTATAAAAAGTTATTGTAAGTCACACGAAAAGGAAATTACGGTTAGAGCAATAAAATTAATGAAAAGTTTGTATTAATTAGCTATTACGAATTTAAATTGCAATATTAAAGTAACTACCAAACTCTATTAATGAATTACAACATTGGTAACAAAAGACTTCAACGCTAGACATAATAAAATCCTAAAAACTTTCATGACTGATTCTAGCCTACGTATCGATTTTTAGGTGTAATGAAAAGGTTATGCAATAACACACATTTGACGTAAGTACTGATAGATATGCTACCGAATTTCGGCATTAACACAACATTAACCTTGAACAAACGACCTGGGCAACTTTCGAACGAAAATTTGTGTTCAATACTCCATCTAAAACGTTTGTCCAATAGGGCTAAATATTAAAATTGAATACATTTTTGGCTTAGAAATATTATATTCGAGTATTGTAGAAAAAATATATCCTTTTTACATTGAGATTAAGTTTGTAGCGCATTCTGATAGACGCCACATCACACCCCCTCCTCCTTTTTTTACTGCAACCTAACTTTTATTTCTAGACTAGTCCACTTAATGGCAGGCCACCAGGAACCACTTAAGGCTCCTCTGATCTTCGAGCCTTCAGTTTCGGGTGTACTGGGTCACCTGCGGGGTTAATAGTCGTACCACAAACCGACACGGCATGCATCAATCTTCCCTAATCTGTCGAAAAATCTCAATTGAAAGAGAACTCTATGTGAATAAAAGAAAGCTGAAAATTGGTTGTAGAAATTTGACAGAGCAGTCTGATGTGCTGTTGACTGTACATACGTCTTACCTTATATTTCTTATAATTTAATGTGGTAGGTCCATTAAGCCAAACAGGACTATACTAAAGGACCTCCCATCTACCCGCAATCATATTTTTTCTTATATGAGTGACGTCATCTCAGGATGGAGTAGTAAGTAAAGTGAATTATCGTGGAGCGTATGGAATGCGATCGAGGTCCGAACTAGACAAACCGCTTTTATTAGATCCCTATCTATGAGTCAATAGGTGAGATCCAACAGACATCAAAGTTTATGGTTTTTATAATTCATCTGATAGGACATGCTGTATTTGTATGTAATTTAAAGAATCATGGGTGTAAGATCAATAATTGATTCATGTTAGTAATTTAAAATGCGTTTTGGCCAACGTAAAAAAAAAGTATCATTTTAATTTAGAAACTTACTTTATATGGACCCAGATGGGTTGTAATCGTCAAATTAATTGTCGTTCATAATGATTTAGTCCAAAATATAGTATCATGTGCCTTAAGTTTTGAAAAAAAATAAGAATGCTTATTATATACGTGGGTCATTTCCGATTTATATACCCATATGTTGTGGTTTTCATATAACATAATAAGATGTCTTTTTTAATATACAGCCTTTGTCAATTCATGCAGTTCTTATGAATTTGGATACTATAGTTTAATAAAAAAAAAAAAAACGTGTTCAATAATTCTTTATACACTTCTATACATAGATTCAGTTACTCATGTGACAATCTTATTTATATTTCCGATAGGTACTCATTTACATAAATTACAGAAACAAATCAGAATTTCCCATCAGCAGTATTTTAATAGGTGGCGTTTTTACTTGTAGATGTAACATAGTGCGTTATTGATGTACGTTATTATGTATCTGATGCGCTTCCGCTAGCATCGCGGAAGGAACCGAGCGGCGCGTGCGCAGCCATCGCGGTGCGCGGCGCGAAATGCGCACGGACATGCAACTTTTTACTTTGTCATTTACGAGCAGTTTACAACACCGTATATTAAGCAGATATCATATACAACTACATTCATTTCTAGACATGCTAATAAATTTTAATTTAGTTTGTTAGGTGTTAAACGATACGAAACGGAATATACACCGGAACATTTGATAACAGATTGTGGTAATAGGTGCGTAACTCACAGATAGTTAGTTTTTTTAGAACATACTTATAAGTAAACATATTTTATGGATTTTAATATGAAGGAAATTTATTTTCTTATAATACTTAATGTACATTTTGTTCTATAAATTATAATTTTAATTTACCTAAATGCTTGAATAACAGATGCAAGTGCCATTACGAGCCAGCGCATATGTCGCCAATGTCTATTATGAGGCCTGATTTCAAATATGTAGTACTGTCAGTGGTTATTTATAACAATAGACTCATGCAAAGTTCAGAGACGCTGCAGGATGCATGCGACACCCACTAAACCAGTCGGTATTTCTGTGAGTCCCACACAAGGCTCGTCTACCCCAGGCGGGTTATGGGTAGTAATATTCATGCTTTTACTGTGATCATAATAATATTATGTATATCATAGGAGGTTGGTCAGTACATCTGTCTTCACTTAAAACTGTCTGTACGCTGCATTTCTTTCTCCGAATGCAAAACTGTAATAGGTTTCACAATCAAAATTAGTATTCAAAGGTCCAGCGACGTTATTTAGTGAAATTGTAAATTTTCGTGCAAACGACACGCGTTGTATTTACAAAATGGTTGCTTTCGCAAACCGATGCGATTCTGTTCACGTATGTAGAGCCGAGATACTTTTACCAGTTATCGAGTGCATTTACATTAAACAGTAGGAATTGAAAAGTGAATCCGACTGTCGGAAATTATAAGGTAATCAAATAAATTAATGTTATATTTATTATTACAACGCTCAATCAAATTATTTTTATCCACATCAATTGATTGTTGTTCTTTCAACATAAATTACTTGTGAATAATGATCAGGAACTTATTTTTTACCTGGATTTGAGATACAAATACTTACATTCTTACAATATTCTACATTAACTATGATACTTCTGCGATTCTTCTAATTCTTCACAAATAACATTAAGACAACCTGTGAATAAAAAACTTTAGTTAACTTTTAAGTGGTCAGTTTTCAGAACTATAAAGAAGTTTCACAATTAAACAAATGTAATTAAATCTTATGAAGAGCGGCTGACAAGAGTCTAATTATCTTAGATTTCTTTTTTTATTCTACTTCAGTTGGCAGACAGACCAGACACGCAGCCCACCTGGTGGTAAGCGGTCACTGCGGCCTATTCCATTGAGGGATACTTCACCTAGAAGCGTCGCTCAATGTGCTGCTAGACTGTAGGCTCATCTGGTCTTCGAGCCTTTGGTTTCAAGTGTACTGGCTCCCACATTAATACTGCCGGAAGACAGCCAGAGCTGATAAGGCGGCAGATTCCACCTGTGGGGTTGGTAGCTAGCCAGCTGGCGAGCTACCACCCCCACAGGTGGAGGTGGAGGTCGATTAGCTAATCGGACTCTGAAAAAGTCCTACCACACCAGATCCAAGGCGGCAATCGAACCCACGACCTCCGGGTTTTATACCCGAGCTGCTAAGCCACTATTCCACGGTGGCGGTCAAAATCATACACACATACACGAAACTAGTTAAAAATTAGTAATAGGCATATATTATCATTTTGCAAATATCTGGAAACTTTATAAACCCATCACGCGAATTGTGCCAATTCTTTTTGTAATTCCTATTGCGTAAACGTGCGAAACGATGCAGTGGTCTGCGGAATAGTCGATGAGGCGGTGTCGAAAGATTTCGCAGCAAGAATATGCTGTTGATGTCTGAAACAGAGCAAATGCGCTGAGCACAGTGACCTATTTATATGATTTTTAGATGATTTCTAATACTCGAACTATGTTATTTATTAAACGTTAGATCATTAGATGCATCAAGCTACGATATACGGCAAACGGTGGTTAAGCAAAACTAAAAAGATTACTTTAATTGAGTACTTTTCAAAAATTGAGGACAAAATCATTGGTAGTCGTCATACCTACCTACTGATATCATCATCAATCAAGAAAAATTTTCAAAAAAATACCTCTTAAGTGGTTGTAGTAGTGATACTGGCCCTAATGCCTAAATGGAAATGTTGTTAGAGTCCTATGCAAATTAGGTAAAATCTCAAAATGAATCTTCTCAATCTACTACTTTTAAATACACTAATATACGACGAACTTATACTGCGTGTTTTTTAGTTGTTGTTTTCCCGCAGCAGAAAGCTTCACCTTCAGTAGTACTATCGATTTATGCAAGTACTTTTTTTTTGAACTTTTTTTTATTTATTTTTTTAATTGATGGGAAAATGGAAAACAAATGTTAATTAATAGTAAATTATCATTTTTTGACAAACGCGAAGGGCAATGATCCCGGCCGGTGACCGTCCGCAACGCAGCTAGTACTATTGGTTAGAGTTTCGTCTATCATAATCGTAAAACTTGATTTGACAAAAAAATTTAATACTAAGATAGAATCATTTTACTAACTAAAATGCCACGCAGTATATGAACAAAATACGTTCCTATTGCACTTTACTCTTGTAGTGTCAAAGAAAATTGCGTGTTTGAATATACGCAATATATCCCAAAAGCTGAGTATTCTAAAAATAACATAAGTCTATAATAAAAATCGTCATTAAAGGCTACTTCTTGGAAAAGCATTTTCAGAGTGTCACAGACTCATATCTCCTATTAAAATAAATTATTACGATAAAAACTATTATTACAACGTTTCTTCATTTCATCAAGCATCAGGTCATATAGATTTCTTTGATTAAAAACTACGAAGATCTGAGTAATTCACCATCAACACCTCAAATCCGGTGAATTTTGCACGTTTTTTACGTGTCACACGAGCGCCGAATTCTGAACAATCGCACATATTTTTAAAACCACCCACGTTTTTAACCAGTTTTCTACACACATTTAAAATAGATAAATCAGTTTACATACTGGTCAAATTTTAAGTTAATTGGAAGGAAACTTTTGATTTTATGGTCATAAGTATATATGTCACACGCTTAGCAAGATTTTCGCGGCGCGCCTTTCGAGGGGCACTGCTCAGGGCTGGCCAGGCGTAGGCGAACCCTGATAGGTGTATTCGAATCGTCAGTTACCCCGCAGCTAGCAGGTGAGGTAGTTATGTCGCTGGTTCCCGCGCTTTGGTTGCTGGAGTACGTTCTTCAATTTAAAAAATTTTGGTTCTCAGTTTTCCGGCATTCCCGTGTCCCATTTTTCAATGTAATTGTACTACTTTTAGTAAATGGGTTTTGAGGTGAAATACCTAGCTCCTTAATGTAGATGGACAGTAAAAAACTAGCTGGTTATATCTTTTCAATGAAAAGTTATTTCAAAATATATGTTTTTTTGTAATTTCCATGGTGTAATTTCCATGGATAAAACACCATGGAAATTACGTAAGACCCATGGAAATTACCTTGTTTCTTTAAAGTTCATCATCATCAGCCATACGACACCCACTGCTGGGTATAGGCATCCCCCAAGGATCTCCAAACTGATCGGTCCTTGCACCACGCACATCCCGCGGTTTCCGGCGGCCTTGGCAAGGTCGTCAGTCCAGCTAGTAAAGGGCCTTCCCACTGAAAGTCTTCCAGTGCGCGATCAAACTGAAAGACACCATTGCAAAACCTTTCCACCCCAACGGCCATCGGTTCTGCGGGATATGTGTCCCGCCTACTATCACTTTAACTGAGCAACTCTTCGAGCTATGTCGGTTACCTACATTCTTTTGCGAATCTCCTCATTTTTGACTCTATCGCACAAAGAAACACCAAGCATAACTATCTCCATTGCCCAATGTGTGACCTTGAGGCTTCTTATGAGACCCATAGTGAATGACCAAGTTTCGCTTCCATATGTTATCACTGGCACCACACACTATTCAAAGACTTTCGTCTTGAGGCATTGAGGTATGTTGGATGCGAATATATTCCGTAGCTTCCCGAACGCTGCTCATCCGAGCTGGATTCGTCAAGGGATCTCTTTCTCGAAGTTGGACTTACCTAACTGAACTACCTGTCCAGGTAAATTTGTTTTTTTTATGTGTATGTTTATCCATAAGTATAATGTTATGGGAACAATTTTAATGTATAAGAAAGTTAATTGATAACAGTTTTATCACTTTTATGTTCCTACTTTGAGTATCATATGTAATTTTTAAAATAAAGCTACCATTTTTGCTAAATATTGTTTTAATACAATGTAGATCTTTATATTACCCTAACTAACTAATATGACAGCTTAATTTCATATTTGACATGGTTTTTAGCTAAATTTAATCTGCTGGGTAATTTCCATGGCCTTTATTGTAATTTCCATGGGCCGCCAATTTTCTCCATTTTTTTTTAGCAAAAGTATAGATCCCGTACGAGGCGAATTTTGATATGTTGTTTAAATTTGCACAAGCTTTCGGAATATTTGTGCAATTCACCATAATTTAGCGATTTCAAAAATGCCGTGGAAATTACGCGGAGAGCACTTTTCTGAAGATCCACCCTAAAGATTATCTGGGAACAACACCCACATTTGAGCGAAAGCTAATTCATAAACAGCACAGAACAATTAATCTATAGAGTCGCTATAGTCATTGAACATTTGCAAAATTCAACACCGCCCGTATTTTGCTCAATTTACTGCGTGAACCACATGACACGGTATCTTTAGTTAATTTTGAAATGCATTTTAACAATAAACCTGGTTAAAGTATTTATTAGTCATTCTATGAAGAGTCACATTATAACAGTAACTTATCTGAAGCTAAGTTAAGTAGCTGTGCATGGTGCTAGAAAATATAATGGAATTTTAGAAAAGTCAAAACCGGGCAGAGGCGAAGATATGACATATCCTCACATTGTGTTATTATAAACAACCAAAGGAACTTATTAATTTGCGCTACTCTTCTCCTCAGAGCTGGTTGAAAACAAATAGAAAAATATTCAAAGCGTCTCCATACAATTGAACCCGCATTGCAATGAAGAACGGTGTTTAGAATCGTTAGCAAAATTAAGGCGCCGGAAAAACAGACAGTCTAGGAAGTGGAATGACAACCTGTATAAAATGTCTTATTTTCGCTTGGGTGGTTTCTATAATAATATTGAAAATAAGTAAATAAACAAAAATGGCTCTATAGATGTCTTGTTAATTTGCGGAAGTAGTAATTAAGAAGCGTGCGGCATAAGGTGGCATTGAAAACAATAACAACATCGGAAACTGTCTCGTTGAGCAATCTTCTCCCTGAAACCAGTGTATGAGATCTCTGACATTTAAACGCAAAATAAAACTTCTGGTTGCAGAATACGGCTCAGTTTCGCTTGAAATCAGAAAATGTATTTGGATGATTTGACAGACAAATTTGACCTTGATTCTTCGCTATGGGAGCCTACTCTCGACAACCATTGTCTGATTTCATTCACTTTTTACTCGAAGATGCGATAGCATCATGCTTCTGACGTACTTTAGCTTTGTTCACATTTGTATCGTTCGCGCGGAATTTTTAATTGCACTTCATTAACTTTTACTACTTAGAATTGACTTGTCAATTCTGTAAAGGTCATAACGATCTTCATTTTTTAAAAACGTCTTAATGATGGTTGGTTGTTCTTAGACCAACTTCTGTCCATACACTTTTGTCCACTATCTTTATATCTGTAATATCAAAATGCTATAATTACAAAGTAGAATAGTAGATGTTTTAAAATCGTCTTCTGAGAAATTAAGACTTCCCCATCAATCACCAACTTTGAAATGACTTTTTACAATATCTAACTCCAGGTTCTGGTTGGCTTTACGACATAATAAAAGATAAACCTGTATATCACAGAGTTAATAACTGTATATTGCAGCATCTTGATTATTACATCTCACAAAAATGCAAAATGGCTTCATTGAGCTAATATTACGTCAGTAGGTACATAATATTTCTATGAATGGCTTGTAACATTAAGGTAACAGGTCCGCTATTATCCGCTAGGAAATAATTTTTCCTATCAAACTAAGAAGGCAAAATATATCGTCTATGATCGATTATAAAAGAAAGTCTTCTGACAATTTGCAATCGTTGTCAATGTCAGAGATGCATCAAAAAGTAGTTTATTATGAATACCACAACAAAAAGAAATTATTTTTACGAGACATTTAATGATTGCTTTGAATTATTTTCTACTTGTTAAATGCATTCTTATTAGCTTTTTTACGTTTACAATCAGTGTCAAAACATACCAAGTCCGAAGGGTGAACGAGTCCACTTATTTAGTAACAAGTTTTCCTGAATTTGAATATGAAAACTTTAGAAAAGTTATCGATGAAAAATCTTCCATCAGTAAAGAGATAACGTTAAGTGATGATAAGAGATCTCCGTATTCCACAACAACGTCATTCTTTGGCAGTTCGACAAGCACCATCACTGTTGGCGATCATAATGGCAAAACTAAACAAAACATACCTGCTTCTGTTATCAATAAGGCAAGGGAAAACTATTTTCGTCTTTTTTATTCAAATATGAAGAAATCAAATACGAGTCTATTTCCGCAAAAGGTACATCCGTTTATAAACCTTGCTGATTCTGTACTAGAGCCGAAGACCTCCGCAGCTAATCTGAATCACAATCTACTAACTGCTAGGAAACTGGCCACAGTATTAATTGCCGAAGCTCAATACAACCAAGGCGTTAATGTTAAATTTCATGGGATGAGGAATAAAAGGCGTCTCAATTCTAAAAGATATAGTTTGAAGTAATGTTCATTGGAAGTTCTAATTTGATGCAACCATAATATGTCTATAGTGTCTATTGTATGCTGTTCATGATATTGTTGTTTAATGTAAATAAGAATAAATAGACATATTAATTACAGTATCATTATTTATTAAAGCAACATGATTCATGTTATATCAGGTCAGAGTAAACACTTTATCATAATTAAATATTATCAGACTTCAAAAGTGAAGAATTAACCTGCATTCGGGCAAACATATGAAGTGGTACATATATGAGATGTTGGATTGAAGACTGAAGTATATGGACAAGTATAATTGTACTGTCCGTAAGTCCCAGTAGAATCCTGAACACACATGTAGTATGATTGGCAGGTGTTGTCTGCGGGGTTTGCGAATCTACCAGCAGTTGAACATGTAAATAGTGGTGAAGCAGTCGTAGTAGTACAGTTATAGTTAGGTTCGCACAGAGTACTGTTGGGGTTGTAAAATGTGTTGCTCGGGCAATCGAATGTCGTCTGGGCAAAGGTGCCATTAATGTCAACGCATTGTACGTAGGATGAGCAATCTGTCACGTTTGGGTTGGCGACGTATCCATCCGATTCGCAGACGGGTGAGCTGAACCGATCATTGGCCGGAGAAGTGGTTGTTGTTGTGGTTGTTGTTGATGTTTCTATGGTTGGTGTTGTTGTGATTGTAGTTGATGTTTCTGAAGATGGTGGTGTTGTGTTTGTTGTTGATGTTTCTGTGGATGCCGATGGTGTTGTTGTGGTTGTTGTTGATGCTTCTGTATTTGGTGTTGATGTGGTCGTTGTTGATGTTGTTGGTGCTGGTGTTGATGTGGTAGTTGTTGGTGTTGTTGTGGTTGTGGTCGTTGGTGTTGTTGTGGTTATTGTTGGTGTTGGTGTTGTTGTGGTTGTTGTTGGTATTGGTGCTGTTGTGGTTGTTGACGTTGACGTTGTTGGTATTGGTGTTGTTGTGGTAGTGGTGGTTGTTGGGGTTGTTGGTATTGGTGTTGTTGATGTTGTAGTCGTTGGTGTTGTTGTGGTTATTGTTGGTGTTGGTGTTGTTGTGGTTGTTGTTGGTGTTGGTGTTGTTGTGGTTGTTGACGTTGACGTTGTTGGTATCGGTGTTGATGTGGTTGTTGACGTTGACGTTGTTGGTATTGGTGTTGTTGTTGTTGTTGTGGTAGTGGTGGTTGTTGGGGTTGTTGGTATTGGTGTTGTTGATGTTGTAGTCGTGGTTGCAACGCTGCATACATAGTTCGATGGCGAAGTACACAGGCCCGTGTTGGGATTGAAGATAGAGGTGCTGGGGCAGACATAATTGTACGACAAGAAACTGCCAGTACCGCTGGCGACGCAATATATGTAGTTCTTGCAAGTGGTGTCCGTAGGACTTGGGAAGCGGCCGCCCCGAGTGCAATTAACTTGGCCGTAAGCCTGATAAGCCAAGCACAAGACCTAAAACAATAAAAAAAACATATAATTATTAATGAAATATTTAGGTACTTTTAAAATTGATTTGATAAACCATTTTATCATTAAAATAAGGTATGATGTAAGCTACCCCCCAATTTAATGGATTTAACATTTAATTAATAATAGGGTTTGCCTTCAAAATAGTAATTTGCTACCCAAATGTAGGCAACAAGCAATATATGTAATCAATTCCACAATCATCATTATCATCATTCCAGCGTATTCCCGATAGCATCTAGTAAGTATGATCCTAGATTTGACAAGCCTGGTTATTACAATGGAGCGATTGCCATCTGACCTCCGTAACCCTTACAAGGGAAACCAAACCTACTTGAAACATAGTCGGGACTAACGGCTTAATAACGTGCCTTCTGAAGCACGGAATCATCATCCCAGAATACTAAGTAGTACATACCTGAAGTAAACAACATTTACGAAATACATATTTAAAACTCAGACCAAATAATTTATATGGTCTGTTGTTTAAAAAAAAATTGGTTTTAAAATGTGTAGGTAACAAATGTTACTTACAATAAAAATGCCTACGGCTAGATTTCCTGTCTTGTTCGCCATTTTCAGGAACTACAGTATATGGAAGAGTTTTGATCTTTATATACTAGAAAGCAAATTATCCCTATTAAAAGATTACTGACATGGATTATGATGAACTCTATACGTAAGCCGCCTAATCTGATTGCATTCATTTTGCGAGTGATTATGTAGTTTAAGATGCTCTATTTTTTCAGTCGCTCTTGAGCTTGAAAAAACGTCGGATGTTATCTCATCAACATAATTATATCCGACTTAAAAATAATTGCATAAATTATAATTAGTGCTTGTAAGACTCAGTGGCGTAGCTAGGTAGCCAAGGGCCCTGGGGCAAATAAAAAAATGGGGCCCCACTGCTATTTAAACTGGTTCTTTCATATTACAAAACATGGTTTAAAAATGTTACCGGGCTTAGTAGGTAGGTAGGTACTACACTTACGCCTAAGACCAAGACTATTACAAAACGAAGTTTTACTTCATTTCGAGTACTAAAGTTAGACCCACGTAAGTCCGCCGATGCCCCTAGTTTTACAATGGTCTAACTTTCTGATCTAACTTTTTTTTTTTTAAACCCAGCCGTAATACAAGAAGTAAAAAAATCTCAGAGCCGACTTTAAAGCTGATGGAGGAAAGACGTGATATGGCTCTGCTATCTTCTGAAGATGCTCGTCGGCAAAGGCGGCTCAACAGACAGATCTCCAAGTGCCTTACCCGCGACATACGCCGATTTAATACGGAACGTATTAAAGAGGCCATTGAGCGAAATAAAGGCTCTAAAGTGTTTGCCAGAGATCTGTCTCTTGGAGAGAGCTTGCTGACGAAGTTGAAGACAGAGGACGGTAAAGTCGTCACGTCACGCCCTGAGCTTTTGGCCGAGATTGAAAATTTTTATGGGCAGCTTTACGCGACGACACGAACACCTGTCATCGAGGCTACAGATCGTAGAGCCAAATTGACCCGACACTACACGAAAGATATTCCGGACATCAGCCTTTACGAGATTAGGGTAGCTCTGAAACAGCTTAAAAACAACAAGGCGCCGGGGGATGACGGAGTTACAGCAGAGCTTCTAAGGACAGGAGGTCGACCGGTCCTGAAAGCTCTCCAGAGGTTGTTCAACTCCGTTATTCTCGAGGGTAAAACGCCAACAGCATGGCACAGGGGCGTGGTGAAGCTGTTCTTCAAAAAGGGCGATAGAACGCAGCTGAAGAACTACAGACCCATCACGCTACTGAGTCATGTTTACAAGCTGTTTTCTAGAGTTATAACGAATCGTCTCGTACGTAGGTTTGATGACTTCCAGCCTCCCGAACAAGCCAGATTCCGTAAAGGCTTTAGTACCATAGACCACATGCACACGCTGCGGCAGGTTATACAAAAGTCCGAAGAATATAATCTGCCATTATGCTTAGCGTTTGTGGACTATGAAAAAGCCTTTGATTCTGTCGAGACATGGGCCGTGCTTCGGTCACTCCAAAGGTGCCAAATAGACTACCGATACATACAAGTGTTGCAGTCGCTGTACGAAAACGCCACCATGTCAGTCCGCCTCCAGGACCGGAAGACAAAACCCATTTGGCTCCAGCGGGGTGTGAGACAGGGCGATGTTATATCGCCGAAACTGTTCACTACTCTGTTGGAGGACGTGTTTAAGCTTCTGGACTGGAGAGAACTTGGCATCAACATAAACGGCGAGTACATGACGCACCTTCGCTTCGCGAATGATATCGTAGTCATGGCTGAGTCATTGGAAGACCGAGGCACAATGCTCAACGATCTCAGTAGAGTGTCTCAACAAGTGGGTCTTAAAATGAATATGGAAAAGACGAAAATCATGTTGAACTCCCATATCGTACCCACTCCTTTAAAAGTTGGGAACTCAACACTGGAAGTTGTGGACGAGTACATTTAGCTGGGACAAAAAGTCCAACTTGGTAGGTCCAACTTCCAAAAAGAGGTCGATCGAAGAATCCATCTCGGCTGGGCAGCGTTCGGGAAGCTTCGCAGCGTTTTCTCGGCCCGACTACCGCAGTGCCTCAAGACGAAAGTCTTTGACTCGTGTGTGTTGCCAGTGATGACTTATGGAACGGAAACGTGGCCACTTACAATGTGCCGCATAAAAAGGCTCAAAATCGCGCAAAGGGCAATGGAGAGGGCTATGCTTGGAGTCTCCCTGCGTGATCGCATCAGAAATGATGAGATCCGCAGAAGGACCAAGGTCACCGACATTGCCCAAAGAATTGCGAGCCTTAAGTGGCAGTGGGCAGGACACATTGCTAGGAGGACTGACGGCCGTTGGGGCGGAAAGGTCCTCGAGTGGTGGCCACGTACCGGGAAACGCAGCCGTGGTAGGCCTCCCACAAGGTGGACCGATGATCTCATAAAGATCGCCGGAATCCACTGGATGCGGGTGGCGCAGGACCGATCGGTTTGGAGATCCTTGGGGGAGGCCTATGTCCAGCAGTGGACGTCGTTTGGCTGAAATGATGATGATGATGAACTTTCTGATAGTACTAAAAAGTTTATTGACATTAGCTTACTAAACTTACTCCTGATTCAGCATAAATTTTTCAATCGTTCTTGAAAAAAAATATTGACTCGAATTCACAATAAAACGCACATCTATGAATAATAAAACGCACATATCGCTATCCGTCAAATTGACAACACTGCCAACCCACAGAAAGAATTTAGGGGAATTCCGAAGGCATAACTTTCGAATTTCTCTCAACTGAGTTACCATGATTAAAGTCGGGTTGCAAGTCAACCTGTCATATTTATTTTGAAAATGGGAGAAATTTTCATAAGTTTTGTTAGATCGGGATTTTCTGGTAAGAGTTCGAGGGCCCCCTGAGCTTGAGGGCCCCGGGGCACTGCCCCGCCTAGCCCCTAGGTAGCTACGCCACTGGTAAGACTTTAAACGTGCTTTATTTAACAAATTCTACACTCAAGGAAAGACGCTGATAAAATGTTTATTGGTAAATATAAAACATATTTCTTTCTTTACCCAGAAAAAGTACCTACCTACTTTAATCTTGTGAAGCTAATACTCGTAAACAAAACAAGTTCTAATTAGAAACTTGTAATAGTTAAGATGCGTGTGTAATCATGACGCATCTATATTCTTTATATAATGTACCTAAGCCTAAAAGATTCATTTTTATTTAATAAACTACTGTACTGAGCATCATGTTTATATGTATAACCAGTATTTAGGTTAAATTACTGTTATAAACTTAAAACCACTGCATGATAACATTCTTTTTTAGGAAATAGCACAGATCAAAATATCTTAAACTATGGATTACAAGAATTTGTCATATAGTTAGCACCTTTATAACATTTATAAATATGTACATAATCAAAAAAGAATTACTATGAATATTAACTACTTACAAAGAAATACATATCTAATATTATTTAATTACAAAAGCCTAATTAAGTATATAAGTTAACCCCTTTGTATTTACTTTGTGGTTAACCTATATATACATTTGTAGTTTCATCTATAACTCAACTCAACCCAATTCAACGTCTACGCGTTTGCGTAAACAAAAAATAATACCTACGGAAATTACCCCTGAGGGCCCTGACACATCGCATATTTTTATACGATTGTGTACAGTCAAAAGCACGTCAGACGTAACACTTTGGACTTTGTACCGCTCTTATGTCGGGGGCATAAGTGCTATTATCGAACTGCAAGTGTTTACCGAGATGTGTTGTTGACCGTACCTGGCAATAACATTACACAAACAGCAATGCCAACGTGAAATCTAGGTAAAACTAGAGAATTTCCAAACATTGTTATCTCTTATCTAAGACCAACACAGGGTCGTGTCGTAGTCGATAGTTTTATAATAGTGTAATTCTCCTTTATGATGGCAATAAGAGGACATGGCACAAGATAGTGCATAATAAATGTGCAATAGCTGTTCATACACTTTTTAATTAGATCATAATTATATCACGCGTTCTAAATTGTCTTGTTTTTGGGAGACCTGAAGTTAACCTTGAAGTGATTGGACGGTAAAACTTTACGCATGTGATGTATCATAGTACCTAATATGTTGTAACTTCACGGATGGTCTAATCTAAGAAATTCAGGGCCAGAATGCTTTTATGCACCATAACCGCAGGCTAGCTAGACCTTCGGCCGTGTGTGGGACTCGAGACTGAAGCGTCCACTACCCACTAAACTCCCCCGGTTTCTCCTTCACACCCGATTAGGACGAGCCGGTGCTAGCCTTATGGCTATTGAGCATAATATTATACCTGCGTTGGTAACGTTGGCAGTCGCCGAGTGCAGAAAAAGAAAGGGTAGCGCAAAATAAAAAAAAACTAGTTCCTCACTCTTTTCTCCGTGATATACTGATATAGTGTTTTTCTTAAATTAATTTAATGCCGGTATCCTATATTAGAGATCAAATCATCGACAAATTCACATCACTAAATGTATTTACAGAAAGAATCTTGTCGGTCGAGCATTCTTCCCTGATGCAGCAGTTTCTAAAAGACACGGAAAGAGAATAATTGTAATTAATTAGTACGTCGTCAAACAAACAAGTTTGGCTGTAATCATTCTTTATTTTAATCCTGTATGATATATACTCAAATTTTTCTGTGTTATTACTTATATTCAAGATGACGCGCTGTTGGACGTTATTTTTCTTCGTTGTTATTGTGAGTATTGTTATTGTGTCCATTTCTTGCATTTAAAGAAGGGACTCGCTATAGACCTACTAATATTTATCCTAAGGGAGACAACATTACCTTACTAACTATACATTTCGCGGTAGCGAAGGAAAATATAAAGATTCGTAGCCAAAGTCAAACATCACAGAACAAGTTTAGGGCACGAGAGGGCAAGAAAATTTTCTTGTTCTGTGAGAGGGCACGATTAAGCAGTTAGCACAGCTGTAAGTACTTCCTACTCAGAACAAAGTATTTTTACAAGGAATTTAATAGAATTTATGATCAGTGCTCTTGGCAATTCCGTAGCAAATCGATATTTCTCACGGTAGAATAGTGCGCTGTTGTCAGCTAGACGCTAGACGTTTATTTAGTCTAGAAGATTTTATTTGAATATTTTTTTTTTCAATTTTTATTGTATAAATATCAGATTATAGCTTTTTATACACTAATAAGAACATTTGTGTATCTATTTATGATTTGTTCAATGCGACTTTATGATTCATGTTCATATTCTGCCTTTATTTTGTTCCAGTGTTTTTACAACGCAGTAAGTTCGGCAAAGGAATGCACGTCACAAGGAAGATTTCCAAACGATCAAAAGGACAGCTGCGCCGGATACACCATTTGCCTGTTTTCTGGACCTAACCGTTTCGCACAGATAAACCTGACTTGCCCGAACGGCTTCATCTTCAACCACGACTTGGGCCAGTGCACCAACGATACTGGCTACCAGTGCCAAACCGATTTCAACTGCACAGATATCGGTCATTTCCCAAACCCTTTTGACGACTTTTGCAACTCGTACATCGCATGTATCGAAGGCTTCAATAATATAATGACAGCAAGGTCCATTGACTGTTCTGAAAGTTATATCTTCAACCCTAATGAAGGAACATGCGTCAGTAAGACCGAATTCCAGTGTAAAGAACAGGCCTCGTATATTGAAACTGTTCTGGAATCGACCGAAAATTCTGGTTATGTAAATTCACAAAAAAATAACATACTTGTAATAATTTCTATAGTTATTTTATTAAGCACTTCTCTGTTAATGTAAATATTTAAATATTGTATTGTACCTATATTGATTATTTATTGTTCTTTAAAGTTTAGTTTCATTATTTATTGTCTAGTTTTACGTACTTATGTGACTGACGAAGGGAATTTCAGAAGCATAAATGTAGGGTAGTAGGGCTGGCAATGAGCTGGCACGATGCCACACGAAATTATTTGCCACGTCATCATACTGATGATATTGTTACGAGTACCTACACCCCAATGAGAAAATGTAAATAGGAATTTGTTTACAAAACAAGGTATTTCCAGTTCGAATTCTATTGTGACTAGAGTCATTAATTTTATAATAATTTGTGATATTGTTGCAAATTAAATAATGTCCTGTTTTTTGAAAGTTTATTAGGCATTTACTTGACATCCACCAACCCATATAAAGGATCCAG
The DNA here is from genome assembly GCA_949319885.1 of Mecyna flavalis. NCBI lineage: Eukaryota > Metazoa > Arthropoda > Insecta > Lepidoptera > Crambidae > Mecyna > Mecyna flavalis. The sequence continues at coordinate 8,468,511 of OX439431.1, read as the reverse complement.
TAGAAAATTTTCAACCTTAAAGGCAATATAAAAAACCACACTGTTTCTTTTTTCAATAAAATTATAATAACAATGTGGATTTTATTTTTAAAAACGATATCCTCCAAATTATTGTCGTCTTTTTCTCAGTATTCTTGCAGTCAGGCCCTTACATTCGCAACACAGACCACAGACTAGATAGAAGATAAATCAGACAACCGACTCACGTAGGTACTGTAAACATGGGCTTTACGGAAAAGGGGGCCAGTGATATATGACAGCTCTTTTTTTTTTAAATTGTGGTGGTGTCAAATGCAAAGGCATTCTATTCAAACAGCCACTTTATTTATTTTGGTGTATTATTTGCAGGATTACCCTATTTGAAATAAAAGGGAATTCATAATTTCGTATACCCGATACATGAATTCCCTTTTATTTCAAATTTGAGCCAAAAAAGATCATTTTAAGAAGACTATTTAGGTGAAAAACAAAATAAAACAAGTTAATTACTTATTAATTGATTTATTTTTCAATTTCTTTTTGTAATAATTAATACTTCTGTTGCATATTATTTGGTAATTTTCTCCTTTGTAAACACGTCAGTCCCTTTCAAAATGTTATTAATAGTATTCCTGTTGCATAAATCCATTTCTCACGAGTTTTATCATCAGTCGGAAATCTGGAAACAACAAATCGCTTGAAATTCCCTGAAATATGGGGTAATTTTGGGGAAATTTTTCCTTTCATTAGGCATCCGGAAATCGAATTATGAATCTACTAATTATTAATAAAATTTCAGTACATAGACATCTATGATAATTATTATGCTGGCTTCTGATGTAAATTTGTAATAATAAGCAATTATTTTACCGGTTTGCATGTCAGATGTTTTAGAGGTTATATTTAGAAATAATTTTTAGATATTTCCCATTTATCAAGTTTTTGATGATATAACTAATGATTTAGCGCAGAAACTTGGTTCCTGTGAGATTTGAGAAAGAAATACGTGATCAAAATTTATAAAACAGTGTACTTACGTATGAAATGTAACACCCGCTTTTTCTCTTTGATTGTTGCTTTTGAAGCCAAATATTGAACACTCTACCATTTTGTATGCTAGACACAAACGTTCCACATTCGATTAAATCATATTAATTTAGGTAGTAATCCACAAAACCTTTAATTTCTTTGGCACTTTAATGATTTTTTTGCTCAGTTTGATTCAGTTTGATTTGAAGTTTGAACTCTTCTCTATTCTATTTCCTCTTACAGGAATCTCAATAAGACTATCTCACTCTGTCAAAGCATGTCAGCAGACCCTTAAGCGAGCTGGCGGGGGAGAGGGGTTACGACCACAGATTACGAAATGTCATCTGAGGTTGGCCCCCTGTACCACAGATATAACAAACGCACCAATTTTATTACTTTGAGTCAAACGGCCGTGACACAGACTACATCGCAATCACGTAACGGCGAATCATGGATTTCAAGCATTTCCAATTCAGGTAATCCAGGTATTGTATTTGTAAACGGATTAAAAGGTATTTTATAAATCGCAAGATGTGAGATCTGGTGACTGTGGGACCATGAGATGTCTTCGTAATTGCTTATCAGTTTATTCAGGAAAAATGTCCTTATTAGCTGTTTCATCAACTGCCTATCTGCATGTGGAGTGGCACCATCTTGCTTAAAAAGAGTTCTGTTGTTATAATGCAGTATAAGCATGCAGCTGTAGTGAAACAGAAAATCGTCTATCATACGGTACGGTAATACACAGAAGCAGAAACTGTTTCTACTTGGTTAAAAAAAAAATGGGTCAAATACCCCGCTAGCTGAAACGTCACACCAAACTGTCGTTTTCAAGGAATTAATTTTTCGATGGTAGGACATAGCTAATTGCGTCAAATTAAAACGGGTCAATATTACCTAACCTGGTAATGACAAAAGAAGTGAACAACATGCAAATAATGTAGACTTTGTTGCATTCGATAATCACGACCTAGTATGTTGGATGTTTTATTATGTAACTTAGGTACTGATACCTCAATAAAACATCTCATACTGGTCAGGCATGCCGCATACGACCAGACCATAATGATTCCATAATGCAATACCTAATTGCACAGCAGTTTCATGGCTCTCTATTCTGAAGTAGAAGACTGATCTCTTGAGTCATTGATCTCTCTCTTACTAGATAGGATTCTTATGTAGGTAATTCGTATCAATACCTACTAAGGAATCTATAATAGAAACTAAACCACATTGACATTGTGTTTTGGACATTATACCTACGTACACAGCACCGTTTAGCTCCAAACAACGAACGGCTACCGGACAACAAATAGGTAAACACTAATTTTAAGTTTTTTTTTAGTGTTAGAACTTAAGACAAAAATTCACCTTTTTTTTCGGCGGATAACGCATAAATTTACCAGCATTTACGCGCCATAACCGCAGGCAGGCTAGCGACGCCTGCGGCCGGCCCGTGTGTCGGGCTCGAGACTTAGTCCCACTATCCACTTAGGTAACTCCCCCGGTTTCTCCATCACACCTTGATTGGGACGAGCCGGTGCCAGCCTTGAATTGGCTGGTCAATAGTGCAAAAATTCTCCTTCAATAACTTATGTACTTAAACGTTTTTTTATGTTAAATATTTTTAAAAGCAAAAACTATTATTATTCCTAATCATATTTTTAGAACCAATTTAGATCGTTGTTAGTGTCTATCTGCTACAACTTTTAAGTATCCTTTGAATAAAATATTTTATACAAAGTCTTCTTAATTTACTACTGGGCTGTATATTATTTAATTCTGCGGACAAATTCTTAAAAAGTTTGCTTTTTAAATGTCAAATTGACAGTGTCAAAGTTGACACTTGACAGTTTGACACCAACAAATTCAATTGATTTCGAATTTCGATTCCGGACTTTATTGCATTTATTCCGGACTGGATTTAGTAATATTATCTTTGTATCTATAGGCTGCTTTTACAATTTTATTAAGCGGCTATACTATAAAGATGTACACTCATATTCTATCGCCGAGGTAAACTATTTATTATTTAGCTACTTTTGAGGTTATGTGTATAACATGTTTGGAAGTTTAATCTTTTGAATGAAATCATTCACAGGCAATGGTCAAGATTCACCTGCCTCTGCCGTTCTTTATCTACAATAGAAGGGCAAAAGCTCCCGCAGAGTAGCACTTCAAGTGATGGAATTTCACCACCAGCTAGGATCCCTAGAGGACCCACTGATATCTTACAGGCATTAGCGGCTACTGTTGGTCCTGATCCTACTGCAGCTCACTACAAGTAAGGAACATTATTCACACAACACAAACTTTGATTATTATACAAAATAATTGCTTGTTATTGTAATTTTTTTTTATTTTCAGATACCATGATGATCCATACTTGATTCCTCTGTCAAACTATCGTAAGCGAGCGTATGCCCTATCGGCAGAAGCTGGTAGAAAGGCCGCTGCATGGATACGAGATGAGCATGCAGATTTGTTTTCAACCCGAGAATGGGATCCACCAAGCAAAATGAAGACGCCATATAACAATGCTGAGCCTTTAATTGAAGCTTTCTCCCCAAAACCTATCTATAATGATGAGAGTAAGGTTAGTACTTACAATTTTAAACATTCAACATGCATAGCTCATAATCTTAATATGTATATCGACGGGAGAAAACGTAATTGCTGTAAGTAGCAAAAACACAACTTTACACCAGAGCCAAAAAACTGATAAAAAATTGGAAAAAAAATCATAATTTTTAAATCATGCGTAATAAAAAGATAATTTTTTGTACAAGCTTTTGTTAATATAGTGCGCATTTATAGCAATTATTGTTTTAGTCCTAAAGTTACGGGAAATAGGGTTTTGCTCTACTTACAGCAATTGACTTTTAATTTACTGACCTCAACAATGCTGTAAGTAGTTTCAGGTTTTGTATTGAGCAGTTCTTCTTGTATAAATTTCCGGAAGTATAAAATGATGTATTTAAATTATTTTATTAAATAGGTAACATAAAAGAGAGGTGTGACTAACTTAAGAATAATATTGATACCAACATAATAGATTAAGTTAAGAAATTTCTGAGGGTGATGAAATAAAAATGCTGTTATTACAATGATTTTGTTGATTTTTTTGAAAAAAATGCTGTTATTACAATGATTTTGTTGATTTTTTTGCATTAATGTTAATGTTTGTACCAAAGAATAGTAGATCAAGTGTAATTATCATATTAAACTTATTTAACTAAGTATAGCTAAGGCCCTGAACACACGCTGAAACGCAACTGAAACGATACTGCAACTTAAGAGATTCATTTTAGTTTCTGCCATAGACTGACATTTCATGGTGCAACCAGGTTATTTTTTGTTTTAAATTGGTGCTAAAAAGTTGCTGGTAGATACAGGTCACAATAATCATTATTTATTCCTGTCTGTTTCGTTCCCACACTAGACAGATAAGGAGACAACCAGATTTTCAAATACCTCAACAACGCAGCTGAAATTGCCCAACATTGATACCCGTCAGTCAGCACAGCTCGTCCTTCTGGGGGATTTTAATGCCCAGCATAAAGGGTGGTTGTTCCCGTTCCAGAAGACTGACCTTGCTGGAAGAGAGGCGCGAGTTTTGGCTCTGTCACTTGGCCTAATCCAGTTAGTGGAACGTGCTACTAGGGTTCCTGATGTTGATAGCCACACAGCTAACTCTCTGGATCTCCTGCTAACTGGGGGTGCATACTTTGAAGAGAAAATTCAACAAAGCTGCCAAGTCCTGCAAGAGGGTATTACGACGTGCTCGCTTCAACCATTTTGGCCGGATTGGGGCCAAGTTAGCTTCGTACCCTTCAGGTAGTAAGTTATTTTGGTCACTAGGCAAATCGGTTGATGCGAATTTCTGCAGGACATCACTTCCGCATTTGCTACGCTGAAAAGGCTAATCTATTTGCCCCAGCAATTCGCATTTGGCTGCTGCTAACCATGTGCCACCGAATCTTCCTCGTTGTGAATCAACTTTTGTGTTTGCCAAGAAGATTCGTCAACGAGAGGTGCTTAAGGTTCTGCGCAGTCTTGATGTGAACAAGGCGAGTGGTCCTGATGGGATATCAGCGACAGTGTTGCGGAGTTGTGCACACAAACTGTCTCAAATTTTGACACGCCTGTACCGCCTCTCTCTCTGAGGAAGGGTTCATTTCTGAAATCCTGGAAACTTTCTAACGTGCAGCCTGTTCCCGAAAAAGGTCTCGGTGCTATACCATTTCTGCCGCACATTAATTTTCTGTTGGCTACTCTCGGAATTATGGGGTATGCTGACGATGGCGCGGTAGTCGAGAGACACGTCTTGTCCAATGATTGTACAGGTAGCATTAAAACTGAGACCTTAAGATCAGACATGGTGGACAAGTTAAATCAGTCTCTCCAAATTGTCCCAGACCGGGGAGATGCCAATTTTGATAGCTCCAACCCCACCAAAACGCAGGCGTGTCTATTTTGCACCAAAAAGATCGCATTTAAATGACTCCCTCTTTTTGTGGCGTATCTGTCCCTCTATCTGACCGACTACAGATGAAATTATCTTCCAACCTAAACTTTGGGAGCTACATAGAGTTTGTACCAGCATCTGTCTCTAAAAAAGTCAAAATCCTTACCAGAGTCAGGCACTACTTCACTGCGGAACTGCTCCTAAACTGTAGAGACAGAGCTCAAGTTCGTTCCTGCATGGAGTATTGCTGCCATCTTAGGGATGGTTCTGCTCGAAATCAGCTGGCTGCTTTAGACACTATTGAGCGGCGTACGAAGAGGCTTACCGGTGACGATACTTTGGTCGAGAGCTTGCAGAGCCTCGATCATCGTAGGAAGATTGCTTAACTCTCCGTATTTTACAGACTCCACTTTGGTGAAAGTTCCGTTCCATCATCGAACTACTAGACTTGGTCAGAAGCAACTCGCAGACCGCATTGTTGTTTAACATCAGGCAACTTTGTGGTCAAGTGCTAGCTTAGTCCAATACAAATATGAAAAGTAACTAAAATAATATTTTTAAGGGACAGGAATAAGAATGATTTACTTTGCCGGCCTGTAAATTTACAAACCTTAAAGAATGTCGTGTAAGTAAACTGGCGTTCAATATCCGCCCTAGAGAATGGCGTAAGTAGTCTAAGTTTAATTTTAACTCCCATAAGATTGTTGTAAGCAAGTGAATATGCACATATACGAACCGTGTAAGTAATAATGAATTCCAATCACCTGTCTGCATTTTGCTGTAAGTAAATAAGTATCAAAAACATTATACTTACGACAAAATTTGCATAGAAATTTTTCAAAAACAGTCCCTCAGAGTGAATTTTTTGTCATCGTAGAGACACGAGACCCGGACCATTCGACGCAGTATTTTTTTCTGATTCTAACTGTGTATTTAGTCTACTTACGCCATTTTTGCTACTTACAGCAATTACGTTTTCTCCCATCGATATCTTCATTAACATTTCTTTTGGAATGAAATGGTTCTTATTTGCCCTTTTTTATTTAGAATTCAAGTATCATTGCCAAAAATATAAAAGGTGACCCTTAATGTTTCCTTCTTATTTTGATGATCACTACTAATAGGGTAGTGACACCGGTTTGCCGGCCAGCACCAGTTTCCGACCACTTCACACGTTTTTTTGAATAATAGATAGACTATAGACAGCTCATTTCTAATTTCGCGCCAGTCGACCTGGACAAACTCCACGGTTCTTAATCCAACAGCATGACTTTATAATTTGCGAACTGAGCCCTCAGTCGCCATTTCAAAATTTGGTGTGTAGACACGTGACAAATTTAGCAAAAATAATTGCAGGTGGATCGATTTTCAAATGTAAGATTTTGAGTGTTACTATTATTTTATAGGGGTTTGATTTGGTTTGTGTGTAGGATAAGATGTTTAATTTCAATATTCAAGTGCCCAAACTCACCAAACATTTCATAATTTGTAATATTTTTGGTGGTCGGGCAATAGGTTATCGATTCATATCAAAATCTAGTTTCCGACCGGGTGGTCGGAAAACTGGTTTATTTACGTCATTTTTCTTTGCCTACATTGCGGAAACCTTAAATGCACCAACATAGATTCATTTACATTTGTGAACAGCTAGGAATTTGTGACTTGACAACCAGTTTCCGACCGCCAGTATACCTCATAGTTTCAAAGATAATGACCTTTAAAAATACCAAAAGTTTAGCGGCCGACAACCGGTGAAAACAAACCCTGTTAACGGCCGTCTTTAACAGGCGGTCGATAACTGGTAAAATTGTACCTGTTTCCGGCCGTTCAAAAAAATCCTACTTCCTACTAATCCTACTTCCCACTATATAATATTAAATGTATGTATTATGTATATGTATGTATACAATAATTATAAATGCGAAATTCTGGATGTTTGGAAAGAACAATGGCAAAGTCCCATACTACGTTTGTCCTGGATAAAAATTAGGGCGTCTATGATTTAAAAAATGCTTATACACTAGCAATTGCATTACATAAACATTTCCAAAAAGAATTTTAACAAACGGTGGTTGCAAAAAAAAGTTATAAGTATTTTTGTACTTTGAGGTTATGTTGGTAATGAAACAAATCCTTGTTTGTTTTCTTCTTTTAGTAATTAATAAAATTATTTTTTATTTAAATAGTCATCTTAGAAGCAGTCAGAGGAAAAATAAACAGTCTCCTAAAACATTTATGAGAATACTGGACCTTTTAAATATCGTCTGTGGCTAAAGTACAAACCGTGCAAAGCCAAAACCTATAAAAAAAAAAATAGATTGTCAAACAAATTGCTTTGCAGTTTCCTGCTGTCAAAATAACTTTGGTAGCAGTGTTGCAATTGGCAGATAGTTAAATATTACACGAGACAGCTTTAAAAGTTACATTTTTACCAATAAAGAAACATTACGCTATTTTATGTACGAAGGGAACTTCCACTGTGCTATTTTTAATGATATATAATTTCTAAGTTACACATTGCATTGAAATAAATTATGTTTATTCCTTTTTCTTTTTATTGAAAAAAATATAAATGTGTTATTTTTTCTAAAGCGGCAACACAAACTCGTAAGATATTAATATTGTAATCAACTGAGAGGTTTTTATAATTCAAGATTTTATATCGGCCTTTAAATAAAAATGTGTTATGATGTAAAAATCTGGCTAATTCTAATAATCGTTTTTGTATAAGTCAAGTTTTAAGACACCTTAAAAAACATGCAGGTATCAAACTGCCATTGTTCTTTGGATGTTTAGATGTTTGGATGTTTGTTACTCAATCACACCCAAACGGCTGAACGGATTTAGATGAAATTTGGCACACGTAACCCGGATTAGGACATAGGCTATAAAATTCCTACGGGAAACGTCTTATTCCTGCGGGAATCACAATTTTTAAACTACTGAACTGATTTGAATAATTCTATCACTGTTGGAAAGCTACACTATCCCCGGTCAACATAGGGTACTATAATTGATCCCGGAAATGTGGGGGGAAGGGGGGGGGGATATTTGAAAAAAAGGGGATTACGCGCGTGTGAAACCGCAGGCGGAAGGCTAGTAAGATAATATAAAAAAGATAGAAGAGAAGAGAGAAACGTAATTAGTAATAAATAAAACTTTATTTGAACTAGGAAATTAAACGCACCCGATAAATACTAAACATTTAATTTATTTCTGTTTGTTACATTTTTTGTTTTTTCGCGCCTCGATGGTCTAGTGGTTTAAGTACCGGGACGAGATCGCGGGGTACTGGGTTCAATTCCCGGGTCGAGCTAACTTTGTGTCGGTTTTTTCGGACACTGCTCGGGTTTGTGATCACCAATCTGCATTTGGCAAGCGTGGTGATTAAGCCAGTACCCATCATTGTAACGATAACTTAATTTCAAGGATGGAGGCCTTTGCCCTACAGAGAAGCATGCCGGCAGAACGGAGTTCCAAGATCCACTATATTAGGGGCCGTTCAAGTATTACGTAAGCACTATGGGGGGGTGGGGGGGTCTTTGTTTTGCTTATTTTGGATGACATGGGGGGTAGGGGGGTCAAGATGATGATTACGTCATCGGTAGTTATTTACTTTTTTACACCAATGGCAACCCTCACATTGCCTATGCTTGAAAACGAAACCCATTTTCGGGGATACCCGCAAATAATGCATACGTTTAGGCACTCGCTTTAGAACCGATTAGGGGAATTACCGTGCGCTACTCAGTTGTCTAAATTTCCTCTGTCAGTGTATTGTTTCGTTTGGATACTATAGCGAGTAGGCGTATTGTAAGAAGTATACCAAAGCAAGATTACATTTTAGTTAGAGCACCATGATGTGAGAAGACGTAGACATTCCAAAATCGGATGAAAGTTAGCAGACTCACAACACTGAGCAGCAATCTAAGCAATCCAATGTCAGCGAAAACTTAGAATCATGGATTCGGGTTTCATGGACTGAAGACTGTTAATTTTTATTTAATATGTGTACCAATGTTTAATATGTGTCCGGTGCTTTAATACTCTTTCGATCGAAAGAGCTATAGAGCAAAATCGGGGGTCTAAGGTGTTCGTACAATCTCTCGGAAGAAGCCACCTGACGAAGCTGACCACAGCAAGTGGAGAAGTTGTTGCCTCAAAGCCGGCAGTCCGTTCGGAGGTAGAGGACTTTTATGGCCGGTTATACGCTTCGCATGCATGTCGACCTGATCCCGAAAATGAGGACTCTAGAGCCACGTTAAATCCCAATTACACTGAAGACCTGCCAAAAGTGAGCGTTGGCGAAATCGAGATTGCTCTTGGGCAGCTTAAAAATGGAAAAGCCCCTAGAGAGGACGGCGTTACTACTGAGCTGCTAAAGGCTGGAGGGAACTCCAAAGGCGTGGAGTAGGAGTGTGGTCGTCCTGTTCTTTAAAAAGAGTGACAAAAACCTGTTGAAGAACTATCGAACCATTTCCTAAGCCACGTCTATAGAAGTGACAGTGGGCTGGCCATATCAGCCGCAGAACCGATAGCCGTTGAGGTAAACGGGTTCTAGAGTGGAGACCGCGTCTCGGTAAACGTAGGGTAGGACGCCCTCAGGCCAGGTGGAGCGATGATCTGCGCAAGATGGCTGGCAGGAGCTGGATGCGAGTGGCCGAGGATCGATCAGCGTGGCGAGCATTTGAAGAGGCCTATGTCCAGCAGTGGACTATCACAGGCTGATGATGATGATGATGTGTACTAAAACTTTAAAACAAGTTTGTTATGTTCGTAAGATTATAATATTTGACGACGTTAGAACCATAGTGATCCAAGTGACATTTTTGTCAAAATCGATATTTTGCTATTAACATCCCAAAAAAAGATATATTTTTCATGCCACACTGATCCAAGTGCTTATTATAGCAATTTTCATAAGGAAACTCATATCGGTCTCTTTGGAATAGGACAATTTTAGGAACAAATTCATACGCGTTTCCCTCGTTTTCTCAAAAAGTTGAAAATGTGACTTGGATCACTATGGTTCTAACGTCGCTATTTTTGTCCCTTACTCTATGTTGAATACTGTATAAGTAAAATCTAATCTCTATCCTAAATCTATTTTCTTATTTATAAAGTTATAATTATAACATTATAATTATAGTATATAACAAAATTATAATTGAAATTTTTTTACGTAAGCATAGGGGGAGGGGGTAAGAGCTTTGCTTACTTTTGCTGACAAGGGGGGTGGGGGGGTAAAAATTTGCAATAAATCTGCTTACGTAATATTTGAACGGCCCCTTATAGGATAGGCTTTTCGATCGTGTTCCAAATCAATCAACAAATATGACCTTTTGGTAACTCAATTGTATTTTTAGGTCGCAAAAGAGAGTAAAAATATACCGCTTTTTTGATTTCATTAACTGTTTCACTTTCATACTATAATATACCCTATGGCTATTGAATAAGACTCATTTTTCTACCGTAAATTAGGTGGTCGATAACCGGTGCACAGGAGGTTGATAACTGGGCCAAACGGCCGATAACCGGTGTTTTTGCTATTTTTACGAATAAAACATTTTTTAAAATTATGCATCACTGCTACGTTTATAAACGTCAGGTTTTATAAAACTAGACTATTGTAAGATCAAATGGTAATTTTTTGGAAAATCTTGACGTACAGCATCATGATAGAAATTAACTCTGAAGTCAACAAGTCGCTTAAGTGGTCGCAAACCGGTGTTCCTACCCTATTCAATATAATGAATTTATTGCACAATTCATGAATCTCTTCTAAAAGTTCTTAGAACCTAGGACTAAGTATCTAACTGTAGAAATGCTATAATTACCATAATACTGTTCTTCCAGGTTACAGAAGAAGACTTGAAATTCACAATAAAGAATGCACTTTTAGAGGACTCAATAAAAGTGTTTCAGTTACTAGGAGGTGCTGAGAATATCTCTGACACAACAAAGCTAGAACTCCTGCAATTCCTTTGCTTCAGCAATGAGAAAGAACCAGACTCTTTGGAGTGGCTTGAAGAGAAATGGTTTAGTGCTAATGTTAGAGAGAGACAACTTGCAACCTGGAAGTATGTGTTGATGATAAAAACAGAGGCATTAAATTTTTAATTGGTGGACTGAATTTAAGATGAACTTTGTATTTGTTAACAGATTAGGTGGACTGGCTGATCAAATCTTTGCATCAATGGAACCAAAAACTCCAGAAGCATATTGTGCAGTGATTCAAGGAATGGCCAAGCACCATCAGGTTCATTATAATTCCTCTACTAACTAATGTAATGTTTTAAATGACTTATCTATTTTTTCTATATGACATGTCTGTTTGTATCGGTCTGGGTGTTTCTATGCTTGATGTGTATGTACATATTTACAAAAAAAGTATTTAAGTAATGTTAAGTATTACCATTGTCTGGCACCCATAATATAAACTATGCTTAGTTTGAGGCAAAAGGCATTGTGTGAATATTTATTAATATAATTTTATTTTTATATATTTTTCAGGCAGAAAGAGCTCATGCTTTATCTCAAGAGGCTATAGAGAAAGGGATCCCACTTTCAACAAATGTGTTTAATTCTCTTGTAGGCTGTGTTGGTTACCTCAGAGAAGGCACAGCTCTTCGGATAGAAGCAATGAAAACTCTATTTTCACAAATGTCAGATTTGGTAAGATAATATTATATTTTTTGAAGGCGTAATGCATACTATGGCTACAAGGTTATGTGGAACTCTAGCAGATATTTATAGCCACTATAAACTCCTTAGTGTAATGGTATAATATAAGTATAAAAAATCCATAATTTTACTCAATACATATTTTCTAGTGTTTAATATACTGATAATTTGATAGATTTATAATCATGTGTTTAAAGAATTAATGACAATTAAAATCCAATGATTGCCCTCTGATTGTGCAAAGGAATATTTTCAACAATTTGCAGTGTTGCTGTGCATAAAATTTTAACATTGCTGCATTGATTTTAAATATGCAAACATAAGACAATATGATGTAATGTTTCCAGGGCCTGACACCGAATGATGAGACACTGTCTAAGTGCCTGCGGTCTATATCAGCATGGGGCAGCGGCAAACAATTGCAAGAAGTAGCTCTTCAGGTTGTGGCTGAGTTCAGGCAGCTTGGCATCCGGCCGGGTCTCACTGCTTACTATTACCTGCTTTGCCTATTCTGTAAAGAACGTAAGTGTGACAGATTGACAGAGACCCTGTTATTACCTACATCTTATTATACAACATAACTACAGGCACAAGGCTTAATTGGGTAGGTTCCTGTGGTAGCGGTGCGTGGTACATGTGGAGTGACAAGAGTTGTTGTACACATGAAAATTTGTGATACAGACAACCTTAAGTCATTTGTGGTGGCATTTAACGTAACAAAATAACACCTTCCGCACTTATACCGCAGGACCCTACACAATATTTTGGTACTGATAAGTCTCTACGGTCGTCAGTCGATAAAAAAAAATGAAACCACAGCTAAGGTTTGGTAGTTAATAAAATTATAGACTACTGCCCCTCCCTGAACCCATAGCTGGCTACGCCCATGCAACCTGTCAAAGTAATTAAGTGGCTGTCTGCCAAATAACAACACATCGCGCCTGCGACCCCAAGGGGTCTCGGGTGCTTATGGGCGGCGGTGATCACATATCATCGCTATCTAGCGATAAGTCCGCCTGAATTGTACAGCTTCATTATGTAACATGTTTTCCTATGTTTTGTGCAATAAAGAGTATCTATCTATCTATCTATCTATCTATCATCAGATGACCCACTTGCTCATTTGCCCCCCTATAATATAAAAAAATAAAATAACATAGCATGATAAATTTTATGCTAGAGGAGTTTGTAATAACAACAACAAAACTGATTTTGGTGGAGTTTTATATTACATATTTACAAAAGCTTACTAATTATAAATTACTATTTTCTTACTTACTTATTAATTGACATTATACTAAACTACATAGTAGATTATTTTAATTGTCTTTCTTCAACAGGAGGGCCTCGCATTGATATACTGACAGATATCCTTCTTGATTTGGAGATTCGAGAAAATTTGGTCCCTAAAGAAGCAACTGACACACATTTTTTTATTACGGCTATGGGAGTTTGCAATGACCATTTACAGGTATGCTATATAGTATTATAATTTTATTATTGCATGTACTTCACTTCACAAATAAAATCGCGGATGTGACAAAAATTATGAACAAAAAAAATCAGTTTCGTCTACTTGTCTATATTATAAGAAGTATTTTTCCTTATTTAAATATGTGCTGGTTGTTTTATCATAAAAAGCTATGATTATATGCATTACATTTATTCCCACAGGACATCAAATTGGCTGAAAGATTGCATGCTTTATTAATGAAAGGTGATAATTACAAATTAGTTGGTGACGCCTACAAAGAAAGCATTTACTACAGGCATTTTGTCACAGTTGCTTGCAGGTTAGTTTACTATCCTTCCCCAGACCTCATAGTTTTTACATAGTCATGCATTAGAATTTGTTTTAGACTATTATTAATTTTATGTCTTAGGAACGCACCATTCGAAAGGACAACTCAACTTCTTGACACACTAGTGCCCAATGTTTATGTGCCAGAGCCCTCAGTCATGGAAGAGGTATGTATTTTAATTTAAATAACGTAATATTTTTTCACAAATACTCGATGCTCTAGAGGTTTTCGTACTGTGTCCTAATCTCGGGGTCCCTGGCTCAATTCACGGGTTGGGTAGAATTTGTGACAGATTTTTCGAACACAGCGCGAATGTTTGAACAAAAATCCGCATTATTCAACCATAGTAATTGAGCCAGTACCAACGCATGATACGCAACGCAACTTGATTTCTATGATGGAAGCCCTTTGCCTTTGGCCTTACAGTGGATAACAGTGGTTTCTGATATTTATGCGATTACTAATCTTTAAATAAAACAACATAAACGGATAAAAATTGCGGTTTAAGCTGGTAATAATAAATAAATAATATTTTTCATCAAACAAATCCTCAGAAATCAACTTTTGTCTGCTTGTATCACCGATAGAGGAAAGTATAACTTTAAAATTAAAGTATAATCAACTGGTTGAAGCATATTTCTCAATACCATTTGATGATTTGATATTAATGTGATGTGTTTCATTAATTAATTGTTTGTTCTTTCAAGATCATAAAAACACTGGAAGTGGCGGGAGCGGGTGACCGCTTAGCACAGGCGTGGTCGCAACTCGTTGTGTTCGGCCTTGCTAAGCGAATAAAGTTGGTCGAGAGGCTTCTGAACGCCATGTGCAGTTGTTATCAGTATCAGAGTAAGTACAACTTGTAATAAATTGCCTGTTCAAGTCGACAAAGAGCATCATTTTCAAATTGGATTTGGGCCTTACAATAGGAAACGGCCGTGGGGTGGTTTATATAGAAAGACCAATCAGTGCCTATCTTCTAACGCAATCGTCTATTGGCCGACAACCTTATCTTTTCCGGTGGCGGTGTCGTTATTGTTGTTTAGTATTGCCATTAAATATCATTTTTGCACTTTTGGGAGTAAAAATAATTTTAGTGTCCAAGTGTGGAAAAGTGATGAAAATGTAAATTTGATATTTTAGTAATTGTGGTTGTTGATGAAAACGTCGAATGATAATAAAATACATTTTTTATTGTTGAATTCCATTTCTCAATATTAACAAATCACTTTGGATTAACCAAAATAAAATTAATGGCTTATTTGTAACAGCAACAACTAGCAACGCAATCCTGTAGCAGTTTTTAAAATAGACAATGTCATTATAGTTCCAATTTTGGCCACCGGAACAGATAAGTTAGTCGCTCTTTACTGGTCCGCGCAGATAATCGCTGTATCGAACTAGTACAAACAGGGTTGACAGTCTTGTAGGGCCGGCAGCGCATTCGTTACTCATCTGATGGTGATTTCATAAATAAAACAGTTGCAAATAATAACTAAGAGAATTGCGCGGCGTGACCTACATGGAACAATATCGTGACGAAGAACGATGGTATATAGGCGCTGGTAGCCTGCTTCTATAACCTTAAAGTTATGTGAATGACCTTAATTGATCGACCAATATCCTTAGTTCCATAATATTTTTGACAGGTGAAGAAGTCAAAGCCAAGATGCGTGATGCCGCTGCGGATATACTCAAATTTGGACAAATGTCTGAAAATGATATGAACGCAAAGGAACTCCGATCACCAACACAAAAGTACGTTCATAGTTCTAAAAATTCTTAGTACTCTTCTCCTCTAATAAAGATTCGCTCATACTTTTCGTAGGAGAATATGGGATTTGGACCAAATGTATCGAGTAATGTTTTGTCGTTGTGTTCACAGTTTTAAAACAGCGTAGGTAAATGAATTTTGAACATCACCGAACATCTTATTGAAAATATAAATCATATACATTCTTCCGTCGTTATAATAGTCCAGGGTACCCACCCAATAGGCTGGTAAATAGCCACAAGGCTGGAACCAGCTCGTCCCAATCGGGTCGAAAAGCTAAATCAGGGGAGTTTTTTGTAGTGGGACGAACCTCTTTAGTCCCGAGCCCCACACGCGGCCACAGACGTAAAGCGCGTAAATATTAGAAGTCCTGAATTCACTAAAAAATCTCTCAGTATTGGTCATATTTGTTTAAAATGTTTTTGATTGTGGTATTTTTAACAACTAAAATACAAAATGGAGAGGGCGATGCTTGGAGTCTCCCTGCCTGATCGCATCAGAAATGATGAGATCCGCAGAAGGACCAAGGTCACCGACATTGCCCGAAGAATTGCGAGCCTTAAGTGGCAGTGGGCAGGACACATTGCTAGGAGGACTGACGGCCGTTGGGGCGGAAAGGTCCTCGAGTGGTGGCCACGTACCGGGAAACGCAGCCGTGGTAGGCCTCCCACAAGGTGGACCGATGATCTCATAAAGATCGCCGGGATCCACTGGATGCGGGTGGCGCAGGACCGATCGGTTTGGAGATCCTTGGGGAAGGCCTATGTCCAGCAGTGGACGTCGTTTGGCTGAAATGATGATGATGATTTTGAAGAACTAAAATACTATTCTTATTTCATACAGGATATCAGCTAACGCGATAGTAAACATAATCGAGCTGTGCTCGGACCTGCAAGACAAGTCGGACCCGCACTGGGAGTCCGTGTCCGAGGGCCTGCAGCGGCTGCGGCGCGCGGAGATGACCGGCGTACCCACCAAGCCGCAGGTTTTGGTCGACGTCGCGCAGAAGGCAGCTGGCATTGGCAAGCTCGGTATATCTGCTGTAAGTACATCTTCATATTATATTCCCACCTGGTTCCATTTTAGGGCCACAGCAGACACGCTACTTTTAGCGACCTCGATCGGCGATTTGCCGATTTTGTAGCTGAATGCAGCGACCGCACTTTCCACACAGGACACAAAACGCGGCGACTGAGTCGCACGACCCAGGCGTATGCGCACATTCGGACGCCAGGTCGCAACGATTTGGCATCTACGGAACCAAACTCACCACCCGCACTCCCCCCCCCCTTCACCTCTCCGCCGCCCCAGTGTTGCCCATCCAGCATCGGAGCAGTCGCTGAAATGCGCGATTTGGATGCCGCCTCCAAACGCATGAAATCGCGATGTCACATCAACAGCCTTTCACGATTTTACGTTAACCGATCGCAGAGACGCCAAATCGTGAGTTAACATCGATATAATATTGCTTAACCAATCGCCGATGCTCAAAGTAGCGCGTCTACTTGATTCCTTACCTACTCTTTCGAAAAAGAGTATGTATAAGCACCACTTTAGCTTACTCGGTTCTTCTTAGGTTTTAGCTAACTCGGTTCAGCGATGTCTGAAAATATTGTGAGCAAACCTACACATTTGAAAAGCTGTGTACATGATCCAATTGGACTCGGTCAAATTCCCGTTTTTCGGGTCGTTTTTCGGGTTCGTGATATACTTCTTACAATGATAGCTAAATCACCACGCTTCCGAATGCGGAAGCGTGGTAATTTAGCTATCATTGTAGTGATGACTTAATACCTTTTCATTGCATTAGGTTGTTTCCTCTTTTACTCGTGTAAAAACACTTATAGGTACAATGAGAGATACTAGTATTAGTCGGAAAATTGCACCATGCATAGGCTCTAAAAATACACAGATGAGATGTCATAAATTCTAGTTGTCAACCGACACATCATTTTTTACATGAAACTTAAATATACATACATATTAAAAGATAATTTTAAATGAACCAGGTTGTGAAATGGGATGTTGTCTTTTAAACGCAAATGAATGGAGTCAACAACCTCTTTTAATGACAGCGTTGCCAAAATGTTACTTTTGTCACATTTTACGTTACCCGTATGTTACTTTCATGTTACACGACCTAAAATGTGACTTCTTACTTAGTATTTCGTTGTTATGTAATCGGTGCATTACATAACGACGAAATACTAAGATACGTCTTGATACTTGATTATAAAAAGACAGTAGTAATTGAAGTCTTTCTTCTTTTGCTGCTCAGTAGTTAGGAAGACCAATGTTCATAATCATGTATCATTCTACAATCGCTTACTGGCAACAGTGAATTTAATATAGTGAAAGAATATAATTCCACCAATAAAAAACCGTCTTCAAACAGTTTTAGAGTCGGTTATAAATATACATCGTTATCGCGCGGGCAGTTTCGGGGCGACGCGTGGATACTGATGAATAGGGTTGCCACGCATGGATCTTTTTTTTAAATTATATCGTTATAAAAATTAATTTAATAGTTTAATATATTATTCATTAATGATGCCTATGTTAATTTATTTCATTAGGGTAGTTTGTCTTTGTTTCGATAACTTAACCAATTTTATGAAAATGTAATTTTTCTCCTAATTACTAATTTATAGCTGTATGATGTCAATTTCTGACTTACTGGACTGAATCAACCCTCAGAGAAAGTGTTGCTAACTTAAACAACGCTTCTACACTACTTTGTCCCAATTTTGAATACAATATCAAAATAGAAATAATATTCTATTTATCCTCATAAGGAATATACATAACATGAAAGCCTTTAATTTAAAGAATAAAAAAACATGCTAATATTCTAATACTCGTTAATACGTGTGACAGCCCCATTCATCGGTCATCTATGCGTCCCCCCCAAACTGCCCGCGCGATAACGATGTATAGTTATAAATTAGAATATCATCAACATTGAAATTTATTAAATACACATTAGGTATTATTATTTTGAGCTCACTCCACCTGATGGTAAGCCGATGTAAGGTCCAAATATAAGGTTGACAGGCTTAATAAAACAAAGTACCCATTGAGCCAGTACACACTATTAGACATAGGTACTAGTCCGATCTCCTTCAACAAAAAAAAAATTGATTAAAATCAGTTCGCCCAAGGTTCGCCCATTGAAAAATTATGAGGTAAAACACATAAAAAAAGAACCTTCAGTCGAATTTAAAACTTCCTCCCTGTTTTGAAGTCGGTTGAAATCCCTAATGTTATTAATATCCCGGGATAAAATGTAGTCTTTAAAGCAACGACTGCGTAAGATTGCTGGTCGTAGCTGGATGCGAATAGCCGATGGTCAAGCAGTGGCGAGCATCAGGTTGCCTGTCCACCGGCGCGGAGGAGGCCGCGGAGCGGAGAAACAAAGAAATATTAACCAATAAGATTGCATAAAAGTTGCAATCCTATTGATTAATATTTCTCCGTTCCGCTCCTGTGGACAGGCACCATTAGGAAATGGTCTATGTCCAGCAGTTGACAGGCTAATGATAAAAGCTCTTTCTGTACAGTCAGCAGTGCAGTACCTAGCAGAGTGCGGGTTCGAGGAGGCGGTGGACGCGGGCGCGGCGGCGCTGGGCAGCGCGCTCAACCGCCCGCAGGAAGACGTGCAGGCACTGTTGAGTCAATCACCCAAGGAGCTCGCCACTACGCTGCACCCCGCTGCTTTGCCGTTGCTCGACGCTTATTATCTGTAAGTACCCTCAAACAATGGTCCATCTCTTGTGTTGCCCCGCGTGCCCTGACACTTGTACGAGAAAGGAGTTGTTAGCCATCAACACAGTCAGAAGAGGATGTATGTAAGTACTATCAGATTCAAATACTATTAGGATAATACCTTTTGGAATTGAGCGAAAAATTACGTCAATTGTGTGATGACTTACACATACACAGATATTATTTTGCATTGCTAACGTTACGGACAAGCGCAGTTGACTTCATTTTTCGCACTAATCCAAAAGGTATTATCCTAATAGCATCTGAAATGGATAGTAATGCTTGAATTTCGTACTTAATAGGTACGCAATTTTAGAAATAGGTGGAAAGTTATAGTAGTCTAGTTTCAATAGATTATAGTTTCTATGGATAATTCCGATTCTCAATTTATATATTACAATAGAATTAAGGTGCATTATCTAATTTATATGGTACAATACAAAATAAAAAAAAGTTTATTTGCTTTGTGGTTTATTGCAACATACAGCATTACAAAAACAGGACGATTGGTTGTAAGCTTTATTAAAAATTATTTTGTGTGATCTGTGTTTAGCGATCCAAGCTTTAATATGATTACCCACAGAATTGGTCTCTTTATCGATCTTAGCCATAATATCAATTTATTTTATCCATATTGGTATATGATTTTGGTTTTAGCATTTTAATCGATTTTATAGTTATACCTTTTTTATCGATTAAATTTGTGTCCTAGAAACTACATAATATAATCGATATTGTTAATCGTCCTAACGATTTTTATAGTATTGAGGTAGCGACAATTGAAGAAGGGATATTTTTAAATGTACATCAAAAAATACTGAAATGTACATCAAAATAACTGCTTGCACACCAAAGGTTAGGTTAGGTAAGCAATTCAGTATTTTTTTGATGCACAATCGTATTTTTTGATGTGCAGTTAAATACAACCCTTTAAGAATTGCACTCAGGACAACATAGTTACTACTATTACGCGTTTCCCCGCAGTGCGAAGACTGGATCGGCCGCGGCTCCGGCGCGCGACTCTCGAGACGCGGACGGCTCGACGAGCTCCGGCAGCGACAGCGACTCTTCCGATGACGAGTGATGTATTTATTATGCATTTAGTTATATAGTATTACGGTATTAAAACAAATCAGCCTAAGTAACGTCTTATTACTTATAACAAAACCTGAATAGCTCCAAGTATTGTCCGAAAAACATAATGTAGGTAGATAAGTACCTTTAGATAAAATATTTTTTCGAGCTTCGACCTTAGATAAAATAATTTTAATG
The DNA here is from genome assembly GCA_949319885.1 of Mecyna flavalis. NCBI lineage: Eukaryota > Metazoa > Arthropoda > Insecta > Lepidoptera > Crambidae > Mecyna > Mecyna flavalis. The sequence continues at coordinate 8,447,738 of OX439431.1, read as the reverse complement.
AGGTATTATCATACGATGATTTTCAATAATCTGCTAAAAGCTTTCTAGACTTACTGCCGCACTCAGAGACGCCCATTAACTCTCATCTCTGATTTACTAATTTTGTCATTGAATAAATCTTTATTTCTATGATGTTAAGTAGGTACCTACCATAGGTTTTGCTATAATTGACATTAAAATTAAATGACGTCTCTGAGTGCGGCAGTTATTCCTACATAATTCTTCAATTGTAACTTAATAATATAGTCGGACCAAAACAATAATCTGACAATAAGTACGCCTTACTTTCACTCTTAGCTTAGTAGGTATGTTGACTTAACAATCGTCACTCATGTATTCATGCGTGTTCGACAACCTATTCATGACAGCATGTCCTTACATGCGTTGACCCCCATTTCCTAAATATGTTCACTGTCCCCGAAACTACATGCAAAACACGAATTCTGTTTTAGAGGATACATTCTTGGTTAATGAAGTTGCTGAAAGGGATCTTTTCAAACCTATTATCTGAGTTTTCCGATGACATAATATGTCTATGATTTATTAATTATTTGTATACTTATTAATGCCTTCGTATTTATGGATATATTCTGTGAATACGTGACCAATTTACCTGTTGGGTACAAGCTTCCTCTGCAACGCTCTTTGAATCAACGTTCAATGTAGCCGAATATTTTATAAAGTAGAGGTTAGTCAATTTTTACCTATCTCAAAGAAATAACTCTAATTTTACTTTTAACCACTAACTCATAACTGTGTCGTTTACAAACAATGCATAAGAGGGAATATTGTATGTTAAAAATATTCCAGTTTCTTCTCTGAAACACATTGGTCAGTGCGGCGTGACACGGATCCATTTCTCCATGTCACAGTTTACAAAAGGTGTTAAAAACGCTAATTGTCGCGAAGTGAGTTTGAAGAAAGCAAGATGCATCGGCCGTTAGTCGTTTACGGATCGTCATAGAAGCAACCTTGACTGTGAAATTACTTTTTTAATATGTCCTTGTTGAGCATTTGCCTCATCTTATTTGCGGTAAGTGAAAGTTTGTTTTATCCATTGTGCATTAATCCTTATTATCAATGGCCATTATGGCTAATTGTCCTTCTATTAAATATCGACAGAAATATCAAGGAAATAAATATGTAGGCCTTTGTAATACTATTTTATAGCCTGACCAAGAAATGAAAAACCTGCTCTCGAGGCGCCACATTAGCTATGGTTATAGCAACACTTGGTTGCCATGGCTAAACTCAGAAATAACAAGGCATGGTTGACAATTGACATCAGACTTTGACAGACAGCAATGATGAATAACGTCTTATTGCTTTATAATTGATTGTTGCCACTAGAAGAAATTAGTTCCAATATTTTTCCGCAACATGGCGAGGTTTTTTATTTTAATGGTCGGGCTATACTTTTTATCTTTTAAAATGTATTTATTTATTCTTGGTACTATTTTAAATTAATTAAGTACATAAAAATGGCAATTATCTATAAAATTATTATTGTCATTTATATTATAATAAATCCCTCCTAATATAAAATATTTATTGATTAGAGAAGGACAAATACTTTCTAGTATTTCCAATTACTTTTTAACATAAAATTTATATAGCCACGCGATGTACCTAGTAGTTCTTTGTACCTAGTTAATAGCTTTCATATGCATTGAGCTGACGTGAAATATCTTTCTAGGTGGCCATTCAAAGGCAATGTTCAGCTTACTACAATACAAAGAGTTTCGAATGCGGTCCATACGGCTTCGTTTGCGAAGGTACCACCAAGCTTAGGCTTTGCAATAGCGACAATTTGTTTGGTCCCACGTTCCGATGCCCTGCCAACACTATCTGCAATGAAGACTCCGGCGACGTATGTGAAAACACTAGGAACTACATAGATTCCACTGTTACGAAGACGTTGCGCTGCCACAGAAACGAAAGAATCGGCGATCCCAACGTACCCGGATGCAAAGGTTACATCCTCTGTATTCCTAACAAAAATCGCTTCCAAGGCATCAAGTTCCAATGTTCGGGTAACACCATATTCAACGGTTTCACCAGAACGTGCACGTCTCCAGACAAATATAAATGCCCAATAGAAAATACGACTAAACCGACTATAGCTATTTATGAGAACACCAACCGCAGATTGGACACGGGCTTGAGTGATGGAAACTCATTTCCTTTGAAACCGATAGAAGGACCAAGGCCAATAGAATGTAAAAATTATAAATTCATCGTCACAGATATTCACGGCCCCGTTCGCGCGGCATACTTCTGTCCCGCCAAGCCCGTCTTCGGGGAAGGTTTGATACGATGTACCGTCTTCTCTAGCAAATTCTGTCTCACTTTGGAGAAAATTGAAGAAGATCATAATATTCATAATGCAGGCGCAGCTTATAGAAGACCTCGAATTATGAATTAAGGGAAATAAAAGACTGAATATCATAATAGTGTATTCATTCTCGTAGTTAGTATTATTAAGACAGGAGTAAGGGATTTAAAACCTTAGTATTTGTGATGTTCTAGGTAACGGTAACCTTATATTATTATCTTTTTTGTAACTCATTTCAGCCAGAGCTCGGTTTTTATGTATTACGACTACGTGCAGTATAATGTTTTGTTTATATTATCATTACTTATTTATTTTTAAGATTAAACTGTAAAAGTTAAAGTAGGTTATCAGAAATATTAGCTATGATACTCGTATCTGTTATCATTCTTACGGTAAAGTGACAGTGCAAATAAACTCCAGAAAGAAGAAATGTTAAAAATTGTACCTCGTTATACTGAACATATTTTATAGACTATGTCAACATTTTTTAAATAAGAAATATTGTCTATTTAAAACATCAGATTTAAATATAATTATCATAACATAAAATCGTACAATGTGGTTTATATTACTGTAATCCTTTTTAAAGTTTAGTAAAAAGTTATTTTATTACATTTAAAGGATTTGTAAATCCAACTATAGAAGCAGGATGGCACAAATGGCACCTAAATGTGCATGCCGAATTAAAAGTCAGATGTACAGGTATATTTATTTAATTTAGTTATTTTAACTGACAATGTTTACCTTATTACATTTTAAAACAATGTGTAAAATAATTATGTAATGCAAACATTCATTTGAACGGTTCGTACTAATTAAATTAAAATAATAATTAATAAATTAGTAATTACATATCAACTCCCTAATGTAGGTATATAACGTAAAATTAGTACTAGCTTCTACTACTAGCACTCATAACTGTCTTCATCCACACATTTCTTTTTATCTTTGTGAAAAATTTCACCCGATTCACAACTTTTTCTTCTCCTGCGAAACTCTGATTTCTTATGTTTCGTACACAAATAATACTTTTTGCAATTATTCGGATCAACGAATTTTCCTTCTTTACTACATTCAAAATCTTTTTTATCTTTTGTTTCTTCTTCCTTTGCCTCTGTTTTACTATTTTTATGGTCTTTACTTGTTTTCAATTCGGCGTCTTTTTTCTTAAATTTTTTCTCAGTTTTGTTATTTCTCGTCTCTTTACTTACTTTAGATTCTTTACTGATCTTTGATTCGCTTGAACCTATTTCACTATTTTTTTCAATAGATGTTTTTTCTTGAAGTAATTCCTCTTTTAAACATTTCACTGATGATTTGTTTAGATAAAAACCAATTTGGCATTGAAATTGGAACCTAGTAAAGGAATCATTTCGATTGACACATATATAATATACATTTTTCTTTAGGATATCACTAAACCGGCCTTCTGAAATGCATTTGAATTCGTTGCCTCTTACACAATGTGATTTATTTTTTGTGCACAGTTTCTTCAAATTGCTGAAAACTGTGTTTGCTGGACATTTTCCTGCAATAGGTTCATTTCTTCCTATACAAATGTAAAATTTTGTACAATCGTCATAATCGGCATATCTCCCACGACTCCTATTTTGACAAAATGAAAGCAAAATATGGTTTACTTTGTCAATTTGGAATGTTTTGTTACTTGAGTCGATGTATGGTATTTTCTGTTTTAATGTTAAATCCATTGCTATTGGAGAGGTGTTGGAAAATGATGTTGTTTTTGTAGTCACGTCTTTATGGTCGTTCAATGAAAGTGATTTATTCGACTGATTTCTTATATTATATGCTTCAGTCTCATTTTTTTCTCTTCTAACTTTTTCATGCGCTATTGGATCTGTAAGATTACTACCAAGCGTACCTGATTTAGAATTTGAAATTTTAGCATAGAGTGTTTCAGTAGAATTTCTCTCTCCCAAACTTCTGCCATGCGTACTCGAATTCAAAGCAATGTTTTCAGGACTGATTTCACCTATAATACTTTTAGGTGGAACTGAAAAAACATTTTCTTCTTGTCGGTTAGTTCTATTTAAATGTGAGCTAAGGTAAGTTGTATTCTGCATATTATCTGATTGTACTGTTGCCATGCCCATTACTGTAGAAGCTGGAATTGTAATGCTGTTTTCTAAACGGGGCATTTTATCTTTCACAATAGTTGATGATGAAGTACTGCTAAATACATTATTAGTTGGGTCAGTTGAAACATTATTTTTAACCACATATTTTCTAAGATCTGATATAAAGTTTGTTACACGTTTATTATCCATTGTTGTATTGCCATCCTTAAGAGTTGTATTAGTCATGTTTTCTTTTTGAAATTCTGTCTTAACTTCCGATACTTGACTCAAAGCACCCAAATCTTTACGATTGGTAGTATCATTACGAACATTAGTTTTGGTGTCAAAATAAGTAATTATAGTTTTCATAGTTGTAATATCTTGTTTAGTATCCACATTCTGTTCGAATAGATTCACGTCAGTGATAGATGTGGAAGTAATGGATTTAATAATATTGCCAACCATTGCAGAATTGGTGGTACCAATAGCTCCATTTGATGAATTAATTAAGGTGGAATTTGATGCTGTTATAGACATTTCTTTTGTCAGTTGTTTGTGGTTCTTACTTGTAGTATTTAGTTTGTTGTTTAATAAACTACTTGCACCTGTTGTAGTCTCGGCATTAACTAAATGCATTGTCTTCGTAATAGTTCCTGAAATTGATACCAATGGCTCTTTTCTTGAATCATATAATATGTCTTGAACAGTAGTTACTGGTATTACTTCACGAGTTGACATTGATTCGTATATATCTATTATTTTTAGTTCTTCAGACGGTATTGTAGTAATCTCAATTATACTTCTATCAACAGAGACAGGTATACTATCACTATGTAATTTTACTTTAAAATTATACATGTGTGGATCTTTGCTTACAGTTGTTAAAGTAGCCGAATAAATCTCATGATTTGGTTCTGGCATCTGTTTATAATCAGTAACAACTGAAGCACTATCACTGAGCGATGTACTCATGACATTTGAGAGAGTTGCACCTTCTATGACAGTTTCTGAAGTTACTGTAGATGTTTGAATTTCGTGACTTGGTTCAGATAAAACTTGACTATCATTTACCATAATATCACCCATATTTGAAATCGATTTAGCACTAGATTCCGTGGTCATAGTGTCTAAAGTGTTTGTTGCTCTATGTTTTACACTAGAAAATGCAGAAATACTTTCGTAAGTTACACTTTCTAAAATATCTGTGGCTGGTGCAACTGCTGTTTGATTAAGAGCTGTATTAACTATTTTATTTACTAATAACTCTTGAACTTGAGAGGGTACCTCTTTTCGAGCGCTCTCACCATCCATTTCTATTTTTGATTCTATTTGAACTGGCGTGGTATAAGGAAATATTTCACTTTTATTTGATGCTTTGACTCTAGAAGATGGTGCTGAATCTTCAGTTATGTTTTCAAAATCAAGTAAACTTTTTACTACATTAGAGGTGTCCTCCATTAAAGGTTTCAAAGGAGATTTCAATGGTTCCACAGTGTAATATAGATGGGATTTGGTTTCGTTAGTAGTTGTCGATAGGTCTTCGTTATTTTTAGTACCTTTACTAAGATTTTCAATATTCATATAAACTTTGCTATTGGAATCTGTTATATTTTTGGTAAAATCATCAGAAATATTTACATTACTAGAAAGCATTATGCTGTCAGTAAACAAAGCAACACTTTCCGTTGTAGATTCTGTAATATTTATATCTGTTACATACGTTTTAGTTGAGGAATGATTTGTGAGATTGTTTAATTTTGTCTCAAAATTAGCTATAGCTAAGGTTTCATTTTCATTCCGCCCAACATTAGTACTATCATTTTCCGAAATACTAGTCAATGTTCCAGGTATATCAGTAGATATTTTTTCTGTGATATCTACTACATTTTTATTATTGGTCACGAATTGGGACGTGTTCATGCTAAAATTTAACGTTCCAGAAGTAGTCGTTTCAATTGTATGTTCTTGAGTTAACATTCCCCCTGTATTGTAGTTATCTTGTATTGCATTATAATTTTCGAGGACTGTTGCTGTAGAAATTTCTATTGGTGTTTCTTGAGTAACTTCTTGTCTTGTTTTATACATGTTTAAGGTTACTTCTGTAGTTATTTCTACTGGAAGTATTTGACTTAAACCACTTTCTAATTTATTTTCCCTAATAGTTGTTGGAGACGTATCTACAGGAGTTGTCTTACTTAAGTATCGTTCCGTATTATAGATATCTGTGGTAGTTTCTGTAAATGTATCTGTTGAATATGTTTGTCTAAGATCCATTGTCGAGAATGGATTGTCCTTAATTGTTGTTGTGGACATATCTGCCAAAGATGTTTGATTAAAGTCTCGTTCTGTATTATAGTCTGTGGTTGTTGCTACAGTCATTTCTATCGGAAGTGTTTGTCTAAAATCATGTGGGGTATTTAAGCTGTCCGTTCTGGTAACTATGGAGGTGTCTACCGAAGATGTTTGATTAAAATATAGTCCTGTAATATAGTTTTCCGTGGTTGTTGCTACAGTCAATTCTATTGGAAGTGTTTGACTAAAATCTTGTGGGGTATTTATGCTGTCCGTCGTGGTTACGGTGGAGGTATCTACCCAAGATGTTTGATTAAAATCTAGTACTGTGATTTCCGTGGTTGTTGCTACAGACATTTCTATTGGAAGACCAAAATCTTGTGGGGTATATAAGTTGTCCGTAGTTGTTGCGGTTGACGTATCTACCGAAGATGTTTGACTTAAATCACTTATTGCATTATAGTTGTCTTCGGTTGTTACTGTAATGATTTCTACTGGAAGTGTTTGACTAAAATCTTTTGGGGTATATAAGTTGTCTGTAGTTGTTGCTGTAGACGTATCTACCGAAGATGTTCGACTTAAATCTCTTATTTTATTATAATTGTCTTCGGTTGTTGCTGTAATAATTTCTACTGGAAGCGTTTGACTAAAATCTTGTGGGGTATATAAGTTGTCTCTAGTTGTTACTGTAGACGTATCTATCGAGGATGTTTGACTAAAATCTCGTATTGTATTATAGTTGTCTTCTTTGGTTGCTGTATTCGTTTCTACGGGAAGTGTTTGACTTAAATCTCGTCCCGTATTATAGTTATCTGTGATTGTTGTAACAGTCATTTCTATTGTAGGTGTTTGACTAAAGCCCTGTGTTGTATAAATGTTATCCGTAGCTGTTGTTGCAAACATTTCTATTGGCGGTGCTGAAATGATATCGACAGTAGTTGAATAGTCATCAATAATCGTTGTTGTGGACAAGACTGCAGGAGGTATTTGAGTTACATCCTGTATTGTATCATAACTTTCACTTATCGTCGTTGTGGACATCCCTGTTTGTGGTGTTTGAGTTTGTTGGTTTAAAGAACCGTCCAATATGTTTCCACTTGTCGCAATTTGTGAAACTAATGAAGTATCTGTGATAGTTGTATCTACGACATTTGTTTCTTCAGTATATTTTACTGTTGATGAAATGTCAGCAGTGGCGGTATTAATATCTGTAGAATTGGACACAATAATGTCAGTACTAAATGTGTAACTTACATTTTCGCTTTGATTAGGCGACATTGTATTTAATGTATTTTCAAAAAGTTGTGCATCTGTCGAGGTTGCTATTGTTGTATTAAACACAACATTTTCTACCGTATCTTTAATTGTGGATAAAATAACAGAAGCAAAGGTAGTAACTTCTGTATAATCAAACTCAGTTTTCTCCGTGGGAATTGAGTTACTAAAAGTATCACCTGATGTTGTTATGTTTTCAATGAATGAGTTTTCAAAAAATAATTCAGTAGTCGTCATTAGATCACTCGCAGGTCTAGGATTAACTGTAACAGGTGCTAAAAAACTAGGCGTTGTGAAGTTTACCCCTTCTAATGTCAATATACTCACAGTGTTTGTCTCCGTCAATGGCAAATCACTTGCTGTTGTTTCAGCTGTTGTCGAAATGGAAGTCGTTTCTGTAGTTATTTCACTTGGACCGAAAACACTAGAAACACTCGTATCAATCGTTGGTGCTGGAGTTGTTATTTGCGGAAACTCACACTCAAAGTAATTCGTTATTTTGCACTCTGTGGGTGACGGACACTGAATAATAAAGTCACCAATTGTACTAGATACACCACCGCCTAAATCGACGCATATCATGAAATGAGTCGAGTTGACACAATGGAAAGATTTTCCATTGCAGTCGATGTTCGAAGACACTACCAATGGCACTGCGATAAGCACCTGAAAACGCAAACATTTGTTACTATTATCCTTCTCCAATGCTTTACATTATATTACACGAAGTTATATAATTACCAAAATAGTTTTTCGGATTAATTCGATCATATTTATTTTCTTGAAAGCCATTGCCACATTTGTATAAGAAAATATTTCTGTGTGGCAGCATTCAGTCGTTGAAATTTTGTACCTGTTCGTCGTTTATCTCGTAAAGTTCTCATTAGAATGGAAGTCTCGTGGAGAGATGACACAATTTGTACAGTCGCGTAATATTATTGTTAGCTCAGCGACAACGCATTTATATCACCTCACATTGATTACAGTGACATTACACAAATATAGTTGACACATTATTTCCTCCGGCCTTACCTTGTTTTCCACTGTCACACTATTCCAAGAAATAATTAGTTATTTGTAAAATCAACCACTTACAATGTGCCGCATAAGAAGGCTCAAAATCAGAAATGTTGACATCCGCAGAAGGACCAAGGTCATCGACATTGCCTGAAGAATTGCGAGCCTTAAGTGACAGTGGGCGGCCATACTGACGGCCGTTGGGGCGGAAAGGTCCTCGAGTGGTGGCCACGTACCGGGAGACGCCGTGGTAGGCCTTCTACAAGGTGCACCGATGATGTCATAAAGATCGCTAAAATCCTCTGGATGCGGGTGGAGTAGGACCGATCGTTTTAGAGATCCTAGGAGGAGGCCTATATCCAGCAGCTAACGTCTTTTCGCTGCTGAAATGACGATGATAATGACAACTTTGATTATTATTTTAAGTATATCCGTTAATATAGTATAAACATTTATATGAAATATATCATAATTTTTTGCTTCTGTTCCTTGTATAAAGATCCCTAGAAGTATTTTTAATAAATTCAGCCAACTTAATTTCATTAGAACTACAGGTCCATGTTATTAAAAACTATTACATAATATAACATTTTCGCACCAAGGCATTGATTGTATCAAAGTTTTTCAATGAATTACAAATTTTCTTTATGCCCATACAAATACGTGTTTTAAAATCTTAACCAATAACGAAACGTTACAAAAAATATCTTTTTTTACGAAAGAAATTTCCAATTTCTTGTGTTTCAAGAGATCTCTGTAGTTGTTGAGATGTATTTGAATATTCTGCATGTCACTGACATTACAGTAGAAAACACTCAGATATCAACGCACAGCCCAAACCACTGGACGGATCGGGCTAAAATTTGGCATGCAGGTAGATTTTATGACGTAGGCATCCGCTAAGAAAGAATTTTGATCAATTCCCAAGGGAACGGGAACCACGCGGGTGAAACTGCGGGCGGCCGCTAGTAAAAGTATAAAAGTGTTATAAATATAAAGGTTCCCTTCATGGTTTTTAATGTGAATAAATAATGTCCATATTATTTATTTATATTGTAATGACTTGTTATGATATTGTGATGCCAATGACCTGTGGAATTTCCAAATAAGATATAGGTAAGCCTATGACTGGTTAGAATATGTGTTTGTAAAATATTTGCCTCAGGAAAGTTAAGATTTCCGCAAGATTTTCTTATCAAATATTATATTAAAGCAGACTCATCGCATACAAACCATCTCACTTTTATTTTTAACTACCAAAATACCAATCCTATACATCTGCCTGCCGACTCAGTAAGCAGGTAGAAACAATTAAATAAGTAATGCGTAGATATAAAAATAATTTATTGCTTGTAAATTCTAATTAACATCACATTAATGTATCTAATATCTATTCATATATTTTGACAAGGCATCATTACTATAATAAGTATGTACAGGTTTTTAACTAAATGTCCTATTCATTACACTACTTTTCTACCAAATTTCTACCTAATTTTAGAGATCTCAATTTGGTAATATATATCGCGACTATTGCTATCATCAACCATATTAAGGTAATAACAGCTAATATTCCACTTATAATGAACATGCAAAATTGTAAACCACCTTCTCTTCCTACGATGAAACAAACTCCAACCATAAACACGGCTAGCAATGCTGAAGAGAGTGTTTCTAAGGTACTATGAAATTTTGGCCACTTGCGGACTCCAACAAAATCTTGAACGGATGTCTCCCAGCACGAGGTGATTGCTCCGTATCCTATTCCGGCCACAACACATCCAATTGAAAAAAAGTCATGATTGTTTGCTCGTGCCAAAACTGCAACAAATATCAATAAATGAGGTAAAGTCAGTGCTTGCCAAAATTATAATAAGTTTAAATCATCATCATCTTACCAAAAGTTGCACCTGTCGAAATTAATAACCCGATCACTGTCACATATTTGAAATTACGCTTTGGTGTCTGTGACAGCCATGGAGTGCATAACAGGAAACAAATCCAAGTAAATCCATGTAATGAAATAAGGAAATTTGTCTCTGTCATCGAGATTTTTGGCTTAACATGTGAGGCGATCATCGGCAGAAGTACGAGAGATACAGCTGATAAGATCAGTTTGCAGAAACATAGCATCAAGGCGGGATAAAACCGCCAACATGACAATGATCTTGTGAGAGGTTTGATAAAAGTGTCATTGATATTATACATTAAGTACACAACCCTTCGTTTCAATCGATATACTCTGTAAGAGGGCATTCGCATTTTTCTTCTCATAGACGCGTAAGCCGACTGACAACGAAAACTGAAAGAATTAAATACTTTCTCTCTTTGTATTTCTGTTACTGGAGATATTGTATCATACGTAACTTCAACCTCTGAGAATTCCTTACTGTCATATTCATCACTTTCTGCTTGCACAGAATCCCTTCTGATCTGTTTTGTTATGTAGTCATCAAAGCTATCACCTATTGTACTCAGTCTTTTAATAGCAAAACTAAATCTTTTTCTATGTTTGTCAAAATTATTTACATTCTCTTCACAGTCGCTATCTTCACTTTCGTCGCTTTCCCCACTTTCTTCACTTTCTTCTGGTATTTCTGGAAGAATTTCTACTCCAAAAATGTTTCGCCTTTTTTCTTCAGGACTAGGCGGAGGAGTAATAGTAACATTGACATAGTGTTCATCATCAAGCTCACCACCTTCTTCTTGTTTGTGCAAATTGTCATCAGACGGGCTCTTCCAGTATTTTTTACCTAAATCGTTTAACTGTAACTCATTGGTATAACCGTTCATAGCATCGTTATTAAAAATATCATACGTTTTATCCGTATATCTGGAAAAGGAAACGGGTCTTCTTATTCTGTCATCAACTTTTAGAAGCATTATTGCTGGTAGTGTTTGAAGCATGATTCCCGCAAGGACAATATATGAAAATGAGTATTCATATGTGTTAATTAGAGCTGTCAATATGTGAGGGAACAAGGATTGTCCTATCGCCTGACCAGCGAAACATAACCCACGTATAATTCCTAAGTGAGAATCATATGTTTCAAAAATAACTGCGTCAACTTGTGCCGAAATTAACGAGGATCCAAAACCTGGAACAAAATTATTATATCAGTTTATTTTAGTGTTCAAAAAATCAAAATCAAAAATCAAAATATTCTTTATTCATGTAAACTTGTATCAAGTATTTATGAATCGTCAATTACAGAGTGACTCTACCACCGGCTTCGGAATGCAGTCATCTGCCGAGAAGAACCGGCAAGAAACTCGACAGTTACTCTTTTTCATCGCCATGTTTGTTTACAATTTGTTTGTTACAATTACTGATTAGTTTTAGAATACCAAGCCATACAGTATAAAGTATAAGAATGAGACTATAATCGAGAAAAATCCGTGAGCCCTGGAAGACCAGTGCCCAAAGGAGTGTTCTGAAACATTCTTTTGCTTTCTGTTTTGGTTTTAATTTTTTCTTTCGTTATAATTTATTCATAATTTTTAGAATTGCATGAAATGGTAAAGTATGTTTAAAAATTTCCAACCTGTATTGTATATATTGTAAAATATACAAAGATTAAAAACGTATACTGTAACATCATAAAGATCTATTCTGACGTTTTATGGTCACAAAAATATAGTAAATTTTCCCTAGATATTTTTTGGGGCCAGTGACGCGATGACGAGATAAATGACAATAAAAGAAAGTTTTACATACATGCTTACTTAGAATTAACTGGGATTGCAATCTAACATTTTTATCATTATTAAGATTAAGGTGACGCCGCGTTCAACTAAAAGTCTGAAATTCGGCGCGTGCCGCCCCCCCACCCCGCACATTTTTGACGAGAGACGAGCACGGAGCAAAGAGATCCGCGCGTTCACTGAAACCACTGACCTCCATTATACAAGTACGCTGGACAGGCGATCGCTACCAATTATTTGATCCGATTTGAAAATCGCCATATTGGCGCTAACTGCGCTGGAGAGCAGTAATTAGTGAGTGAGTGTACTTGGAACTAATACTAGTGCTATACAACGACTGAATTTCGTTATCGATAAAAACTTTTTTAGATAAAGTGCCCTCTTTGTGTAGCTAATCTAAGTACATAGGTATCTTATTATTAACTCTCTATGGGGAGGGATAGGTCCTTAAGAAAGTATTCTCAAGTCACTTATTATATTTAAATAAAAGAAAAAAGTTATTTCTAATTTTTTAAAGACCCCAAATAATAATTATAACTTTTAGATAATTCCAAATGTCATTGTATTTATAGACAGGTCTCAACTATGAGATCGATCTTAAGATGACTCTTGAAATAGTGGTTTCTGATGTTTACGCGGTTACTACCACAGATAATAATATAATAATAGTAGTTACTACTCATTAAATAAAACAACTTAAACGGATAAATCGCGAGTTTTATCCGTTTCAGTTGTTTTATTTAATGGCTCTTGAAATATTATTTTTAGACAAAACTACAACTACGGGCTTTAGTCTAAAAACAACGTTTCGAGATAATATGTGACAATGCTCCAAAATATTCTAGAATTTATGCACGAATAAAATTTCATTGTCTAGCCCAGATTATTTGCAGAGTCAAAAAATGTCTAACTTTCTCACCGGTCAACAATTGAAAGGTACTTAGCATGTGTTATTTTGGTAATCTTTTTTAATAATTATGGTTTAAAATCATCGGACTGGTTTAACATAATTATACACAATCATCACAAATCAGTTTTTTTTTTCTATTTTGTTGTCATATCAAGTGTTTACTATTGTAAGAGATCACTATGTCCCTTTAATAATAAAATAAAATTATCGACTAAGAAATGACATAATATCGACATGAATATAGACATCCCTAAACTAGTTCCTATGGTTTGTTAAATCTTGGATGATCTCTGCGACAGCTGTCATCGATTTGCCAGCTGTTAAATTGCACAATTTTTGACTGTCAAATGTATGAAGAGAAATAACGTTCATGATTATATGAATATCTCTAATAGGGTCCCGCCCACTTAGAGATATTCATTGCTATTATCATTCGCTTACACTTAATAATCGATTATGAAATTGTAACACATCGGAATTTTTTTTTTGTATCCCTTTAAACGTACGTATTTTAAATTAAAAAATCAAATTGATTAGAAGTCGGTTTGGATATAACAATTTGAATATGATCAAAGTCCGAAATTCGTGTAAAAGAGCACATGACATGTGCTACGAGTATCAAAAATGACGAAGTTACCCCAAATTGGTACTTAATTAAATATTAACATCCAGACACAGGACAAACACAAATCTTTATCACCTAAATGTTTTCGCATAGTCATAAAGCATGCCAAACAAATGTGTCCTTTGTTTTAAATCACTTTTACTAGAGGTCCTCAATCGTTCAGTGTAGATCGATAGAGGAATCGATTACTTACGAATCGAAGTTTTAACATTCGTTTATGGTAAGACTACGCCTCTAGAAATGTCACTGCGACACCTGTCGCAGAGATCATCCAAAATTTAACAAACTATAGTACACTCACTGGCGGCGCTTCAAATCGACACAAAAAATAGCTGTCATTTTAATGTCTACAGTTCCTTTAGAGTTATTTTACCTTTGACAGCTGTCAGTGTCTTATTCCATGCGGTCGTTTGACGAAGCTCCTCGCATTTTTCTATTTAAAAATGATAAATTTATCTTGTATTATGCCAAAAAGGATTCAGAGTAGTGGTAAAAATATTGTGTTATCAGTACGTGATTTTTGAAAGAGAAAAAGACATTATAGGCCGTTTAATCCCATTTGGAAATGTTCGCCATTTGAAAATGCCGCCATAACTGGTTAGCAAATAGGGTTACCTTACCAGTGTGCAACATTTTACCCCAATGTGATGGAGATAGAATGTTGTGATATATAAAAGACAAGACATAGGTATCGATTGTTCGAAGCTATAATTAACCCACTCAAATGAACGTTTTCCATTATTTTAGGTCTATCCAAAAAAAACAGCACCAATTATCAATAAAAGAAAATTGTATTGGATGATTTTAATTTATGTGGAGTCTAGTAAAAAGGCGAGTTGAGAGTTAAAATGTGGTACAAGATGCAAACAATATTGTCAAATTAACAGAAGAAGCATTCCAATCGGTCACTCACTGTTACTACAGATGAATGGCAAAAACAATGTGAACATGTTATCCACATCGAAGGCCAATTGTCCGAAAGAGAAGTAGGTACTTAATGGATGCCGAAATGTACAAGTTCGAGAATTAAAAAAATAATCTGATACTGAATCAGACCAGACGGCATTTCTGAAGACTCGAGTTCAACGGATAGTGATTGTGCGTAGTCAGCTATCTTTTTAGATCATTCTTATTCACAATAAAAAATAATATTATAAACATGATGGTGAATCTTAGAAGCTAAATATGGCCACACATATCTCAGGTTGGGCAAACAGACTGTATAGCCAGTCCAGCGTACTATGTATATGATGGAGGTCAGTGGTTTGAATAAATATTCGAAAAACAAAAGCGAGCGTGGGCGGAGAGCAGTTGACATAGAACCGTCTCTGGCAATAGCCGGGAGCGTACTGCTGGGGCCGCGCGACGCAAGACGCTCTTAGAAAACCCGCTCTAAACGAAAAGAGCGTATGCGACAAAATGGTTTTATCCGTGTGATTTAAAAACTATAAATGTATTTTAAATAATATATGGCCCAATTAGAGTGTATGGTTCCGTTATTATATTTAGTAATTTTGAAGGCTTAAGTCGCTTCCGATTGTCGTAAAAATGACAATCCCCGTTTTTATAGAGGTATTTTTGATTAATTATTCTGTGTTACAAAAGTTTACCAATCGTGTATTCAATTGGACTAAACAAAGTCAAAGACATGATGAATCCTGCCAATTAATTTTATTTTCTTAGCTCTAGTCATTGCTGAGAAAAATCGATATCCTTGCAACACAAATATTCAATTCGTCGTCTTAATTAAAGTGTTTTCGACTGCTGGTATTATCATATAAGTATTTACTTAAATTAATCCGATGCTAAAATAAATATAAAGAATCAGGGTTGATTCCACATTCGTGTTCATAAGTATAGAAATGAGTCTGTAAGTGTAAAAACATTATTTAGCAAATAATGTACAGTTACCTCCCAAAACACCATAAACGCAGGGCTGCAAGAAGTAGGGTACAAAGGCGCAGAGAAAGAGGCTAGTCACCACCAATAGCAGCCCCAGACTCGCCACCATGCGGTAGCCGAGTGGCCCACCCCATGAGTCTGCCCCATCTCGGCACCAACATTCTGGAAATATGGTATTTATGCATAAATATTATTTATATTTTTTGACTTTCGGCTGAAATTATAATGATATTTCTTGTACTTTATAAAGGAAGCAGAATAATATTCCGGGCAAACGAAATTGAGGAATTTAATACAAAAGAAAAATTAAAGTGCCTAATCGATCACTCAATTTTCGCATTGCACGTGAGTGAAATGATTGACGATCGAGTGACGTGATTTTTATGTGATTTTGTGCATTAGAGAGTACATATCTATCTAAAAATTGTAAATTGTTTAATTTTATTTATCTGTAGGTAAGTAGGTCGATGAGTAAGTGAGATATTAACTAACATCTAACTCTAAGCTACTTGCTATTTTTTGAACTGTATCAACTTACGTGTTATTCCATATGTAAATATAAATATTGATGGAGTCGATAACCCGAGCCAAACTGGAGCACCAAGCTCTGTTGAATGGAGCAGGAGCACTCCGTATGACAACACGAGGCTTGGCAAGCAAATCTGCAAGTAAACAAGGTTGGAATTTACACGAGATTTTTTGAAACTTTCGTTAGAAAGTAGACATTTGAGATTGAGATAAATGATAGTAACGAAGTCGATGGATACCTTCTAGATAAGATAGTACCTTTTCACGTGTTACAACACAGGTAGCACTGCGTAGAGGGCATTAACTACTTTAATATTATCACACTCCTATTATCATTCTAAATGTTTGCTTGTTTGTAGCTTTGTATTACATAAGTAATATCTTTTACGTTGACACGCCCACTTGGTCAACAACCTAGATATATATATTAAAGTTTTTAAATAAGGAAATATTTTGAAATAAAAAGAGAAAAGAGGGCGGCATACTTACTTGAAGAGGAGCCTACAATATGACAACATAATGTATTAAGCGAGACTTTTTGAGAAGTAACGCTTCATTAAATGTAATTTTATTTACCTACATTCAAGTTAACGATCAGTGACGTCTCAACCTTAAAATATGTAGTTTGTACAATACGAGTAGAGTGGTAAGTTCCAAAGTTGTGCTTTTAAAATTGTTACATCTTGAAAAGTTTTATGCATACTAGCTAAATAATTCTTAAAAAGTTTTCCATTATGTAATAACAAATTATAATACATTCCTTATTCCTATTCTGACATAAATACAAATAAGCGAGATAGCCAAACCGATTCCAAATGACTGGGTGTGTAAGTGTAGGTATTTTATAATATTAATAACTTTTTTGGTTGTAGAGAATGCGTAATTCAGTATAGCATAGCGAGCATATTATTAATTTCCACATAAAAAGTATACAAAGGAGATAAGCTAATATCTGACATAAATAACAATATAATACTTAGCAGATAAAACTTTGATAATTTAAAACCAATAGAAGTATGTAATTAAATCCTAAGAAGCATAGCTTGTAATTTAATAATCCTTTTTCAGATGCGTCTTTCCATTCTATACAAGGCCAGAACGCAGCCATAGGAAACTGCTCTAGTATATATTGTAATACTGTTTTTAACTCTGTTAATACAATGCATACACGAATTTTGCGTACTGATCGTGTATAGTTTGTATCGTGGATGCTCGCGTCTTTGTTCCAAACTATACGAGTACTACAAACTTACTTACACTTGACAAGTGTTCAGTCTAGTTTTTTAGTAAAATATGGAATTTTATTTTAACTTTATTAGGTAGAAATAAATACAAAACAATTACTTAATCATAATTATTTTGATTAAAAAGTGCTTTTCAACTATTATTAAGTTAAATGCTAGGTCGTGTTTCCTTTTTCCATTTTTTGTCGCGGTGGGTGTTGAAGGCCGGCCTGCTAGTATTCTACTTTTTGTAGCAATTTTTTTTCAGGTGTAAAAAAAAATAACCACGAAGGCCAAGGTTAGCCTTCTAACCTATATCCATCCGAGTCGCTTTCCGCCTCCGGTGTGTTTTTTTTAACTTAATTTCTCTCAGTACGCCGTATGTAAACGGCGGAATAATACAAATTGCCTGCGCGACATATATATATACGATTAGTCCGTATTTCCGTAAGCGCACTGGCGCTGTAGATTATGGAACAAGAAAAACTTGTTCGTTACTACGAAGTATACGCGATTATTTGCGTACTGCTCTTGTATGGATTGGAAGAACTTAGTAAAAAAGTTATTTACAATATATACTCGAGCAGTTTCCTATGGCTGCGTTCTGGCATTGTATAGAATGGAAAGACGCTTCAGTGATGAGGTGTGATTTAGTATTCAAGAAGTATGTACTGATTTACTATCGTTGCGGAAAAGTATACCTAACAATAGAATCTGGTTGGCGCCGGACAACTTCAGCCAAATGCTACGAGTACCACCCTAATACCACCATACCGTGTATAAACATATTATTATTTATACTTATTAAATAAAATAATTATCACCGGAATGTAGCGCGTATAATTTTAGAACGGTAAACAATAATTTTCCACCGTTGCGACGCCACTGGTGATACCTAGGTATAAGGAAATTTTTAGAAAATCCCGAATGTCTTACTCGCTTTTCAGGGTGATCGCTACGTCATTTATAACGTAACAATTTATTAAATTCAAAATATATTTTTATTTGTGTAAGTCTACACTACTATAGTAATCTTGATTTTAATGACGACACCTACAGCAACGCAAGTAAAGATATCGTATCAACACTGTCAATGCTAAATTTCCTATCAGCTGGCAGTGCTGGCACCTATTATACCTACTTCCTTCTTCTTAGTCCTATTGCTTATTTAATGAAGGTACTTGTTTGGGGCAGACGAACAGCGCTGTCTGCTCCAAACTAAGCATCGTTTGTATAAGTATACAGCGTGGAATTTAAGTCGTTGTTATCTTAGTAATAAAATAAATTTATAAAGTTCTTTTTTTAGTCAAATCAAAAGTTTTACGATTATGATAGACGAAACTCGAACCAAAAGTACTAGCTGCGTCACGGACGGTCACCGGCCGGGGTCATCATTGCCCTTCGCGTTTATCCAAAAAATTATTATTTCTATTTACTTACATTTGGTTTCCATTTTCCCATCAAACTTTAAAAAAAAACAGATTTTTTTTACTGCCACTATACATAAAAATGTTGCAATCTCTTTTGTCCCTTGTTCTTTTTAAAACGTGTTAGGTATATGGGATCATATATTATGTAGGTATAATTATGATCGAAGACTTTAAAATAATTTACCTACCCTAAATCAAGTTTATGGACCAACTTTGTAGTTACTAGTTTATGGCGATAAGTTTACAATAATTGAAAGCAAGTGTTATGATTTACGCGTCCCGTTAACAAAGTTTATGTTATTCACTGAAAATTAACACTTCTAGCAATTGAAAATTTGGCTATCTAAAGCAAAATCTATAAATTGAAAATTTTATCTCTAACGCGGGTTAAAATACGTACGTACGTCATATAAGTAAGGAACCAAATAAACCTTTTACTTTTCCTTTTTTTTTTCAAATATAAAACTCTAAAATACATAAAGCGCATAATTTAATTGAAACGTAATTCTTACTTCCAACTTGTTCTTTATCAAATGTACCTACATATCAACAGAAATCTGAATAAATATGAGCACGATTCTGTAAATACTAAATTTATTACTTACGTATCGATCAATCTTAAAATATATGGAGAAATACTTATTTCTTTGATGATTTATCATCACAAAGTCTCGTGACTTTATTCTTCTAAGAATGCTGTTCTTAAAAAGTTTGTCGTTATTTTATTTGGTAATGTTCTATTAAAATTAATCACGCTTAAGGCTTGTTGTATAATAAGACCACAGTTAAGCCTGATTGTAGGTAGTGACTGACTGAATCCCACATTCTAAGTTCAGAACATGTAATAAAAACATTAGGATTAGGACTTACAAAGAACATTAAAAACCAGAAATAGTTTGTTAAAATATGTTAGATATGTATAGGTACCTATATTGAAAGGGTGCCTATTATAGACACATCTTGACTCACGTTATCTCTGTGTAGATATTTGACATTGTTTTCTGTCGTGATTTGTAATACATAGATGTCATTGACGTCACCCACTGAACTAAAGACATCGTAATTTTGTAAATATGTACTAGACAACACAATTTAGCAAAGAATTTAACACACTTCCTTCAAAGAGATTTGCAATCTAGTAGATACCTACTTAGCTATACAAAAAGCCAAAATATGTTGTTATATTAGAAAAGGAAACACCTTTTCTAAAATATATTGTGTTGAATGTTTACGTCTGCGTGAAGACTAATCAGAAAACAAATGATTATTTAATACGCACATTCAATACCACAGCCGACAGTAGAAGAGGCAAATTCCAAGTTCCACCCTGAGCTCGCGTGTTGATTTCCATCTTACTCTTCCAACTTCCTGCATTTTCTGAACTTTATTAACATTTTTGATTTTTTTAAGGAATCACAAAAAATATCACCATATAAACATGTTCACTGCACTTGTTGCTCTCATTAGGCTAATAAGTTATTTACTTTGAGTAGTTGCAGACAGAGAGCATATCGTCGCGTATTGACAGGACTCTATTACATCGACGCGTTATCGGAAGGCCCCAGCTCGCTGCTACTTTGTCTTATCTTATCGTCTCAGTGAAAGAACTGAATAAGTATACCTAATTCAAGTTTATTTCAAATTAAGTACCTAATTTTGCACTAATCCTCAGCACACCATTAAAAATGATGCGATAGGACCTACGTCGTAACATCTATGTGCATTGTGGAAATAGGATCAAAGCTCCGTAACAATTATCGTTAATACTAGCTTTCCGCCCGCGTGGACTACAAACTTTTTATCACCTTGGGGGTAGAATTTATCAAAATCCTTTCTTAGCGGATGCGTACGTCATAACATCTACCTGCATGCCAAATTTCAGCCCGATCCGTCCAGTGGTTTGGGCTGTGCGTTGATAGATCGTCGCATGAATGCTTATTTGTTCAACCGACCATTTTAACGAATTTCACTTTTAAATGCAGTTACAATAAGGTTGAATTTCCTGATCGATTGGTATAGGATACTTGCTTTTTGGACCTTAAATACGTATACAGTAACAATTTTAGTTTTTTTAAAACCAACACTAGTAAATATAAACTTCATGCTTATTTGTTCAAAATCCGCGGAGATTCACCAAACGTGTATCCGAACAATAAATTCGTGCTTAAGTGTTCAATCTCCTCACGAGTAACCAATCACGGCAGCGTATTTTGATGATGCAATACGCCGCCATATTAAATTCTTTCGCGTCCAAGCGAGTTTTTAGCACGCATTTGTGTTAATATAAGTTATATTATTTATTAGAAGTGTTTAAAGCATCGGAAAAGGTGTAAAAAATGTCCATAACACATCATAGAGCGAACAACATAATTACAACTATAGAAAGAGATCGGTAAGTTGTATTTTTTTGTTTCATTACATCGTAGGTCGTCACTGCGTATCGCCAACTTGTTGCACAGGATGTTTAAAATCTCATTGTTATGATTTCAGATTAAATTCTACATCTAAATGAAATAGCCGCGTATCCTTATAAGATAAATCATTGTGTTGAAACTGTAAGGTTGTAAAATATTAAATTAAACATATTTTGTGGTGTGACTGGGTTCCATTAATACGGAATGTTTGATATATAAAATATTACTACTCTATGCTTTAATAATACTCGCATGTTTGCTAATTGTTTTATTTTATGGGTAAATTAATTGACATAATAATAAGCTTTATACTGGTGACTTTTTTTTGCGTCAGGAAAAAAGGACTGTATTTTGTACCTTATACGATTTCTATACGTGAGTGTGTAATATCCTATGTCTCGCTCCCTCTAAATATGCGACGGAGCGTGGACTATGATGGTGCGAGACGGCAACAGACTGGCTGGCATACCGTAGAAGGAGAGCCGAGTTATCTATTTATTTATAATTTATAAAATTAAATACCAAAAATGTCTTAAAACTATGAAGACATTAAACAGACAAATTATACAAACAAGAAAACATAACGGAGACTATAAACTATAAATATCAAAAACAATGAACTATTCTAAGATACGTCTTAACTCTAAATAAAACTTCACTTGTGCCTATCTTTATTTTACCGTACTACCTATACTATTTGCTATACCCAAAACGTTAATTCCCAACATCCTGTATATGCTCTTAAGACACATAAGTACTGAGTATTTTCGATTGCAAAATGTTCAATCTCCATTGTAGTAATGTTCAATCTCCAAATACAAAATTACTTATGTGGTTTTTTGTCCAACCTCCATAAAAAAGGTTGATTTTAAACGTAAGCTTTAAACTTTTTAATGTTTATTTTTGGAATATACTTTTTTTACTATAACAGCCATTTATTTAATACGACAGTTGTAAGAAATCAAATTAAATATGTACTCTAAATAATCAATAAAATGTCTCTAGTGTAAAATGGTGCAAATGGAGATTGAACAAATAAGAATTCATGCGACGAGATCACTATGTCAGTCAGTCAGTCAGTCTCAGTAATACCTTTGAGTTATATATAATATATATAACTCAAACTTATTTAGATTAGACGTTGCAAACTTGCAAGCTGCTACTTTTTAGGATGAGGATTTTATTATGTAGGTACCTACGCATGAAACCTCGACTAAGGTATAAACCATGACTTTTCTAATGACCATTCAAAATCCATTAATAGTCCCGTTTTACTGCACAAAACTGCTGTCATTGTGCAGATTACTATATTATGTACCTGTCGCAGTAAGATAGATAAAGCCGTTATATAGTTACAAGCGGGCGCCCGCGGTTACACCCGCGTGGTTCCCGTTCCCGTGGGAATATCGAGATATATCCTTTCTTAGCAGATCCTACGTCATAACATCTACCTGCATGCCGAATTTCAGCCCGATCCGTCCAGTAATTTGGGCTGTGCGTTGATAGCTATCTATGTCAGTCAGTCAGTCAGTCACCTTTGAGTTTAATATAAGTATATAGATATCCCTAGGAATATAATTATATAACGTAACATAGTTATACATTGCACATTGCAGCACAATACCCGTAAACTGAAAGTTTTTATGACTTGTTAGGTATGAACACTTTTTCAATTATCTTCCTTTTAGCCTTACCAAATATACTTCGTTAATACATATAAAATTAAGTTAACGTAAATAAGTATATAATATTTTTTGTTTTATGAATTGCAAAGTATAAGGCAAAAAAGGTCATATTTTTTTAACACTGCGAATTAACTTTACTAAACTAAAGGGTGTTTATGGATGACCCATAAATTATGTACTTGGTACTCGTTTAAGTATATCAACTTTTGCAGTTTTGCTGTTAATTAAATTTAAGTTAACATATTATGTAATTGTTTCTTCTTATTCTCGGTAGTAATCCTTTTTGCCGTTCGGAGAATAACAGGCGCTTGACGAAATAACTCAGCAATCTTCCAATCGAAACTTCGAAAGTCGTGTGTGTGATGTGTTTACCTACTAAATAAATAATAAGTAGTATTTATTTAGTAAACACATCACACCAAAATACAAATGAAGTACTGAAAAATAAGATGTTTTTAATTTTAAGAAAAATTAATGAATCTCCCCCAGTTTCCACGTCACACACGAAGAGGGAAGAGCCGGCTTAGGAGCAACCACCCCGTACGCAGGTCCCCCGCAGCCTCAGCTGCGGGCTACAGGCTAGAGAAGACGCACGCCGTGAGCACGTGCGGCCTTTCTCAAGAGGTTCCTTGCGTTTCCTCGCCATTGCCTACTTTTGCGAGATAACGGCCTTTCACACTCTTCAGCTCATAAAAATACAATCTGACCTTCCCTGACGTCGCAACTGTGATAATTATGGGGTCCCTATAGTTACTGGTTCACGCACCCTTTTCCTTTGAAAGCACCAAAGAAAGAAACCCTCTAAAATCCAATGTAATATTCTCGTGGGTGTCATCTACCCGTCGATTAATTTAAAATAATTAACGAAAGCCATTGACAGACAACCTATTTTGTGTAAAATAGTTACGCCGCGCGTATTATAATGGACCTCAGTGTTGAGATGTCATCTATTTAATCTATTACATTATAACTATTATAAGTAAGTAGTAGGTGCTCGCTGCACGCTGGTTCGATCCCCGCAAGATGCAAATATTTGTGTAAGTAAAATTCGTACATGAAAATATCCGTTTGTATCGGTCTGGATCAATATTATGTACAGTACCTCCTTAAGGTTCCTCTACCTTAAGGTTGACTGGAAGAGATTGCTATTAGCAATAAGTCCGCCTACATTGTGTCATCCAATTTTGTAACATATTTTTCTTTTAAAATTTTGTGCAATAAAGAGTATATCTATCTATGTATAAGTATGTATTTCCTGTACCTAAAGGTACAGGTCCCGGCAGAATTTTGAGATGCCGTAAGACTCAGAGATGCTCAGAAATGCAGTTCGACGATCGAACTACTAATCGGACTAGGCGGACGATATATTACAAACTCTTGGATTATCGACATCAATTTAAACATTCGAGTTTTTTATAGGTATTTTTATAATCTCTGGTTGTTAAGATAGAAAGTAGATGGCTGACTTTTTACGTCATTGAAGTATTTGACAAATTGTTAAAAACGTTCAAATAAAAATATTAATGTGTCAAGTCAAATCAAATGTCATTTTATTTTATTGTGCGAATCTGTTTTGCGGGTTTTGCGAAACCGAGTGGCTATTTCAAAATGTGGCATAATTTTATTCTAAATATTATTGATTTGATAATTATTCAATTTTAACCATGGTTGATCAGGACGTTTTAAAAGAGTATTCGGATTCTATGAAGATATTTCGTGATCAATGTATAAGTGATGGAATGAGCGAAGAGGAATTTCGAAAACTATATTTTGAGTCTCTCGAGTCATTGGAAAATCATAACAAAGCCTCTCCTGGTGGCAAATTATTTAAAACCAGATACAAAGTATTGCTTTTATTAGTAATTATTTTAGGCTGTGGTATTTATAATTACAGAACCATATACAGTTGCATAGTATGTCATATACAAGAATACATATACCCAGGATTACGATTATTAAGAAAAATATCTATACCATTTTTATCATTATTCCCTGGTTTATCAGGTTAGTGTCGGCAAGATCTGTGGGATAAGGTCTCTATGTTGATAAGTCCTATGTAAACGTCAAAATACCTTTACCTATTTTTCAGATTTATACCATGAGACATGTTTAATCCAAAATCCTTTCTTTGCCGTAACAGACATGGACTGTTGGCCATGTAGTTCTGTTAATAATGTAAGAGAAGTACATAATCCCAAGCCAAGTAATCAAGAACAAAATGCACCTTTCATATATGAAGTAGGTATGATTATGTTGTTTATTTAGTATGAATTATAACATTCATAATACTTTTTAATAAAAACCTCTGAATTGCAGACAGAACAACAAGTTATAGATTTTGAATTACTACAGAATATCTACCATAAAAATAGAGACATTTTTAAACAAGAAACTCTAAAGGTTCTAATTAATAATAAAGATTATATACCTCTGCAAGAAATGTTTATGCAGAATACTATTGCAGACAATAATTTACATATATGGTAAGTATTGGAAGTGTATTGATCTTATGTATCATGTTTCTTACTAAATGTAAAAGTTACTTAATTTTATTTTAGGAAAATAAACCATGTTCATATAGCAAAGTTACTTCGACAATACATTCCTAGGCCAGCAGTTGTTCCAAAGTTTGGCCAGAGCACTGAAAGATTTATTATAATTGACTCTAGTCAAAAGGCATTCAAAATTCCCGATACTGAGTGTAGTTACTCATTTTTACTCTCACTAAGTGGCACTAGAACTATACACTTAGTGCCTGCTGAGGAATGCAAACATCAATGCAGATCATTGAAGGTTGAATTACAAGAAACTTACTTGCGTAAGTTTTTGTATATTTATTTGAATTTCTGACTCAATATTCTTCTATATATGCATTTATGAAGTAATTTATTTCTGTTTCAGTCTGGTATAACTGGTGGTATTGGAGACCGATTGTACAACCATCTACAAGCAATGTGACTTTTATAGCTCATGTTGGATCATACTGCTAATCAAACATTTAGTGGTTCCAAATAAGTAAACAAATTGGAATGTACAAAACACCAATTTATTAACATAAAATATAAATTAAATAAAATTCTGCTAAAAACCACAATGGGTTTCAGTCAAATTTTTCTCGTAGTTTTTTCTTCAGTAATACAGGAATCAGTGAAAGTAATGCAAATAGACTTAGGACAGTGACAGAAGTCCAAGACCATGCATCACTTGTAGATGTTAATGTATGAAGGGTTTGACCCGCTTGTATTGCCACAAATGATGGTGGAGCAACACCTGAAAAAGCAATATTTATTTATTTAGCCCAAATGGTAGATAGTTGAAACATTTGTTTGTAACACACATTACAAACACTATTACACTACCCAATTTGAACACATTTTGATATTTAATAGGTTTATAATTAATTTAATGATCATGAAAATTTGGGTGATGTGTACAGGCAACAGCAAGGCAAAGTATTAAAATTGTAAAATTTTTGATAAATTATGAAGCCAACTTAAATATTCAATAGGAATTTGCCATGAATGAATGTCTGATGACCTTGTATAAAATAACAAAATGTTTACGTACCAATAAATGTTCCTAAAGCAAATGGCACTAGAGGGACACCAATCACTGGTGCTGACATATTTATAAACCAGTTTGGCAGGAATGGTGTCACCCTCAGAAATATAATATAGTTTAGCAGATTATTCTTGTGCTTAGTTACTGCCTTAGACCATTGAGCTGCTCTTTCTGGGAAAAATTTCCTCACCACTTTTTTGCCTAACAAATTAGACAGGAAAAAACATAAACTGGCCCCAATAGCTGAGCAGCAACAAACTAATAGCAGTGCCAGATAAAATGGGAACAGGAACCCTGAAAGAATGCTGAGGAAAATAGATCCAGGTATTGCAAATGTTTGCAAACTGTGTGAAGAGTTCAGGATTTTATTTCTTTATACATACTGATCCGAATGGATATTAAAATTTAAAAAAAATGATATTTATTGAAAAGGATACAATATATAAACTAAGAATACTCCAAATAATACTTCATAAAAATATTTATCTTTATATCTGTCTAGAACTAGACCCAATTGCTTTGCATCTTCCAAATCCCATGGCAGTTTTAAATGCTGTTTCTCATGTCTGAAACAAAAAGCTTTAATTACACACATTACCACAAAAATAATAAATAAATTGTACAGACACATTAAACACACTCACTCTTCCAACTCTGGGAACTGGCTGTATAAAAATGCTAGAGCTAATAAAGATGATATAAATATTAAAATCACTAAAAAGAGGGATCTAGATGTTGAAAGGTCATCATTTGATGAGACGACCGTTTGCGAATCTGTAGATAAAGAGAAATATTTTTTAACAACTGGAAAAATGGTATGTATAACAATGACAGAATAGTAATTATAATGATAGGACAAAAGGAATAGGAATTAAATACTTGGGAGAGGAAGAGGATAGAACAAGCCAATACAATCAAGGCGGATGTTGCTCGTTCTCGGTTTCGTCACAGTCTGATGAGGAATGTCGACGGTGGAGGAAACGATAGGCTCTTGAACATCACCTTGACCCTCCAGCACATCGCGAGGATTGTCTCTCCTTCTTGTGCTCATATTTGTGTCTTAGTTAGATATGTTAAAGGTTATTTATTTTCCATATATGGCACTAACTCTAACTTATATTTAACTTTGTTTAAATTATTTTTTACCCGTCAGAGCAAGTTTTATTTTATAAAATAAATTTTACGAAAGAAAGACAATAAATTTTAAATCGAATCACGTCGAATTGACAGCACGTTGACAGTGACATTTGGTAATGATGAATCGATAATAACATTTTTTTAAGCAAACGCTTTTAACAGAAACAGCCTTACGAATAGTATAATTAAACATCACATTTATGTAAAAAGGAACGCGTTCGCGCTCTGTAAAGATTGCGGGTACAATAACCATATTACCTACATAATAATGCTAATTTAACAATTTTGGGTAAACAAGAGTATCCGGGTTGCTTGTTGCATAGATTGCTCATCTCATCGGTGAACTGAAAGTGAGTGGCAAGTGGGTGTACCAGAGCGCCAGTACAGAC
Source organism: Mecyna flavalis (assembly GCA_949319885.1). Lineage (NCBI taxonomy): Eukaryota > Metazoa > Arthropoda > Insecta > Lepidoptera > Crambidae > Mecyna > Mecyna flavalis. Next base: position 8,419,232 of record OX439431.1, on the reverse strand, counting down.
GGTCCTGCGACATGGGGGGAGCAAATAGTACGGCTATTGTCACAATCATGGCAATGAGGGTTCACTGCAAAGGCGGCATCGAATAAAAATGACCTGGTGTTCCTAGCTATTTATACATCACCCTCCGGCAAGCAGGCCCTGATTAAGAGTTCTGACCGCCCTAGGCTAATTATGAGGACGCGCCCCCTCCAGGTGTGTTACGGACGGGTCTAAAAGTAGGAACTGAGTAGAGTAGTATTATGAAAATTTAAACATGGTTCATACTACCTATAAAAGTTTTCAAATCGATCTGCAACCTCACGCATTATAAGACCAAAACCATGACAAGTGACTGCAGGCTACCAAGTAGTAAACCAAATCCATCTCGTGTTTGGCAGCATGACTTGTATTGGCTTAGTTTCTATAGACCCCTTAGGCCGCGTGGTCCGATCGGCTTGTCCGATCGATCGGACCACCATGTTTTTTATTTCCGGTTGGTTCGATTGATCGAACTTTAAAGTTCTCGTGGTCCGATTATCGAATTACTGGGACTATTCATTTCCTTAAAGACCGATTGATCGAACAATTAGGTCGTTTTTTTTTCCTGTTAAATCGATTGATCAGGCAACGATATTTGTCTTCGTTATTTTTTTAAAATTCATTTTAAGATCGTGAAATAACAGAAGATTGTAAAAACAAAAGAAAGCAAGTAGTAAAAATTTGTTCTTTTATTTAAAATGAATATTATAAAGACAAAAGAAAGTAAAAAGTATTTTTTTAGTCATGTATTTTTTTAAAACAAATTAATATTATAAAAACATAAGAAAGAAAGTATGTAGTGATGGTTTAAAGGATTTTTTTTTGTTTTTTTTTTTTTAATTAAATTAATCCTACCAATAACAATTATAAATGCGTCTGGAAAATTCTTAAAATCATTTTTTTTGGGATTTTTTTAATAACTAAAGAAGATCATAAAATCCATATGAAGTTGCATTTTTTTTTTTGAAAATCGTGTAAATTTGTTAGTTACGTCTAGTTATTTATTTACGTAACATAAAAAATTGTAATGATTATTCAGAACCAAAATTTTCACTACTTTCTGATAAGTAGCAAATAGCCGATGCGTCAGATATTGTAACAAGTTTTTCACAAAAATATCATGTCAAAAATCTGTCAGATAAACTATCTGCTTAACAGGAGGTGGTGAAACCGGCCTATTGTCGTACTAATCCAGCGTACCTAATGAAAACAAAGCACAAACTCAACTCTTGTTTGCTTTATTGTTGTTGAAGTTGTTTGTACTCACAAATTCGCTATGGTCTCACAATTTGAAATCGATCGGACCAGTAGGAAAGATAGAAGAAGTGTGGTCGGACTAAGAGGATTTTTAAAAGTCTCGTGGTTCGAGCGATCGGACAAGATGAACTTTTAAAAGTCGTTAGTCCGATAGTAGGACTACAAGGATTAGAAAAATCCTGATGTTCCGATCAATCGAACCAGCAGGAAATAAAAAACATAGTGGTCCGATTGATCGGACAAGCCGGTCGGACTACGCGGCCTAAGGGCTATAGACAACTTAGTTTCCATTGCCATTGAATCGACTTGAGTTTTTTAAATATTTACTCTAGAGAAAACATTTGAAACAGTGAAACATTTTTGCTACTGATTTATAATTTATTTGAAAATTATAGTAATTAAGTAATTATTATTAGATTTATACAAAAGCCCTTTTCGTGCTTTTATGTTGTAGGGATAAAAATTGTGTAATAATTATTTCATTAGAACCAAATAAAAGTGAAGGTTGTCAATAAAAATCAACTATTTATAAAAAGTATAAAAATACGAATAATTTATCGTCGATAATCGATGGTTGCCACGATAATCGATTTTTTTGGTTCATTCCACAGTTCATTTACTTATCATAGCACTAATTATATTTTATGAAAAGCTGACAACACAGTAAGTAAACGTCAGATTTGGCCATATAATTTTGAATCGTTTATGGGTAAAACTCAGGGTAAAATAAGTGGGCTATTCCACTTATCCCACCTAGCCATCCCACCTGGGTGGGAAAAGTGGTTTTTTTTTTTCCACTCTTCCCACCCGGGTGGGATAAGTGGAATAAAAGGTGACGTCGGACGTGTGTGTGCCGCGTCGCTCGGTCGCAAATTGAGCTGAATATACTTTACTCGCTTACACTCAGGCGTATTTCAGTACATTTGTCTCTTTCTCCGTTCAATTAGCCGGTCTCATTGCGCGCGGCAAGCTAAGGAGCTGTTGCTGCGCTGAGGAGTGCCTATTGTAGTGTGCGGTGCGATTTTTGTTGAATTCGCCTCACAGAAACGCGCGTTTACGTGAAGATTGAAGATTATTTTGTATGGGAATTTCAAAATTTAATGTTAAAATTAGGGACTCTCAAGCACACATTTAGTTTTAATGTTTTGTCTAGTTGAAATAAATAGGGTAGATGCAATGATGCTAGATTAGTGCATACGAAGACACGGTTTCAGCGCCCCCCTCGATCCTTGCGCCCTAGGCTGCAGCCTAATTAGCCTATGGGTAAATCAGGCCCTGCCGGCAAGGAAGGATCTTGCATCTTGATCACTTAAATTGCTGGTTGTGTTATGGATACAAAACAGTCATCCATCTCTCATGACACCAGCAGGCGCAGAGGAGGACCTTGGTGTTTAGTGATTAAATTCTGCGCTTCCAAGGGCATGCGAGACCCACACACTACACCACCCTTCGGACGCACAACGCGTTCCCCGGGTTACACAAGTCTATCTACCAAAGTTTGATTCAAATTACAGAATTTCAATCAAACGTTGGTAGATAGACTTTGGTGAATGCAGAATCATAAGACAAGGTTTCCGTTAATTTTAAAAATTAGGATTAATCCTTTTATTCATTCGTTAATTTTTAAAATAAATCACTTTTTGGGGCTTACGGAACAATATTACCTATACTGTGATGATATTTTGCATTTAAAGCATAAAATAATTCCCCTAGTTAAAGATTACACGCACGCACATCATCAAAACAATAATAAAGCAACTTGTGATTGTGAAATGTACATTATCATTTCATGTAATATATTTTCTACTATTTTATTATTAACGAATACGCAGGTAAATAAATAATAAATACCTATTCAAAACAACGTTTGTATTGTTTAGTTTACTGCCTTACTGCTTTCCTAACAGATAAGAAAGCTCTAGCTGTGTAAGTTTTGAATACGTCAATTTTTTTGTTGACTTCATCTGCAGTCTGAGTGAATCTAAACGTGCATCCTGCGTAGGAGGCGCGGGACGAGGCCGACCGACCGTCATGGCAGTTGAATGGGACGCCGCGGCGCCCGCGCATCGCAGACCGTGTCGGGACCGAATTAGAGACGCCGGCGCGCAGCCTCGGTTGCACACACGACCTAGCAACCTCCGTTACAACTCACAATAATATCAGTCATACGGAGTAACTGAATGCACCGTGACCGACAATATTAAATCAATTTGCAACAATAATACGCCGATAATGTGATCTGGTGAAAGTGAGCTTTCTAATAAGTTTAGTACTGAGATGTGGGACCTTGTAAATACTTGATCTTAAATGAAATCGGGTAATAAGGTGAGTTCAATTTTTTTCCAAGTAAATCCATTATAGAAATGATATAACTCCCATCAGCATTTTACTTACAAGTTATAATCATTAATAAAAAATATATTTCTTGAATTAAGTACAGAGCCAGTCAGCCACTTACAGATATTTTTATCGGTGCCAATAAAACTTTATGAAATACTTACATAATGTGAGCATCTACCAACCTACTTACATAGTGTAATAACGAACGGGAAACGACGGAGACTATGACGATAGCCATTAGGATATTGGAAGTATTATACAATTCGCTTATCAAGAAACTTCTAGCATTATTATATGACTGCATGTTCCACTCGACAAATTGTTTCTATTCCTAATGTTTAATGCAATATTTATTTTGGTGCTTCTTCAGTTTTTGTTAATTCGTCACTTGTTTTTGTATCAGTACCACTCTCCGGTTAAACTCGTAATCATGTAAGCACAGAACACTAAACCAGCATGTAAGTAAATATTTATCTTGTTGCCCCTTTAGCGTATCAAGTTAAAAAATTGCGTTTCCTAAGGCTGCCTGTCCACCGGCAGAGAAACGGAGAAATATTAATCAATAGGATTGCACAAAATCTCTGCTCAGACAGGGAGTTGCAAACCCATTTGTTAATATTCTCCGTTGACAGGTACCCTGAGACTGACATATGTTCCACAGGTGATGCGAGGCGGCATCAGGTTGTGCTTGCTGGTCGCGACGCTAGCTGCAGGCTATGTACGCGGCGAGAGCGTGTGCCGGCGCGGAGTCAGCTGGTGGGACCGCGAGCGCGGCGCCTGCGCACCCTGCACTCGCTGCGACCCGGCGCGCCGCCTCGCCGTCCTCTACCCCTGCGAACTCCACCGGGACACCGTCTGCCAGTCCCTCTTCCAAATACAACTGTTCCCAAACAGAAAACAAAAGAACAGTAGCAAAATCAGTGAACCACCCAGTGACTATGAGTACGAATACGTGGATTACGAACTTAGTGAAGTGACTGACAATGTGGGTGAGGATGAGGCCCGATGGGACCTGCAGGCTTCCAGTGTCGCAATAGCCGCTAGTGGCTGTGTGGTTTTCTTTTTAGTGGTGTTGTATTTTTCTATAACACACGCGAAACAGTGGAGGGTGCTGAAACATACTCTTCAATCAGGTGAGCTTCACTTTTTGGTCACAAAAATTCTGCTAGGTCAGATATATCCTTGTTGGCCTGTCTCCAGTTCTCCACTAATATCATTTAAGCAAAAGTTTGCTTTATGCGCCATAAGATTTCTGATAAAAATATTTAGTTTTTTTCGTAATGGTCTCGAGAAAATCATAGATAATTATTTTAGGATACTTAAATTAAATAAAGTAATAAGAGGGAGTTTTACCTAAGATGATAATTTGTCCTTAACCCAAGAAAATAAACGAACTCGTATAAGCAAAGTTTACGTGGGTCATACACACCTTGGTTCCTTGCATCACCGAGTACACACAACATAAACACGAGTCAATAATGTTCTAACCATATCGTTTTTTGTGGTTGAGATTTGAGACGTCACAAAGTACATAAACCGCGAATGCCCCAAACACAGCGGTTTATTTATTCAGGACAGTGATCATGATCACGATACCTCCGTGTACTGTATTTATTATCCTAACGAATGCAGTGGTGTCCATATCTTAGTTGCACATACAGAATATTAACCAGGCAAAACATTAACATCAATGTCAAAAATAATCTGAATTATTAATAACAATTCAAGAAAGTCAGAAGTCTTGAAATATGTCATTGATGTAGATAGACTTGCACATTAATTTAATCTGCAGTTTGTTCGATATTTTTTCTTGTATCTCTGAGTATTTAAAAAAAACATCCTTACGAACATACATATCGAATCATGTTCTTCGTCATAATCGTGGTAGGAAACCATCGTTTACTTCCATTGGCGATTAAATCAATCTCACTGAACTACAAAAAGAAGAGTGCGAAAAACCGCAGCTGACGTGCTAAAATTTATTGACGCATTCTGGATTAAATTGTATCGCATGTTGTTATTGTTCCGAAAATTGAAGCGATGAATAACATATACCGCGGGCATGTTTTACCATGAAGCAATCATCGGTTCGGTATAATGCAGTAAATGTATACGTAGATTAGATAGATGGTGTAGAGATGGTGGTTGGACTTCGGCGCACGCGCCGCTATTAGGGTTGCCAAAGTACATTTTCGTTCATACAGTGAGCACAGACTCTGTTAGACACATGACAAATTTATGCCCACAGTCAAACTTCAAACTTGTATTCATGCAGATAATTATGTATCAGATAATAATATGCACTAAGAAAATAGTTTTAAAAATTGACGCCTCAGAGGGTGTAATATTATTGAAATATTAGATTTACTGATGAAATATTTAGATTTACTGTATGAAAAAAGGGAAAGATAGAATGCACTATCATGCAATAAGTACTCGTACGTGCACCTGAGCGGAACAATGTGTGGTACCTATTATAAAATAGGAGTGCTTCCGGACTTTCTTTTTTTTGAAGTAAGTGACCAGCATTATTTCATGTCTACTAGTAATAGTTACCACGCTTACCAAATGCTGACGATAAGGTACAGCGTTACATACTTTTTCTCCGAATACATTTAACGGACCGTTACCGTTACTACCGACGATCCGTTTAAAAATACTGCGTTGGAACCCTGAGTGATTGATTATGTTTAAGAATCTTCTTATTCAAACTTCTAATCCAGTGATAGTTAGAATGTAATAATCATCTATATAAATACTCTTAAATACAACCATAGCCAGCCCTGCCGGGTCGAGCACGGGTAAACAATCGGTTTTTGTTTGAACATGTGCGCTACTAATTCTGACCTGCGAGCTGCGTAGCGGACCGCACGCATAACAATGGCTAACGGTTTTTTTCGTTGCAATCGTGTCCACCAAAATTAGAACAATAATTAGAAACTAATCTAGTTGCATTTGATTAGGTTGCCTTACCACGGATGAGGATTTCTTACCTAACAGCGAGACAGGTTGAATTCTTAGAAAAACAGTTGGATACTTAACAAATACCGACAAACCACTTACATGTTAAACTTATCGACAATAATGACTAAGTTACGTGTTTACTGTCCGCTCATTTAAAGTCTTGCGGGCAGTCTTTGAACACGTTATTAAGACTTGAGATGAAAACATCACAACAAGCCATTTATTCTTAAAGGCCCTCCAGTCATGAATCCGTCAACAGACGTAAAGAAAACCATCAACGATAGCAATTAGCAGACGTTGAAGTTGTGTAACATCTTTATACATAATATCCACAAACGTGTTACGACGAGCAGTACAGACAATAGAAGTTAATATTTGTGTATTTCTGATGAAAATATATTTGTCTATCCGCAGACATGCAAGACTTGACTGCGAAGATGAAGCTGATGGAGGCAGGCGGCGAGGCACCCACCGAGCCCGTAGCCCCTGCCGACCACCACCTTTACTGCAACGTACACGTCGGGAAAGATGCTCTGTTGGGTGAGTAAAACTGCTATGTTTTCCATTCAATATTTTGAAACGTTTCCTAGGCTGATGAATGTTCATCAGGAGGGCTGGTCAATCTGGTCATATTTGAACTTACTCTTGTCTGATCAATATTTATTATACCCTCTACCTGTCAGGACGGCAACACAAGCGAAGTAAATTTGCCCCAGCAAAAAAGCTAATGCTTAAGAATACTTAAGCATGTAAGACAAACTCACTTGGACTGTTGAGATCAAAATTGTCTTTTTAACGTAGCAAACGTGACTTTTGATGACTATATAATGCGCACCACAACACACATCAAAGAAGTGAAAGCCATCGTAGGCATGCCGGCGGTGAACGGGTGAACTTACATCGTGTACGGCACGAGTGCATAACCTTCACAAAGCGTTCCCGAAAAAGGAATGTTTACACGGTCGTAACTCTCATTACGGCGACGAGGATCCTCGCTGGCACCACGCCAGTTTAAAATTATGTGCTGTCTCGTGGTGCGCTGCATGTCTCGCGGGTGTTGCCAGGTCCGCGATGATGACGAATTTGGGGCAATACAGTCAAGATCGGTGAATACCCTTATCATCGTTAGTTTATAATACAATGACTTCCTTAAGTTTCGCTTTTGTTTCATGTAGGTATTGCAAAACCTGCTGTCAAAGTTCCGGCCTCCCAATTATTAAAACGGGATACTATCGTTCACAGTTCAGATTTTATATAAATGGTGGATTGGAAGGTGGGATGCAAATACCTTTGATTTGATCAAACTTTGCTACGGTTAAATTGTAAAATGCCCGATATTCCTTAAATCTGTCAAGGTTTCTGGCAACACCAAAGTCGCGATCTGGCGTCCGCTCGTGTCCGCCTTTATTTATTTTTGATTCGGCCCGTACTGGAGGTCACTTGCCAATGTACACATACATCTACACCACACCGTAGGCTAGCCAAGCAATGAAAACATGTTTGTGCTGCTTATGTAAATAAAAATGAGATCAAAAATATGTTTATGGTGTAATTTTTCACATTTTTATAGTCAATGATTGTTTTTTATTCGAAAATTCTAGCACGCAGATTCTTTGTTCTCGAAGTTAATGTGGAATTTCATGGATATTTGATTGTGATTTGTTCTATCATATGTACTTATAATTCCTAACATAAAAATTGGGTTTTCTTTGGGGTTTCATTGTCTAGACAAAAGCAGTTAAACGACAAAACAAATAACAGATCTGGTAGAGATCTAAAGCAAGCTAAGATTTAAATATTGCAGGCGTTAATGGAAAACTTTACGGCCTTCTTTATTTTACTACACGATAACAAACCGCTACCGTAGTTTTACACAAGCTGTCAGCATAAACCAAAACCAGCTGTAGAAGTCGTATGATCTGATTGATGGTACTTTTTAGGGTAGGGTGCTGGGTCAATCCTTAGGCCTTAGTTACTGTCCTAGAGTAAGTAAGTGGTAACTTTTATCTTGGATCTAAGTAGTAGTAGATAGGATCAACAAGGCCCCAATTTTACATTTTAAAGCAAATTGACGTTTGATGGTACAAACAAGACAGATCGTGAGATTGCGACTGTGTCCCTATTAACGAGGCCGCGGATGCCGTCACGTATTGTGACCGCATGCCGATCAAATTTTAATGATTTCATCGAGCAGTTAGACCTATTTAGACCTGTGGCGCAACGCAATATACTTTCAAGTCGATGCAAATCATTTCGTAGCTCAAATAACCCCGGATTTAATTAATCCTGCTCGTTCTGACCGGAGTTGATCTAGACCGCACAGCGCGGGCGGGATTGGAATACCGAGCTAATATTGCTGTGATGAATTATATAGGGAAATGATCCTATTTATCTCTAAAATTTCTGACATACTCACTAGTGCGAACCTTACCTACGTTAAAATGTACATAAACCTATAATTTACGTTATTTCTCTAAGACGTTACACTTAAAAGAAAGTCATTCTAGTGTGTGAAATCAGGTTCACGACACGCGGTTTTGCGGTATAAACAAACTGAGTTTATTAATAAAAGCAAGAGATATAGTTTAAACTTAGGAAATAGACAAATTTACAAGGAACGAAAGCGCTTGCGAATAAATATTATTGTTCATCAATAAGAGAAGATCATAATCATACAACACATCGTATCGATCGTATCGATATATCACAAGCATAATAGAAGACGTTAATTGACTAACTTTTTCAAAGCAGCAAAATGCTATGCTTTATCTATACTAATAAATAATTATAAAAAAAGGAAAGATTTGATTGTTTGTTTGTTTGTATTGAATAGGCTCCGAAATACTGAACTTCTTTCACTGTTGGAAGTCTACACTATTCCTGGATGACGGGTACTTTAGATCCCGAAAATGTATAGGGAGGGGTGAATATTTGAAAAGGAAATTACGCGCGGGTGAAACCGCGCGGGCGGAAGGCTAGTAGTAGTAGTAGTAGTAGGCTAGTGACTGGAAGAGATCGCTGTTTAGCGATAAGTCCGCCTATATTGTACAGCTATTATATGTTACATGTTTGTCCTAAAGTGTTTTGTGCAATAAAGAGTATCTATCTATCTATCTATCTAGTCATATATTTATGGTTTTCAGGGAGGGGAGGAATAACAAAATAAATAATACCTTTAAAAAATGTCAGAACTTTGGGGAAGACGCGATAAAATCTTATCTTTAACGAAAGTCAACTGCAAGTTCAATAGATAAAGAAGTGATGATTGTGGTTTCGGATAAACTTCTAGACGTGGGTGAAAGCATGCAGGTAATCGACCCTCCTAGCCTTAGGTGCGTACGGTACGCACGTGCGTTCATTAGCGGGTTATTTGTAATGCAGGTTCGTCGCGGGACGCTTGCCGGCTTCCGCCCGGCTTCACTCGGCCCGACCGGGAAGCCCTACACTTCCTGCCGATGCCGATTTTTGACAACTATTAACGATAACAGCATTACGTCGATGATTTATTGGGCTGTTGAACTTAAGACATCGCTCATCACTTCTGCTAGTTTCAAACAAATAAGCCATTTATCGTAACACTGCAGGGATGATTTGACTACGTTGGTTTGCCATGCCAGATGTAATGTTACGTAAAGGGAAAGGTAGTTTATGTAGTATGTAGTTCAAAGACGTGCTTGCGTTTTAACTAAGATGTGAAATGCATCGAAACATTACGAATTCTTAACAACTTATCAACCAACCTCTTGCACACATCTTCAACGTGCTAGTTTTTCAAAACATAACGACTACCGAGAAAGAAACAATAAACAGGCAAAGTACCTACCTAGTTACATGTTGGATGCGCTTTCTAGAATTCGAGTGAGCATCTAATTAGGTAGGTACGAGGTGCAAATAAGATTTCTATCACTAGTAAGAAAGAGGAGTGAACAATTTTCACTAATATTATATTTTGAGGAAACTATAATTTTGAAAGAAAAATATAAATGTTGCAAAGGCCTAAAATTACACATACCTATTGTTACGACGATGCCCGGCAACGGAGCTTGCACGCGAAAACGGACCTCACTCTTCTACGCAATAAGGTTCATTCTCGCGCGCGCCCGCCTGCTCGTTTACCTGCGCGCCCGGGGCTGCTTGTTTACCTGCGCGCGCGTTTACATGTAAAGAATAATCCTGTTAGACCGCGTGGGCACGCGAGGCTTCTCGTCTGTTCGAAGAAATTACTAGAGGGCCCGCGCCGGGTATAAATAGAGAGTGAGCGACGCTGCGAGCAGTATTCATTCTTCGAAAAGCGATCAGTGCGAACTATCCTGCGACGTTTCAAGTGAACAGCGTTTACCAGTGTTTGTTTTGAATTGTCTACGTAAAGTGTGAAGTGTAATTGTGTTAAAGTGGTGTATCTCAGTTTAGTGGTTTTAAATAAATAATTGTCTTTTCGTAACCGGCATTTAATTTGAATTGACGTACCCAGTACCCGCAACATTGGTGTCAGAAGCGGAATTCAAGATGCCACGTGAAGACAGCGAGGGACGTGTGACGAGGAGCCAAACTGCGTCTTCGCAAGGAGATGAAGCCGCAAGTACTTCGTCAACGGGTTCAGTAGCAGCACAACCACCGGCTTTGGACTTTAACACCCTGGTAATTTTGATAAAAGAGCAAACTCGCCGTCAAGAGGCGCAGCTAGCTCAACTACGAGAGGACCAGGCCCGTGGTCAGGATGAGTTAGCGAAGACTCTGTTGGGGGCTATTGAGAAAAAGCAGGCAGCTTTGGAAAAACAAATTGCTGCTTTAGCGGACGTGGTAAAGCACATCAAGGAGGACGTACTTCAGATGAAGACAATACAAACCCAACACGAAGAGCGATTGACCCAGGTTGATGCAACGTTAGAGAAACACGATGTGATGTTGCAGCAACTGCGCAATAAAATTCTGAAGGTTGAATCGCAAAGCGGGGCCGTACTTCCAGCACATATTGGGTCTCCTAAGATTGAAGTACCCCACTTTGACGGAACAACTTCATGGGCAGGATTTTGGTACCAGTTCGAGACGGTGGCCAAAGGAAAGGGCTGGAGCGACGAAGAATCAATGATGGCGCTTACTCTAGCTCTTCGTGGAGATGCCCTGCTGACGTTAGAAAACCTGCCTCCGGATAGTAGGACCTTGGATGCTCTTGATAAGGCACTAGAGAGCAGGTACAGCGAGAAACATCTAGAACACGTGTACAGAGCACAGCTCCGCAACCGCGTGCAGAAATCAAGTGAAAGTCTGCAACAATGGGCCACAGAAATCGAGAGATTAGTTCGTCGTGCTTATGCATCATGTCCAACGTTGGTAGAAGGAACCATCCTGCAAGCGTTCATCGATGGAATCGAGGACTCGGAGATCAGAGCAGCAGTTAGGCTGGGACATCATCAGACCTTGCAAGAAGCTTTGGCCCATGCCTTGGAGGTAGAAGCTGTACGCCAAGACCTTAGAACGCATAAGCTACGGGAAATGGTGGTAAGGGGAAAACCATCCTTGGGTCCAATGTGCTATGGCTGCGGAGAGAGGGGCCACATCCGGATTAGTTGTCCCAAAAGAAGATTGCCGCGCAGAACGACAGTAGCGTCCTCAACCCAAGTGGACGCTGAAGAGCTGTCGTTAAATGGAGCCAGGGCGGTGGGGCAGGCGCGGGTTGGTCGACATCAAGCTCCTACTATCACTGTATCACAGATGGAAAACGGAAATAACCTTACAGTGGAAGGACAGCTGAACAGCAAAACATGTATCTTCACAATAGACACCGGTGCTTCAAGAACCATAGTGCGCCCGGAGTTCCTGAAGAGAACTATCATGTGGGGACGCAGACCGCTATCCATCCAGCTGCGAACAGCAACAGGCCAGCCAGTAACCGTCCTCGGTGAGACAGTGGTGAAGATAACTATTGGAGACCAGACTTTCGACTACAGGGTGCTAATAGCAAATATCACGGATGAATGCATCATCGGATTGGACTTTTTGAGAAACCACAAATGTGTAGTAGACGTCCCTAAGGGAGTACTAAGTTTTCCGGAGCAAGAAGTATTCCTGAAGGAAGGATCATCGTGTGCAGTCTACCGCCTGAAAAATACAACATTACCGCTAGGGAATGGTCCCGGGAAATCCCGGTCCCGAAATTCCCGGGAAATCCCGGGATTTGGCGACGACTAAAATACCCGGGACTCATGACCTCGTCCCGGGACTTTCGGGACTAAGTAAAGAGCTCTATTTTAAGTGAGATTTTTGGCAGATTTGCAAAGGTTGATCCGTGGCTCACCGTTCAAATTAAATACTGAAAATAATAAACGTTAGATACTATTTTTTAGATTATCTCGCGATTATTCCTCAATTTTGTAAAATGTGTACTATGTGCAGGAATTTATCGATTAATTTCGAATTAATTTTATTGTTTGAATCATGTTGCGGCTCCATTTATCGAGAGAGGAATTTTAAGGGTAGTAGTAATGCTCCATGCTGGGGCTGCCCAACAGAGTATTGTTGAGGAGATTGACACAAGACAAAAGTTATGGTTACGTTATCGTGTTACTGGTGAAGTGGCTGAAAGACACCCAGGCGGGAAGCGCATAACCACTCAACGAAAAGATCGATTTTTGCTAGTTGCCGCGAGAAGACAACCAAATGTTACGGCCATGCAATTGGTTCAGAGGCTCCAGCCAGAGCACCAGTTGCTTGTGAGTGACCAAACTGTGAGGAAGAGGTTGCATGAAGCTAGCCTTCATGCCCGCAGACAGTTTCGTACTCCAGCACTACGCAGAAGAAATCGTAGACGGCTAGAGTGGGCTCGTAAACATTTGCTCTGGGAAGATAACTAGTGGTCTAAGTGCTGTTTACCGATGAGTCCTAGTTCGATCTCCATCCCGATACACATAGAGTACGTGTTGGCGAATTCCTGGACGTGAGAGCCGCTCCCACCACCCTCAGGAAGTCCATCCACATTACGACGGGACAATTATGGTTTGGGCAGGAATTCATGTTGATGGAAGAACAGACTACGTTCGGATCAGAAATACCATGACGGGTGAAAAATGCCGTAACGAGGTGCTAGTACCAATAATCTACCCCCATCGACTACAAATGGGCCAAGAATACACGCTCATGGCCGATAACGCCCGTCCGTACACAGTGAGAGTGGTGACGAGCTGGGTGCAGGAGCACGACGAATTGGTCTTAGGTAGGCCCGCTCAATCGCCTGATCTAAACCCCATAGAACACGCGTGGGACATGATCTAAAGAAGGGCTTTGAGGAATTTCCCTGCAAACATTGCGGCGGAAGAGCAACTTTTTATGCATCTTAGCCAGACCGGAATAAAAATGAAAAACACTTGCAGGACCGTTATCAACGTCATGGGTGGTTTTACTTACTACTGATTTTTCACACTACTGTTAAAAACAGAATATTTTTTTCTTATTTTTCACTTTTCTTTGAGAACCACATTCATTGTTAGTTTACCATTATTTCAATTTTTTTCTTTTTATTTGAAGAATTTTTTTTATGCCAAATAAAACAGTTTTCTTTTATTCTGAAGTGTACTATAATGGGCTTTATAAAAATATTGTTGTATGTTATTTTTAATAAATTTTTAGTTAATTGAGTTTAAAATACAAAATATTTCTAGACAGTGTTGATGTGTGTATTAAATTGTAATAAATACTCGTGTAGCGAAAGCGTGTAGAAATCCAGCGTTTTATTGCCTAGAAAACGAATAAATATCACATTCTGGTAAAAATCCCGAAAGTCCCGAAAGCCCCGGGAATCCCGGTTCCTTTATCAGGTCGTCCCGAAATTCCCGGGACTCAAATATGGCACCGGTTCTTCATTCCCTAATTACCGCAGAGATCTGAAACTTTAGTACCAGTTAGATTCTCCCCTAATAAGTGTAAAAGACCCTACAAGATCATCACAAGGATGAATGACCTCACGTCCTCACCTATCGGATCAAGCAAGGAACAAGGGGCAAACCTAAGATTGTGCACATTGATCGGTTGGCACGCTACTACGGACGGATCAAATAATGCTCGGGACGAGCATGACTAAGAGGGGGGTAATGTTACGACGATGCCCGGCAACGGAGCTTGCACGCGAAAACGGACCTCACTCTTCTACGCAATAAGGTTCATTCTCGCGCGCGCCCGCCTGCTCGTTTACCTGCGCGCCCGGGGCTGCTTGTTTACCTGCGCGCGCGTTTACATGTAAAGAATAATCCTGTTAGACCGCGTGGGCACGCGAGGCTTCTCGTCTGTTCGAAGAAATTACTAGAGGGCCCGCGCCGGGTATAAATAGAGAGTGAGCGACGCTGCGAGCAGTATTCATTCTTCGAAAAGCGATCAGTGCGAACTATCCTGCGACGTTTCAAGTGAACAGCGTTTACCAGTGTTTGTTTTGAATTGTCTACGTAAAGTGTGAAGTGTAATTGTGTTAAAGTGGTGTATCTCAGTTTAGTGGTTTTAAATAAATAATTGTCTTTTCGTAACCGGCATTTAATTTGAATTGACGTACCCAGTACCCGCAACACTATGAAAGGTTAAAAAGATTATTTTTAACAATAATTTAGAATAGTAAGGAAAATATCTTATGTATTTAAGTTTCTAGTGCACTTATTTAATGGGATTTTTTTATAGTATAGATTTGGCAAGACATATCAAAAGCAAAAAACTTCAACACCTCCACCGCCAGAATAGCTTCGTAATCCAGGGTCAGACTAGTTTTTGTTTCTAATTAAAGAAACGAGTGAATGCACTGAGCATTGAACTTGAAACTTATTATTCCATCAGAGTGCGAGCGTCGTGGGATAAAGGATCAGCGGTGGTCCCGGCTAGTACGATCGTTTGATTTCGGCGTAAAAGAATTGTTTCCATAGCTCAAAACTATACTTGTTTGTTTTCATACTTTAACGATTTAGTTATCAAATGTTTTTATTGGCCATCAAAATCTTCAAAAAGGTAGCCATATTTTATCGTTTTTTTATTATTACCTACGGTTGACTGGACTAAACTTTCACTGATTATTTTGTTATAATATTAGTAAGAAGGGTTTTACGCTGTAGCTTGCACTCAAAATGGAAACAACGGGATTTGTAGAACTTAGGCAACAATTATGCTGCATTAGTATGTACAGTCAACAGCACGTCAGACGTAACACTTTGGACTTTGTACCGCTCTTATGTCGGGGGCATAAGCGCTATTATCGAACTGCAAGTGTATACCGTGATGTGCTGTTGACTGTACAATATTTTAGGAGTCAGGAGTTAAATTTTACATGACAGACAATTTTTTAAATGTTTAATCAGGTTGAATACATTTTGTGAAATAAAGTCGTGTGATAAAATATGATTTTGTCCAGGCAGAAGATTGTTGCTATGAGAAACCATTTCTACTTTCCCTCGAATTCGATAAAAAGGGCTGTTGATAGAAGTGCATTGGAAACACATCCCCTGTTGTTGTTTACATGCTTCGCTCAAATCGAAAGTCCAGTCACGTTAAGCGTGACCACGAAGTCGTCATTATTGCTGCTTTTACTACGTACGATTTCTTTTACTATTTTACTTATAAATGCCGCTGTTTACTGCAAAACGCAGAAATGTTATCATATAGAGAAACAAAGTATTTATTTTTGTGGATGAGGCTAATGAAGGTTTTATTCATTCATTCATTTATTTTATTTCGATTTAAAATTACTATTCAAAAAACTAGTAATAAAATAACGTTTTCTTAACAAAATGGTGCTCTACTCTACTCTCTAGGCCAGCCGTCGCATTTATTTCGTTTTACTGTAATCATTAATCATCATACGAAAATTCAATCACCAACAAGGCAACAATGTAACACCTAGAAAATAATAAAGACAAGCACTTTGTTGCGCAGCGGTTAACGTAATCCCGTCTATTTTGAAATTTGTTAATTAAAACGTTGCTTGTGGTTAAAAATAAGCATTTGCGATTAGCTGCATACGACCACGGGCAATATATTACAGTGCTTGCATATTGCAATACGATAGTTTTTTCCAAATTAAATAATCTAAAGAGCCAATACTTAAATTCGATAACTTTATTCTACTTCAAACAATAACGTTCAATATACAACTAGACTCCCATTCACGCTCAAATATTGTCCGAAGCAAAAGTCTGCCCACGCAACTATTGGGCAGAGTTTCCGTTTAGTTGTATACAATTGACACAGCCACGAGATATGGTGTTAATTTGAACGAATGTGTTCATGTCATCTGTGTCAACGCCGCTCGGACGTTTTTTGAGGATTTTTTCTCAGAGATTGGGTGTCTTTAAAGTTGTATGTTGAATGTCATTGACTTCAAAGTCAATCAAACGTTTTCATGATAAAAATTTCTTTAGACAGTAGACTACAAAAACACTTATAAATTGTATAAAGTAGTATAATTAATTCCTATTAGACGTAAATGTGGCAAATTAAAATAATTTCATTATGAAAAAGCCAAGTAACTATACTAATTGAAGTAATGGTAATAAGCAACCGAACCGTTGTTAAACAACCAAATATATAGCTAATGCCTGCTTTAATTCTAAAACTTATAATAAAGCCCTAACTCATCAACTGGGAGCACTTCCAAAGATTTAAAATTTTTAATTAAGGAATGCGTCTATAAAAAATCCATCATAAGAGCGGATGCAGAGGTAAGAACGTGCGTCACGGCCGGCCCCATTTCATTCGCTTCATCCAGGAAATGGCCCAAAAGCTTCCTTTCACACGATGTTTGCGCAGTCAATAATAGAATCCATCGAATCTGTTATGCTATCGAGATATCATAAACGAAGCAATTTCTGACGCGAGCTATCGTTTCACTACCTAATATTGTTGAGAGATGCTTGCAGACAAATCTCTTAACAAGGTCAATTAGGTTATATCAATTTGACGGCACAATACAACTACCTACAAAACTGTTTGTAAACCATCTATGATCTGATTGAAAACTGATCTCTCTTCTCGTAGATTTTGGAAACCTCGTCATAAAGAAAAAAAACCCTCTCGTAGAAAAGATCCAGTGGTAGAAAAAACGTACGTGTGGTCGTTGGTCGTTCCGTAGCTGCGAATAATAACATTTCTTAGAAGCATTAATGCATTTCATGGCAGGTAACCAAATTTGGTAGGGCACTTCGTTTGCATTTGATAACAAACACCATGAGAACCTCGGACCTGGGCAATATCGCATGCGTGGATGGAATTCTAATTTTGCGAGGGTATTTCTTTTCCTTTCGGGGCTCCGGAAGTACGACGTAGGCATAAGGTGATGTTCCTTAGTATGCGGAAAGCCGCACAGATGTCAATAACATTTGTTACCGATCTATCAATAATTCTGAACAACAAACATGTAGGTAATAAATAAGAATATTACTGCATACGCGTAGGAATATTTTGATGGACAGGAAGTTTATGAAGACATTTGGCTTCAGACTGGATTAGAAATTAATTCAATTGAATAAGGAAGCCTATACTTGCTTATTACAAAGCGCATTCAGATTTGCCAACAAAATGCTATTGAGCTTCATAATTGTATTTGAAATTATTTGTATGTCAATAATATAAAATATGTAATAGTAAAGATTTGTTATACCTATAACCAGATTCGATCCAGAGAAGAATGGTGCGCAAGAGCCAAATGTAAACCAAACCACATATACGGAACCAAAGCAAACTCATAAAACAAGCGGATAAACATCCAAATGAGGAACGTGTCTGCTAACCGACAACTTGTTATTCGTAGTTTGAAATTCATGATTAACTGAAATATTTGTCGTTCGAAACTCCAATAGGTATCGTCAGGAAGGATGAATCTGCATAAATATCTCTATAACAAATACTTAACAACAAGGATCACGTACCAGCTACGTGTGTACTCGTACCTATAGTTCAGTACATTATTATTGAAGAGGAACTGGGCTATTTATTAGAATAATAAATTCCGTGATCATTCGTACAAAGCATACAAAATACAAATGCTTAAGTACTTTAAATTAAATTTTTGACACACAATATTATCTGTCACTTAACCGATTGCATATCTATTAAAACAAAATATTTATGATTAAATCGTATGAATGCAGTCGTGAATGATGCAGCCCGACCACCCATTGTGTGCAGTGATGCTATTGTTCATGGTAGACTTCAATAGCCAGTTCCTGTATCTGTTGGTGACGACAAATTAATATTGCACAATTGTATAAAGCTGCACAACTATAACGGTATTAATCAACTCACAAAATAACTGTTATATTAAATAATTACATAGTTATAATTACATTAATGTTCTGTAATCAAATTATGAACGGTCTGCCATCAAAACACGGTCTGGATATTTAAACATGAATGAGCGCGTACCTACCACTATTAGAAGCGCCCTACTTGCAACTGAGACAACATAAAGAGAAAACTAAAACAGGAAGACCAATTACAGCGGCCGACTTGGCTAACTAACAAGACTGCGAGCAAAATGAAAAACATCTTTCGCTCGTTTTAACAAAATAATAATAATGTAGCAGCCCTTATCACGCTTCGAGTATCACGCCGCGACACAGACTGAACGCCGGGTGATTTATTATGTTTATGCACCCGGCGCGGCATCCCAAACTAAAACGATTCGTACGCGAATATTAAAAAGTCATCACGCAGACGGACGGCAGAATTGGCGACCGTTTGAAGGTTAAATCTTGCTGATTTAATATTATCTAGACTATGCTTATGAGACGCTTCCTGGAAATACAGATTGAAGTGGACGACCAGACGTAAACGTTTTAGCAACAGTAGCCAAACTGTTTTTATTTTTCTTGTAATCGCCACCATAATACCCTCAAGTAAGAGGAATAAAAGTAGTTTACGATGGGTATTAGAACTTAAATAGAAATTGCATTCCGCAAAGCCATTTTAATTTCCGTGAGGTTTAACGACATGTAGCCGCGAATAGTATCGGCAGCTGGAGACCGTTTACAATTCCAAACGCACGCGCACCTCCCGTAAATTCAAATATGGTGGCTACAAACCGCAATAAAATTAGCGTTGGCTTACTATACATAGTGAACTTTTTACATTGCAAACGGCAGTTACGCAAGCGTAATAAAATTACGATTCCACTTCCGTACGTATTTATAAATTTAAAAACGTATATTTTTTTGTTTCAGGTCCGCCAACGACTAAGAAAGGACTGGGCAACGTGTACACGCAGGAGAAGCACCCGTCGTGATCGCCATACATTACATAACTTGGCTAAAGTACAAATAAATTTTTAAAAGCAAAGAACCTCGCGATTTAAGAGATTATCGATAAGAAAATATATTTTTCTTAAAAATAAACGAGTTAAAACAATAACAGACCTAGTCTTTCCTTTATTCACCAGTCACCAAACAGGCCAATTTTGATGCATTTTAAAAAGAGAGCCTTATAAAGTGGCCAGTAAGGATAATGTAAATTGTCAAGAAGCAATAGATTATAAAGTAGATGCCATTTCTCAGCAGTTGGACTTAATAGAAAACAATTTATTCCATCTACATACTATCAGTTCAGCGAGGAAATTCACAAGCACACAAAATAGGAGTAATATCATAAAAGCACCGCGAATGTCGCATACCATCATGCCTATACTCTAGCCAAATTCGATGAAGAATGTTTAATAACAAAGCGTCGCTTAGCAACCACTGACAGGCATATATTAATAACCTTTTTCTATCAGACAACAGTATGAATTTTATTCAAGTTTTTGGGCAACGCCTCGATGGTCTAGTGGTTTAAGTACCGGGTCAAGATCTCGGGGTCCTGGGTTCAATTCCCGGGTCGAGCTAACTTTGTGTCGGTTTTTTCGGGCACGGCTCGGGTTTGTGATCACCAATCCGCATTTGGCAAGCGTGGTGATTAAGCCAGTACCCATCATTGTAAGATGACTTGATTTCAAGGATGGAGGCCTTTGCCTTGCAGTGGGACATTAATAGGCTGGTACTTTACTTTACTTTTGGGCAACGTCTTATGGATAATAATTAACCACAAGATGTTGCCCAGAAACTTGAATAATGTGTAATACTCATTGCTTTGAAATAATAAATCATAGCTTTATTCGAGGATTCAATCATTTATTTATTACAAAAGGCGGATTATACAATTATAGGAACTTGGTTAATACCATTTCTAAATCAACCAATAGGTAGTATACCATGAAAATTATGTTGTTAAGATAAATAAGAACAACAGATATTTTTAAGTATGCAAGTATATAAGAAAGTAGGTACGGTCAACAGCAAATCACGGTAAACACTTGCAGTTCGATAATAGCGCTTATGCCCCCGACACATAAGAGCGGAACAAAGTCCAAAGTGTTACGACTGACGTGCTTTTGACTGTACCTATTGTTGGAAATAAAATACATTTCTCTTGATAATTACAATTTAATATAATTTTACAATATCAAGCATTAATCGACATTATACATTGTTTTCCATTTTTCAGTAACAGTAATTGCATTGTAAATGCAGAAAATAAAAAAGATAAATGAAAAATTCCCATTTTTATATTAATAAGTAATTAAATTAATCGCTATCGCTGCTGGCAGAACTTGATGTACTGGTATCTCCGGTAACCTGAATTATAAAATTGTCAATTACAGAGTCTATAATGCCATCAAGTTTTGCCATTTTTTTCTCTTCTTCAATGACATGATTGACACACTTTTGCCATGCTGCAGCAGTAATTTGTTTTATGGACTCGTCAAGAATTATTTTTAATTCTGCCATTTTAAAAGTTTTATTTTTTGCTGCAACATGGCCCTTCATTTGCGCCCATACCATCTCTATGGGATTTAATTCACAATGGTATGGGGGTAATCGAAGAATTTCAATATTTTTCTCTTTGGCCATTGTGTCACAAACATAAGCCATATATTTTTCTCTTTCTGGCTTTACAAGATCGATTAATTGTTTTTTAATCATGTCCTCTTGAAACGAGATACCTTTTTCTGTTAACCAACTTTGTATGTCTTTCTTGACCCAGTTCATTGTTGGTACTCGTTCCAAGCGCCGGGAGTGATATGGTGCATTGTCCATCACTAGCACAGAATAAGGTTCTAATTTTTCCAATATCTTCGATAGCCACTCTTCAAATATTTTTGAATTCATTTCATGATGGTAGTCCCCGTCTCCTTTTTTGCTTTCAAAAATTAGCTCACCATTTTCCACAAAGCCATCTTCATTTCCTACAATAAAAAAAATAAATTAAAACAATATCAAATTTAAAATTTTCAAGCAAAGCGGTCCCAAAACATGTAACTTATTAACAATATTTAAATAGTTTTTGTAAAAATGTAATGTTTCATACCTATGTGCACTATAATTAAACGCCGTCCTTTCCCTGAAGGCGCTTTCAACCCAGTTGATAGTCCCTCCCGATAAGCTTGGCGTGCTGTCTCTATGGAGAGATCTTGCCAGACCTTACTTTTCGTGTGACCTGAAATGAAATATTTGTTTTCAAAATAATAATGAAGTAAGAAGTTAAGATGAATGTGTTTACATGATTATAATGTTATTTACCTTCATTGACCCAAGTTTCATCCATATAATAAATTTTGCGATTTTCCTCCCTGAATTTTAAAATATTTTTAAGATAATTGAATCTCCACCTTACAATTTCCTCCTTTTCAATGAGCGCACTTCTCCTGGACCGTTTGACATGCCTTATATTTAATTTCTGTAAGACTTTCTGAAAAGTGCTTCTTTTAAAGTTGGGCAAAGAACTATCTTCATTAACCACTCGTAAAACTTTATCCACAGTTGGTGGTTCATTATCAAAAAAGAATTGGTGTACTATTCTGCGGATCCCACCAAGTTCCAACTCATCCAACTTATCTACGGTTGTCATTCTTTTGGGTGCTGGCCTTGGTGAACGGACACGTTTGTATGTTTTCTGTTCTTTCAGCACTTTGTACACTGTACTGAGATGTACTCCAGCAGTTTCCGCAGTTTTCACAGCAACATCTTTGCTGTATAAGAACTGGTCTTTCGGCCACGACTCCTCCACCAGTTTATAAATGTTGCAAATAACTGTTTTTTCTGAAGCACTCAGTGATGATTGTCTGGTTCGTTTCTTCTTAGGAGACGAAAATTTTTGCAGACCGCTAGGGCCGGGTAGCGGGTCGCTCATTTTCGTTAGATACAACAAAAACTTAACCAGGAATTAAAACTAAATAAAAAGAACTTAACAAGAAACTATAACAATGAATTAAAACTCAACAAGAAACTATAACAACCAATAAATTGACGAAAACTAAGCACATAACACACACTATACTCAAGAGCAAGCAGGTTATAAACGCCATTTTGTTTGCAAACATATAATACGACCAAATTTTATTTCCACGTTTCGTTTTTTCACTCGAAAATATACTATTAATATTAATTTTATTTTTATTTTTAAAACGATATAAATTCATTAAATAATTGAACGGTTATTTATAAACTTGTTAATTATAAACAATGCAATAGATTTCAATGCTTTTTTACTTCAGAAATTTAATTAGGGTAAATATATAAAAAAGTGTACACTTGTGTAAACTTTGAAACGGAACGTAGAACTTTCAAACGTGGTCGGGTTGTAGTGCAAAAATTAACGCGACAAATTTCAACAGTAGTCCACGTGAAAGAAAACGAAAGAAAGTGATAGTCAACTTTAATTGGAAGGTTAGTAAAAAAGTGTTTAAATGTTGTTTATATCTGATCTCCTGGATGATATAGGGTTCTCAAGTAAAAATAATTTAGGCTTTATTAATTTTTTTCGTTTTATGCCACAAATATTGAAGTTTTTTTGGTGTTTTTAGTGTTGAATTGCAGAAAAAAATATTATTCAAACAATTAATGAGTAATATGCAGTAATCTGGTCAGAAATAAGACTTTTTGATAAAAAATATGTGACTTCAGTTGTGATGACCCTAAATTGGTTTGTTTACATTTATTCTTCATCGAATTTGGCTATAGTATAGTTGAGATTTGAATCGAAGCCCGCAAACTACGTATATTAGATCGAACCACGGGAAATGACATCGCTACGCGTCTCGGCGTCCACTGACGCGGGCGTTCTCCAAATAGATACGTCGTACCTCGTCTAGAAAATATCAATACAACGCGAGGAAAGTTAACAGCCCTATTGCCATGTGTTATAGTTTATATTTTATCGGACACAGCTTCTTACATTACACGGAAGGAAACCATTCTTCAATGTCTCATTCATTCACCTGGTCGAGACTCGAGATATTGGGTCTGACTCTGCCCAATAGCATCAATGTTTCTAATAATCTAATGTGCTAAAAATACTGAGTTTTCGACGGCCAAGGGAAAGGACAATGCAAAAGACTGGGCCCCAAAAAAAATTAGACTACGAAACGAAGTAGATCCAATAAAAACCTTTAACTTTTATTATGGCGTCGACAAAATTGGTCCTAGTATTGGTCCTAGTGGAAAAAAAAATGTTTATTATGTTAATTATTTATGTTCATATAAAAATCATAAAATATTATTATGGACGATAACTTTTCCCCCTGAGACGGATTATGGTTTCATCATCATAAAAGCTGATAATGTGTGTGTGGTCTTCCACGTAAATACATCTCATTTCTGCACATTCACTTAAAATTTTTTGGGCCCAAGAACAATGGCAAGTTTTGCATTCTCCTTTGGCAAACATTGTATATTTATAATTTATGATCCAACTAGATAAAATCATAAACCTAATCAATTTAAATCTCCACACTACACACTTAGGACCTTTTTGACGGAGGTGAAAAAGTTTTAATAACTATAACCACAGGCTAGCGAGACCTGGGCTGCGACCATAACTAGGACTTAGGAATAAATTATGTTCTTCCTGATGCCCACTAACTTTTATCGGTTTTTCCCTCACAGCCAAAAGGGACGAGCGTAATTATTGTGGCGATTGACTATCCAATAATATGAGGACCTAACATAGGTTTGCAAAAATTTAATAATTAATAAATAAAACATTTTTTTATTGTTTTATAATATATTACCAAAATAGGTACTCGTACTTACCTCCATTTACAAAACAGGAGCAAAATATCGATTATATTATATTAAATTACTTTAAAAACTACTTACGAACATTAAAAACGTACCTTATAATTATCTCAAAAATAATAATTTACTAACAAATATTCCTGCATGTAACTAGGCTGAGCAGTGTTGTAAGATAACAGTCTACCATTTTGAATCTCTATGAAAATTTCGAATTCATCGCGAAGGTAACATTATTTTATCTAATTTCTAAATCTTATACTTTACAATGAATCGATGCCGAATAAGATTTTTTACTAATCAAAATATATGTAGGTAGTTATTGCGTTGACTACTTAAAACCTTTTATAATAGAGAAAATTATGTTAAGTCAAACTAAGAGTTTTTTCGAAGGTGGAAGACGAAACTCCACAGGATGAACACAGTGAGGGGTTTCATACATAATTATATAGGAATTACATTACAATAATTAATTATTTTGTACAAAAATCTTATCTAAATGCTCATTCGAGAACCCTAAGCGTATATTGTATCAATGTATACTTCGTTAGTTGTAATCTTTGCTTTAAAATGTTAACCTGTACTGTTATAGTTCGTTAGATACGTAAAAACGTAACAATATACCGGCCGTATTCCAAATCTCTTTGGCTAGGTGCTAATGTATAAAGTTAATCCACGTCAATCATGTCCAAACATAAAAGTTACATATAAAGACACAGAAACGTCTGTTTTTATTTCCATTGGAAACAGTTATATTTAAAACTAGCATAACAACGCACACAAACTTACTCCACAAAGGCATCGTATTATAAATGTAAATATTTGGAATATTAAATCGTTAAGGCTTAGACAAAGCAAATGCAACAATATTATAACATTAGACACAATATTATAACACCAGACATAGAATTACCGTATACTCACCTCCTCGGGTGTAAATGCAAACTGGCCCTCGTTTCAGTTCGGACCAATATCATCATATTGATGTTAAAGCGACAATACAGGAGACGCATGGCCCGTCTCCTCCGCTCTAGATATCAAGAAAGCGCGGACTACATAATTTCACAAACGCAAGGCTCAAGAGATTCGTAGGTCATCCTCCTAGCACAATCGATACACTGAGGCGGACTTGACCATTAAATTTCGAATCGCAAACTTACATCACATCAAATAGATCAAACGCACATTATTTGAACAACTCTGAGCGGGGAGGCTGCCACTCCCCGGATCCCCCAGCGAAAGGCTCGACGTGTGCCATACTTGAAGGTAGGCAGCGGTAAATTCGATAGCTGGAACGCGATAAGTCGTTATTTTCTGGAATGGGTCGTTATTAACTAAGTGCATGGTTGTGAGGTACTAGCTGGCGCGGGTGGGGTGCGCAGGCACCGACGGCCGGGCGTCGGCGGGCCGCGCCGGCTGCGGGGCGGGCGGTTGGTACGCGCCCACTGGGAACATGGGACGAGCCTCGATACTCGACACGCCTTCGTATCTGGAACAAATTCATTTACTAAGTATAATTATGTTTTTTGACCACCTCCGTGGAACAGTAGCTAAACCGCTCGGGTATAAAATTCGGAGGCTGGTTTAAAATGGCGTCATAGGTTTGGTAGCCGAGCTGCTCGGGTATAAGATTCGGAGGTCGGTTCTATTCCCGCTTAAGTCTGGTTGGTGGGAGGAATTTTTCTGAGTCCGACTGGCTAGCTACCACCCCCAAAGGTAAAATCTGTTGTCATAACAACTCGGCCCTCGGGATGTACTCCAGCAACATTAATGGGAGCCAGTATACTTGAAATCAAATGCTCAAAGATCAGATTAGCCTACAGTGTGGTAGCACATTGACACTTACTAGTCAAAAGCCAGTCTGCCAACTGATCATAAAAAAACTGTTCACATAATGCATTGATTGCTGGTTTCGGCTATCTCGCGTACTTTATGCATCTACCCTAATGTTTTGAATAGCACGCCGCACGATTGTATTTGTTTCTTATTACATTTAACAAAGCATTTAATTTCGGCTTGTATTTAACCATACACCAAAAAAGTCCGAATCGTGCACCAAAAAAATTTAATAGCTAACCTAACCTTTGGTGTGCCTTTGGTTTATTTTGGTGCACGTTTCAGCCTTTTTTGGAGCCTTTACACTTAAATATTTCCCTTTAATTTTTGTCTTGTATTTTCTCTTTATTATTTGAAAATATTTTTTTTAACTATTACGATTTAAACATGTAACTGTCTACACCTCAAAACGTCTATATAACCAGAAAATCCACTCACTTGTTGCTCCTGTACTTGTCGGGGATGGCCTGGTAGGGCTGCTTGGGCGCGTGCGCGTGCGAGCGCGCCAGCTCGCGCAGGCACGGCTCCAGCTCGGCCGCCGAGTAGCCCGCGCTGCCCGCCAGCGCCGCCGGCCACGCCGCCGCCAGGCACGCCGTGTGCGCCGACGACGCATCCGACGAATCTATGGACACATGCCATCGGTTTATGGCTCTTGTATATTTAGGCTAAGTTCATATGACCGCGCGAAGCCGCGCGTCCCCGCGCGATTGGAGCATTCACATGACGGCATTATGTACGGGAACGCGCCGCGCGTAGACGCACGATACCGCGTGGTAATATCTATAGACGATATTATACCGTTTACTTTGGTCTTGTACCGCGCGGTCATATGAACTTAGCCTTATCCTAACTCTTTCACTTGAATAACATTTTAACAAAACATACTGCAAATGAGGTCATCATCGACATACATAAACCAATTATGAATTTATTAGGAATAACACGAAAGCATTCAGTTTGTCACTAAATTCAAATGAGGACATGATCAACATAGATAAATAATAATAATAAACATATTATTAAGAGATAGCCTTCCACCCGCGATTTCATTATTCAAATATCCTTTCCCCCCACGTTTCCGGGATCAAAAGTACCTTATGTTCACCAGAGATAGTGTAGCTTTCCAACAGTGAAAGAATTATTCAAATCGGTTCAGTAATAGTTTCGGAGCCTATTGAATACAAACAATCAAATTTTTCCTCTTGGTTCAATTAAATTCCTGTTTCAGGCAATTATTTTCAGAGACTGGTACCATCTACGAAGCAAAAAGGAATAGGCAAAGTGCTCCTGTATAATAATTACCTTTGTTAATACTCGGTATTAAAAAACCCGCCGAGTACCGAGTATTAACCGAGTACTCGGCCCATCTTTAGTTGAATTGATAACCTTCTCCTTTTTAATAAATAATATTTGAACCCAAACTGAGCAAAGTTTGTAGGGTGGCTGACAACTGATTATATTGTAGCTTTCATTGATATTATCACTACGAAATGAGATATGTCCATAATTCATATTGCACACTGGTCATTAATCAATAGTAAAACATTTTACCTTTGGAACTTGTATGAGTGGTTCTCTTCAAAATGGAATCGGTTTCGTCGCCCGAGCAGCGCTCACACAGCAGACAATGGCGAGCGGTGGCCAGGGCGCCCGCAGCGATCACCGACGGCTTGAACTGCAAGTACGGGTCCGCCTCGAGCAAGCTAAGCTCGGCAATGTACTGAGAATAATGAAAAAAACAGTTTAATTAGATAATTTAACTTAGAATTTTATTTCTGAAATAAAATTATATTTAGGTACGCCTTGATTTTTTGATTGGAATTTATATTTACATAATATTATGTATTATTACAATTTGAGAGGACAATCACTCTTTTATGCTTTACACTAATGAACTACTATACTATGCTGTTATTAAATTCACCTCAAGATATTCCACAGAATTACATGCAAAATGAATATATGACCTACATTTATTAATTAGTTTAGTTAATGATAATCCTACTAATATTATAAATGCGAAAATCTGGATGTTTGTTACTCAATCACGCCTAAATGGCTGAACGGATTTAGATTAAAAGTGGCACACATATAGTTTATAACCCGGATTAGGACATAGGCTATTAAATTTCTACGGGAAACGTCTTATTCCCTTGGATATTTGAAAAAAGAAATTACGCTATATATTAGAATATATTATTTTAAATGGGAATGGTTTAATGAATTTTAAAAGCTAAAATGTTTAAGTGGTATTGTCAAAAACAACAACCTTTTTGATCTTCAAGAATGTCAACATTGGTATGATTAAAAAAAAATTCTACCTTCTAATTTCATTATAAATAAATAAATCATATTATAACAGCTTAAATGTATGCATAATACTTACAGATGCCAAATGGAATGTTTTTTTCGAAAGTCCATTGGTAATACAGTAGTGGGAGAGGAAGGCCAGCGATGTTGGTGTAGATAAGTCGAATGACAACACCTTCAGGATGAGGTGCTCCATGCGCAGAACTTCTCGCTTGGTGTATGTGTCATCAGTGATGTACACAAACTCCGTCACCTCAGGAGGATACACTTCCTCA
This sequence comes from Mecyna flavalis, assembly GCA_949319885.1. NCBI lineage: Eukaryota > Metazoa > Arthropoda > Insecta > Lepidoptera > Crambidae > Mecyna > Mecyna flavalis. The sequence goes on along the minus strand of OX439431.1, from coordinate 8,390,164 downwards.
TATTTCCTGATAAGAGAGTACATGGTTTATTTGTTTCAACATAATAAATATAAAAACATGAATATGACATTTTATCTTTAACTACTATGTGTAGGTACTATAAAATAACTTAAGTGACTGCATTTAAATAATTGTTACCTCAATAATCAATCAATCCCTGAGGCCAGTGGAAAATAAGAAAAAAAGTTAATAAATATCTCCCTTGAAATATTTCAAGATCTCTTATTATTTTGTAATAGGTATAATAACAATTATACTTACGCAGCAATATATGTAGCAGCAGTGCCAACAAGTTGAAGCTTGGTGCGGACCACACTCATGTAGGACAAGAACCGATCGACATATGAAACTGCTAAGTGCAGAGTCTCACTTTGCTGCCCATACTCATCACAGACCTCAACAAGCCAGTCAATAAGGATTGAGCGCATCACGTGAGTGATATCTGGCTGTTTGCGCATGTAGCGAGGATTTGCTCTGTTCTTTACCTGGTAAAATGATGTCATTTATTTATATAATATAAAATAGGGATATTTTTAAGTGTACATCAAAAAAATACTGAAATGTACATCAAAATAACTGATTGCACACCATAGGTTAGGTTAGGTTAGCAATTCAGTAATTTTTGATGCACAATCAGAATATTTTATAAATACTTATATTTTTTAAATACAATATTATAAATACTCTGTTTTCATATTTAATTTTTTAAATATGCAAAGTACATCAAATATCTAATCATAATGAACCTCCAGTGCAACACTGTCACTTATGCAAAATTTAAAACAAAAGCATTTTGTAAGTTTAAAGTAATTTAAAATGTACTCTCTTTATTATTGCGAATGGACTATGCCCAAAACCGTACTTTTAGCTTTACAATGAGTAATAATAAAATATCCCTCAGCATTATAGTAAAAAACCCTTTTATCTTGTTTTTAAAAATATTAACCAGTTGTGACGTTGTAGCAACAAAATAAATTAATGTAATTGTGTTCTAATTACAAATACATTATTCAAAAATTAAGTTAAATGAAAGTTGTACTACAAAATATTGAAAAATTTATTTACAATGAATGCTTAAATCTATGCTACTATAATATATAGTACTATAATACTTTGCTCTCTTGTGGAAACGGTTTGAACTACAAAAGAGACATTATTGCACCAAATGTGAAGTGTGAGAAGTGCTTTAGGCTACTTTCCTGTTTAACCCATTTAAAATTTGCATAAGTGACAGTGTTGCACCAAAGCTGAGGTGTGATAAATCAAACTAACACCTATACCGAAAATCTTTCAAAAAATTCAACAATTAGGAATCAAGCCCTTTATACATTGGCCACATAGTTGTAGCCACCATTCATTTTGTTAATACTAATTTATCTCCTTCAACAACAAGGAAAAAAAAGTTTGAATACAAGTTACAACAAACATCTATTCATTTGTTGATATGGCAACCAGGCACATACAAATTAAGCAGCATAAATATTAATGAATTTGCAGCCTTCATTTCACCCCTATATTACTAAAATGAGAAGATAACAATTTGAATGTGTTATCAAGTGAATTAACATAGCTCTTTGAACTAACCTCTATTTCCCTCATGTATTCATATATGTCCTGTCGATACTCCACAACATGAAAGAACATTTCACGATCAGTCTGTGCAGTTGTAGTGGCATCTTCATCTTCTTCATCAAGAATGTCAAGAATTTGGCTCTCATTCTTAGAAATTGACATAGACAGGATGCTTGAATCCACCACAGACATAGGAGATTCAGCATCTTTTTTTTCTTGCAAGGGTAGTCTGCAAGTAATTGATTATAGTAAAAAATTTAAAAGAATGTGTGGGTGTGATAAAAATAAATAATCTAAATTAGGTACCCTACATGATAGAGAAAATATAATAGGTACTTCAAGATGGCTATGGTGCAACAATGTATGAGGTGATTGAACTCATACCAAATTGCTGATATTTGCATTTGGAAAAATGAGGTTATATCCACATTTTGCAAATTAATAATAATAATTTGTGGTTTGGCAAATATATTAAATGAATGGGTACCTTTTCTGAGCTGCATCTTTTTGCCAATCTGGTTGCTTTTCCACTTGAGCACACAGGGATTTAACGTTTTCAGCTGCATTCTTGAAGAAGTTGTCTTTTTTGACTTCTTTGGCAATGAAGTGCTTGAAGGTCGGCTCGCGTTTCTTCAGCTCCGCCTCTGTGGGCTTGTCCTCGTACACGCTAAACGCGCGAAACTGCGCCACGGGGGGTACGATATTCTTCTCGTTTTTAATCTGGCGCACTGTTCTATTCTCATCTTGAACTTTGCTAGGTCCATTCGTCAATCCGGGCTAAAAACAAACGGATGAAAAACGGTTGTCTGATTAACGGTCAACAGGCGTTATTGAACTTTATCTAAAGCAGGTTTTTGCAATTCCTGGATCATGCGAATTATGCATGTAAATAAAACATTGCCTTTCAGAAGGAAATAATACGCGGAACGGCGTAAATAGGAAAAGCATCAAAAGTTTACTTACCAGCTTGATGTTCCGGTTTTGGTTGCAAGCGAAGTGGCTAAGGTCGACCAGTGCACGCCGCTGGTTTGCAGCCGAAAACACATCTGCATTATCTTTTCTAAGCCCCAAAGCAGAGTTCTCTTGATCCTCGTGTATTCTGAATGCCATTGCTCCGCTTTTCCGTAAACAATCACAAATTACCAGATTAGCTAATAACGCGGGCCGTGTGAATGCAGAGAATGGCGACCAAAGCGGAAATACGTTAGGCTAGGCAAGGAAGTAACACATTTTTGCAAAAATAATGCGAGTAGAATGGAAAAATATTGATGAAATAACCAAAATCACCCTCAAAACGCTACGATAGCGTCAACGGACAACAGACATTTTGGGGAGATTTCAGCTGTTGCAGTTTACGTTACTCTATTGTCTATGATATTTCAAAATTTGACCAATAAGCGTACAGTACCACAGAGTATATAGTCTAGTCTATGCCACTTTGTAAAATAAATGGGCGATTTTCTGACAGGCCATTTAAAAAAAAGAAAGGCTTCCAAAAGCTTCACTAGATGGCGTTGAACGAAGTATGTACATATATTTGTTAGCTGGTTTTTTAACTCTCTAAAATAAAATACAAATGAACATTTAGATTAATACCCGAGCAAGTATGAAAGGTCATAAAAAAGCGGCCTATAAGAACATTTACCGTACCTTCTTAATTTATATACTTAACGTTTCTCTTGTTTGTTTGTACAGTTACGTTATTCAAACACAAACACCCTATTTGCGGCTTAAAATAAGTAAACAGTTTTCAGTTCAAAAAGTTGATTTATTTCGTCAATATCGTCAATATCAGACGTAGGGTTATAAAATTTTGTCAGAAGATCCTTGTATCATAAAGGCATCAGCTACTTGAGACATTCAGCCGCTGAATGTCTCAAGTAGCTGATGCCTGCTCTGAATTTCAGCGTCTATCGTAAGTAGACTATTTCAAGAGCTAGAGGCTGTTTTCGTTTTTTAGAAATTCTTTTTTAAATCATTAACCATGTATTTCTTTGGAATAACTATGAAGGCACAAATTTGCACAAATTACAAGGCATCTTCTCACAAAAAAATCATTTCTGTACGTCTAGCTTTTCTGAAGATATGGAATATAAATAAGCCAATTGTTACTGCAGCGGCATGCTTGGCTATTTTGGGGCACGAATTTAAGCTATCTTTTAAGCTACTTAAAATTGCCCTATGGACCAATAGGTAAAAATCGGTTCGCCACCAGGATAACGTTTTCAAGCGTTACGCTGGCGGAATCGTATTTTCATTAACATCTCAGAAACCCCACTAGGCACAAATTTTATATGTAGTGCACATTTACAGCATATAATGTACAAATTATTCTATATTGTTTTATCTCTAGACGTGCTAACATTTTGCGCTTTCCACCAGAGTCGCTGTCTGAGCTTAACTCCCTTTGCCTGCTCTAAAGAGCGAAGCATACCAAAAAAAAAAACCTGACAGTGACAAGTCTGACTGACACAAACAAACAGATGTTTTTGACAGTTATAAAGTTGATGTTGGCTGGGCCAATGATTTTATTTATTCAAAAAGCAAGCAATTATTTTCGATTTTATTTGTACGTGTTATTTTATAAAATTTTAAAGGAATAATTATGAAAGAGTTTAAGAGCCTCGTTTGTTTGATGGTTATATTATGTTGTAATGTTTGTTTATCTTTAAGAGAATATTCAAAGGAAGATATTCTTAGGTTAAGGTAAGTTTGTTTAATATCACTAATTTTAACTTCAGGAATTTCGTGACACTAATGTGGCACGTTTAAGACGGGTTGTTACCAGTCGTATGCTGTGTGGGCTGTCCATGGCTTTTGGAGTTCCTCGGCACCACCACATAGCAGCGAGGAGTATCGCAGAGGGTTTATTAGGAAAACTCCCTTTTTTCCTTTTCCTAGGGGCGAATCAACGACCTGGGCGTAGTTTCTCCGCGTCACCCAAAAAGTTTTATCTATTATAATTGTTAAATGTTTATTTAAATACCCTATTTAAATTAGTTTTAGCATATCATGAACAGACATTAACTCTTATCTAAAACTTCTTGAACATCCTATACTTATACCTACTTGTTTCAATAATATTTATTTATAATCCAATATAACATCCTGTCATTATAGCAATGTTTTGGTGAACTTCTTGAACATCCTATACTTACCTACTTGTTTCAATAATATTTATTTATAATCCATTAAAACATCTTGTCATTATAGCAATGTTTTGGTGATTACTTTTCTAAATTCAGAATATTATGTCGAACATTCACAAATTAAATGATTTTCTCTTCTGACATAAATTATTATATACTTTTACATAATCTGAACTTACATTCAGTTGCATTTCATATACTGATATTTAACCATAGAATGTTTTATTTCTAGAGAGGAGGTTCGGGAAATGTTTCAACATGCTTATGATAGCTACTTACGCTATGCCTATCCATATGATGAGCTCCGGCCATTAAGCTGTGATGGTGTGGACACATGGGGAAGTTATTCCCTCACCCTCATTGATGCCCTGGACACACTTGCTATTATGGGAAACTACACAGAGTTTAACAGAGTAGTCGATATTGTGCTGCAGAAACAAAACTTTGATACTGATATCAATGTTTCTGTCTTTGAAACTAACATTAGAATTATTGGAGGATTATTAAGTGCACATTTGCTATCTTACAAGTAAGTTTCTGTGCTATGTTTAAGACTATTCAATTAAGTTATTATTATAATAATATGGAGTAAGTTGCTGTCAGTCTTTTATAGTGTAGCTATAGGGCAAAGATACTTATCAAGGCTTCTCTTAATGTTAATCACTATTTTTGTCTTAATATTTTTCAGAACTGGAATGAAGTTAGAACCAGGCTGGCCCTGTAATGGTCCTTTATTACGTTTAGCTGAAGATGTGGCTCAAAGATTAATAGCTGCCTTTGACACCACAACTGGCATGCCTTATGGCACTATTAATTTGAGAACAGGAGTCCCTCCAGGAGAAACTAGCATAACATGCACAGCTGGTGTTGGCACCTTTATTGTCGAGTTTGGAACTCTTAGCAGACTTACTGGGGATCCTTTATATGAAGAGGTATTTTACTCAACCATCATGCACTTAAATATTTTTAATGCAATCATTGAGTATTAATCATGTGGATGTTAAAATTCTAAGTATTGTTATTTTAAGAAACTATGTGACAATTCAATAAATAACTTAATCAAAATGTAGCAAGGTAACAAGTAAATTTTTTTTAAACCACAATTTAGGAAATGTGTCAAAAATAATCTGCTCCCTAATTATTTTGGATGGGTGGTGTGATCACGAACATTTTTAACTTTGGCTATATTATATAAATTATAGTCTTTTGACTACTTATAAGTCAAATAATTGAAACTGTGCTTGTTTTTTTCATAGGTTGCATATAATGCCCTGAAGGCTTTGTACCATCACAGATCTCCAATTGGTCTTGTTGGCAACCATATTGATGTGATGACTGGAAGATGGACAGCTACAGATGCAGGCATTGGTGGAGGTGTTGATTCCTACTATGAATATTTAGTCAAAGGTGAGGTGCCATGGGTTTGGGTGCAGTTTATTCCTCATACTAGATCTTGGATAGGGTTTTGACTTTTTTATTTTGACGCCACTTTTATTTCTACCATAATACCAATGCAGCCGCAGCAATTGTTAACATGGCAGCATTATGCTGGCGTGAATCTAATTGACCAATTGCCAAATATTACCTTGTTTGTCCTGGCTATTTGCATTTTCTTTTATTCATTAAGATTTGACTATATTAGGAACACTAGTGCTTCTCGGTGATTCTCAGATCAAGTGATTCAGTCAAATCGATTCTAAAGGACTTTATGCCTTAATTTTAGGAGCGATACTACTAGAAAAGCCAGAACTTATGTCAACATTCCTGGAGGCTCGGCAGTCCATCGACAAGTATCTCCGCAAAGACGACTGGTTCGTGTGGGCGACCATGCTCCGCGGCCACGTGACGCTGCCGGTGTTCCAGTCGCTGGAGTCCTACTATCCTGGTCTGCTAAGTCTCATAGGTAGGTCACATAGGTATATTAAATATGAAGCGATTCTTAAAATGTGCCCCGCAAAATTGTTTACAAAGTTCGTCTGTTAAACGTAAATATAAATAAATATTAGTTATTACACTCAAAAATAATTCCTTTTGCTAAATGCGCCATCGGTAAGTCAAATTTACCGAAATACCAAAAGTTACAGATTTGACTAAGCTGATTCATACGGTATTCATATGCCGCGAAACTTCAATCGCGTTGTCTTCATCACTATTTATCACAACTCTCTCACGTCATATATCATCTCTCCCTCACTGGTCTGCTGCCATAGGAACCTACTCTTTTAAGTAACTGTGTTATGCCTGTATTATTAATATAATTGGAGACAAACTATAAACAGTCAGCAAAGTTCAAGAAAAACAGAAAAAAAATCGATTTGATTACCATTGATGTAAAACACCCGTAAGTGTTGGAGTGACGGACGAGGATATAAATAAAAAAAAAAAAAACAAATAAATAACTCATACATATTATATTTTAGGTGAAACTGACACAGCAATGCGCATAATACACAATTACCACGGCATCTGGAAGCAGTATGGGTTCACACCTGAAGTGTACAACCTAGGCACGGGCGAGGCGTCGTCCTCACGCGAGAGCTACCCACTGCGTCCAGAACTGATCGAGTCCATCATGTACCTTTACCGTGAGACAAGAGACCCAATACTGCTGCAGATGGGCGAGGATATACTCAGGAGTATACAGCATAGTGCAAGGACTCATTGCGGTTATGCTACGGTGAGTATATTATATTATAATATCATGTCGTTATGTAATATCTAAAGGTGTAAGTTCGTTTATGTTTTATCAGTTGGGAGACAAGCACACAGCCCACCTGAATGTAAGCGGCCACTGCGACTTACTCTATTATTTTAATTAGCGAGACATTGTTTTTTTTATACTAAGTCAGTTGGCAGACTGACAGCAGCCTATTCAATTGTGGGACACTTCACCAGGAAACGTCGCTCAATGTGCTGCCAGACTGTAGACTCATCTGGAGGCTTAGACAAGATGACATCGCTTCATAGCTGGCGAATTTGCTAAATAAGTCCAATTTGTATGGATTTGACAGATGCCATAGAAAAGTCACGTGTTGAAAGTATGGGATTTGACATTCGCTATCGCAAATTGAGCTATAACGAACGTCATAAATGCCGCTTGTCTAGGGGGGCTGATCTTCGAGCCTTAGATTCCATTGAGGGACACTTAAACAGGAAGCAGTGTGAAAGCTTTGAAAGCTTTTTAATTTTAAGTGAACTGGTTCCCTCCCACAATAATGTTGCGAGAGAGATGAAGAACACATCTTATGCTATTATAACGGCATATAACATAATTTACATGTTTTGCGCTTCCCAGATATAGAATTACGCAAGTCTGCAAAATATTTTAATTTAATCATTAGTGCTGACGTACTTTCAGATAAAAGATGTACGAGATCATCGTAAAGAAGATCGCATGGAATCGTTCTTCCTCGCTGAGACAACCAAGTACTTATACCTTCTCTTCGACCCGGACAACTTCATCCACAACCCGGGAGTCCGCGGCACGGTGATCAACACGCCCAATGGAGAGTGCATCGTCGACGTCGGAGGGTACATATTCAACACGGAGGCTCATCCCATCGACCCTACCATGCTGTCCTGCTGCCACGAGGCGACAAGAGGGTATGTTTCATTGTAATGTGGTATGTGTATAGTGTCATGTCATATGGTCTACTGTTGTGGGGCTCTGCTGCTGACATCGAGTCTATATTTATATTACAGAAAAGAGCTATTCGTGCAATCTACAACCTTAGACCTCGTGACTCGCTCAGAGGTCTATTTACACAAATTAACATTTTAACCGTTCCTTCGCAATACATTTTTGATTGTTTAATGTATGTTCGGAAGAATTACAATAATTTTCTAAAAAAATCCGACTGTCACAAATTTAACACAAGGAATAAGCACAGACTTGCCGTTCCTAATGTCAGGCTTCATAAAACAGGAAAGTCATTTGTTGGACTGAGCATTAAACTATTTAACAAAGTACCACAACGTCTTGTAGAATTACCTTTAAATAAATTTAAAGTCATAATTAAAGATTACCTTATGAGGAAAGGTTACTATAAAGTAGAAGATTACTTAAATGACAAGACTCTGTGGACATGAAACACATTTGCTTCTCTGCACATCTACTCTTATGCTTATTTATTGTACTTATTACATATATTATTATTAAGTTGACATTATATTGTTATTAATTTGACATTATATTATTATTAAGTTATTATTGTACAACACAAAATGATTTAAAAAAGGCTATCATATGTAACTGTTGAGTTTCTTGCGGCACTTCTTCTCAACAGCAGGCCATTCATTCACGTCGAAGTGCTGGTAGGAAAAAAAGTTTATGACGTGCAAAAGAATTTCTTGGTAAATCAAATTGCAAAATAAATACTTTGACTTTGACTTTGTAATATTGCTATATTTGTACAAAGCAACCTCAGAAATATACATGACTCCATTCTTCTATTATATTTGTTCTTTACATTTATAATTACTGCCATTTTTTATTGACACCTTATTTATTATGTAGTGACTGTATTAAATATGACCTCATTAAATATGAATATTGATTAACAAAATTGTTGTTTAATCGCTAGACATACACTAAATTACCTTTTAACTTTTTTTCAGAATAAATATAAGTGAAGTGCACAGAATCTATCAAATTCTTGAAGAAGAAGATAATATTAAATTTATGACATTAATAGAAGCTACTGCGGTTAAAAATGACACAAACTCGACTGGAAATGAAAATAATGAAACAGAGAAAACCGCAGAAGAAGCTAATGAAGTGAATGAAATAGCAGAAGACATCACAGAAGACAAAGTTGAACGAAATCAAGATCTTATAAAAACTGAAACGAGGACTGGATATGTTAACATTGATGGCACTGAACGAGAGAAAATGAAAAATGATACTAGCTTAAGTGATATCGTGAAAGAACGCATTAGTTATTACAATAGTACAAATTTAAATTCAGATAACGAATCTAAAACAGAAAATGAAGACGAAACAAAAACAAACGCTAATACGGAAAATACAAATGTTCAAGTCGATGATATTATCGTAGCTGAGAAACCTCAAGAATCGGAAACGCTTCAACCGCCAAGTGCTACTAAAGCGAAGGATGCTTACAAGTTATTACCAAAAGTATTACAGGAATTCTTGAACAGCGATTGGAAAACAAAGCCCAAATGTGAACCTCAACACATGTTGGAAAGAATCCGCAAGGAAAATAGATATCCGGATCACATAGATATTGATGCTTTTGAATATTTATTAACGCCTGCTCCTTCTTTTCTGCAACGGATATCTTTAGCTGGTGAATTTTTAAGTAAAAAACAGATGGAGACGTAAATGAAGTACATATTTTTGTTGAATTTTTGTTCTCTGAAAAAAAAAAAGAGTGTAAATGTAAGTGAAAGATATTTATTTTGTGTTGTTATTTATTTCTTTAACAATAAAGACTGAATTGTAATTGTTTTTTTTATTTCATATTCATATTTTATGTATATGTACAGGTTGCATGTTGTCTGTAAGTTATTTCGAAGATGTAACAGATCGATTCAGTCGTAACTCAATAACAGTGTAAATTAAAGCATTTACGCTTAATTTTTACTGTATTGCCTGTACAAAATGTTTAAAAATATGTATTTGGCTTTTTAACACCATTATAACCAACTGCGTTAATTATCTCCGTTCAGAAATTATATAATTTGAAGATGTCCTCACTATGATTTTGGTTTTTTTCTTTTTTTTTTTTTATGTTATAGGGGGACAAACGAGCAAGTGGGTCACCTGATGATAAGTGATCACCGCCGCCCATAAGCACCCGAGACCCCCTTGGGGTCGCAGGCGCGTTGCCCGCCTTAAGAGACGACAGATATTAGGTCTCATATACCCAGTAATTTCACTAGCTTCAGTGCCCTTTCCCCGAAACACAGAAGTGCTTGACACACTTCTATTTCACGGGAAAATATCTGGCACTGCGGTGGTACCCACCTAGACGGCCCAGTACAGGAACCTACCACCTGGTGGTTGGTTTGCGTAGGTTTGCGTTTATTTTGATAAAAAAGTCTAATTAAAGCAGTTTGTACTTCCCTTCAAGCATAAATAAAGAAGAACGATAACGTCATTAATGCCAAGACTTGCACGGAAATATGGCATTGTCACAGACATGATGTCATAATTATATTACCAAAATGTAACACCAAAATTATAGTAAGTAAGGGTTTTTATATAAAATCGTAAAAATGCTGCCTGCTTTACTTCTCGATGCTAGTGTCCAGTCCACACAAAATAGAATAGAATTAGTGGGTGAGGTCTGGAGAACAAAGTGTTCTTATCATAACCATATGTTCGTATCATGTCCGATCTGAAAAGTTCTCCATCAGAAGAAAACACCCTTAATTCAAAGGGATATAAATTGACAAAATTCGTTGGTGAAGGAGCATACGCTAAGGTAATGTCTGATTTTAGTCATTAGGTTTAACGTAGTGAGTCATTTATTAATTCAAAATATTGCTTTAATCTTGTAGGTCTATTTAACAGAATATACAGGAAAGGACGAGGGTCATAAAACAGTGCTCGCATGTAAGATAATAGAGACATCCAAAGCTCCAAAAGATTTCGTCATCAAGTTCTTACCACGAGAAATTGATGTTTTGATTCGCTTAAACCATCCTCATCTTGTACACACACATAGCATATTTCAACGAAAGACTAAGTACTACATATTTATGAGATACACCGAAAATGGAGATCTTTTGGGTTATATTTTAAAGAACGGCTGTGTGTCTGAAAACCAGTCCAGAGTGTGGTTTCGGCAACTAGCTCTGGGACTTCAGTATCTTCACGAGCTTGAGATCACGCACAGAGACATCAAATGCGAGAACATTTTACTAACAGCGAATTTTAACGTGAAGCTCTCAGATTTTGGGTTCGCGAGATCGTGTGTGGATGAAGAAGATCAACCGATATACAGTGAGACCTACTGCGGGTCCATGTCCTACGCAGCACCGGAGATCCTTCGAGGTAAACCGTACTTGCCAAAACCGACGGATCTATGGTCACTGGGTGTGGTGCTCTTTGTAATGCTCAACAAGTCTATGCCGTTCGATGATACTCGTATGCGTAAGCTGTATGAGCAGCAGATGGGCAAGAAATATCGGTTCAGATCTCGCGTCGCTGGCATTCTCACTCTTGAGTGTAAAACGGTTGTTAAACATTTGCTAGAACCTGATCCCGGGCTAAGGCATACTGCTACCCAGGTTCTTGGTTCTGAATGGATTGCTATGGACAGCAGGCTCACAAGTGAGTTTTATCGATTTAGGGGAAGGGAATAAACATGAGGCATATGACTACATGTCTTGATGGCCTTTATTTGTTTGTAGCTCTAAACGCAGTCGAGGCAGCAGCACTTAAACGGGCTAAAGAAGAGCGGCGAAAGCTTTCAGATGTGCATAAAAATCCTCCGAAAAGACAAGGAGATATATACGAAGGTCCTGCCAGGGACTCAGTACACAGGGTAAGTGTTATTTCAGTATAAATAAATATAATAAGTATTACCTTCCTACATAAGATATCTAATTAAAATTAATAGCGAGTACAAACATTTACTGCGTGTTTCGTTATCACTATTTCAGGCCAGTGAAATGATAAAATCCCTCGCTAACGTCGTAACAGCCAAAAAGAGAACTGAATAGATGGAGGGAAAATCTAAGGTAGGTACTTCTCATTAATTACTATCCCAACCTAACTTTTCAACATAATGGCAAGGTAGATACTAAATGTGATAATAAAGCATTAAGTGTTATTTTAGTTCCACATCGAAGATGATTTAAAGTTAACTGGTTCCGAACAATTAACACTTGCTACTCGTGGATATAAGATGATAAAGAAAGTTAACGAAGGTTCATATGCAAAGGTAAATAAGGACTAACCTACTTTTTCTGACTATTGATACTATAAGGTCGTAACCAGTTCCCTAACTGCAGCTTCCTGTCTGGTGACTATTGTACTCAGAACTAATATCAATTCTTGTTAACAGGTATATCTTTCAGAATATAGAAATCCCAATAAAAATGATAAGCTATCAGTACTCGCTTGTAAGGTTATTGATACAAACACAGCCCCAAAAGATTTCGTGAAAAAGTTTCTTCCTAGAGAGATAGAAATGTTAATAAAGTTAAATCACCCACATCTGGTGCACACTCATAGTATATTTCAAAGAAGATACAAGTATTTTATTTTCATGAGGTTTATGGAACATGGGGATTTATTAGAATATATACTCCAGAAAGGAGCAGTGCAAGAGGATCAAGCCAGAATATGGACCAGGCAACTCGCGTTAGCTATACAGTACATGCATGAACTTGAAATTGCCCACAGAGATATAAAGTGTGAAAATGTTCTTCTTACGGCTAACCAAAACGCAAAATTATCAGATTTCGGATTCGCGCGATTTTGCGTTGACAAGAGAATGAAAGATATACACAGTGAAACCTTTTGTGGATCTCTGTCTTATACAGCTCCAGAGATATTACAGGGTGCCCCATATTTCCCGAAACCGACAGATATATGGTCTCTTGGCATAGTGCTATACGTGATGTTGAACAGGGCTATGCCTTTTGAAGATAAGCATATAAAACAGTTATATCAGGCTCAAATAAATAGAAACTGGAAATTTCGTTCACGTTACGTCGACACTATTTCTGAAAATTGTAAGCGTTTAGTCACCTTAATGTTGGATCCTAACTATCAGAGCAGGATCAAAATAGACCAAATCATACATAGCGAATGGATTGCTATGGACTCTAGACTCTTAGGTAATTATACTATACACATAAGTTGTTGTATTGGTAGTATTCAAGAATACGAATATGTATAAATACCCATTCTACCTACAAGTTAATTAATTTTTAGAGTGGACACCGCAGGAAACGTTGGCTTTTAAAAAGGCTCGAGAAGAAAAGTGCCAGCTTCAAAGAAAAAATGACAATGTTGACCAAAACAAGACCGACAAGGAGGGGCCATGTATTCCAGATTCGTCTTTGATGAAAAATACAGTCGATGTCCCTGGTTCATCATCTTCTTAACTAATTAATAACGTTTCAGCAACGGCAACAATACTCAGAATTAGCACGCCCTAGATGACATACAGACGCATACAAAAGTTTTAACCCAAGTAACACAGAAGCTGTGTGAGGGGTGTCTTAACGCCTTTTCAGCTCTTAAACTTTCTTGCATCTATGGAAGTCCTTTGGAAGCGCTCACACACGTCTTATACAGCTGATGTGTTACTTGGGTTGTTATATGTTGATATTAAAAGCATAGTTTAGTGCATAAAAAATGATATTGTTCTACATCTTTAACATTAGAATCGAGCAAATATGCATCAGGTAAATATTCTTCTAATCGCTTTACGATTACACTTTTCCACACTCTTCTTGAAATTTAGAGTGTGCCTGATTTATTTACAATAATTACTGAAAAGTTTAATATTCTAGCAATCATATGAAAACCTTATTTAAATTGTTTTATATTCTTGTGTCCAACCTATATTTTACTAACCTACTTCTAGAATCTAACGGTTGACATCCCACATCCTGGCATGTAAATAAGTCTATCATAAAAGTGACACATAAGTGACAACAACAGGGAATTTCTCAAGATGAACACAGTGAAAACAGAATAAATTATATTATTTAATGCCTAACCGAAACATCAGAACATTATGGTACCAATAAGAGTGAAAATGAAAAGATAATGAACGGCAAAATCACATAAATGGGTCCAACGACCGAGAAAGCCGACCTTAGCACAACACAATCAGATATCCTCGTACTACAAGAAAAAGGGTTCATTCTGGAAAAAGTTATTGGAGAAGGTTCATACGCTAAGGTAAAAAAATCTCGTTCAGATGTCTGTACAATACTGATCTTACATAACTAGGTTTCATGATGTAAAATAATATTTTTAGGTTTACAAAGCGACTCACATGGTCGATGAGACCCGGCATTCAGTATTGGCGTGCAAGGTGATCGACACGGCACAGGCGCCGCGCGACTACTTGACTAAGTTCCTGCCGCGAGAGCTCGACGTGCTCATCCGAATCAACCACCCACACGTCGTCCATGTTTCAAACATATTCCAGCGGCGCGCAAAATACTTTATATTTCTCCGCTTCGCCGAAAACGGCGATTTGCTAGACTTCCTCACGCAAAACGGTCCGGTTCCAGAAAACCAAAGCCGACTCTGGATGAGACAGATACTCTCCGGAATCCATTACATCCACACATTGAACATAGCCCATAGAGATTTGAAGTGCGAAAATATATTGATTACAGCAAATTATAACGTTAAGATAACGGATTTTGGTTTCGCGCGGAACGTAAGACAGAGGGATCGTGAAGTGCTAAGCGAGACCTATTGCGGCTCACTCTCATACGCTGCGCCTGAGGTGCTTAAGGGCGTGCCATATCTACCCAAGATGGCCGACATGTGGTCCATCGGGATCATCCTATACACGATGCTCAATAAGGCGTTGCCTTTCAACGAGACATCAGTAAAAAAATTATATGAAAAGCAGGTGACAACTTCTTCTATTTTGTCTGCCATTTCTTTTCATCACCGTTGATAATAATAACCAAACATTATTTAATGAATATCGTAATCCAGGTAATGCGAAAATGGCGTTTCCGCACGAGTGTTGTGAACCAGTTGTCAACGGAATGCAAGCAGCAGGTGACTTTGCTCATGGAGCCCGAAGCAAAGGCGCGCCCCACCGCTGGCAGCATCTTTAGCGGACCCTGGATCGGCATGGACCCGAGGCTTACCAGTGCGTTTACAACATTGCTATTCTATTCCTTTATTTTGTTTTGCTACATGGTAACTTTAAAAATATAAGGGTACACAAAAGGAAGACCATTCTAACTGCGCTTATTGATACACCATTCCGATTTATTTGGAAGCCGATTACGGTAATCGTTAAAAAGCCTTTCTCGCATTCTTATCAAAAGGATAAACTTACAATTCCTGATTTTGAAAAAAACTGCTTTATCACGCTGTTATCCACACTCAATCTTACATAGGTGCTTTACTTTCAGAATTAACATTTCTGGAAGAATCTTTATTAAAGCAGGCGCAGGAGGAGTCGCAAAAAAGAGAAAGAGATTTAGAAGAAGAGAGTGAAGTAGAGCGAATAGCAGAACTGCGGCGAAAAGGCCGAGGAAAAGGTGCGCATAATTTTTTAAAAGTGTTAACATGGCACTTAATTGTCTTCTAGTTAGTTGGAGTAAGTATTAATAAGTAACAGCTTCCAACTATCCATTGCACCATATTCTTAATTATTATCATAAAATTACTTAATTTCCGTAAAAGATTTGTCATGGGGTCATATTAATATTAAAATAACAAGTGGCCATATTACTTATTGTAAACATTTTTATAAGCTGTGATACTCAGCTGATGGACGTTTTCTTTCAGAGGGGCTAAAGGTACTGAAGAATGTTGAAACAAACTTTCCAAAATCTCAGCAGCTGTTCGAAAATAGAGAGTAAAAAAAAACCAATGATAATGTCCATTCAGTGTTTATTAACTCTTACATTTTATATTTATGACTTTAAGTTATTGTAAAAATTATTTAATACAATTATTGTACAAATGTTTTTGTTGTTTCTAATGATATTCGGCGGTGATAATAGTCGCCCGCCGGCACTTAACGAAGTTATGGAAGACAAGGGCTGTAGGGTATACGTATATAAACATTTGGCACAGCGTGTGAGGAACAGGGTTGTGGTACGCTAATTTATTGATATATTTTTCTTAAATCTACATAATAATATATGTATAACGTGTTGTGCTAGCGCTAAACTGTCAATTTAAGTGAACATGTGATAAAAACGATATTATAATTACAACCATTTAAATATGCGACTGGGGAGTTTGAACATTAGCCTATTTTATGCTTTAAGATTTGTGCTATGAGCCCCACTACTCGCCTAAATGCTAATTCAATAAAGTTGTCTGGTCTCAACAGAGTTATCATTATTTGTAATTAACTGCACTGTTAAATCTAGGAAACTATTTCAATGGGTCCCTTGTACACGCTTAATGTTTGATCTAGTTATTTCGTTTCCGGAGTCCATTTTGTACTTTCGTAAAAAATTTAGGACATATAAACACTAATATACCTTCAAATAATATAACCATTCTAAAAAGCCCATGATTAACATGGTTTACTCCAATACTGTTGTAATCTTCTGAGGACTATTGATTTTATCACTGATAACAGACATAATTGATTTCAATAGAGCGCATTCAAACTCTTTTAGACGTATTATGTTACTAATTAATTACATTTTTCATAAATACACTCTTCAAAACACTAACAAAGAAAACTCTTAGTATATAAACAGCACATAACTTGTACCTATACTATTTTTCGTACCGTTACAATTATCAAATAGATGAAAAATATTTGCAGCAAATAGAAATGAGACCTTTTCAGTATTGTCGGCTTTCAGTCATTTTCTAATAAGCTACTTATTACTAAGTGTGTGCTAAGTACAGCTTCAAACCATATGCTATAAAAATGTACCAGTGGTATGAAAAATGTATTGATTTTGTGGATTGTTACCTTTAGTATTTTAAACAACTTTATTACGTTATTCAATCGAAAAGTTGCGGCGACTATATTGGAATGTCTATTGCTTAATCGGATCCATTTATAATAATTCCCTCGTCTTACATACACATTCAAACAATAAATAAAAGGCATTTAAAAATATATTTTCTTGACTTAAAAACTCTACAAAATTAATTTAAATAGGTACCTATGTTTAATTAAATAAAACTTTACTCTTTCGAGTTACTAAACATTTCATCAAGTAACAAACAGTACTCGGAATTTTTGGCAGTAAGACTCAATTCAATTAGTTGGATTACATACTCTATTTTATATTCACTTACAAACTAAACAGCAGGTCACTTATTTGCGGTTTTACTGAATCGTTGTTCGTATATGTATGTATATGCATCATTATTACAGTTTTCCCAACGAGTCAGAGTTACCATAGAGGTATAATTCATCTATACCCTAAATATTGTTTGAATAACGATTCAGTAAACCCTAACATGTGAACCAGCAAAAACATCGCGACATTCGGGCCCCGCACAGAGCGCAACTTGAGAGTCATTTAGCACCAACACCTCCGAAACGAGCGGAAATCACCGATCACAACAAAATTAAAGTTAGCGACTGTCAGTGGCGACTCGAATATGCAGCAGGCTATTTGACAGCGACAAGTAGTAACATCATTGTTGTTAAAAATCGTTATGCAGTAAAAATAATAAATTATTCGAAAATTCATAAATGAAAGTAATAGTATAAAAGTCCATTTTGTACATGCCTATGATGACGGATGGCCTATAATAACATGTTACGGCATTATAGTCTAAGATACGTAATATAACCTGACCTTCACCGATCGAGTAACCGGACGAAATGTATTTTTTATGAATTAAAATATGTTAACGAATGTAACGGTGATGGGTTGCCTAATAAAATCCAGTCAAGGATATTTTTAATTAAATAAATAAAAGGTTTTTCTTTTTTCAATACCTTCACCGATCGAGTAACCAACTAAATTATATATGAAAATAAAGATATTTTTTTACGAATACGATGGTATACGGTTGCCTATGAAAAACTAGTCAGAAATTAGGGTTGCCAAGCGTTGAAGTTGAAAATTTTAGACGGTTGGAAATGAGCGAGAAAGAGAGTCTCTATTCCATCTAGCGCGATAGACGGATTCACCGATCCAACCTTCACCGGTCGAGTAGATCGGTGAAGGTATTGAAAAAAAAAACCTTTTATATAATTAAAAAAAATATACTTGACTGGATTTTTTAGGCAACCCATCACCGTTACATTCGTTAACATATTTTAATTCATAAAAAGTACATTTCGTCCGGTTACTCGATCGGTGAAGGTCGTTCTATAACGGATCCTGTACTATTATAATTATAAAAACAATTTTTTTTGCAAGACCGAACTTTTAATTATGCTACTGATTTCTCCCAATTGTGTTGGTGAGTTAATAATATTAAATAAAATAATAAACGTTTTCTTTAAAAGAAATACAAAACAGAATTTAAAAAAATAATTCGCTGGTTCGTATCGAAGATATAGATAAGTTAAGATGATTCTCCAAACCTTGTCAAATAGGCCACTGCCGTGAGTGTAGCTCCTCTTGCATGGCACGTTACAGTTGCCAGCCGCTAGAGGGCGGTGCGTGTCTGCGCGTGCGCTTAGGCTTTGTTCAGAACGGCGATTTTAACGCGCGAATCGGGCAGATTTCGCCGATAACGCGCGATGCTTGTGGACGCAATGTATTGAGCCCCAGTATTGTGCGACAGACTTATATGTTCCGGTGGCGGTGTCACTATTGTCGTTATATTTCTACTATTTCCTTTAAATATAATTTTTGCAATTTTGTGATTAAAAATAATTTTATCCTTCTCGTGTGCACAAAGTGATTAAAATGTTAATCTGAAATTTTAATAATTGTTGTTGTTGACAAAAACGTAGAATAATAATAAAACACATTTTTTATTGTTGAATTCCATTTCTCAATAACAATTTACTTTGGATAATCAAATGAAATGCTTATTTTTGACAACAACAACTGGCAACACTATCCTGTAGCAGTTTTTAAAATTAAATAAGTTTGTCGCACTATACCTCGCCATCGCGCGTAGAGATTAGCGACGAATTCGCTTTTCTGAACAAGGTCTTAGACCCGCGTCTCGAACGCGGCGGCGAGGCGGGCGCGAGGCTAGTGCGCGCGCGCGTCGTCACGCGGGGGAGAGACAGCCGACGCGACGCCCGCTGTTGCTGATTTTACTCTCATCGTCTGGAAACGATGAAAAAGTATTGATAGAAAGAAAGTGATAGTGTGAGATTTCATTTTTTGTTTTGTAATTTCATTTAAAAGGCGTAATAATATTTTAGTTCATGAGTCTTTTATAGACGCAAAGACCATTTGATTGGGAAACAATCTACAAATAATCAACCACAAAATAATGCCTTTTGCCAGTAGCCACGTGGTCAGAAATGTCAATAACATATTTTCTAAAAAACGTCTATTTGGACTAACAAAAATTAGTAATTTTGTCGTGGGTCTTTATAGGGAAATTATAAACAACTAAAAAAAAACATAAAGATTCAACTTACCATTCAAATTAAAAATTATTTTTTGTCAAAAAATCAAATTACATAAAAAAGTATTAATTTTAAAAAACCCACACCAAACTTTTTCAAACTAGGTATTATAAGTAATTGTTTACGTAGCCCATAGTTAATACCCGTGTTAAAATTGTTAAAATCACAAACACCAAACAAATTCTAACTAATAGTGCAATATAATAAACTCAATGTGCAAAAGTTCCAGTCAAACGTATAGTTATATACATACTCTTAATAGTTACCGTCTATTTTATTTACGTCCGATACAACTTATGAAACGAAATAAGTATACCAGGACACTATAATCTATAAAAGTAAGGTAACATAACACAAATACAACTAATTAAAATTCAACAAATATTTTAAAGTATAATTACTACTATGAAAACACGCTCAGATTTCTTCAGTACTATCTGGTTCAAATGCTATTAGGATACGACCTTTTGAAGTTGCGTTACGCGACAGTATCGAGTTACACACACACACACATAATATAATATAATGCGTTGCTATTGGTTGCTAACTAACGTTATGCTGGTGGCCATACACCATCAAGCCTGTCGTCAAATCGGCTTGAAGCGATCGATTGGATCAAACCAATTTGACCGTGTGTGGGCGTGGATTGGCTTGATAAAGTATTATTCTGTCAAAGTGTGACGTGAATTGTCTACCGTGACTTGTTACTATTGGATAATTGTGAGTTATTTGTGGGTATATATATCTATAGCAACCAAGTGTTGCTATAAACACACACGGTCAAATTGGTTTGATCCAATCGATCGCTTCAAGCCGATTTGACGATAGGCTTGATGGTGTATGGCCAGCATAACGGACAAACGCATTTGACGTAATTTTTCGCTCAAGGTAGTATCCTAATAGCATTTGAATAGGATAATACTACAAAACACAATACATAAGTGACCATGTGGTATTTAAAGTGGGATTTTTTTTGCTTGATAAACCCAAAAATGTGTAATTCAAATTCTGATCACTTTTCTGTTGTTACTGTTGTCTACTTGAATGTAGATTCACTGCAAAAAAATTGTTTCTAACATAGGCACTTAGCTTTATAATTAAGTCTTTTGACAGTATATGCTTACTCGCAAAACGATAAAAAAATGCTGATAAACATAGATATTTCTAATTGAAAGAAATCTGAGTGTGTTCGCTAGTTGGCTAATGATTAGTGTTGTTAGTGGGCAACTTACTGGGGAGGTAGGTTGGTCACCTGAGCAGTCGTCATGGAGCGGGCACACCAGGTCCACGAGGTCGAGTTCGTCTTTGCTCTTCTTTCGTTTCAGGGAGAATTGACTCTTCTTTGGTACCTGGGTTACATTCACATTATACAAATGATCATCATGCTAAAATAATTGTCGGAAGGACAGTTTATGAATAAACAAGAGTGGAGAATGGCCATAGCCAAGTACACTTCAAAAAAGGGGGAGGTTCTCATATTTTTAAAGTCAAAATGTACTTTTTCTATAAAACACAATTTTTAATTCTTTATTTCAATTATGTAAGAAACATAATTTGACCAGACCATTTAGTAGTTATTATTATAGTAATTTAGGACCAAAATAAGAAACCAAAGAAAGTTTTTCTAATTTGGGAATAGTTTCCCAAATAAAAGGTTATATGAATCAAGCTATTCGCTTTTAACATCTTGATGGCAAACTGTAAGTCTATCTATATAGCTTGTGTAAAATAATCCTACCTTATATTTGGTGGTCGCGGTCAGAGGCTGATAGCCGAGTGTTTGTTCCGCAGTTCTTTTCTGCTGTATCACGTCTCGACCTAGTAAGTCATTGAATCTGGGAACAAAATGCATACATTCATCAACAATAGTCGCGATAAATGTGTACAGCGTTCATAACCTAAACACTAAGATAACTAATTCGGCGAACAGTTACGTGTACATATTTACCTTTGTGTAAGATGTCGCCGTAATAAGGTCTTGTTGGCGGGGATATTGAGTAACGCCGCGAGCAACTCCGCTGTAAACCGCGGCTCCAGTAACATCAACCCGCCGTGAACACCTGGAATAAGACATTTTGAAAATTAATCTTCAATGTATCTTAAGACAATATACAATTCGGCAGTGTAGTATGGAAGCTCTGGCGGGGGAATTGCGCCTAATGTTTCGGGTTTCGTGGACCAGAGGAAAATTATTATAGAGAGAGATTATTTTCTGCACGGTGCTATTATAGCAGTAGTTTGAATTTATAACAGATACCGAACATCTACTATCCCACCACACCCATGAGGTGATCACTCCTACCTAGAAATGACTGAATCACACAGTTATAATAAGTAACGTGTCCTGGTGAATCTTTGCAAGGTTCGTCCCTTACGGGTGTAAAGGGGGAGTTCAGACGAACGTCTCTAATCCCGAATAGTTCAAAGCATTCTCCTACGAAAAATATTCTTATAGTAAAGTCGTTTTCTCACTACGCGAAACCAACACAACATAATGTTGTGACAACTCCAACCGCCATACTATGTTGGTGTTGTGTTGTCCTCGCGTGTGAGAAAACGGCGCATACATTAGTATGGCGGTTGGAGTTGTCAGAACATTATGTCGTGTTGGTTTTGCGTAGTGAGAAAACGGCCTAACGTACCAGCCCCGCGCAGGTTGGGCGCGTACTCGGCCAGGTCGATCTCCTTGAGCCACTGCATGACGCGGTGCGAGGACCAGCGCGCCAGGTCGGCGGCGGGCGCGCAGGCCTCGCTGCCCTCGGTCTCGCTACCTCCGCCCACGGCCACGCCCACGCCCACTGTCTCGCCCTCCACCGCGCGCCGGATCATCGTCTCCGGGTTGAACTTGTTTTCCCGGAGTACCTGGATTCCTGGCAATGAATAATATAATTATGAGAATTTAAGGTATTCAATTAAATATCTGTGGAAGAAGATAGTTCTTTAGCTAATCAGGTCGCCGTGCCCGCCCTGAGACAGATGTCGCTAACCTCTGCGTATAGAGAGCGCGTGCAGCGCGTGCGTGACGCGCAGGTGCGCGTACAGCTCGGCGTGCGCCAGGCGGTGCAGCAGGCGGCCGTCCAGCGCCGCCGCCGTCAGCAGCGGGTCGCCGTGCCCGCCCTGAGACAGATGTCGCTAACCTCTGCGTATAGAGAGCGCGTGCAGCGCGTGCGTGACGCGCAGGTGCGCGTACAGCTCGGCGTGCGCCAGGCGGTGCAGCAGGCGGCCGTCCAGCGCCGCCGCCGTCAGCAGCGGGTCGCCGTGCCCGCCCTGAGACAGATGTCGCTAACCTCTGCGTATAGAGAGCGCGTGCAGCGCGTGCGTGACGCGCAGGTGCGCGTACAGCTCGGCGTGCGCCAGGCGGTGCAGCAGGCGGCCGTCCAGCGCCGCCGCCGTCAGCAGCGGGTCGCCGTGCCCGCCCTGAGACAGATGTCGCTAACCTCTGCGTATAGAGAGCGCGTGCAGCGCGTGCGTGACGCGCAGGTGCGCGTACAGCTCGGCGTGCGCCAGGCGGTGCAGCAGGCGGCCGTCCAGCGCCGCCGCCGTCAGCAGCGGGTCGCCGTGCCCGCCCTGAGACAGATGTCGCTAACCTCTGCGTATAGAGAGCGCGTGCAGCGCGTGCGTGACGCGCAGGTGCGCGTACAGCTCGGCGTGCGCCAGGCGGTGCAGCAGGCGGCCGTCCAGCGCCGCCGCCGTCAGCAGCGGGTCGCCGTGCCCGCCCTGAGACAGATGTCGCTAACCTCTGCGTATAGAGAGCGCGTGCAGCGCGTGCGTGACGCGCAGGTGCGCGTACAGCTCGGCGTGCGCCAGGCGGTGCAGCAGGCGGCCGTCCAGCGCGGCCTCGCTGCCGGCGCCGCGCGCGCCGCACACGCCCACGTCCTCCAGCCAGCGCAGCGCCCACGCCGTGTCCAGCTGCCCCGCCGCCGTCAGCAGCGGGTCGCCGTGACCGCCCTGCACAGATGCTATGTTAGTCATTGACTAAACTAAACTTATATTATTCAAGGGTAACTAAATGAACATATTACTGCAAAATTATACGGCTCTTATTTTTATATCAAATCAAAACTTACAATGCAATCAACAACAATGCGCTCTCGGTTGTCTATGTAAGTAGGTACTTACCAGTAAATCTGTAAGCGCGAGCACAATCTTCTTCTTGTGCATGGGGTGTTTGATGGCGAGCTCCTTGTCGATGGCCTGCGGCGCGGCGGAGGCGATGACGCCGCGCGCGTCTGGCGCAGCTCCAAGCCAGGCCTTCGCCGCCGGCACGTACACCTCCAGGCCTAGGCTCTCCAGCCAACCGCAGGTGGTCTCGCAGTCCCACTGCCGCACGTCTGTCGTTTGCCTGGACGAGACAAACGCATACTTTTTATTTTTTTAAACTTTTCGAGGGCATATTTCGTAGTCAACTTGCCCCAAGACCTAGGCGTCATGGGTCGGAATCCTACCCAGAATAAAACGTATGTGATGAAAATTTGTATTTGTCGTGGATGTTTTTCTTTTTACTTAAGTACCGGTACCGGTCAGGTTACATATAGGTTGTTTATTCCGCATATTTTTAGAAATCTACCTGTCAAAGAGGCTCTGATTGTCTTCTAACGTTGATAATGGCATTATTTGAATAATAATATAGTTATAAACATCTTATTTTAATTAAAAAACATGTAATTTTATTTGACCGCAAGCAAAAGTAAGAACTTACTAATAAATATTTTTGGTAGGTACCTTCTAATACCCTAAACACAAGTGCTTAACCTAGGCATTTTAAGGTCAGATCAATTTATTTGATGTTGCCAAATATTGATTTACTTACCAAGACATAGGTTGCATCCTTGGTCGCGGTGCGGAAGAGCGAATAGACGCCCTCGCCAGATCGTCTCCCTCCAGCCGTACGCCGCCGCCGCCGCTACCGAGCCGCGTGCGCACCTCCCGAAGCGATGGCGACGGGCTGCCTCTAGGTATGGCTTCCTCTTTCTCAGCTATAAAATTGATTTTTTAAATTAATACCTTTGCTATATTTAATTTTACGAATCTACAGAACCAGGGAATAATTTCAAAAGTGATGTAAAGTATCAGCCTATTAATGTTCCACTGCAGGGTAAAGGCCTCCATCCATGAAATCAAGTTACCGCTACAATGATGGGTATTGGCTTAATCACCACGCTTGCTAAATGCGGATTGGTGATCACAAAACCGAGCTGTGACCGAAAAAAACCGACACAAAGTTGGCTCGACCAGGGAATTGAACCCAGGGCCCCGAGATCTTGGCCCGGTACTTATACCACTAGACCATCGAGGCGTTAATGAATAATTTCAAAGGGTACATAAAAGGAACGTCTCGTTGTTTAATGGTTTAAAATATTATGATCTCGGGGTCCTAGCTGCAATTCTCAGATCGAGCTACCTTTGTCTTTGTGTTGGTTTTTTCGTACATAGCTTACGATTAAGTCAATACCCGTCATTGTAACATGACTTGATTCCAATGATGTAAGGTTTTTCATGAATAGGCTAACACTTTATTTTGACATTTGTAAAAGTAAAGTACTATAAAATAATTCAAATATAATGTATTAAAGTCTTCACGATCGATTAGAGCATTTGGAGAACTTATTAGAACCATATAATAAAGAGCCTTAAAAACTCAAAACAATAACAAATACTGATTACGTATCCAACATGGGAGTACGGGATTTACTCGTATATGTTAGTGGGAAACGATCTGCTGATGATAGAATATTTATCAGGTCACCAATTTGTGTCTCTATTTATTGACAGATATATTATAAAAGTGCGTCAAAAAACTTATATTATCAATAGACTACAGTACAGAATGAAAATAATACAGTAAACTGGTACACATGCAACTATTCAAGTATTATTTCACATTTTTAACACTTAAAGCTTTTACTGCGTTATTTATAAGTAATATTGAGGAAATTCCACTTCATGTGGTGGGTTCGGCACATGCGGGTCACTCTTGCGTTAGATACAGTACAACAATTAATAAGGCAGAGGCATTAATCGGAGTTTCAATTTTATTATTATACAACATACATTTGACTCAGGTAGGGCTGCCACAATTCATTATATTAAACTTTATGTTGTGAATCTTTAATGTTTTTTTCTTGATCGGCCGTAAAAAAGGCCTTGCATCAACCATAACAATATCTTATTTTCATTATTTAAATTTTTATACGTCGCTAATATATTATAGAAATGTTAATTTCCATTTTTTTTTATAATATAATTATGCCAAATCATGACAGAATCACAGCAATTACTGTCATATTGGAAATTCTTATATAGTTTAAATAATTTTTATAATATAATTTTATCTGTCAAGGAGGTGAATAGTTTCCTCCTCAATTATGAACCTGTACCTGTACTATTTATGATAAAAAAATCTTACAAAACATAGTTCTAAGTTCTTCGCATCAGTAAGCAGTAGCAACCCTAAACATACACGCAGGTAAATCGGACATAGCGAGCGGGGTGAAAGGGCAATACTGCAGCGGGTTACAGATGCGCAAAGGCAAGCTCGCACGTTCCGACCTAGGTTCGGCACCGAGTGCCCGCGGCCGCGCGCCACCACCATGTTGTTGGGTTTACCGAACGCGACGCGCGCCTCTGACGTCAGCACCGACGACCGCGGCAGCGACGAGTACATGTGCGTGTTGCGCTCGATTTGACGACCGTAGTTTGCTGGCGGTGTCTGAAATCAACGAATAATAATAATAATCATCTTTATTGTGCAGAATACATAAAAAGCTATCTTAGCAATTACTGTTAGGGGAATAAATCGTTCAATCGATTTACACAACACTATGTGGCGTGCCCCGCATTATTCAGGAGGATTTTGACAGATGGAAGGAGATGGAATAAGCGCGCTTTCGAGTACAATGCCTAACTGTTAAAAAGTGTATTAAATTAAAACTATTAGAAATAAGAAGAAAAATGTATTAATCTCTAGTAAATCACGATAATAAGTCTAACAGTACTATGACATTTTTTATCAGGGCTTCATCATGAATATTAGGAGTCGTTAGCGTCTGTGCTAGTTTCATAATGAAACTGTGTGACAGACTATGACTAATGTGGATGGGTAAATAAATATCCCTGGATTATTCACACAGCGCTATTAAGCCCTAAACTTACATACCATAAACTAAAGATGCCAGTCAATGGATGAACGTCACTTGTTTACCATTCTTGAACACACACATTATACGTAGGACACATGTATTCTTGTACAAAAATGTTTTTACCATACGAGGATCGAACCCGCGCCGTTTAGTATAATAGTCGACTTCTGGACTAGTGCATTAAATCGGTTGTCACAAATGTAATAAAAGTTAACACTGAGTAATTTAAAAAAAAAACACATTTCTTGCCAAAACTGGTCACACTAGTAATTTTCGAGTATACATGAATAGGTGGGCAAAACACATAATAATGTGAGTCTAATATTATAAATGTATTCAAACGGCGTAACTATACATTGTCAAGTGGTATCAAAAAACCAATACGGTTCATTTGGTATTATAATTTGCAAAAAGTTACTGTCTACCGAGTACCGACAATCCGAATTCAATTTCGGACTATGAAAATATAAAACCACGAAGGTAGACATCTATAAAATAATACTGGTGACTTTTTTAGCGTTAGGAAAATTTGCGTGTGAGAGTAAAATATGATATAGGAAACGATAGCATGATTAAATGTTTTGTTGATCAAAATTAACTTAGAATTAGATGGTTAATGTGGATGGGTAATAAATTAAGAAATATATAGATTTTTTTTTTAAACTAATCATTCATGCTATCGTCGCCGCTTATTCGTACACAACAGCCCGAATGACGAGAAAGAGGGATCAGAAAAGTGATGACGTAATCTTTTAGCATAAACTTCTAGAATAATCGATTGTGTTCGCGGTAAAAATACTAACCCTTGGAGGCGCAGGCCTGACCAATGGTGAAGCAGCAGTGTCCGGGGGCGGAGACCGCTCTAGTAGACCACGTTCCGCAACACGCAACCGTACCTCGCTCAATTTCGACAAAAGTTCCAACTTTTGTGTCTCTAGGGATGAGCGTTGAAGCATTTCCTGAAGAATATGAGAGTGGAGTTTGGTTACTATACTCGTTTATACTCATACAATTATTGTCAGCTGCAAACGTACCTGAGCGTTTGTCACAGTATATTATTTTTGTTATGTATTTTTTTATTAAATAAGTTTATTAATAAATTACAGTGCTAACAATACCAACAACCATAGAGTATATACTAAGAAGAGTGGCCTACGCAATGTACTATAAGTATTCAATCAATCAGATCTTGACGTCCGAGTCACATACGTACAGTCTGTTCCACATAAGTTGTCCTTTAGCCGCTATATTGGTAGTATTGTTTTTCAATACATTCAATCTGTTTTTTGACAGATTTACAAAGCGTAGGCAATGCTGCCAATATAGCGGCTAAAGGACAACTTATGTGGAACGGGCTGTAAACACATACAGTCTGTGTTGTCCTTTAGCCGCTATATTGGCAGCATTGCCTACGCTTTGTAAATCTGTCAAAAAACAGATTGATCATTGAATGTATTGAAAAACAATAGTACCAATATAGTGGCTAAAGGACTTCTTATCGTGAACGATCTGTAATATGTATATTATAAATATATAGTATATAATCAATATTATTTCTAAACACTCCACGCTACAAACTGCGTTTTCAAAGAATAAATTGTAATTTGATAGTTAACTGTCCGATTTAAATGTTATACAGATAACTGAAATTCTGTAAATGAAGTCAATGTCTTTTCACTCGAAGGTATTATTATGCTTAAAACTCTCAGCTATCAACATTATATAAAAAGTGCTTTTAGCACACTATAGTACCAATTTCTGCATTTACTATTAACGTAGCCTTGCTTATGTTTTCCCCTTATTCCTGCAAGCATTGCTTTTCGTGATTATTTAGACAAAACGAGATACAGCATCTCTTCTTTTACATGGTCTGTGATAACAACAATGAGCTTTACTTAACATAAAAGTAGTTTTTTTACGTTTATGTTTTACGTAACATCACAAACATTCCTGTTTTTAAAAGATTTCACTATGATTTATTCCTGATATTTTATTGCAGTGATATTTCCTTTTTCTTTGATGAGTTTGTGTACAAAAAAAGATCTAAATCAAAGTGAACTCGTTTTATTGCGACATTTCTATACATAAACATTGTATTATATTGCATTTAGTTCTGATATTTATAATCATTTTAGACGAACTAATGGGCTATTCTCGTATTTTTATTGACTTGGTCTTTATGTCATTCTACTGGCTTCCGCCTGCTGTTCCCGTGTAGAAATATTTATCGCACTGTGAAGGAACATTGCATTTTTTATACCTAAATGAAAACAAGCAAAACAATATCTTCGGTTGAAAATAACCTGGAAAATAAATAAGTTTCCAAATATAAGTTTCACGAGGGCTAAGGGATATTGAATTTCCACGTACGTAATTAAGTTTTAACTTGCTTATAACTTATAAAATACGACTCAATTTTCTATTGCTATTTTACATTCTTGAACTCCCCTAGTATGGGCAGGCAATGCATTATTGTCGGGTTACCATTTCAACATACAGGTAGCTTTTGTTTTTAAATTTTCAGTAAGTTGAAAAAAAAACTAAATATTCAAGGAATAACCTTTCATCGTTATTAAATAAACACTAACAGACGTTTATCAATGAAAAATGCAAAGTGATCACAATATCCGGCTCGCAGCGGCCTTCAGTGGGAGGACCGAAAGCTTTCAGTTTGTTTAAACAACGCTACTCTGGTTCCGGATAGGCTAAACAGATTCGACCTATTTGAAATTAACTTTATCAATGACGTGGTTTACGGCACCGCCGTATCTAGACGTTAATAAAAACCGCATCTGGCGTGGTTTGCGAGATATATGGACGCTACGCAACGCGTAAATGGACTACGGAATTAGAACGGAATTTGTTTTCTTTGCCGGATCGTATAGAAGAAATGTTCTGACTATTTATTGATGTTCCACTTAAGAAAATAATATAATAGCTGGTTTCTAGCCGAATTGCTGCTACTGACTCAATAAGTTTCTAGCTTAACGCAGAACATAAGAGAATTTAGAACTTGTAGTAAGCGCACAAAAACGGGCAAATTGCCTACGAAAGCTTTTGAAAAACGTTGCCTAGGAACAGGCTTCGTCTTGAGCTGTAATAAAACGTAATAGTGCATTATTTGCATTTTCTTTTTTGAACTAAAACAGTTTTTTTTTGTACACTGAACTGCACTTTTTTTTCTCGCGTGACAATGGGATTTTCGTATGTCATTGGGAATAGATTAATATATTCGCTTGACATTATATTACTTGTAACTTGGTCAGTGGTTTACTATACGTCCCACCATGATACGATCATTGTAAAGGAAACTATATAAAATGTATATTTAATATAAGTAAGAGGCATTGCCACCTAAGAACCCACGCCTAACGTAGGCGAGTTTTAAATTATTAGTACAGTTTATCTACCGGCTCACCGTTCTATTACTCTTCCCAAACTATCATGTATGAATCATCATTTACTTTCAGACTAACGTGCATACAAAACTTTTTATGACACGCTGCTGTGTCTACTTTTTTCTACTAATGACACCACAAAATGCCTTTTGCCATTTTTCGAAGAATATACAAGAAAATTTTCTTGACTGATAGTACTAATTTTAATTTGCGTAATGACTGCTTACACGTATTGCGTGTTCGATTCACGTCTGGACTCTCCAATGATTAACATATAAATAACACGCAACGTATTCTGTAGATGGCATTAGAATTCCTCACGTCTCCGTACTAAGGTAGGTACTCATTGGCTCGGAGATTTGTTTACTTACAAAATGTTAAATAACTAGTAAAGTAGCATCATGACATCACAATCTTATTAGAATTCTGTACACAATAGAGCGAGTAAACAGATGGTAATGCGATGTCGATAACATGAATACTACAAG
This sequence comes from Mecyna flavalis, assembly GCA_949319885.1. Taxonomy (NCBI): domain Eukaryota; kingdom Metazoa; phylum Arthropoda; class Insecta; order Lepidoptera; family Crambidae; genus Mecyna; species Mecyna flavalis. Next base: position 8,359,206 of record OX439431.1, on the reverse strand, counting down.
AAAGGAGGAATAATGGGTAGACTTCAAACACAATTTAATTTATCTTTGACTTTGAATTGAAAATTGCTTTATCTTTGACTTTGAATTGAAAATTGCGGTTGGATTGTGGTGACGTTAGATAAACAAGCGGTATTTTAGGTTTCGTTATAAGCACCCGGTCGGCTACAGATAACGAATATTTGCAAATAGTGTGATTGTACAATTGTGACGACAGAATCATATCTAGCAGCGATGAATAGCAAACGGTGTCTCCGGAGCGCGGTTGAATTGCTCGGCCCACACCGATCATGATTATTCAATAGCCCCATTCCAGCGGGATCTAGGCCGTTCTGAATGTTAAAGAGCTTACCACCTTGCTATAATGGCATGTCGAGGACTATAACCGTTGCAGATATTGTGTATATTGTATTGTGTATTTATTCAGGACCAGACTTGGCCGTTCAGTTCTCTAGTTTTGGCGACGTGACAAAACATTTTGCCCCAATCGGCACATTCCTATTGATACATAGCGCCTATATACAGTTTGAGCTAGACTGGAGCCATGAGTAAAATTGGATTGAATGCTAATGCATTAATTATTGTTAACATCGACAAACCATGTAACTTACAAGCCCAAGCTCTTTTTAGTCTTGGTTTAACAATATTTACCGGGTTTAACTTCTAACCACACAACTAATAGATGAACTTACCTATAGGTTTTACAGAAGAAATGTTTTACATAACTAAAAATCTATTTCAGTACATTGCATCGGTCCTAATAGTTAATTATACAAACTTCAATAGATTGATTGAAGATATTTGAATCCTACATACCTTCTGAAGCCTCTGTTCCGCATCATCTAGCCTTTGCCGCGCATCATGGAGTGATCGCTCGAGGTCCCCCATCTTCTCGCTCTGGGCGGCAATCTGCTCGGACAGCACCTGCACCTGCAACTGCAGGCTCTCCTTGTCCGCTTCCAGCCTTCGCACTCGGTCTTCTGCATCGTTCTGAAAAGACCCATGGCCCGTTAACAATGGCTATATTTTATTTATAGAAACGAGAAAATTATGCCACGTTCTGCGTAAAAACGTGATCATTTATTTTCGCCTAAGTAAAATGATAAGGAACACATAAAATAAACACATCGCTTGTACGAATATATAATTTTTTTAACTTGTATTAAATAAAAAAACAAAATACTTGGTTATTATTAACAAAATTGTTTGGGTCGAAAAAACCTTGAGTAGGTACAATCTCTTGCTAATTATTTTTAATCGAATCTCTCTAAACGAACATTGTTATTGATGTTATTAAATTGTTACAGTAAACATGATATATTAAAGCAACCACAACATAAGTATACTGGCTACCTAATTAGCACAACAAGTTGCCCGGCGGAATGCATTCAGCGTACCTTGTAAGTTCGCGCAGGTACTGGTGGAAGTGAAGGGTGTGAGGGCCAAGCGCGGTCATGCATGCAGCACGGCGGGGGAGCGGGCGGCCCGTGACACCAGCACATTGGCGGCCACCAACCTGGTGGCGGCCCTGATGGGTCAGGCCATCTAAAGTGCTCATATGAATTCCAACGTCTCTGGAGTTCTGGAGGAGTATCCTCATTCCGCGGTCGACGAGGTTTTGGGGAAGCTCGAACACTAGATGGATGTTGTGGTGGTTTCGAAGACACTGAAGATCTACTTTTGCGGTCACGGTCACTTCTATCAGATGGTAGCCGGCGTCTTCTGTCTAAGCTAGCAGAATACTCGTCTCCTTTTGAATCCATTGGATCTTTTCCTCCATCAATTACTTCTGCAGATGGCATCCATTTAAAATCATCATCTCGGCGAGTCGAATTGTCCAACCGTCTACTGGGTGTCAATGTGCGATAATCGGCCTCATTTCCCTGAGTTTCATAATCGTGTTCTTCTGAATCATCCTCGCTAGAAGAACTGGACTCGCTATCGGATGATGACTGTGGTCGGGCCGCCACTGCACCGTCTGTCCAAGCCGTACATTTCACGGTCGCCTCATCGGGGCTATCCGAGTCACCGCCTGTTATGAGATAACGTGTAAAGTCTCAAACACTATTTAGAAAACAGAGCCACACGAACGACACGAAACTCACCCATAGGCGAGTACATGTAAGAGCGCACGGCAGGGTGCACGTAGCCCGCTGCCGCGCGCTCCTCATCATCGTCAAAGGGTTCAGTCAGGTATTCGCGGTCGGACATGAGGCTCTGCACAAGCGACACTGTGTGACAAGCTCTCTGTACGAGTCACCGACGTGTCTCTATTTAGAGTTTGGCCGCGTTCCAGTAATAAGCTACGTCAGTGACTCGTCCACTGGTTGAAAATTACGTACTCTCCTGTGGGGGCGGTTCCTCACTGGACTGAACGGAAGCAGAGTCCCGTTCGGAAGCCTCTGACGCTGTTGATAAAGGTCGTTCGCTGCAGTCTGACGTACGACGCGAGAGATTCTCCCGAACGTTATCCTCGGGCGCAGGTCGTATTGTGTTTCTGATCTCGACGGAGTTCGACCGCGATTTGACTGCCCGAGGTTTCGAGTCTACCGTGGCGCGATTGTGCAACGCCGCTATGGTGGCTGCTACGAATGAGCCCCCACGGCCGAGCTCGCGCATGTTTTGGTTTAAAATGAACGGCGCCTACACGAACACGGCCGACAAACGCGCCCGGAAATAGATCGGGGTATATGCGTCTGATGCATTCCGGACACCCTTCCCGCTTTGATCCATGTTTAGTAGTCACAAAATTAACTAAGATTACGGACACCAAAGAAAAAAACTCGAATAAATAAAACGCCTTTTGTTATGTAAATCAAACACAAAGTAAGAATTACGTCTTTTTACGGCGCGCATGAGTAATGCGTTAGCGCAATGTGATAGCGTGCAGCGCGTTGCACACAAACAAGCGCACTCACCGGCATGCAGTTGACGCCTTCGTACAGGGAACGGCGCCCCCACTCGCCGCTTTCAACATATTCCAATCCGCCCGCTTCCTCAATGTACATATTTCCAGAGTGATGTTGAAATTCACATAAACCCCACATCATTGGTGTTTCCAAGTTCAGTTGTACATGTCCGTTCATAAAATCGGGGTTGTAGGGTGGTTGCGTCGGGTAGAATGGCGGAGCGGTCGGTTCTAACATCTCAAGCTCATGTATTCCATTCCGAGAATTCAAACAATTCATATTACTTCTTTTTGATGTGCAGGTTCTGTGGTCATTGTTAGGAAATAAATAATTATTTAGTTCAGACTAAATATTGTTGATTTTATTGTAAAAGCCGTAATACCTATAATGTAAACAATCCATTCGTATTTATTAGGTACCTACGTGCTTGTGAACGACATCTCACCAAAATGTTATTAAAGAAAACTCCCCTCGTATCGGAAATAGAACGACAGCTGTACTGCCGGGAATATCCAACAAAAGCGCGATTTTACTACTCATCTGGGAGGACGTGCACGTGTTTCAGTAAACTAAATATAGCAGTAATGTATTTCAAAGGTTTTTTCGCGTAAACTAGAAATGTTTATAAAATAGATGTTTCCACTAAATAGAAACCGCAATTAGTTCAACATGGTCAATGACAGACATTTACAAGGATTGTTGTTATTCGATCGTTAATTTAGGTTTATTTTCAGATATTCTAAAATACTAAACTTACATGGTACAAAAGCTACAAGCAATAATATTGTCCTTATTATAATGGAATGGGTATAAGCCAATAAGGAACATCACGATGTAGTTATTTTTTTTAGTATTAATTGAGTTAAAATTGTGTAAATTGACAAAGTTTATAGAGATAATATTGAACCCGCACGCGCGATGCATGGCGCGATAATGGAGCCAATTAGCTCCGGCTTATACTCGCGCTCTACCTACGTGTCGTTTAATAATAATTAATCAGTCAAATTTTAAACGAACTTTCATTCATGGCTTCACCAACAGAAACATTTAATAGCTAATTATAACTTTAACGATTACGATAACGTATTGAATCAAAATAATAATGTCATTTTATAAAGGGCCTCTACTCGTATTAATTAATGGGCCCTGTAATTTCAAAGACTGATGAAAAGACATCGAAAATATCGTCTTTGAAGCGTAATTTGTTAATTGCCCTTCCTGGACAAAGCCGAGCGTGGCAGAAACCTTGTAATAATTAAGCAAATTTAATTTAACATGCTTGAAGTGCTTGAGAATAAAAGCAAAATATACCTACCTAAAATATTTAGCTAATGTGTGAAGCAAGTTTTAATTTTTTTTTTTGTAATGTGTTCCTGAATAATGATGCTAATCATACAATAAAAATACATCACCCACCACAGATAGAAAAATGAATAAAAAATTGTTCGTAAGATATTAAGTACGGGTAATTCGCAGATAGGTTGCAGATTAAGCTAAGAGTAACCATCTTGATTGATTGATTGATTTGATAAACTTAATTTTTTTTAAATTGTTGTGGGGTAAAAGACGCGACGCAAAACAGAATAAAATACGTTAGTGGAAAACTTGCAGCATGTCGCAAAATAAATATAAAACACAATAGCAAGTTTAGCCTGAAGTTGACAGCGAGTGACTGCCTGCCGCAGCCTGCCTAGACGACAAAACTTTTATGCCTTTTTCTGCAATAAGCTTTTTTAACGATTGGACCAATATCCTAGCACTCGTTGATATATTATATATACATTGAAAACAACATTAATACTACAAAACTACTCAATAATCACTTACAGTTTGAAATCAAAACACTGCACATCTGTCACAAGTAACGATTAGGTTGAAACACTAAAAAATGTTTACGTAGCACAAAGCGCGTACGAAACCCCGATAGCAGCGAAAGATTGTCGCTAACTGGTGCTAAAATTTGTCACGTCGTATTGCGAGTCGTTTTAGTGGCCACACGCCACAATATGTCGAAAGCGCGTGGCATGTGAATAACCGGCCGCTAAGTTTCAGACTAAAATAATTTATATAACAAGCAAGTAAATCTTGAGAAGTAAAATCTTTAAAAGTAAAGTTGACTATGATAAATATTCAATAGCAGCTAGTCCAGCTACGTCACGACTTATGTTACGTTTAAAAGATAGTGAACAAGCAGAAATGTCCTAGCTGGTATTTTGAAATTAAAATATAGAGAACGAAAATAAAGCCATGTTTTTTCCGTAATAAGTGCATTGTTTTTGTGCATTGTGCGAATTCCGGGTCGACACCCCAGTAGCGATCCAGTGGGCGGCAAAGCGGCAAACGACTCTTGGGCGGGCGGTCGGTGGTATAAATAAATTTGTAACGATAAAAAGTACCAGTAATGTACTAAGACACTAATTAATCGCCAAACGAAGTAAAAAACCATACTATACACATGAATCAAATGAAATTATAACATAAATATTAATTTAATGGGACCTATTCATTTAGCTATTTAACTCTATAACTCAGTTTATTAGTAAAGTTTCACAAAATTTACCTCTGGTGTACTGAGGTGAACCACCGGCAAGAAAAAGTGCCCGTGGTCCACCCATGCATGTGAACTGAGGTGGACCACGGGCAAGAAAAAAGTGCCCGTGGTCCACCCAGGTGAACTGAGGTGGACCACGGGCAAGAAAAAAGTGCCCGTGGTCCACCCAGATGAACTGAGGTGGACCACGGGCAAGAAAAAGTGCCCGTGGTCCACCCAGGTGAACTAAGCAGGTGGACCACGACCCATGCCTGCATCGTTCCTAATTCAAAATCTGGAATACATCCAGTTTAAGTCTAATTTATCAAACAGTTTGAACTACCGCCTTCCTCGTCGTGTACTAAATAATGGTCCCGAGCTCGATTTCTCGCAAAGCCAATTTAGAAAACAAATCTATCTATATTGGCCCGGTTTGACTGTTTTGAAAGACGGCCCCGCTGTCGACTTAGTTAAATAATGTCCCTGAAACAAATAAAGTCATTTCTATACATTAGAATTCTACACTTTATTTCTAATAATAGGCAAAAGCGGACCTTTACATTCCAGAGCGGTTACCGCAACAATATTAAACTGAAAATAGGTAGATCCAGTTTTTATATGCTACATAGTCTCTCCGTACAAAATAGATTGTCTATTTAAAACATCAACTGAGAGTATACATGCGTGTACATGTAACAAGGAGATAATATGAACGGCTCACCGCGCCACTGAGGTGCTCTGAATTTTAAATTACTCTTTGCACAAGCGTATTCGCTGAGCAAGCCTGTAAACAGGCCGTGTCAATGAATGCGCTATTTTCCCATAATTACTGTAATATTTACTTCAACATTTACAGGACGTACAGCGTTATCATACACGAAATTAAGAACCATCTCAAGCCACTACCGCATTCAATATTTTGGTTATAATGGTGCCTTTTCAATTAATAATTGTTTATTGTAGGAAGAGCAATCATTGTTATTTATCTTGTATAGCGTTCTTTTTCAGGTCAAACATCTGTTACGTAATGACCCAACCAGCAAAAAGTGGTTTTTAAGCTATCCCAGGAGGATGAATCTTTAGGACTATATGAGAATTATATCCGAATTTAAGTCCGGGAAAAGGCCCACTTTTTAAGTGTTCTTTTGATTATAACACATTTAAATTAGACCGCTAAAATGCTTGTTTACGCCTATATAACTCCTGTAATAGAATTACGAAAATGCAGTTACTCCTGCAAGTCAATAATATAATCAATATAAGTAAGATAAAGTCGTAAGTAAGACTAATGCGCTCCTTGCAATGCTGATTTAAGCTCATTTTGGTGAACGAATGAACGAACGAACAGTTAAATGTGTTTCGCTGTATTTTGCTCTGTCATGATTTTTTTAACAGCTTGAATAAGGAAGTGGTATTTATCTTTATCAGAATTTATTATTGTCAGCCATAGTAGAAAAACAACATCTTATTGTTGTTAGTTAGTCTTATTAATATTCGTAGGGGAATGTGAATTTTCTGTGAAATTAGTCATGGTTTTAAACAAAATTTTAGAGCGCCTCTTCATTTGACTTTATTTACGTTTGAGTAATTATTTATTTATCAAAAAAATACTACGAAGGGCTGCCATTTTTTCGGTAAGCATTTCCAAGTGTGACACAGTGCCATCATAAGTTTATTTGGTTCTATATTGGCAAGTGTCAAAACTGCAGAAAATTCGCCATTTTGTATACCAATTTTAAGATAACGTTGACAATAGCACTACTGTGGAATGCCAATATAAATATGTCTAGACTTGTAACGGCTTAAGATAAATCTATATAGAGAACATTTTATCCTACTAAATGCTGTTATAATCTTAGTGATTTATTATTTTTGAAACGCTGATATTAAATCCGCTTAAACCTTAATTTCAAGCTTTTGTAAAACAAAAACAAGAAATATAAATGCTATTCAGTTGTTTAACTGGAAGTTACTTATATTAGCTATACAATTTTAGCTTATAACACATTATAAGTAAAAGTAACTAGTGTGATTGCTCCTCAGTGTATCCTATCCTAGTAGATGCTTCTAGAGGAGGCCTAAGATTTAAATGCCTCTAAGATGTTATCTTATAGGCACTTAAAAGTCTTCGTTACCGGAGTAATTACACCTGAGAGTAATTACTCTTATTAAATGCCTTTATAGGAGTCCTAGACTATAATAGCCACGATATTTGATCCTATATGCCGATATAAGACCAAATTATAGAATTAAACATACTCAAGTAAAAATAGCACCATTTTATGCAGTTAAAAGCGTAGTAGCAAATACCAAAACCATCATCGGAGCTTTATTAGTCCATATAGCATTAACAATTGACCATTTTGCTAGTTGGGGATTCACAGCGCAGCTTCTTAATTATGTCAGGCACTCCGCATATTGTAGGTTAATATTTTGTTATAAATACAAAGCTTAGTTAAAATTATTTATTTATTGATATCCGTCAGTGCATTTGCGTGCATTATTATGACGTAAAATTAGTCATGTTATCAAATAAAACAAAGTCATCCCCAGAGTAAAAAGACAACAAGTATAAATAATTTTCATGACAATAACTTGATGGGGGATTCGTCGTTTGACCCCGGTCCCGAATACACCGCTCTGTCATAGTCTTTATGCAGTTGAAATAAGGACTATGACACCGCGGTGTATTCGGGACCGGTGTCAAACGACGAATCCCCCACCTTGATGCTATTTCCGCTACGCATCGTAGGGCGCCAATAAAGAATACTCAGTTCATTAAACTGCCGTCAGTAATATTAAGTATTAGCCCAGTTGATGCTTCCCAGACCCGTATTTTCTGCGGATACATGCCATTCATGTATTTAGTACACAGAAAATATAAAACAATTTTACCATTCTGTTACGCAAAAGTAAACCTTAGGGCAGCAGAAATAGGGTATTGCAGTGCAATGCAACAGATTTAATGAAGCGAAACTTTCAGCATAACTTTGCAGACATTGTGCTGTTACTGGGTGTTTAAAGTGCATCATTAGAGCCTAGTTTGCTCTTAGAACACGATCTAGAACTATCGTAAAGTACAAGAAACAACTGTTCCAGTTTAAACTGAGATAGCTCCGTCAATCACAATGTACTGTCAATACAAGAATATCCTTTTAACAGGAACATTCTACAAATGTGAAATAATAACATCAGTATAAGTTGGAAACGTATGTGTAAAATCAAGCGTCGCGTTATTTCAGAAATCGGCAATTGCAATAACAATTCACATTCCATTTCCTCCTGTAACAATCGATATCAGATACAGCGTCAGTTCAGTAAGGATCAATTTCAATTCACTAACTTTAATGTATACCTATGTTACGCTCAAAGATCGAAAACGCTCATTGAGCGGAAAAATAGCTCACAACGCGTTGTGGTCACAGTAAAACATCCAACGTACTGACACACAGAGAAGACTATATTTTGAGAGATATTAATTTAAACAAAAACAACGTCGGAGGCGAAAATCGACTCTGATGGATATAGGTTAGAAGGCTAAGGCGGGAGCGGAGCTAAGCGGAGCTCCCGCCTTGGCCTTCGTCACAGAATATATACTAAAGTACCTTCGTGGTTATTTGGGCAAAAAAATGTGGGCAAAACAAAAAAAAATCGAAACAACATAACCACGTATCAAAAAGGTTTGTTAGTTCTTCTTCTATAGTTTTTGTGAAGTATGAGTAAGTACATGACATTTAAGAAAGAACATAACTTTGCTATTGTAAATATTTTGACTGATGATTTTAACCTACTGTAGATACTTGGTTTTGGCATAATAAAAAAGTCAAGTTTTTTATACATAATATATTATGTGAGAATTTGTACAGCCAGTATCCATCATAATACGTAAACATGATGGATAATCGGATTTACGAAATATTCAAATACGAGAATTCAACATTACCAGTGAAAATCATTCAAGAGGTAAATGTGTCGTGAATATTCTTGAACGGAAACGAGCGTCGGGCAACGGAAGCTCCGCGGGACCTACTTTCGTGCTCCTCCGCTGATGAGGCTGAGGGTACGGGAGTTGAGGGCGACGAAGCCTTTCAACTTCTATCTATAATTTAAAAATGTTTCCATAAACACACTGCAGCAGAAAAAGTACCCTATCGGATTATATTTATACCAGCTGTACCGGTGCTGGTGCTGTTGCGTGCGTTGCATGTATGAGAAAATATTTTCTTGTTCACAAAATGTTGTAGACTTACCCAACAGACCCTAGATTAGATTTCATCAAAAATGGTATCGGAATCATCAGAACTTGACTTGATTTCAGTTATGGCTTTTGTTTTTCTTGCTATGGGGCACCAATATGCTGATTAATAATAATAAAAGAGGATATTTAAAAAAGAAAGAAGGTTTGGAATTTTTTATTGTATTATTGATACACTAGCCAATAAAGGCCCTACTAAGGCCCACGTCCATCCCTAAATACATTTATCAGAACAAAGATGTCTGAAGGGCAGATAATAGGAAATAATGCTGAGTTTTGGGACAATGTTGTTACCTATGCTAATCAGTAACAATTAGTGTCCGACCGAAGGTTCGGTTTCGGTTTCGGCCGAGTTTCGGCCAAAAATCAAGTTTCGGCTGCAGTTTCGGTTTCGGCCAAAATTGGCCGAAACTTTTGCCGAAACCGAAACTGATTTCGGAAGTTGTCGTGCACGCTCGCCGTTCGCTCGTTCGTTTCTCGCAGCAATGCTTTGGCGGCGCACCTGTTTGGGAATTATTGTCGTGCGCCGTTCGGATAGCTCTGTACAGTAGCAACACAAGCAACACAATAGTCAGTGCGTTAAACAGTAACAATTAGTGATTCGATTATTGTTTACTGATAAACATTTTGCTATGAGAACTTGATTTGAAAATATAATAAAAGTATGATTAATATGTTTTTTTTGTATTATCTATACTTGTAAATATTAAAAAGATATTTTGATTGTTTGTTTGTTTGTTTGTATTGAATAAGCTCCGAAACTACTGAACTGATTCGAATAATCTTTCACTATTGGTAAGCTACACTATCCCCGGCTGACATAGAGTACTTTCACCCGAAAATGTGGGGGGGAAGGGAGGGATATTTCAAAAAGGAATTACGACCAGCCCAAAGTACAAGACCCAGGAACTTGAAATTTTGTACAAGGGTTCTTTATAATGCGTAAGTTCTCACTAAGAAGGGGTTTTTCGAAATTAACCCCCAAGGGGGTAAAAAGAGGGTTGGAAGTTAGTATGAAACTTCGTCATTTTAAAAGTTACAGCCTTAAAATTCGGAAAGTATATTTTTAGTTTGGTATCAGTTTCAAATAAAAAGGTGTTATTGAAAACTTACCCCCGTGGGGGTTAAAAAGGGGTTTAAAAATAAAAAATTAAAGGACCATGCAAAAAAACGTCCCCACCCACCAACAGATTTCGAACGTATCTCTATTCTCTGTCAATACCTCTCGCTGTACTAATCTTTTTTTTGTATGACATCCGCCGTAGGAATGGGGATTTCACGCAAATCGAATTTTAATGTTGTATTTTTTTCATATTTAAAAGTATTTTTTTGATACAGTTAATTGTGAAAATAATTTGCAGGCGATCAAGAGTGACCCCCCTGGACTAAATATAGGTGTACAATCAAAATGTAATCTTAAAAAAATATTGTACAGTCAAGTCTACTTCAAGCTAGACACTTACAGCGCAATTCTGCATCTTAGGCGTGCGGCATAAGCACGGTTTTATTTTTTTTAATACCCCGTCAGTTTTTGGATTAAAACTGGTTATTTGTCTTTTTATGGAAAGGGTGGGGACAGAGCCTTGTGTAACCTTTTTATTATTTCACCCCTCAAGGGGTGTTAAAAAGTGGCTTAATTTTTTTACTTTAATTTTTTTAAAAACTTACTTTATAATGTGTAAGTTTCCACTAAGAAGGGGGTTTTGGAAGTTACCGGGGGCATTTCATAGTGGTTTAAAGCGTGTAGCCTACGCCAGCGAAGCCAGGGGCGGAAGTCTAGTATTAAATAAATGATTACAACAAAATCAATATACTGTGATTCCATTTCATGTCCAAATTAATGCAGAATATTGGGTAAAATGCACCAAATTTCAGTATTATAAGGAATTTTATACTTGACCACGTGAGTTTCGGTTTCGGTTTCGGTTTCGGCCGAAACTGAAGCCACGGCCGAACATTCGGTTTCGGTTTCGGCCGGAAAACCAGTTTCGGTCGGACTCTAGTAACAATATTAGGGTGAATTTTAGGCGCGACGATTGTTCAGCGAGTCTAATTTCTCATTCAAATTCATAGCCAGGTAGATTGGTTTCAGCAAACTCTATTATCTAATTCTCTTGTTGTTTGAGCGACCTTAAGTAGATGAATAATCAAATGGATTCGTATCCACAATATTATCATAAAAACTATAACAGGAAATGCCCTTATTGAATAGTTATTCATTTATGGTACAATAAACTCTTCGATTTGAGCTTCGATATTCGTAGTTTACTTAAAACGTTAACAAATGGTATAAAATATTGAATAACTTTATTAATTTTTTGAACAACTCCCGAGATTCACTGCCACGTAACAACAGTGAAATTTTAATTAAAATCGCTATTCACTGTCTTCTTGTCTATTGACAGGTACACGCCAGTAGGAAATGAAATTTCACAATTTGAATACATATACGAACGAGTATTAAATTCTCTAGAGAATTTTTATCAATCTCAAGCGCCTACTGCACAAACGGTATCAGAATAGAATTTACGAGTTTGTAGCCAGTATTGCTATGGGAATATTACTAGGCGTTTTATTTCAACTCAAAACTTATTTCGCAGGGGAACGAAAATCACTTTGCTGAACAGCATTATTCCAGTTCTATAACGTTATTTTTTATACCTATACAATTTACGGGTTTAGAACCTTACGACTATGATATACATTTTTGATTTAGTCTTGTGTTGAGGTTTCGATAGCAGCGCTGAATTTTCTATACACGTTTTTTTTGCAGTTTCACAGATACAACAGTAAAATAATACAGGATATGCCTTTAATAAAAATGCACGTTTCAATACGTGCCCGTGGTTTCACGAGAATATAGGTCAGCAAAGCAAAGGCTGGCTTACCGATAGCATGCGATACAAATTCCGTGCATCATGCCGTGATCGCATTTAGGTATCCTGAGGTAAGGTAGAGAGGCTCGAGAAATTCTAATTAACGCTAATGGAACGCGTTCACCTGAAACTAGTTGCCTCTCTGTCCGTCCGTGCTAATGTTATCAAAATTTGGAATATTTTATGAAATGTTAATTAAGTTATACACGGAGGTCAGGTCTTTGGCATTGTTCTACGTAATTTGTTTGCTCGAAACCAGATTAAATACGATTAGTACGCTATAATGCGTAACATTGTAAGAAATAAATTGACACTGAACATAGATAGTTTTTAGCTGCCGTTTATTAATCTCACTCACACAACTTTATTATTTTATTTATTTATGGCATTACCATTAAGGCCGTATCGGAGGCCAAGACACACTTCGGGTCGCTGAGCCATCGGAGTAAGTAAGTAAGTATTACCATTAATCAGTACCATGTTTAGCACTTTTTACCAACAAACTCATGCTATCGGAAAACGTGAACCACATTCAACAGATTAGGAAGACACACTCAAAAGTCAAAACCCTCAAACAAGAACTCAAAGACTAGAGCACAACAACAAGTACAACAAGTGTAAGTAAACATATCGATAGAATAATCTCATGAAGACAAAACATCATGATAAAAAACGACAAAAGAACTACGAGCACTTCCACAGAACAAAGATAAACTAACACGATATGAAAATATTTTTAAATCTGTGTGCCTCAATAAACTCGAAGGCATTTCGGCAACTATTCCGAAGCGTTGCAAACTAGACGATAACGGAGTTCCAGCATGAATCGTGGCGAGGTTAGTCACCCCGTCTCAGAGGGAGGTGCTCGGCAATGAATGCCTAAGTGGTGCATATGGGACCCATTCATACCTCGCTCGATGCTGGCCAGTAAACAAAGCGCTTTCATCGCATACGTGTCACCTGGTACCCTAGTACACAAAACGAATATCAAATTGGTTTTATTGCTGCGCCGCCCGTGCTCCCGTATGGCCACTGAATGTGTCATCAAGCTACATGAGGGATGTCCACTAGTGCTAGCCGGATACTACGTTTCTACATGCAACAGTGGCGGTGAATTCAGAGTTTATCTTACTTATCAGAGTTCGGCTGCAGTGTGCGTGCGTATGGGCTTTTTATCGCACTGTACGGTATCTAAATAAAAACTATTAAAACAAATATAGCAAATAACTAATAAATATATATATCTATTAATACATATTGATACACATGTCAACTACATTTATCATTCACATAAATTAATAACTATCGGACAAAATCACTTAAGAAGCTAAAGCACTTGGTAGGATTTCACCCAACCCACGACCCTTTTCCTATACGCTGCCAGACACATTTCGCATAAATATTTTCTATATTTATGTAAGATCTAGACACGCGGCAGCGTGTCAAGCCAAGTTCAAGCAAAAGGGAAAGGAACGGGCTAGCCAGCGCCAAGTGTATATTTACACGAACCATTTGGTGGCACTTTTGACCCTTCTATAACTTAATACCTATTTAACGTAAACACATGAAACTACGTCAGTTTAATAAGGTCCATAAGGACACCTAGAAGCCCAAATTTCATGAAGCTAACTCAAACGGTTATAAAGATATGAAGGTCAAAAAGTCGTAAAAATTAGTATTGACTCACTGACTTATAGTAGCAAAACCTAACGTACTTCCAGATTACCTAGAAGGATGAAATTTGGAATCCAGATCGATAATTGTGTGTAACCGTAGGAAAAAATCTGAAAATAGAAAAAAGTTAAAAATTAGGGGGGGAAACCCCCCCCCTCCCCCTATTTTTTATCATTTTTCCATTTTCCGACTTTTTCCTACGGTTACACACAATTACCGATCTGGATTCCAAATTTCATCCTTCTAGGTCATCTGGAAGTGGGTTAGGTTTTGCTACTGGTTAGGGTAACAAAACCTAACGTACTTCCAGATGACCTAGAAGGATGAAATTTGGAATCCAGCTTGGTAATTGTGTGTAACCGTAGGAAAAAATCTGAAAATAGAAAAAAGTTAAAAATCTGGGGGGGAAACCCCACCCCCCTCCCCATATTTTTTAACTTTTTTCCATTTTCCGATTTTTTCCTACGGTTACACACAATTATCGATCTAGATTCCAAATTTCATCCTTCTAGGTCATCTGGAAGTGGGTTAGGTTTTGCTACTGGTTAGGGTAACAAAACCTAACGTACTTCCAGATGACCTAGAAGGATGAAATTTGGAATCCAGCTTGGTAATTGTGTGTAACCGTAGGAAAAAATCTGAAAATAGAAAAAAGTTAAAAATTAGGGAAGAAACCCCCCCCCCCTCCCCCTATTTTTTAACTTTTTTCCATTTTTCGATTTTTTCCTACGGTCACACACAATTATCGATCGGGATTCCAAATTTCATCCTTCTAGGTCATCTGGAAGAAGGTTAGGTTTTGCTACTATAAGTCAGTCAGTCCTAAACGCGCGCTAAACAACCGGCCAACGCGACGGTGTGTCTTCGACGGCGCGCGGTACCACACTATATCTCAATACCTGCCTAGTTTTCTTTACAAAAAGTAATGATATCCCACCAAAAACATAAATGTGAAAAAGGAGAGCCAAGTTCAATACAAAAATTATGTTTGGCTGTGGGCCTCGCCGCAAAAAGAATGGAGATCTAATTGAGTGCCAAGTTCTATGATCTTAAAGTAGGTAAGATTTGACTTGGCCAGTTTTTATCAGATTTAAAATACATAAAATTATATAATATGTTGAATAACTTTATAAAATGACTGATTTAAAAAAAACTGGCCAAGTCAAATCTTACCTACTTTAAGATCATAGAACTTGGCACTCAATTAGATCTCCATTCTTTTTGCGGCGAAGCCCACAGCCAAACATAATTTTTGTATTGAACTTGGCTCTCCTTTTTCACATTTATGTTTTTGGTGGGATTCAAATCTACCAAACCCACCTTTCAAATATAAATTAGAAAGCGGTACCTACGTTTATACCAAACCCACCTGTCAAAAATAAATTAGAAAGCGGTAGGTACCTACGTTTATTGCTTGTTTTACCACAATTATACTCTGACTGTAAGTAAGAGTAGAGCACAAACACAACTCATTTAAATAGATTTATTTTATTGCTGTTTATGAAAAATGGGTAACCCAACGTTTGAATTACAAGAAATTGATTTTAGAAAGACTACTAGGCGTTCAGCGTAAAAAGTTGTGAGATAACATTTCTGATGTCGCAAATACAAATTATTAAAAATCAACAACTGCCATTCTATTACTTTTTCCATTTAATGAAAAGTTCTTATAAAACATTCAGAAAACACCAAGCACTACATAAGTATTGTTAGTATTGAAAACATCATTTAAAAAAGGAACAAAACGCTTCAATGATTGAAGGCTACGAGACGTAATAGCTTCGAGCTACGTTACAATGATAGAGATGATAAATGGCTTAGAGAAGTCAATAAATGGCGTAAAACATTCCTTTTTTTAACACCAAGAACGTAGGAAACTGTAGTAAGGTTATTAAGATTTAAAACATTCCCCATTGTGAAATAATTTGGTTCCCCACTGGCAATCATTGGACCGAAAAGCCACCTGTAGTCTTGGGCAGACAGCCACCTACTTCCTCATAAGCATAACTGACAAGCACATCCGTTTCTCCATGGCTATTCAGCCGTGACACGGGAATCGATAATAATATTCTATGTAGATCCAGATCTTCACATATGAGGACAATATTTCGATGAGTCAATGATGTTTTAAAGCTAATTGAAATAAATTGTAACTTAGAGCATTATTTACGTGAACAATACAATTTAAAAGTTCTAATAAATCCACCGACCTCTTCGTAGCAATGCTCGCTACGGCATGCGCCACTACGAGTGTAATATGGGAGCTACGCTCGCTCGTAGTTTGATTTGTGGTTCGACAATTCGACATCGCATCGATATGAGATCCAATTCGATCGATTTAAATTTTACTGAGTTATTGCGGTATGATAAAATGCAAACATAAAAATGGACGTTATAAATATGTACCAGAGGTAGAATATAAAAACAATTACAGGAATTGTTTAAAATACTTTTGTTCAGAAGAACAAAGCTCGGTCGTTCGATCACCAATCCGCATTTGGCAAGCATAGTGATTCAAGTCAATACCACATCAATACCCATCGTTGAGATAAAGATTCGGTTTTGCAATAGGACACTTTACTGACATAATATTGTTATACGAGTATTATATTGGTGTAACACAACCAGGGCTGGGTTATTTTTGCGGTAGAAAGTCTTACGACCAACGAAACTGCCTAATAGTAACTTGCAGTCCAGTGTCAAAGATATCGCCAGGCAGGTAACTAAGTTAGTTCAGCAATAAAGACTCGAATATGCTTTGAGTAGCCGACGCTGCGGTTATCGAATTACTCGGTCTCGCCGCAGTACCCAATAATCAAAAATCTACAATCAAATTACTGTGAAACTGTACCCCAGCCTGATTGTTCAAGTCACAAGCGTACTAGTTAAAAACTTAAACGTGTTAGTTTCATGTGATTCTTTTATGAAACTCACTTCGTTCGTTTCATAAAACCACATTCGTATTTTAATGACCCTCATTATGCAGCAGTCACATAAATAACTATTATGTACGCGATTTGAAATACTATAACGTTTAGTAGCGTTAATTTACAAACGTAAATAAATACTGAATTGGTGCTTATTTTGTAAACTTCTTTTACGAACAGTATTTTAATAAAAAAAAAACCTTAATTTGTACCACGGTTACATATATGTATTCATAAGTTCTGAGTGCAACAAACAATGTTTATTTTATCTGATACCTTAAAATAGCCTAGCTACGAGTAGAGTTTAGCAAGGTTATGTTTAGTTACGCTTACAGCAGGTAGGTAGGTACTGGGTTAGTTAAGTTTAGCAAAGAGCACAGTTATCTAATTGAGCCAAAACTTAAATATAAGTATAAAAATTATAATAATGTGT
Source organism: Mecyna flavalis (assembly GCA_949319885.1). Lineage (NCBI taxonomy): Eukaryota > Metazoa > Arthropoda > Insecta > Lepidoptera > Crambidae > Mecyna > Mecyna flavalis. The sequence goes on along the minus strand of OX439431.1, from coordinate 8,341,605 downwards.
TTGCAATTATAATGTTTGCTAGGAAAATAGACAAGGTAAGTAGGTAAAGTTTCTATCCTAGAAACTGTGGTTTCGATCGCATTTTAATCTTACGAGTACTTGTATACAGAATCTTTCAAGAACTGCTGAAAACTTGCTTCATCTAAAGCCAAGTAAAAGAAAACATATTTCGACGTGCCTCCTATATTTTCTGTACGGAATATATCATCTACGTTACAAGTAAAAAGGGCAGGGTGGCGTTCTCATTGCAACGTAGAGGCGGGTCGGTCATTGCGTATGGATTCACGTCAGCGAGCAAAGGTTTGAGTGCGTGCAATTAGTTCCCTTCCGCACAGCTTCTAGCCTTTGTGAGCGTCGGAGCCGATGCTCGAACGAACATTTAACTTACGTTACACGTAATACTGATTTTAAAAACTCTAAAGAGTATTATACGTGTGTTGAATGAATTTTATCTCTAGACAAGCACCGTAGAACGATACACGACTCATAAGATAACTTTTATGTAAATGTTCAAATATTAACATAAATCATTTTATACTCGTTGGCTTCCTGCCAGAAAGGATGTGATTTCCAATTTCTTATTCTTACTCTGGAATTAGGAAAAAAGGCAAGTCGAGTGAAAAAATAGAGTGCGAATGGTAAAGGATGAACATAAAATCACATGTAAGTATGGTAAAACACAGAAAGACATTAAAAAAAGATATTATTACAAAAAATAAATAAGCAATCACAATAAAGCTAAACAGATTTTTATATTGACGCCTGTCTGTTTTCTGAGGTACATAATGTAGTCGCAAGTGCTAAAATCTTAATACAAAGTACTTTAAGATCTTTTTACTTGAATCCAACAAGCTAGCTCGTCTTGGCACGATTGCATAAAAATGTGTAGAGCAAGCATTGTATGAATGATAATAATTTGAGAGATTTTCTTTTATACTCCGTCCGTTTTCGTAGCAATTTAGCGAAAGCTAAGCTATTTTACACTGAATGTAAGATATTACCACCAAAGTTTCTTAGTCTATTATCAATTTTGTTCCGATTAGATAAATAAATCAGTTCATAATACTTATTTTATACTTATGTAGATTAACGTCTTATACGTTAGAATCACGTGCATATTAAAATATTCAGATTAAATACTATAATGTCCAAAGTGAAAAGTTTTATCCAAATGCAGTAATTATAAATTGTCTTCTTTAAACAATAAGTTTGACGGGAAGGCGTTAATAGTATGAAAAATAAAAAAAAAACTGGCCAGGATCAGAAAAAGAGACAGACTCGTACAATAAAAAAAGTGTCTACTTACGAGTGCAACGGAATTGTTGTTCTGCTGCAGCCAGCGCAAGATGGCGCTCGCGGTAGTGAAGTCTGGCCTCGGGGGCGGCGGGATGGCATGCTGCAGAGAGCTGGCCAGCTGCTGCGCCAGCTCTAGGGCTCGCGCTCTCGCCGCGCGTCCCGAACTACTGTTGCCCGTCCCACCCGGACCGGCACCGCCGGCTTCTGCAATTGCAAGTATTACTTAGTATCTAACGCTTTTTTAAGGGCTATCTAGACCTACGACCTTGTGTAGGACTCCGTTACACAGGATTGAAACGAGCTTGTGGCGATTAACCAGCACATCCCCGGCGGGTTACACCTAACGCCTCGATGGTCGTGTTTTAAGTACATGCCGTGATCTCGGGGACCTCTTTTTTTTTTTTTTTTTTTTTTTTTTTTTTTTTTTTTTTTTTTTTTTTTTTTTTTCGGAGGAGAATGCTTTTATGCACCATAACCGCAGGGTAGCTAAACCTGCGGCCGTGTGTGGGACTCGAGACTAAAGCGTCCACTACCCACTAAACTCCCCCGGTTCCCCTTCACACCCGATTGGGACGAGCCGGTGCCAGCGTTAGCTATTGACCAGCCCATCCCCGGGTACCCCGACTTGAGAGGCCTCAAGTCGAGGTGGCGCCTAGGGAGGGCCACCCGAGAAACAAGGTGACCCTCGTGATCTCGGGGACCTGGGATCAGTTCCTGGATCGACCTAACTTGGTGTTGGCTTTTTCGGGCACAGCTCGAGCTTATAATTACTGATCCGCACTTGACAATCGCGATGATAAAGCCAATACCTATCATTGTGCATTGTAGCGATGCTTTGATTTCAATGCTAAAAGCCTTTGCCTTGCAGTGGGAAAATAAAAAGGTTGTTACTTTCTAAAGCTCTAAGTAAGCATATCCACAAAAATAATAAATGTTCCTCGCCAAGTTAGAGCAATCTTTACGATCAACAAACTACGCAAAATAAAGAAAATGCACAAGTAAATGCGCAACCACAGAAGCACACCTTATTCCCTCACTCTATGAATGTGGGCTGGGACATGGAACAGCAATCTGACACTACCGAAGAGAGAGCAGGAGCAGGAAGAATGATTTTAGCTAGCCACGAGGTTGTCTTTAAGTCGTGTTTTTGTGGAGATAAGGACGAACTACGAAGGATAAGGACTCCAGTTCATGCTTTTTAAGCAACTAACATTTTTTTTTGTATAATTACGCGATTATATAAGCAGTCATTAAATAAAAGACAAAACACTTAATTCATTGATAAAAAAAGTCATTAGCATATAATATAGAGCTCAAAGAAATCGCAGATCACTACCCACCCACACTTTAAAGTTTAATTTTGAGCCATGGAATGTGCCACTTAGAATCTTCGAAGAGTATAAACATAATACATTATGTACCTATAAATAACTACTATTAAATCATCCCTCTAGTACCATCCAACTAAGAAATTATATTCTTTTATAAATAAAGTAACTGGAACTAAGTACTTATTAGTCTTATTACTAAATATAATATTTCAATAACTGCCGTCTAGAATGGGCGAAATTCATTAAGTTTGTTATTCCAGTTTCTAGTACATAAAACCGATATCATTAACAACAACTGTGAGAGAAGTTAAAACTTAAGAAACGTCTTACTAAATGAAGAAAGTTAGTGAAGAACGCCAAGCGAGCAATGCAAAATATGTACAAGTTTACAGTTTCCATCGACTGCAAAAATCAATAAGCGAAAATGCAAAAAAAAAATTGTTCTTCAATAAAGTAACAGGGGTGGGACTTGAATTAATACTATTTTTATAAATCTGTCTTCTTGTGGAATATTTCTTTAATGTACTGTTTTTTAATTTACTTAAATAACACATTAGTGATAATGAAATGAAACATACAAATCCAGCCGGGCTTCCAGCTCTATCAAATAGCACCAACTGAACCAGGGAAAACCCTGGCATTCCAACAACATAGTTCGCTAAAATCCTGGTAGATGGCACTTTACATTCCAGAAAGCTCAACCGGAAGGAAAAATATTTATTTTTAAGGTTTTCCCAAGATTATTCATTCAATAACCGAACTCAAGTTATATACGATTGTAATTACTTTAGTTACAAATGTTTAGTTTGGGAGAAATGTTGTAACTTACAGAAATATTTGGAAAAAACTTGCATCGCGGTATCGTTACGTTTCACCTAGCTTAGTATATAAGAAAGCTCCCGTTTGTTCCTGTTGGAAGTGTTATTTTCAGGCGTGTCGACACTTACTAGACATTGATCGTTGCTTCGTTCTGTCGCATCTGATCTGTTTAGTAAGGAGACGTCACGCGTTTACGGGATTGTTTAACGATGTTAAACTGGTTGGCTTGTAGCGTGCGCCGACTCCCGTTCGCCCGGAGCGGCCGGCTGCGTCGGTGAGACCCGCGCACATTCCCTGACCGACCAATGCAATACGCGTTGTTGTTAGTAGCTAAACACCGGGTTTAGAAGTCTAGAACACTTCCATATACAGGCGCTGACCAAAAATCAGTTGCCAGATTTTTACACAAACACCACAACACACTGGAATACTTTTTAGCCAGATAACAAAGCAATGTTTACCGATCTGCGAGTCAATGTCAACTGAGTACAGTGGAAGCGTGCAAGGTAATTGATAATAAGAAATTGATATCAATCGCAGGTGTTGTCTTACGGAAACGAATTTCATACATTTGTTATTTGATCTTAACGAAACGCCTGAGTGGTTGTATTTTTTTTCCTTGATATGAGAAGTTGAGAACTCAATTGACAATGAGAAAGTGAAATGAGATATCTTACTCAGATCGCAAGTTATAGTTTAGCCACATAATATGCCTCAATAATGAACTTGTAAAAATAAATTAATATTATGAATCCATAATTATCACGAGTTTTTTTAATATATCGCTAGCACTGAGAATTGTGAAACCCTATACCTAGGTAGGTAGGGAGTTTAAAGTGGACAAAACGAGGCAATTGGCAGCAGGCGAAGACGTAGAAACACTACGGTATGCAATAATACTCGAGAATGGAACAACCAGATTATAGGGATGATGATGTTAAGAATGAGTCTAATCTTACGCACATAATAAAATAAGTCTATAAAGCAATAATACATACATACAAGGTTGTAATTTGAAACAATCCATCAAGCTCAAGTGTTTTAAAAGCAGTCTTTCTTATAGACGTTCCCGCATGATACAGTTTATAACGAAGAATAAAATGATGAGGATTTTTCCTTTTGTGCCCGTCGCGAAAGCGTCATTGTTCCTAGGCGGATGCAATTCACTCGGTCTCCGCGCAATTTGCGCAAGTGGAGTAATTTCGAAGAGATTCGAGCCGTGCCTGCCGCGGGTTGCTAAAAATGAATGAAAGACCGTTATTCTTACTCATTTAGTAGGGTTCCGTATGCGTTATACGTGCACTTGTGGAACTCGAACTATTGATGGCTATGATAACTGAATAGATAGGCCGCATCCCTGACGCAACGGCTAAAAGCTGCGGGATCGGTGGTTAGACCCTACACTGATTTTCCAGTTATTATTAGTATTTTTTGTTTTGTAAATTGGCTTTTATTTGGTAGATTGTAGGGACGTGGACTATTGCGCGTTGGCAGTAAAACGTTTACTTCAACTTTATGATTATACTTACTTTAAACTTTATGATATTGTAGGGATCTAAAGGGTATCCGCCAAAATTGCCCCAGTCCCGGCGCAAAAGAATTGTATCTCAGATTTTAGATAATCATTAGTAGAAACAATATCAGGTGTCGCTATTTCCCGATTCGGTGGCTAACATGTTTTTTTTGCCCCGAGAAGTTTCATAGGCGCTACATGCAAACATGACACTTTTTTAGAAAAACTTCATTTTACTGTAGTAATTGACATTGAATTGGCAAAAAATGAATAAAAACATGGTATAAATACATTATTACATATGTAATATAATGTTCCTATACAAAGGCCATTTTTTGAAAAACTTAATTTTACTGTTTTAATTAACTCATAAACAACACAAACGTGTAGGTAATTGCAAAAAATGAATATAATAGGTGCATATGCGTACACACTGATATGTATAACATCATAATTATAAACATTTTGTAGTTATCTTTGTTTTATAAGGAAAAGATTATGCGCATACCTGCCGCCTTTAGTAACCGGTGTTTAATACCTTTCTCTATAGCAGGACTTATTATTTTTTGTATTTTTATATACATTTCATTCGATATAAACATGTCCCTCAAACAACACAGAAACACAACATAGCAACAATAAACTCGATAACAACATTATGTACTAGGGTATATGTGTGTGTTTTATTCATTTTTTGCCAATTCAATGTCAATTAGTACAGTAACATGAAGTTTTTCCTAAAAAGTGTCATGTTTGTATGTAGCGCCTATGAAACTTCTCTGGGCAAAATAACCATGTTAGCCACCGAATCCGGAAATAGTGACACTTGATATTGTTTCTACTAATAATTATCTAAAATCTGGGATACAATTCTTTTGCGCCGGGACTGGGGTTTTTTTCTATGGGATTTGGCGGAAACCCTTTGTTCACAATTAAATCATACGTATTTATTTACCTACCATATCAAATAAATGACCTTCTAAAACGAATATTCATGCATGTATTAATTTTCCAATATAAGTCATTGAACTTGAAAAATGAAAATGAAAAATTGTTTATTACCATTGTTTATTACCATTGAGTTACAAGTACTAAGTTCTATGTTTATTACCAATAAAAACATAGCCAATTACAATAATTAAACTATGATTGCCACACTAGGCTAAGCCTGTATCGTGGGATAAAAAAAACATATTGTTAAAGGTAGTGGAAGTAGTATGTTATTTCAATAACAGCAGTGTTTGCAAAATCATGAAGTACCCAAATACTTACCCCCGTCAAAATTACATACCCGGTGCTCTTTAGGTGCAAATAATTCTAAAGACAGAGCGTTAGGTTGACTCTACAACCGCGTAGCGTAGGTTTAACAATGTTTTTGAAAAAATAGGGATTCAAAATAATTTCATTGTTATAGCAAGAGGGTTTAAATAAGTAATTTGGATGTATCGTAGCCACTCAAAAAATAGGACATAGCATGCAATACACATTGAGTTGCAATGTTAAATAAAGATAAGATGGTAAATAAAATGCACATGTAAGGATAGGCGTAGCTTCTACAATGGACATACGTGAAGGTATCTGCGAGTCGGTGGCATCGGCTCCGCGGAACAGCCGCTGACTGCAGACGTCGAGCAGCCACCAGCGCGTCACGTGCTCCGGCAGGTGCCAACAGCCAGGCATCGCGCTTAGTGGAATCACATAAACACTCGCACTAAGTAAACCTCGCTTTCATTTAAAAGTTATCTCATCAGGTATAATATAATTGCAAATTGCAATTTATATCCTAAGATTTAACTGAGCCACTAGTCCACTTTTAGCTTATATTTAATTTCAGTGTAACATGTGCAACTTTAGAAAAAACGTGGCCATCTTTATCAAAACTTACTCGGGCTCATTGCTCCTTGAAATAGCGGTCCTGTCACATTCACGCTGGCCATATAAATTTTGGGCTACGTAACGTAAATGCAACTTGTTTTTAACTTCGAAATTGTATTCTTTCTGAAAACATGGTTATTTAAATGCTAGCAAGAAAGTATATTTTCTCTGCGAATACTTTTTGTTTAGTGCATAATTTAAGGTCACCCGGTATTAGAACGCATAGCTTCCTGCTTTTATTATATTGAGACTTCCTGCAACGTAATAGGTGGTTCATCTGGCTCATCCACCCTGTTGTTGGCCAAGGGTGGTGGGCCGAGGGCGAGGTAGGGGTCAGGCGAGCAACTAATGAGAATACCGTGTGAAAAATACGTACCTGTTGAGCATACAACAGAGACAAAGTACAGCAGCCCGACCCTACGCCACGGGAATACTAATTACGAAACTGTCCCGTTCTGGACTTTGTTAAGAGTAAATGAAACCCGTCAAAGTACAGAAACGTCGGGCTTATTTATGAAATAGGCGTAGGAACTTTACCTTGCAAAAAATAATATACATTAAACACAAAGTTATGACCGATGCTATATTTTTTTAGATTTAAGTAATTTCATCGTGTGTGTGTAAAATATAATGGCATAATTGTATTGGTTCAATTAATTTGTAAATTATTATTATACTTTCTATACAGTTCAAAAATATACAGTAAAAAAAATTATTATCAAAATAATACCTAATTAAAACGCTTTTTTATAGTAGTAACATCATTCATTTCCATTTCGTCTAAAAATGGTTATCAAGTTAGTTGAAAAACAAGCAACCGACACTATTATTTCCGATTGCTTGTCACCATAAAAGAGGACAAAGCCTACAAATATTTGGAGAATGAAAAGGCCGCGATAAGCAACGCTTCAAATTTAATCTCGACGAAACCCAACAGCTGTGATTACATTCCCTTGTTCATTTATAGAAACTGCTGGAAAATAATTCATGAAAAACCTTGTCGTTTTTTTTAATGTCTGATCATCGTATTCGCCTTATTTTTTTAGCGTTTTAGATAAATTAAAGTATTTACGTCAACGAAATGATGAATAGATTACAATTTACAACTCGAAAGATTTTGTAAAAAAAGATTACATCAATTCATAGAAATATACGTAGTAATATTAGCTCAATGCATCAATTTCGTCAATTTCTTGAAATGAGAATAGTCACAGACTGTATAGGTCTTGCTGAGAGTGTCAGTGTATAAAATGTTCATAAATTACAGTAAGACAATACTATGATGTATTCAAGTAAAGGCGTCCTAATAATTTTAATCTTTATTTTAGTATAAAAATTAATTATTGAAAAAAATATGATTTAGCACTATAAAAAGATGTTACCTCCCAAATGTAGTTTTAGGTCAACGGGAGGCGCCCTACTAATTTTGACCGACTTAAAATTCGCGTTTTCTGCGACATTATTATACGGCAGTATCTTTTTTAAATGTTAAAATATACATATACATTTTTTTATAGACTTGAATGTGTATATAACTTAATTTTAACTCGATATCTCCTCACGTTACAGAAATTAAGCGTATTAACAGCCACTCAGCAGACGGACAAAAAAGTTATCCTACCGGGAACCGTTTTTTTCTTTTTGAAGTGCGGAACCCTAAAAATTAAGGAAACGTGTTTGGGGTTAACAAAACTACGACATATTTTCCACCACAAAGTACCTACGTCATGTATAAATTTGAATTAACAACATCAAATCAAACTATCCAAATTCACTCCTATATCTACATAATTATATAATTTACCTAGAAAAACGAAAATTACATTACAATATAATTTATTAGTACAGTGGCCCAACAATAATATTGTTGTACTTTTGTGAAACGAAGATAATATCTTCGTTTCATAAAAGCTTTTTCCCATTAGAAATATAATTACATATTATTATTATTATTGTTGTTGTAAGAAGTAGGTACTTAATTTAGTAGCAGTCCATCGTATTGTGCGTATCTTAATATTCTTCGGGTAATATAGACCGTATTGTAAACGCGGTAAGGTGACAAATGCGGGTAGTCGAACGACGCGCGCATCTGCCGGGGAGGCGTGCGTCCGCACTGGCAGCGGGCGACGGCGGACTGGCGCCGGCACCCTCCGCTCAACAGATTGCACCCACCCGCGGGAACTACATCCCTAGCCACATGACTTATTTCGCATTACGTTGTTTGCGACGATGTCGTTCTTCTTATAAAATTACAGGCTGAGGACAGCCTCACCATTTATGAATTTGTAGAAACAAATTCATAATAATATGGTGAGATCTGTAACGGACTCTCTTTTTATTCTCTTTTTAAATGAAATGTCATATACATATTCTTCTCCTATAATTTTCTCAACTGCTAAATCTTGTTCCAAATGTTTCAATAAAAGTGAGAAAGTAAACACCTATAGGGTAGTAAGTTCATATAGGTTTTAGGTATTACTTATTTATAACAACTGCAATACTAAAAACTACAAATAAAATTATGTTATGTAACTAACATTACTTCTCACAGATCCTATTATTCTATTACTTTGAGCGAACTTTTTGCGGATGGGTGGATTTTTTGATGTTTATAACTACTGAACAGTTCTAGATGAAACTTGAAAACTTTACAGTAATATATTTTATACATCAGAATAAAACATATGCTTGTTTTTAACTACAAACCACAAGGATGAAGCCACTGGAGAAAAAGCTAGAGATATAAAATAAGAATAATTTTAAATGAATTAATGCACTTTGTATTCATAGATTTTAATAACTTACACTAATATTCTATTCTTCATTTTAAAATAACGTAATTATTTCTATTTAAATTCATAATCAAAATAAAATCTGCATTAATTAATTAAAATAACAATAATTATACCATTTATTATTTGTAATTTTGTGCAAATTGATTTCTTAAACAAAATGACTAATTGTTTAATTTTATTCAAAGTGTGTTCCAATGTGAAATTCATACAAAACCATATTTTTGATTCATATCTAGGTATAAATATTTTACTGGGATTTTTACAATAATTGAACAATAGTAATCAATGTCATTTATTATTAAGATAAAAATTAAACCTAAATCAGCATCACAAGTGCGAGCTGCGGTAATTATAGCTTTAGCTGTATTCCAGAAATATTAATGTGGGAGTGGATGTACTTTACATTAAATGGTTAAAGATTAGATGAGCCTGCAGTCTGGCAACACATTTAGCGTTGCATCCATTTTTAATTATGCATCCCTCAATGGAATAGGCCACAGTGACTGCTAACTATCTGTTGGACTATGTCCTTGATTGCCAACTAAAATTTTACATGTAAAAATTAAATTTAATCGATTCAGCTCTTTGGTTACTAAAATAATAACAACATCACATCTTCAGATCGTGTAAAACTTGGATGAGGAAATGCAGACCTCAATAACCAGTAGAGCATTAAGGTAATAGATATATATAAGGTAATAGATACAAAGATAATTTAAGGTAATGAAATTAAATAAAAGTCATCATTTCTGGTAGCAGTTCACTCAAAAGATGAAAGAAATGTACGCAGATTATGTAAAGACACTTACCGGCTATAATTCCATCCATCTGCAATAAGGCAGCTTCGAGTAACTTTGTTGGATCAGACTCTGACAAAGTTGGATTGTTGTTATCGCCATCTACCTGCGTTGATTTTCCCATTCCACGACTAATCTGTGGTCCTGTCTATTAATAAAATTTTATTTAATGCAATATTAAAGAGTTGCTTTAATTAATATGCAAGCAATTTTGTAAAAGTAAACTTTTGATCAACAAAACTTTGACATTACACACATTTCAACTCACTCAAGCAAGCGGAGGTGGGATGATTTTTGACAGCTTAACTTTTTATAATGATAAAATAAATCAGATACAGTGGATTATACAGCCTTACTTACCCAGAAAAAAAATTCATTCACTTTAGCATAATGCATACTGACTTGAAATTATGATGATTTAGAAAGCAATACGATAGCATAGTTTAGTTCTATAAAATATATTAGAAATAAACGAGACCTCGGCCTTTCTTATTTATAAATTATGTATCATAGTTCTTTTTAAATGGTAATAACTAGTTTAGATTATAGAAATATTGTTACTTATATTAAATAAAGCATATACATAATATAGGAATAAACTATCCCTATAAAGGGAAAAAATGTATCAAAAGCACAAAAGACTGAAAGACTCGGTTGACAAAAAGATCTTTATTATCTCTGCTTCGATTCGACCTTTGACCGTAACAAAAAAAAAAAAATTCTGTGAGTTGCCAAAATGGTATTTTTGTTACATTATAAGATACATTAGACCCTCTCATGTTACACAAAAATGGGACTTTTTCGATAACGTTCATAATAAAGAAACATTGTTAAGTAACGCACATATAGATGGGCAGTGGTTTTAACTTGAAATCCAGTTGGGCAAAAAGGGCATAAACTGCTGGACAATTTTAAAATTTCAATCGTAGTTATTATTGGGCACTTGGCGAGTTGGCTAGAGTTTATTTATTTGTATACAGCAATTAAAATAAATATTATTATGTGCCCCATACGAGTCGTATGCTGCACATAATAATGGCGTATTTACGTACGTACGACCTTATTAAGGAGTCCGCATGTTGAGAAGGTGAGTGAGTCAGATTTAATGTGACTTCCCAATTAGGGATGCCCGATCTGAATCGATCTTTTCGGAGATCGATTCACAGCAATACGATCTCCCGATTTTTTGAATCGATTCAACAGAATACGATTTTCACTCAGATCGGATCGTATAGTTGGAAAATCGTAAAGAAACATCGTTTCAATAGGTACAATAAAATAAACAACACTACAATCATGTTTATGACTATAAACTTTGCCAACACTAGCATTTTGGTAAAAAAAACAGAATAATTATTTAACAACAAAATAAGATTGATCACAAACACCTACCTTCCTTTTTTGATATCGCAGTTTGAAATATGAAATGGTTTGAAATATAACCTATTAATATTTTGTTTATTTTATACCGCCAAGTATGATTATGTTTTGACTACTTCTGAGAGCGATCTCTAACTAACTGTCATTTGTCTTTCATTATATTGGTGCTAAGATACAAAATTTTTAATTTGTGTGCGCGGTTTAGATATTATTATAAACTACCGTTTTTAATATGACTGGTAATACTTTGGCTGATAACCGTAATAGACTAGATCCAGAACGATTGTCTAAATTAGTCTTTAGACACTTTGGCATCTGTAGCTTACAAAGCTATGGTGCCAGTTGTCATCATTTTTACTTTTTGTTTATATTATCATCCTAAAATAAGCACAAATATAAACAATTTTGCAAAATATTGTGAGTTTTTATTTTATTTAAAGATTTCGAAACGATCTTCTGAGATCGAATGAAGATCGATTCAACGCAATACGATTCAGATCGTGGATCGATTCACGGAGTTGCGATCCATTACGATCCAGAAGATCGATTCAAAGCTAAAGTTTGGGCATCCCTATTCCCAATGTATTACTATACTCTTTGTAATGTGACTTTTGGCATAATTATAATTAATATTTTTTTAGCTCTCCTGATGATGTGCGTTACTCTAGCGGAAAGTTCAAAATATTAGCACGTCTAGAGATGAAACAATATAGAATAATTTGTGCATTATATGCTGTAAATGTGCACCAAATATAAAATTTGTGCCTAGTGGGGTTTCTGAGATATTAATGAAAATACGATTCCGCCAGCGTAACGCTTGAAAACGTTATCCTGGCGGCACGATTTTTACCTATTGGTCCTAGGCCAATTTTAAGTAGCTTAAAAGATAGCTTGAATTTGTGCCCTAAAATAGCCAAGCAGCGGCATTTGTGCCCCCCGTAGTTTTTGAGTAATTGCAAATGCCGCTGCAGTAACGTTTGGCTTATTTTGCAGTTCTTCAGAACGACTGGACGTACAGATATGATTTTTTGTGAGAAGATACCTTGTAATTTGTGCAAATTTGTGCCTTCATAGTTATTCCAAAGAAATACATGGTTAATGATTTAAAAAAGATTTTCTAAAAAACGAAAACAGCTTCTGCCTTTTGAACTACTTACGATAGGCACTGAATGTATCACGTAGCTGATGCCTATAAGATACAAGAATCTTATGACAAAATTTTATAACCCTACGTCTGATATTGACGAAATAAATCAACTTTTTGAACTGAAAACTGTTTACTCATTTCGAGCCGCAAATAAGGAAGTTTGAATAACGTAACGATTCCCATTTTTTGTCAAAAATCTGTGCCTTTATTCAAATAGACACACACTAAATTTCAACTCTCTACGTTCTGTAATTACCCGTAAATTAAATTAAATTAACAAGTAAGAACATTTAGATTATTACCCGACCAAGTATGAAAGGTCATAAAAAACCGACCGTGCAGTACTTCAAGCCAACATCTTTAAATTTGTAGGATAACTGTCGGTACACTCGTGTAAACAAGTTTTAGTGTGAAATCGAGGTGATTTTTTTTCAATGCTTCATTTCTAATAACTCGATCATTTATTAACCTATTTTGAAAATTCTTTTTTGTTTGGGAGGGTCCACTTTCCGTTCTGCCCCAATTATCAATTAAACTAACAAGAAAAATATACCTACTCCAAGTGGTGAAAAAATTGGGTGATCTTAATTTGATTATCTATCAGAGAGGTGGTTGTCGAGGGGTGATAATATGAAATAAAAAACTACTCTTCCGCCTTATAGTTTAATAAAAAATATTTAAATATTTTTTAGTATTAATACGAAAAGATTAATACTAAGAACATTAAATAAAAAGCAACGTAGGCTCTTATTCGTAATTTGTTTTCACTTTTTCGAAACGACAATAATTAACTTAATTAACCGCTTTTCTACATCACTGTACAAACAAGAGAAAAGTTAGGTATATAAATTAAGAAGGTACGGTAAATGTTCTTAAAGGCCGCTTTTTTATGACCTTTCATACTTGGTCGGGTAATAATCTATATGTTCTTACTTGGTTATTTTATTTAATTTACGGTTAATTACAGAACGTAGAGAGTTGAAATTTAGTGTGTGTCTATTTGAATAAAGGCACAGATTTTTGACAAAAAATGGGAATCGTTACGTTATTCAAACTCCCTTATTTGCGGCTCGAAATGAGTAAACAGTTTTCAGTTCAAAAAGTTGATTTATTTCGTCAATATCAGACGTAGGGTTATAAAATTTTGTCAGAAGATTCTTGTATCTTATAGGCATCAGCTACGTGATACATTCAGTGCCTATCGTAAGTAGTTCAAAAGGCAGACTGAAGCTGTTTTCGTTTTTTAGAAAATCTTTTTTAAATCATTAACCATGTATTTCTTTGGAATAACTATGAAGGCACAAATTTGCACAAATTACAAGGCATCTTCTCACAAAAAATCATTTCTGTACGTTCAGCTGTTCTAAAGATATGGAAAATAAGCCAAACGTTACTGCAGCGGCATTTGCAATTACTCAAAAACTACGGGGGGCACAAATGCCGCTGCTTGGCTACTTTAGGGCACAAATTTAAGCTATCTTATATGCTACTTAAAATTGTCCTAGGACCAATAGGTAAAAATCGTTCCGCCAGGATAACGTTTTCAAGCGTTACCCTGGCGGAATCGTATTTTCATTAATATCTCAGAAACCCCACTAGGCACAAATTTTATATTTGGTGCACATTTACAGCATATAATGCACAAATTATTCTATATTGTTTCATCTCTAGACGTGCTAATATTTTGAACTTTCCGCTAGAGTAACGCACATCTCCTGATGTGTCATTTTACCACATTTTACTATCGGTTTATGGCAACACGGATGATTGTCAAATGTCAATGTCAGTCTGACTAACCCAGTCTGACCTGACATGGAATATTTATCTTCTATCTAGTCTGTGCATGGAATTAAGTCTGACTTGGTTGGGCGTTTGTTTAATTTAATCTGCATAATTCGTATCTAGCATTATGGAATTTTCTCTTAATATTTTCACATTGAACTGTTGGTAAGTTTCTTTATCGGTTTCATTCCCATGTACCTTTTGAATTCTTTAAACAAATTGAGAATAAACTTGTTTAGACATTTTTTTTAAACCTACTTCGTGTATTTATAAAAAGGAACATAATATATAAATCCTTTGTTGCAATTATTGATTTTATTATTTAAACGGCGTAATATGCATAAAATATGATTATAAGCATTTGTCCTGACAATAACGAGCTATTTTATTATAGGGGCATTCCATTTGTGTCCAAGAATCGCAAAGAAAGGTTTCATGCAATAGCAAAGTACTTGAAAGAAAGTTCCCATAATTTAGTATGTCTCCAAGAAGTATGGAGTGAAAGAGACTACTTGTTTTTAAAGGACAGTTTAAAAAACGTCCTACCTTATTCATATTACTTTTACAGGTAAGAATTTGTCAATTTTTTTTACTTTATAGCTGGCATCAGTCAATACTTGCTAATGATAAAATGGAATTATTTTTACACTCATATCTATAGACAAGTCAAAGTAATTACATGCAAATGGCTTAAACAAAGATTATATCCTTATATGTTAAATTTTAAAAATATTTTAATTTAAAATATTAATCATGTTACCATTAATTTATTATGCTATTTAGTTTGTGTAGTCCAATAACATACAATTTCCTATATTTATCTTGTACCAATATTGCTAAATTTTGTGTGAACATTTTCAGTGGTGTCCTAGGCTCAGGATTGTGCATATTTTCTAAATGGGTGATTCAGGATGTGTTCTTTCATCAGTGGCCACTGAATGGTTACATTCACAAGATCCACCATGGTGACTGGTTTGGAGGCAAAGGAGTTGGACTTTGTCGCATTAAGTATGGTGATAGACTTATAAATGTCTATTGTACCCATGTGAGTAAAATATTACCAGTAGATATGACACCTCAAATATATATGTATTTATATGTAACATTTTGAAAGGCAATCACTTCCAAAGTAAGTGCATTCTAAAGAGCATAAGGTTAATTGATATTGGCATTAAGCATAGCCTTTACTTAAAACTATTAAGGGAACAAAACATTCTGAAAGGAAACTTAAGTTGTGTTTTACTATTATTTCAAGTATTTTTGTTACCAGTTTTTTTGATCAAGTGTTATAATTTTAGTTGCATGCTGAATATCATGAAGATGACATGTACTTAGCACACAGAGTTTTGCAAGCATATTCTACAGCTGAATTAGTCAATTTAACATCATCACCTGCAGACATATCTATTCTAGCTGGTGATCTCAACACTTGTCCTGGTGACTTATCTTACAGGTAATAATAATCTAAATATAAATCACTTATTTATTATATTATATAATTATAAATCACTTATTTATTATATTAGTAATAAAAAATACATTGAAAGAAATAGAATATTGGAGTACTCATTAAATTCAATTCATGTAAAAAAAAGTGTTTTACATGAAGTAAATATCCATGTTATTAAACAATATTATGCTCTTTAATACTGTTTTAAAAAGTTTACTTGGATATGTCAAAGCTGCTGTTATTTTTTTTTATTACAGAATAATAACCCAGCTCCCTTCACTACTGGATCCATATGATTTACCATGTCAGAACACAGACCCAAAGATAAAGAAGCCTACAGGGACGTGTGACAATGCAAATAACAGCTATACTGATCATAGATTGGCCAAGACTTCTCCTGAAGGAAAGAGAATTGATCACATACTATTTCATGTCAGTTCCTCATGGCAGGTATGTTATTTTGTATAAATGTTAGCTTGGATATGAACTTTTCTATAGGGTTATACAGTCATTAGTATTAAAGCAAAAATTACATTTATAATAAAGTATCAGCTTATTCAATTTCCCGCTACAAAGCAAAATTCAACCCAGGAATTAAAACTCGGAATCTGAGGTTGCTGCCTGGTATTTATCTTATATCATTGAAGCATAAGTTTAAATGCAACTTAGAATGTTATGATGTTTTAGAAAAATCTTTGCACAGGCCATCTAGTTTGTAATTTAATGTATACAAAACTGACATTTCCCATTAATACATTTGTTTCATCTATGGACATACTGCATGTAAAATAGAACAATTAGTTAAGTCTAAACATTAAACAATGATTAACCAATGGCAAGAATATTTTTATTAATATTTTTCACACACATTTTCCACTTTCAGGCTGAGGTGATTAATTTTGGAAACCCATTAGAAGAAAAAGTTCCAGATCAACCATTTTCGTATTCTGATCACAATGCAGTTACATTGGAGTTGAAACTTAAGGAAACAACTACAAAGTCCAGTCAACGACAAAATAGCAAAGACATTGCTTTTGAAGCTACAGTGTCTCAAGCTATCAAAGTCTGTGAAGAGGCTATGGATATGATTCAAAAATCTAGGAAGCTTTTCCTCACTACTGGTGGCCTATTATTTATGTTTCTGTTGGGAACAGTTGGGTTTTGGCCTAACAAAATAATTTATGACATTATTAAAATAGTTTTAACTGGATTTTGCTTTTACTATTTGTTAATGGGTACATTATGGAATAAAATTGAAATGAACAGCTTAAAAGCTGGTTTGAATGCACTTCAGAACTTCAGCAAAACCAGGAGTGAGGTCATTGTTGTCAAGTCTGTAGAAGATGATCATTCATCTTCTACAGAGGACAATGTTTAAATAAGTCAATAATTTTAACATTTTATCATTATGAATTAATATTGTATGTGATATGTATTGCCAAAGTATTTGACATGTATACTTACAAACTCATTAAAATATGAAATTTTTCACACTTGCATTGAACCCATAAGATATATGCTTGTGACTACTTTCTGCTGATTATAATGATAGAGGAAAGTTCTAAGGCATACAATAATGAAGGTGCTTAAGCTTACCTAATACAGTGATTAAGTATTATTTCAGTGCCTTCTAGCAATCAGAGTCGACTATAATTAGAGGTAGACACTAGCTGGTATACGGGTGATTTTGAAGTCATTGGCATCCATTTGGCCTATTAATCTACTCATATGAAGGTATGTTTTTACGTGAAATGGGGTGGTGCCCGGCGTCAGCGCGGGCGCAGGGACGCGTGCAAAGCAAAGTGGGTATAAAGCATGGGTGTCATTGTTTGTTTAGGTGAATTCCGCGCCCGAACTTAAATAAATTCATGTTATAGCAGAGCCCGCTTTGTCGGGAGGCCAATGAAGTAGTTTCAGGCTTGTGGTATGTTATTTGAATAATAAATTTTAAGGTATTTTAAAACCATAATTTTATATCTTGGATTTGCCTCATATTTGGGGCAAAGGACTCATCATGAGTATGTTCTTATTTTAAAAGGATGCTAACGACTTCAATGTCACCCTGTTACCTGAACCAAGTGATTAGATGTAAAAAGGTTTTTAAGATTTGATGGAACCAGTTCCTGGATGAGGGATTCAAAATCCCCTTTGACCCCAGTGGTATACCACATCATATCTAGAATGCTCAATCAATTAAGTAAATAATTATGTTTTTTGGCTCAATTTCATTGGGGACTAATCAATAATAATGTAATATGTGATTTTAAGTATGGAATGAATTTAATATTTTTTTTTATTTTAACAAGTATTTTTATCGATTAAAACTATATTTATCTACATTTAAATATAAAATATCAAATCTAAGATATATTTTTAGGCTTGGTCTATAAATAATATCTATGTAAGGGATCTAACAGACGAACGACCCATCGTCCGCGACTCTCGACGACTGCCGCTGACGGTCGCCGCGACTCTCGACGGCAGTCGCCGAGGGTCGTCGGCTGTCGTTGCGGCCCCGAACGACAGCCGCTCACCGCAGTCGTCGAGGGTCGCGGACGATGGGTCGTTCGTCTGTTAGATCCCTTAGATAAATAATGTAGGTATGTATGTATGTAATATTTGCATTTATTTTACAATTTCTCAATCTACAATTAGGTTTATGTGTGCAATAATTTTATCACAAATCATAGTACATTAGGACCAACTCATGTAGCAAAATTGCTCATTTAAATAAGTACTTAAATGAAAATTATAATAACATATTATTTAATCAAATCATTATTATCTCTATTTGTATAAGTCTTTTATTTCATTGACAGCAAATTTCTATAATTTCTACTAAAAATATTTTAATCGTAAAGTCAGAGGAAAAAAAGGTTTGGGATTTCCGCCATGCTCAAGAGGGCGTGTCCTGTGGTCGGTCAAGTTATAGGCCATAGAGTAACTTATATTTGTAGGCGCTGTGACCCTGTGACCACTACTGAGTATTTGTGTTCATTCCTCGTTCAAAATAGGCAGTAAGATTAAGATTGGTAAAAGCTGGTAGGCAAAATGAGGCTTTGTAAAATAGACTAGATAGGTTTTGTTAAACAAGTGACGAAAATAGACCTGAACTAAACTCAGGCCTTGGATTGATTTGCTACGCATGTTTTTCATATTTACGTAGAAATTAAGACATGTTAGTGTAAATTAAAATAAGGTACCTACTTACATTGTATTTCAGACAATTCAATAATAATATTATCATAATAAGTCATGGTCGTAATTTAATCGCTAAACGAACAGCACGCTTTTTCGTATAAGCCTTAACTTTGAATGGAAGATACCACTTTAGCTAAAAATAGACATACATATTATTTGTATACCCTTCACACGAGCTAAGTATACCTACATAATATGCTGAAATGCCTAGTATTACACCTTATCCTAATTAATATTCTTCAGTCACATTCCACGCGTTAAACGCTTTGACTATTTTAACTCTTTTTCTAACACTATTTTGAAAAAAAATTAAGATAAAACTAAGTATAATGACAATCAAAGTGGACATTTGGCCGATTCAAGTTCGTAATAAACTAGGTAGTTTACTTATTTAGTTTGTAAGATTTCTGATATTGACATCCCACCTTCGACATCAAGAGTTCGGTGATTATATCATAGAACTATACCTACCTATAATATACCGTTTATGTAATATTTTAATGTTATCAAGCAAATCATATCGATCGCAATTTATTTAAATTCTTATTATTATATTATACTTAAAAATGTATTTCAATTTGTTATTTTATTTTTACACTATCCAGTTTAATTAAAGAAATAGCAACATCAAGAAATTGTATTATTTTGCCACTTGGTTTTAACTTAAGGTTTCTTTTCTTCCTCCCTACCAGAGAGTAACTTATGTACTCCCTACCATTTTGTAAGCGATTTATTTACGTTTGGTCTTGCCACGCACGCGCGGGTTCGATTCGTTCATACTTTTAATTTGTATTTGCACATCAGACTACCCTAATCTTTCGAATTTCTACAATCAATTTTCAGCTTTATTAACTTCACATAAAGTTTTTTTTAATTAAGTATTTTTGACAGATTAGGGTAGGTTGATCTGCTGCCGTCGGTACTTAATTATTGTTTCCTAGGTATAATGATTAATTGATTATTCGTCATCGCATCGTATTGTTAACCTGGTAATACCTGGTAAAACCTGTTTAAATCTGGTAGTTTGATCTTTTGCCTTTCTGACTGAGTTGTTTATATTAAAATAAAAAAGGTAATAAGAATAACTTTATTTCTAAATTATAACAAATATTTACAATACCCAGTCGCGGTATTTACTATGAGTGTAAATTAATATCACAATTTTTAAATATAAACATTAAGGGTATATATTACACCTAAGTACATACTTAGCTCATAAGAAATTTTAAAATAAAACTAAAAGTATGTTATAATATTATAAAGATAAACAATGATTATATTATCGCTTTTACTTCTATAAATATTGCTATAATAGCACTCTGACACTTTGGTAGGAACAAAATTGTAAATATGCGGAATGTACATGTAGGCTTACATAATTCCGTTTTTTTATTTTATTATTGAAATGATTTTAACTAGCCGTTATCAATTATTATTATTCCTCTGTACTGTTTATAAGACACACTCAGATAAAAACGGTGCCCATAAAAATATTCAAAGATATCCAGATGAAAGAAACAGACCTTTTATTTACAAAATACTTATGGCATATAAAGCATTTTAATAATAAGAATATATTCATTGTTTTTATTTTTATCTTAGTTGTGATGATAAGATTATTTCTGTTGCATGACGTTTCCAAGAAGCGTTAGTTCTTAATGATAATTTTATCTTGTTTTTCGTAAATGATTTATAAAAATATGATTAAGACCACCACCAAAAAAATACCATATTCTTAAACAGTACCATTAAACGCTGTATTAAAAATATGTTTTAATAGTCAACAAATTAGCTTGCGGTGAAACCACAGGTGAAACACTGACGAAAATATGCGAACTATTCGTCAAAATGCAGACCTATGATATGATTTAAATTTAATTTAAATATTAAAGATATAATCCGGTTCAAATGCTATTAGGATAAGTCTTTTTGGAATGGAGCGACAAATGACGTCACCTGCACCTTTCCGCAGCGTTGGCAACACATTGTAATACATGTGGGTGTGAAATTCATCACTATCGCGTGACGCAACTCCAAAAGGTCGTATCCTAATGGCATTAACCGGATAGTATATTTAGTTCAAAATATGTAAGTAACTAGTTAGTCTACACGAAAGTGTTAGTCACCTATTGAGGTATGGAAGAAGCAGGCTATCGAATGATCTAAATATCGTCGCCAATCGCTGCGCGCCGGCTACGCATTTGCGCGTAGACCAATATTAGTTATAACCCACTAATAACGTTGACTTAATAAATCAAAATTTGTTAACACCTTGGAATAAAGCTTCCTAACAACATTACCAATATTGTTAGACATGCAACAGAAAGTAAGGTGACCTTATATCAGTTCCACATTATTAGAAGAATACATGACTGATAACTAAAGCTGGTCTGTTAGCAGTAAAGATCTTATACAAACATTTCTATATCAGTAATGATTGACTTATGTCTGAAAGTTAAAAGTGAATGTAAAGTCTATAAAATCGGCGACGTGTCCCTTTGACACAACTCGAAAGCGCGCTCGCCTCTTAATCATCTAATAAAGGTCTGTTTTGAAAGTTACCAGTGTTGTTTAACTCCAAGAAATAACATTAACGAGCTGTCTATGCTAATAAGTCTCGTAGAACACTTCTTGCCATTGAATAAAGTTTAATTTTCAATGGCACTGGGAGCAGTCAAAACAGACTTAATAGATCTCAACTCTTTCATAATGTTTGTATTCATGCCCATTTACGGCTGGTTAAATACAACTAAAAAGACAAAGACTTTGTTACACTCTGTTCACCATAAGTTGTCCTTTAGCCGCTATATTGGCAGCATTGCCTACACTTTGTAAATCTGTCAAAAAACAGATTGAAAGTATTGAAAAACAATAATACCAATATAGCAGCTAGGGGACTTCTAATCGTGAACGTAGTGTAGTCATCATGACAGCTTTAGTTGACAGCCTGCATAAGACCAAAGCCTGACATTGAATGCAAGCCGTGCCATTTAGATAATTTAACTATGCTTTTGGATCACTTTTTGCAGAACTTAGATCGTCAGGGCTGATAAGTGGTTCGGTTTCAGAATTGACTGTACCACCGAAGGTATCAATAGAACCATAAGTCGTAGGCCTAACTTCTACAGGAGGGACCTCTTCTTCAGTTGTGGTTAAGTTAGGTACAGAACTCGAGGCAGATGGCTCGGCCACAAGCCTGGAACTTTCATCACAGCCTCTTGTGAGATGATACATAGATTTGCCTCTGAGTCGTCGGCTGAATGAACTCCCTGTAATGATAAAAATATAATCTTTATAGAACGACGAAATATCGATACACCATTATTACTTATTGTAACAAAATAAAAAATGGATAAAATCCAACATTGTACCACTATATTATTACATAAAAACAATCCTAATCAAATGACTACAATACTGATATTGAAATGAAATAATCAATCAAACAGTATAGCAACAAGATAAAAACAAGATTTAATAGCTATATATTAGGGCAAAAAGAAAGCACACACGACATAATGTCGCACTGTAGCTTAATCACAAATTATAAGCCTGCAAATACTGCCCAATACAAATGGGACTAATTTAACACCTATTTATTATATCATTTCACATGAATTCAGTTTGAAGGTAACAATATAAAATAAAAGAGCAACATACCAACAACTCCAAGATGTTCAGATATATCTCTTTTAACATCAGACACATCCCACATTGCCAGAAAAGAGCCAAAACATGAGGGCGACGGATTTTCTGGTGACACATACGGTTTGTATGAAAAACTGTAATGGTGGGCAATGGCTGCTAAGAACATCTCTATGCATATCAGGAAATCCTAAAAATAGAAAAGTTACATTGCATAAATGACTATCTACATACATCCATTAACATTTTATTAAATCAAATTCAATACCATAATCAAAATTTTGGTTTTTTTGTAATAGTAGAAGTTGACATAGAAGAAAAGGAATGAAGATGATTAAGTAGGTTAATTTAGGTACCTGAAGCTTTGAAGATATAATCTCAATCTGTCCAGAGTCTGTGATTCCAGATATTGATGAGATAACTCCACAATACACCAATATATTGATGATAACTCCTTGGCTGTAAATAAAACAAATAGTATATTAATAACAATATTTTCATTTGGCAATCTAATTTAGCATTTCATACTAGAATTTAGATAGGTTGTAAGTAATAAATCATAAATACTTACAAGAAAGAAAAGAAGACAACAGCTTTTATGCAAAGAAACTTTCCAATAGGTTTCATAGGCTTAAGCTCAGCTCTGTTTGCTTTGTAGAACAGCACAAGGCAATACATGGCTACAAACTGAGACAAATTATTTACGGCTATAATGTAAGGGAAAGCCACTTTTGGACTGAAGTTACTCTCTCCATAAACTCCACACATCTCACATATCATTGATATGACTGTAGTAATGGGTCTCACTAATGTGTATTGTAGAATACCATGTTTACAGTTGTGTACAAATTCTCTGAAATCATTGAAATTTTAAGAAGTTATCATTTTACAGGTTGCATATTATAATTATGTATTTATTTTTTTATACACAAATATGTTCAGACACGGATCGACCTACCCAAATCTGTCAAAAAGTCTACTTAAAATAGAAACCTATGTGATCAACCTTAAGCTGAAAATTGGTTGCAGGAATTTGAAAGATTGGGGTAGGTTGATCTGAGGCTTACTGTACATTACTATTTTTTTTTTATAAAAAATAATGTGATCGTGATTTGTGTTTATAATCTAAATAATGAGTTTGACTCTTGATATAGAAATCATTATTCAATCACACAAACAAATAAATAAGTACTTAGCATTCAATGGACAACAATTTTGCTATTTAGTTTGAAAGAAAAGTACTTGTATAAGCTACTACCAAAAGCTTAATAACCCAGAGTTTGGTTGGTAACTTTATGTTGCTGTGTTAAGCCCTATAAACCTATTAAACATTTTTATGGATAGAGATCTTTCCCTTTACAAAACAGGAATTTCAATAAACTGAAATTCCTTTGTATTTTTATTAGAAAAAAATATTTTATGTAATGTGTTTTGTCAACCTGTAATAAAGCCTGTAATGTATAACAAACTACTTAGAAATGAAAGAGAAAATTATAGAGAATCTCAAAATATAAACATACAAGTCTAAATTTTATTTAGTAATTTTTGCAGTATGTGTTGTTATCCATATTATTATGTAGGGTCAACGGCACATCACGGTAAACACTTCCAGTTCGATAATAGCAGTTATGCCCCTGACTTAAGAGTGGTACAAAGTCCAAAGTGTATAGTCTGACATGCTTTTGACTATACGAAAATTGTTAAATATTTATAAAAATGCCAATACAGACTCACCTTCCCATTTCCCAAGGAGTTAAACAACACAAAGGGAATATATGGTATACTTGGGGTTTTGTTTCAAGTACTGCTTCTAAGTCATGGCCTTCATTCAAGTAGTTTAGAAGATACTTCATAAAGTTATAAATTACATAAGCTTCATAACATTCTCTGAGTGAATCAACATATATTGATTGTTTAGGCAGTTCTAATCCAATCCAGGCATTTAATGCATAAATGGGTACCATCCATAATATTCTGAAAACAAAAAAATTTTTGATGGGAAACAGCATAACAATTTATTAATTAAGTAATCAATGTCAATGATTTTAAAAACTTTATGAGCATTACAGATTACAGATACAGTCTTACATAAATTTCCTTTGGATCAAGTTTCTTAAAAACTGGCTCTATTATTATTGTTTTGCAAATGGAAACCACACTTTATAAGAATAGAGAAAAATATGATACTTACCTAATTATATGTTTCTGTAACGATGGCTTGGTATAATGGACAATATGTTGGGTTATTTGCCATATCGATATGGGCAATGCAAGCAAAACGAAACCTCCGCCAGCCAAGGCTGCTTCTTCATTTTTATCTATCCCATTCCTGATCGCACGCGCAATGAGTAATGGCACTAGCACAATAATAAGGATAAGATACAAGGCAACCAAAAATGGCCTAATCCATAATCTCCACTGGCGAAAAAATGTAATCACTGAAGGCGAACACATCTTGTAATTTTTTTAGACAATATCTTTCACAAAATGGTTTAGTAACTGCGACATTCCTGGCAAATCGTAGTCAGTTAATGTAGCCACTTGTTATTTACTTTTTTGTTTTTACAAAATACCTATCACAATGAAATAATGAATTGGTTGAATTAATTATAGTTTTATTTTGCATCTATTCAGAGTAAGAGAAAACATTCCACCACTTCACTTTTTGATTGAATTTGACATTTGACATTGACTTGACAAGTTGACAACAGACACAGGGTGACCATCTCAAAAATAGGGAATGTGCTATATTACGAGGGGGGCCAAAATTTGCTAAATCTATAAAATTTCTTTCTTGAATACAAAGTCACACACACACACCACACCCGTGGTGAGTAGATAGGCGGACACGCATCAAAAGACAATCAAGGGTCCCCTTCCCCTCCCCTTGCCTTCTTGGTACCATTAAGTTTAAGTGTCTTTTATTTAGCCAGATGAGAAGTAATAAATAAAACTCTAATAAATGTCTTATTTAACAGAAAGAACAAGATCACATTGTCATGACTTCATTAGATTTTCTTGGGAAGCTTTGTAAACTGCTACTTCTATTTAAATCGTTGCATATTTATCTGCCAGACAGACCTGAGAATTGGAGACGGAAATGTACAAAATGTTCCAAAATGGTTAAAATCTTTCACAATTGGTCACCCTAAACTTATCTGTTTAGAACATGAAGTTAAAGAAAAAACTGGAGACCACAAGTTCTTCTTCTGAGACCACACTCTCCATACCATAGATTTAGTATATACCTACTTGAAGCAATCTTTCTCGCTCCTTAGGTCCTGTAAGGTCCAGTAAGGTCCCCCTCCTCTCTTTCTAAATTAGAAAGAGAGGAGGGGGACCTAAGGAGCACGACAAAATGCTGTCAATTTTGCTTCAAGTAGGTAACGTTCCGGCGCGGTAGCGGCATAGGCCGTAAAAGTAGAATTCACAAAATGACAGTACGGGTACCGCCGTTTTCACAAAAATCAATCTAAAAACCACTACGTGTATACCTAAAGTTGGAACACAAAATGGCGCCACCAATGATAGCGCCCGACCGTAGTGCAACCAATATTGTATATCGATATATTTATCGATACAAGTTTACGTGTCGATCATAAATGCACATTTATTTTGTTAGAAATCTATAAATATATATAATAATAATATTTCAGGTGACCCACTTGCTCGTTTGCCCCCCTATTACATTAAAAAAAAAAAAATAGTTTCTTATTTTCCTATCACAAAATAATGATGATGCAGTGCCTTAATAACAATAGGTTAGTTATATATATTAATATGGAAATTTCAACTTTACATGGTTAATAAACCTATTACATTTTTCCAAAAATCCTAAACAGAAGATAAAGTGAAGATACTGTACTGTTTCATACTACCATCACGTAATCTTGTTATGTCGAGAGTTCTGTAAAACCAGTTTTCGTTGAAGTGTAGCGAGCAAACGTGCTTTTATGTCGCGGATTTATATTTTCCCCACCTATTAACTCTATCTATTTCTTCTTTAATGTTTCACTTACAGGAAATCTGCAGAAATATACCATTGCAGAATATAACTATCTAAAACGTATCGATACATAAAAATATTGTGCCACATCACTAGCTGGAACACAATATGGCGAAACCGGCACGCGTCAAAAACTGTGTGACGTCACTAAAAAGTGTTGCCAAAATGGGTACAATGCAAAGATATCTGTCTCTTTTTTCATACGCAACAATCACTTAGATGAAAAGAGATAAGTATATATTTGTAAAGCAAGTGTCGATTCGATGTATATTCATATAAGCAATTTTTTGTATAGATCAATAGGGCATCTCCATATGTTCTACTCTAAGGTGTGGCCTCCAGTTTTTCTATAACTTCATGATTTAGAACTGTCATTATAATTATCTGTGCATTATAAATCGTTGTTTTTGCATTGTATTTCTCGTAGTTCAAATTTTGGCCACCGGAACAGTTAAGTTTGTCGGTCTATAAAATAAATCTAAAGACCGACAAACTTATCTCTTCCGGTGGCCAAAATTGGAACTACGTGAAATGCAATGCAAAAACGATATTTAATGACAGTTTTAAATAGGCAGTAGCGACGCCGCCACCGGAACAGATAAGTTTGTCGGTCTATATGCAAGATGCAAGACCTCAGTGCAAGATGTTATTACTATACTCTTTGGCAAGATGGTGCAACAAGACAACCAATTTTGACTTTGTCAAAGTGACAATTTTTTTTTAGCCAGCCAATTTTTTTATAAAGTTTCTGAACTGATCGCAGTTTCGGATACACGACAACTTTACCGTTCGGCTTTGCATTTTTTAAGAAAATTAATAAATGGTTTTGAATTTTACTATGTAGCTCATAGTAACTGACATGTACAATAATGCAAATGTGCATGTGTGCATGCATCTATTTTTTATTTTTTACATAATTATATTATACCCATTGCTTTCGCTCCATTCAAGCTCCATCATAAAATGTAGATAACCAAACGTAAGCATTTTTTTAGAAAGAGAGGAAAGATACCGTTTAATCCTGGTGTGAAAAGAACTTAGAGTAGAACACATGGAGATGCCCTAAGTAGGTACCAAACGTGTATACCTAAAGTTGGAACACAAAATGGCGCCACCAATGATAGCGCCCGACCGTAGTGTAACCAATATTGTATATCGATATATTTATCGATACAAGTTTACGTGTCGATCATAAATGCACATATTTTGTTAGAAATCTATAAATAGTTTCTTATTTTCCTATCACAAAATAATGATGATGCAGTGCCTTAATATAACAATAGGTTAGTTATTTAAATTATTATGGAAATTTCAACTTCACATGGTTAATATGAATTACCATCTAAGTACTGAAAATACTGAAACATAAATAGAGACGCCCTATTAAAAAAAATACATAGATCTGTACAAAATATTGCTTATACAAATATACATAGAATCGACACTTTCATTATAAATATATACTGCCTTATTTTATGTCGCGGATTTATATGTTCCCCACCTATTAACTCTATCTATTTCTTCTTTAATGTTTCACTTACAGGAAATCTGCAGAAATATACCATTGCAGAATATAACTATCTAAAACGTATCGATACATAAAAATATTGTGCCACATCACTAGCTGGAACACAATATGGCGAAACCGGCACGCGTCAAAAACTGTGTGACGTCACTAAAAAGTGTTGCCAAAATGGGTACAATGCAAAGATATCTGTCTCTTTTTTCATACGCAACAATCTCTTAGATGAAAAGAGATAAGTATATATTTGTAAGGCAAGTGTCGATTCGATGTATATTCATATAAGCAATTTTTTGTATAGATCAATAGGGCATCTCCATAATATGTTCTACTCTAAGGAAAAGAAGCAAGATGATGTCAAAATGTCGACGGATTTGTGTTTGTGTTGCTAGTAAGAAAAAGAAATATAATTACAAGAAAAAATCTTCACAGGTGTGTGGTTTTTATCAAAATGGGTTTGGTCAAAAGTTCATAATTTTACAAAAAACTATTGTTTAGGCCTGTAATAATGTGATTACGTATAGTTAACTCCAAACAAACCAAATCGAACGCGGTATCCATAATTTTGTGCATTTACAGTTATACGCGTAACACGTATTTTGTGCATCGAGTTTAGCATTGAATTAGGCCACATAGCGATCTCTCCCTAAAATACCGCTGTTCTGGCTGTCGACGTATCAAGCTAACGTGAGTTCGTAATTTATTGGCGCGTTTAATTATTTATCATTACGTACGTCCTGTGTGATGTGGGATATGCATCAGATACTGTAGATAACGTTTAAAAATAGTATATCGCAAGTCGATAATTCATAAGTTTTCGTAAATGGGTCAACTCGCCATTCCGAAGAGTACCAAATAGTTTATAGCTGATAGATTGCTGTTCCACTTATCAATATATCTTCGTGATTGCGCTGGTTAAAGATGAGTTTTATAACATTGTGTTTGTTTTCGTGATACCTATAGGCGGGAGAGTGATGTTCAGTAGGACCGCGACCTGGTAATGTGATGTCATCAAAAGGGGAAACAGAGGCCGATTCTGGCACCGTGTCGCCAAATCTGCCTACAGTCAAAAATGAACCGGTAATTAATTTAACTATTTAATCATATATACTGAATTTATAATGCATTGATTTTTATTTTCTTTAGTAATATGCTAAATAGCTTAAGTTATTTAGATATGTTTTAATTTGGTTCTTATAAGACAATGTAATTTTATCATAAATGGATTATACTTTAACTTTAAGTGAGAATTTACTCAGTTTACAAGTCACAATCATGTAACATGTGCATTACTTAAAACATTTGTATGCTATTGTTTTTCATCCATATCATATTGATACAAAAATATAAAATACTAAAGTGTGTTACTAAGTTATATTTTTAGAAAATTAAGTAAAAAAAAATCATAAGAAAAGCCTAAAAGAATACTACCTTACCTACCTAATTCTAATTGATTACATTGCATGGGGTTGGAGTATACCTGCATGTATTTATTCCGATAAATGTTTAATGTATCAGTTATCATGGCTTGGTGGTTTATTTAGTAATGAGTGGTATTAAGTAATAATTTGGTATTATAGTGTTTATGTAAAACTGATTCTTATATTTCTTACACAACTTAATTTTGCTACTGTGAGCTTTTTATGATAATACTTAACGTTGATTGATTCAATTGATATTTCTGTAAATTGATTTTTTAGATTTGATCTGTGTTCTTGAGCAGTTGAATACAACATAAATTGAAAACATAGATCATTAATTTAAAAACAAGATGTTAAAATCTAATATGAATGCCTAATATGATTTGCCTTTGGAATTTTCTATTTGAAGCAAACCTGTTATTATTATTTTGACAATAGTTACAATTAGCAAAGTAATTATGCAGTCATTTGTCTAAGAAGGTTCACAAATGACTACCTGTAAATATTAATTTTATTATTAATACTATAAACTTGACTTAATTTAACATTTTCCATAATGCATTTAGTAATTGTTCAACTTAGTTCATTAATTATTTAAAAGTCATGCAAAGGCTTTTAAAAAACATGTGATTTAACTTTGTATGTTGGTTTTAAGGCCATACATTGTTTTTGTTCTATTGTTTATTAAGGTAAATAAAAAGTTTTTTTTTGGATCAGTAAGATGTGTTTAATTTCAGGTAGCAACGGCAAGCGGCAAAGAGACTCCAAAGAGGGGTGGTACATTATTGAAATGTACAACTTGCAACAGCTTTAGTACTTTAAGTAGTCGTGCCTTAACCACCCACATGGCTCAGTGTTCGCCGGACAACAACAATGTTGCGGCGACGCAGAACGCCGACGCGCGGCCGCATAGGAAGCTATTCGAATGCGACGTGTGTAATATGAAGTTTTCAAATGGCGCTAACATGCGTAGACACAAGATGCGGCACACAGGCGTGAAGCCCTACGAGTGCCGCGTCTGCCAGAAAAGATTCTTTAGGAAAGATCACTTGGCCGAACACTTCACCACACACACCAAGAGCTTGCCGTATCATTGCCCAATCTGTAACCGGGGGTTCCAGCGCCAGATTGCCATGCGCGCTCACTTCCAGAACGAACACGTCGGACAGCACGACCTTGTTAAAACTTGCCCTCTATGCAGCTATCGTGCGCCGACAATGAAAAGTCTAAGAGTACACTTCTTCAATCGGTAAGTTATTTGTAACACTCTTGAATTTTAGTGTCATTTTGAATGCATTACACATACTATGGCTTTAAGATTACAATGCGTTTAGAGATCATCTATTTAAAGTATTTTATGAAATGAAGATTTCAGGTAATTTGTCCAGAACTTTCTCCCATTTCGCACATAGCAATACCCAAAATAAAATTTTGAATGGCTCTAGAATGTGTCCAGATCGCCTATGAAGTGCATAAACTAGATAATTATAATAAATGACAATTACTTTATGCCATATTCATAGATCACAAGCCACTTGTAAGCAAATATAAAAACGTTATCACAGTTATGAAAGTAGAAATAAATTAACTACATTAGTGCATCAGTTGAACATATCTTTGATACAACTAAATAGTGCAAGTCTGAAATGATTTTTTTTTGGAGGTACAACAAAATTCACATTAAGACACAAACTCAACAATGTAGAACAATTCTTACCCCCAGCATATATTTCCAGACACGGTATAGATCTGGACAACCCCGGTCCAGGCAACAACTCTGTTTCCCTACTCGCCGCTGGTATCGCGAACGCCGCGTACGCAGACGGGAGCATGGACCCCGCGGCGATGACCGCGCTGGGCGCCCTGGGGTCCGGCCTGTCCGTGTCCGTCGCCGCCGCCTACTCTGACAGCGGGGACAGCAACGGAGCCCGCTCAGTAGACAATGCCACGCCACCCATGCACTACCTTACTCCACACGTGGAAATATCAATGGCAGACAATAATGAAACGTTCTCACCTGGCCAGACTAATCACTTAAATAATTCAGGTAAATTCAAAATTAAAATATTCTTTATTCGTGTAGGCCTCACAGATGCATCACGAATTGTCAATTATCAAGGTATTATTGTGACTACTACCAGATTCGTAATGTTATCAAGAAGAATAGGCAAGAAACTTAAAAGTTACCCTAGTCTTTTGGTTACCAAATCATACAGCTTTCTGTATCAAAAACAAAAAAGGCATGCTGCCAACCTGATGGTATTCCATTGATGGACACTTCGCCAGGAAGCGTCACAGAATTTGCTGCCTGTCTGTAGGCTCATTTGCGTTGACAATCAAAACTTTTTTATATGGATATTTTTTTCTTTGTGATAGATTCGCGTATGAACGGCGAAGGGCCGAGCTCACCTCAGTCGGGCGACAGTGCCATCGCTAGCAGCTCCTTATCAGCCGGACTTCCCACCAACATCACTCCGTCCATCACTCTTATACCTATTAAACAGGTTGGTTTTTATAATTACTAACTGTTCATTTATTATTTGCATTGGAAACACTTTAATTTACAATACAGTTAATTAGATATAATTCTCAACATTGATTATTTTGATCATAAAATTTAGGAATTTCTTGTGCTAGGCCAAGGCTTGCCCAAATGGCCACGTTAAGAACGGTTGTCTTCGCCCTCTTCAAACTGGTTAATGAAGGAACAATAATTGTCTTCAGACAAGCTTGGTCTACTTATTTACGGTTTCCGCTATAACGGGTTTGCTCCAACAGCCACCGCTGATTCGAGAAACACTGTCCACCTATTGCAAGTTACTCAATAAACTATTATGTGTCAATAAGAAGGCTACAGTTATTTAGCCTGTTTAAGATTATTCGACAGGCATGACTGAGCCTGGTTAAATTCAAAGGCTTGGATATGAGGAAACTGACGTTATTCTCGGTCGATCTCCAGGAGCCGAACGCTCAGGACGATTCGGCAGCTAGCGAATCGCGCGACGGGGAAGCGAATGGCGATAAGCGTGGCGTGTCCTCGTCGCTGATCAAGGTGTCGCCGCTCAAGAGCTTGCTCCGGGAAGACCTGCGCCGGCGCATATCCGCCCGCGGCCGCGCGAGGGGCTCCAATGTATGTATCTTTCAACATCATCATCATCCCAGCGTATTCCCGATTGCATCCAGTATGGAGCTCAGGGTCCGCTTCGACTGTAATCCTAGATTTGACAAGCCTGGTTATTACAATGGAGCGATTGCCATCTGACCTCCGTAACACTTACAAGGGTAACCAGACTTACTTGGAACATAGTCGGGACCAACTGCTTAACAGGCCTTCCGAAGCACGGAATCATCATTCTTTTCAGACTATTTCAGGTCATTCAAGCCTGCAATGTCCTAACCAAACTGGAAACAATCACACAAAGTCATGTTCCTCGTGGGTTTCGAACCCACGAGCTCCGGGTATTAGAGCCGAACGCTCTTACCACTGTACCACGGAGGCAGTTGGTAGTCTCATCTTTTTAATAGGGAGTCTGGCAATAATTTCGGTGCCCTTTGATATGGGTAACATGTGCAAGATGATCGATAACTTATTTCATCAACCTTAAAAAAAATAGTGCGAGGTTGCAAATTCAAGCGTTAGAAGGATGGGCATAAACTGCGCCCGTTTTGGGCATAGATGCGGTGGCTGTGGAGCGTGAACGGCTTGCGATAAAAAGCGCTACGCTTCGATTAGATATGGCTACGATGGGAGATTGATTGTGCACTGGTTACAAAAATAGTGCATTAAAATTATTGTCTTTATCGTTAACTTCTTCGTGTCTAATAATTCAAAACAGCATTAAGTACACATGCAGAGACAAGAATTAGTCCGATTTTATAGTTACGATTAGACGAAAAAAAGTTAACTCCCTGACAAATTACCAATTTTTTTTATAAGTTAGAATGTTTAGTTATTGTTAAAAACTACTCGACAGGCATCGAGGGCATCTCCGTCGGAAGGCGGCGTGATCACGTCGACGCACGGCGACACGGCCATGCTCCCGTCTTCGCTCGTGTGTACATTCTGCTCCATCACGTTCCCCGACTCGACGCTGTACTTCCTGCACAAGGGCTGCCACTGCGACTCCAACCCGTGGAAGTGCAACATCTGCGGCGAGCAATGCTGCAACGTCTACGAATTCAACTCCCACCTGCTGAGTAAGAGCCACCAATGACTGTTTGCAGGGGGGCCGTTCGACAATCACTAACTTTTGTGTTTGGAATGCACTTTTCGTATTAATGTGTGCATAGTCCGTAAGCACTTCAAAGATATTTTCACCTTTTTCCTAATATAATTTCTTTATTTAACTTTCTCCTTCTACGGTCTTTTATCGAATTTAGTTTAAATATCTAATGGTGTCAGGCACTGTTGGGTTGAAGTGCTTCGAATATGCTCTACACTGAACGTCCCCCCGGAGCTATTTTATTTTAAAAGTGCAAATTACGTCAAGGTATATTTAGTGGTTATTATTAATAGTTAAATGAGCGAAGATATTTGTATGGATATTTTAGTACTTAATTGAAATAAAAGATGAGACTTTTGATTTAAAAAAAATCTCTAAGGATTTGGAATTTAAAACTGCTCGATACGAATTAACTTTATGTCCTTACAAATAGAACATAGAATGTATTCGTATATGATTTGATATCGCACGCATTCGTGCTATACCATCGAGCAAGAGGCCTTGGTGAAATGACTTTCTACTATCGTTCAATATTATTAACATCAATGAAGTAAATAATTACGAGATCGAATGAAGCAGTCCAATGATGTGAGGATTCCATTATTATCATCTACATGAATATTTAAAATTTGTACGACGTAACCGTGGTAGATATTGTTAACTTGCCGGAGCCTCTAGATAACTGAGTGTTATTATTTTACTAAAAATTTAAGACTTACTAACTCGGCGGAAATTATTTATACATTCCAAAGCGTGACGTATGCATTCCACAAAAATGTGAGATTGAGTAAAATCTTTGGAGGGGAAGAAGTGACTACATTTACTTTAAAATACCCTTAAAGATTAGATTTTATTTATTATTTCATTTTACAGTACTATACTGTATAATTACCGTGATTTAAAAATTAAATTTTAGAGTATTTTTGGTGCGATAGTGAATTTTACAAATGTTTAGATTGTACAAATTGATATATTTTTACATTTCGCTGTTGACAAGATGTTATAGAAAGGCATAGCCTATATTTCCGTGATTGTTTAATTAATTATTGTGATCGTGTACAGACGTGAATTTAAAATTCTGCATTCCGTTTTATTTATTTATATTTTCTTTTATAGATTGCATGTGATGCAAGTCCACGACTAATACTTAATGTACAATATTAAAAATATCTTTTTGTTATAATTGTTACTAAAATATATATGTATAAGAATCATGGTGTACTTAAACTTAAAATGTCAATTTTATTATGCTCTTTCTGTTGGAAGGAGTGTTTATCGGTAAATTAGATATGTATGTATTTTGGTTCGATCTAAAAGACCTAATATGATATACTTGCTCAATATAGCTCAAGTATGGGACGGTGTTTGACTCGCACAAAAGCATAATAGTATTTACCCATACTGCTGAGCTAAACATTGATACTCTTCTACATGAAAAGTTGCGTGCTTGGATCGGTGCCTGTACAAGTTATATTTTTATTGCATAATTTATTAACACTACACAGATGACATCGGCAAGTCTAGGACTAATAAAATGTAAAAATCTAGATCTCTTATCATGTAACTAATCAAACTAGTTATTTTATTATTTACTCTCATTTTACACTATGTAAAAGGAAGTGCTCAACCTTATGGCGATCGATTATTTTTACCTATACATGGATGTACAAAAATCATATCGTAACGTTTAAATAATAATGAATCTTGTGCGTTTACAGGATATCGCATATTACGCGTATTAAGTCCACTTACCTAAATTAAAATTAGTAAATTAGGCTTATTTTATTAATATAGTCATTTATTACATTCCTTGTACCTATTTTTGAATTGGTTAATCCGTTCCATTTTTTCTTTAATCTTTAGATAACTTGAGATTTACATTCCTTTAGGTAATAAGTACTTAATATCGGTTGTGGTCTTGCCTGTTAAGTTTACGAAAATGACTTAGATGGAACTGAATTTGTTTACCAACGAAGTTATGTTTTGTTTTGTTATTGCAACATTGGTATTAGATGATAAGCGGCGCGCGCGTAGACAATGCGTTAGTTAGGACCTAGTGAGTTACCTGAAACATGCAACACATATTTATTTAGAGATTCTTATATATTATGCTGTTTCGTTGTTGGTTATGTATAACTGGGATATTTATTTATACATTTTAATTTCTATAGCAGCCGCCGCAATTAAACTAAGATAAGTTTATAATGTTAAGAGCTATTAATATAATTAATTGGTAACCCCATTGGGCGCCTTTACTTAATCCGTCCATATCTAATGATAAATTGCCTTTAATATTTAATAGAGTAATATATTTTATAGAGTTTAGATATAATTAAGAGCAGATCTAAGTATATAAATGTTTACAGATTGCAGAGGTTTAAAGATGTAATTATTTATTTATCTTCTATGAAATGTATGTCTGTGTTATGAATGAAATCAAAAGAGGTACGATGGAAGCAAACTGGGTTTGCGCGTTAATCAAATTATATGCATACATGAAGTCCTTGCTTGATTCGTTCGTAACGCAGAAGAGATATTGTTGATTGTTGCAATTTCAAGTAAATTAATATTTTATTTTTTGTGTGGTAAATAAAATAATGCAAACTAAAAAAAACTTAAAAGGTATTTAAGAATGTTGTTTTAGTGTGGTGTATGTAAAATTATGTTGTCGGTGTATATTAGAAAAGTAACAGTATTTCAAAGTAACCCTTTTATAATTTTTCTGTTCCATTTTAACTACATTGTTGTGTCGATAAAAGCTCTATTTTCTATACATACGTTTTACCAAAATTGAGAATTCTAAATTGACGTAAGAGATATTGTTAGTCAAATAAT
This sequence comes from Mecyna flavalis, assembly GCA_949319885.1. Classification (NCBI taxonomy): domain Eukaryota; kingdom Metazoa; phylum Arthropoda; class Insecta; order Lepidoptera; family Crambidae; genus Mecyna; species Mecyna flavalis. Next base: position 8,304,567 of record OX439431.1, on the reverse strand, counting down.
AAAATCTGATACATCCACTATGTTGAAACAACTATGTTAGCGTAGCAATCCTCACCTTAATACCAAATCACAGCTTACCAACATTTTAATTTCGTTTTAAGTTGTTATGTATGTAGTGTAAGATAGATAAATTAACATGGTTGAAAGCAATTATTTGTATAAGCGGGTTGAAAGTGTCGTTGATATTTTACTGTTACATTTATTACGTTATCATTATTAAAAATGAATAATATCATTTTACTAATTTACAAGAATACTATATATGTACGGGGAATCAGTTTTGAGTCTCGTGATGTTAGTTAACTTTCAGCAGATTGTGCCTTAGATGATTGACGTTTATCAAACAAAAGTGATGTAAACATGAATTTTGAAAATTATAATGCCTTCATATTTTAGATGTGTCCATTGACTTTTTGGCAGTATCACGTAAAATATATCGATGAATATACACTTAACTAGAAATTAATAGGAAACTGTATGTAGAAAAGTATTTGCAATATTTAACTGTACAGCTTATTTACTGGAAATTATTCGCGGTTGACAAAATTCGTTCTTCGTCTCGACGATGATCTATACTTAATGGAAAGGTACTTATTACCGAGTATGTAGTTTATTTATTTACTTTATGATAATTTGGTAAAGGGTCTAATAAATATTAATAAACTATGAGATGTAATGTTTGCGTATTTATTTAAACTCCCACAATTTTCGAGTCGGTACCAACCACCCCGGTGCCCCGCCCCGATAGCGGGGTCGTTGGGAGAAAATTGTTTCATCGACCCCGGTAGCACGCCCCATTAAGTCAACGGGGTGGATAGCACTGATTGTCATCCACCCCGGCGAGATTTTAACGGGACGGATAGCACAGATCAAGTACCATCTACCTTGGCAAGAATTTGAAAGGCGGGATCATTCCCGTTGCCCACTCCCACTCTGCCCCCGCGCCGGTGGACAGTGACACAACTTTTGCAAATATATCCCACTGTCCCCGTCACCCTACAACTCACAAGTACCATAAAGCTAATAATCTACATCTTGGTCGGTATGACTCCTATTTATCCTCACGGGACAGCGAACTAATGCGACCGTAACTAAAAATAGAAAGTGGTAAGTAGGTACAGCGCCTTAACTCTGCCCTTAACACATTCTCTTCGTGCTAAATTACTGGAAACTTGTTAACGGTATCCACTTCAGGTGGAGTCGAAGTCAGTGAAATTCATGGAAAAATAGCACTTCCTGCAAATATCCTATAGATTGTAAAATGAGGGAAACTATTTATTATTGCTCTAGTCAGAGGAAAATATTTTGAGGTGGTCCAAAATTATTGAAAAAGTAGGTACTGCACAATTTAGAGATCTTATTCAAGGGATCTTTTTGGAAATCAACGTATTATCTATTTACAGAATTCACAAAGTATGGTACAGGAGGGCGGTGACGCTCGCTGTTATTCAAAAAGGGTGATAGAACTCCAGTTTATCTCGCTACTGAGAGCCATGTTTACTGTATCGTGTTCGTTCGAGAATAAAAAAATATATCCACTGGCCCTTTTATTGATGAGTGAAACATTTAGCAAAATTGACGAAGTTTATTGTCATTTCAAGAGAATTATCTGCGAAACTTAGAATTTAACTGTTCATAGCTTGCAGTACACTGCTGTTGTCGAATGAACGAAATTCCAATGCAGTTTTCATATCTATACTAATATTATAAAGAGGAAAGGTTTGATTGTTTGTTTGTATTGAATAGGCTCCGAAACTACTGAACCGATTTGAATAATTCTTTCACTGTTGGAAAGCTACATTATTCCCGGGTAACATAGGGTACTTTTGATCCCAGAAATGTGGGGGGAAAAGGGGATATTTGAAAAAAGAAATGACGCGCGGGTGATCTATTGAGCCAGTTAAATATTTGGACCTCACTTCCGCTTACCATCAGGCGGAGTGAGGTCATCCTGACTGCCTCTTTATAAAAAAAAAAGAAACCATGGAGGTGACCACTAGTATAAAATAATAAAACTAAAAAGGATTACTTTAAGTTATTACAAACAAAACTACTTAATTAAGCAGTATAATTTATTTATCATCATATTATTTAATAATAAATCCATTAGGAGCATAATTTATTTCTATTTCTTAAAGTCCAGATAAATATTTATTACATTGTTTTAGTAGGTAAGTGCTTGTTCACGTTGACTCGTGGCCGCGGTCACGAAATATCAAACACATGGCGTAATTACTTAATATCCAAGTTTTTACGTACAAAACGCACGTGCGGGCTATGAAGCGAGCTAATAGCGACCGCGCGCGCGGCGCCGCTTGCGACAATATCAAACAAACGCGCGAGACGTTTGTGTGTGTTCACGTCATTCTCTTGGTTCACGTCGAACTCGCGGAGGAGCGCGCGATTTTCCCGCCACGTCAGGTAAGTTCAACCAGTTTTGAACTTGTCGCTAAAAACGTGTACCGTCGCCGTTAACTCAAGGAGGTTACCGGTGCGTACAGATTATTTTTCAACAAAACATTTAGTACTGAAATTTTTTATATAACATTGTTTTATAACATGTTATGTTATATGATCTGTTCGCACCTTTATATCGTCCATGTTTAAAATCTCTGACAACACATCACACTTGCGCAAACGCCTGGCGGCCAATGTGAACACGAACTCGCGACGTCTACTGCGCCCGCACCAGCCACCGCGCCCGCGCGTTATACGTGAACAAGCACATAGAATTTATAACAGCTCTTTGAAAACTTAACAAAATGTTATTTATGTACTAATTAATTTACTACAATACATATGTTTTCCTATACTTTATCCCACTAAGGAAATATACTTTTTAAGTAAATAACAGTTCGATGAGTGAGAAGACCTAGATAACCTAGATGTCTATTTAAATTTAATAAGAGCTTTTAGTGGAGAATTCGATGGGCTTTGAATACGTTAATTAGTTCTTCCCCATGCAAGTTGCACCACAGACTTACTGTATGACTCTACATGCGCATGCACTCATGGGCACACCACTTTGTAAAAGTATTTAATAAGTTTACCAAATTCTTCCATGTGTATCCAATGTGCATTGTGCAGCCAAAGTACAAATTGTACATATTTTCAGCTTTCACAATCAATGACATCAAAAGTCATTTTGATTTATATCTAAGGTGGTGCTGTGTTATCTGATATGGTTGCTTCTTCAATGGTGCAAATGGGATAGAAGGGGAATCCAGCCAATCTTAGAGCCGTGGACATTTTCATACTGCCCATGTCTTTTCTTTTTTGCCGCTTACGTGGTGCCGGTGTGGCAGCACTCTCTGCGGTTCCAGCTGATTCCGTTTTCGGTTTTGGCTCATGTAATTTTAAATGTTTATTTAAAACAGCCTGAAACAAAAAAATAAATATTCAGATGAGATAGTCTCACATTAGCTAATCTTTTGTTGGTAAGTAGTACCATCTGAATAAAGCCATTTTTTTGTTGAGAATAGCACTCGGCCGAAGGTCACTTGAGATTCTTCCACCCAAGTCCCAGATGACAGAGTCGAGGAACCGCCATTGCCTTTGCTACTGACACTATCAGCGAATCCATCGCGGCCCCCTTACAAATAGCTCAAAATCTTAAATATTTTTATCCATGTAGGCTTCAAAGATTCACTTCTGAATCGTCATTATTATCAAAGTAGGTACTACAAAATTTATAAAATATCTCTACCACTGCCTTTGGAATGTTGCTATCTATAAAATTCAGCAAGAAAATCGAGTTAGGCTCTTTTCAATAGCCAACATCAACTAAGAAATATGGAATTCAGCATAGTAAGATCATGTTATCCAAAGGGGCATGAAGATTTTTGTATGGAGGCTGGCTTACCTACTAGTCCCGCCATTTTTGACTTTTTTTCAAGTAAAACTTTGGTTGCATAATTATCTTGGAAATGTGACACTACGAGTTTTCGTCTAATCACTTTATAAGTTTGTATTAATAATAGTATCCATTTTAAAAGAATTATATGTGAATGCTGTTTTAAAAAAAATAAAAAAAAATGGCAGACCAGTAGGAAGGCCAAAATCTTCAATGCCCTTTTTTCTTAAACTCCCAACAAAACATCTTCAAAAGCCTTCTAACAAAATTAACAGTGTTGTATTAACAGGGTGAAAGGTTGCCACTTGCCATGTCATTAAATATGCACCTTATTTGAATTCTATTAGGTATTCTTTTCTATAGATTGAAATTACTACAAACCTTTGAAGAGAGCTGAGCGTGACATATATAGCATTCAAATTTAACTTGCATGTGATTAATTGTTATATGTGCTCTGAGATTATTGTTCCTCGTATAAGATCTGCAAAAAAAAGTTTGAAATAAGCTTGTGCCATAAAAAAATATGTACTTTTATTATTGTGGGGCGGTGTCGTTCAGGCGAGCAGACGTTGAGCCCACCTGGCCTCTTATCTCCTGCCAAGGCCTTGTCCAGAAAGGCGAATTCTGGGATACAGTTTACTTAGTTTTGGCTTTAGTTGGTGCTGTGTGAATAATTTTCAGGGAACCGCCTCCGTGGAACAGTGGCTAAGCCGTGGGGTGGCTAAGTCGTGGGTACAATTCCCACCGTGCGTCTAGTGGTGGTAGGGCATTTTTGTGAGTCTGACTGGCTAGCTACCACCCCCACAGGTGAAATCAGCTGCCATTAGAGCTCTGGTTGTGTACTAGCAACATTAATTTGGGAACCAGTACATTTGAAATCAAAGGCTCAAAGATCAGATGAGTCTACAGTCTGGCAGCACATCAAGCAACGCTGGTAAAGTGTCCCTCGATGGAATAGGCAGGGACTGCTTACTATCATCAGGTGGATCATCAGGTGACCTGGTATAAAAAAAAATTACAATTTCTTATATCTATAACAAAGATTTTAATTACCTTTGACAATTGGGATAAGGACATATATAAAACAATTGTCTCTCATTTGCTTCATGTATTTTGACATGGCGTACTATGTGACCTCTCTTTTTAAAGCTTCTGTTACAGTCGTTACAAATATATTCTATAAATACAAAAAGAGATCCAATTAAAGTTTCATCATCAAATCATATCACAGTACTTTTTTTTCATGTTTAATGTTGTAGTAATATGCTTTTACCCAAAGGCCAATGCCACATGGGCGTTGTCTGTACGTTGCGTTAGCGCTGCGTCGACTGAGCGGAGACATTCCGTCGTTCTACATATAAATCTGAACGACATGCTACACGATGCGTTGAAATGACGGACGGCGACGCAACGCAAAGTAGAGGAGAAAGACGTACTATGGGTTAGGGCTCGGGAGATACGTTGAACGACGGAGCGGAAGCGCAGTCTTTAATAGCATATTAGCTGCTTTGACGCAGCGCTAACGCAACGCTAATGTGGCATCCACTGCATTGAAATAATTGCGTTGTGACGACGCAGCGCAACCACAACGCCCGCATGGCACCCCTCAAAGTGGGGTTTAATGAGAATTAATAAAGTTTTAGGAATTACACAGGAATGTTGGATAATAAGTTGTTATCTTAAAAGTGAATAATATAGAATTAATATCTACCTTTAGGTGCATGTTCAGTTTTCTTATGTTTTTGGTATTTAGACCAAGCATCGAATTGTAACTGACAGACAGTACATTCATATATTTTATGGCTCCGTAGATGTTTTTTCTTTTCCCAGTAAGTTATAAAATCTAATGAACATATGTCACAACTAGAACAACAAATATTAATGATTTCAATTTTAGTTTCAAAAAATTGTACTCTTCAAGTTCACATACAAAGAGGTAAAGGTTATGAATACTTACATGAATGATTTGACACCAGTGTGTTGGTATATATGAGCCTTTAGTTGATTTTTCTTTTTGAAAAATGTTCTGCAAAAGTCGCATGAAAATGTTGTTACACCTGAATGATGAATCTTAATGTGTCTTTTTAAATTTTGTCTATTGACATAATTCTTCATGCATGTGGGACAGCTGAAACATAAAATTTATGTTAGTTTTTTTTACATTCAAAATAAAATATTGTGGTGTTCACAATAGTTTTGGGTGCAAGGTTCTAGCTAGAAGAACGGCTTGGAAAATTAATTTATGCTTGTTTGGTTAATGAATAACAAGTGCAAAGCAAATTATACCTGAAAATTTATAAAATAATCTGCACCCACCTATAAATCATATCATTTCTCAGTTTCTTGTGTACAATATTTACATGTCTGATCAAGTGACTTTTATTAGAGTATGATTTATTGCAACCTTCTTCTTGACACACATATGCTCTCTGAAATTTTATTAAATATGTTTTTTCTTAATCTTATTAACATGTCTTTTGAAAATAACTATATCAGTGATTAAAAAAGATTAACTGTGTGTAACCTACTTTCATTTAGCCAAGGAATTGCTATTTATCTATTAAATAAAAGTTATAAAATACATTTAGTTATAAACTCGTGGAAAAAATATGAATTAAATAAAAAAGAACACTAACACTTACAACATTCGTATGAGCTGAAAATAAGTGATCAGTTAATCGGTATGGTCTACAAAATGAAGCTGAACATCCTTCATGGGGACAGTAATGACGATTCTTTTTTAAATCCTCCATGATTTTTTATCAATAACATATAATTAACGTGAATAAATGATTCGGAGTTTGTGCTAAAAAAATTAGAAGAAGACTCAAGACCTGTGCTCAAGACTCCGACATCAATGATAGGCTTGTGTCTTATTCGTTCACGTCCGATTAAGGGAATAGTTCGTTCAACTGAACGAGTACGAACTATTCTCTTCTGATCGTTCAAATCGGTCTTCTAGTACATTTCATTCACCATAGTTAAGCGACAACGGGATCAAATGACCGACCGACCGATTACGAGTGACTGAGCGGTGGGTGAGAGAGAGAGAGTTGAAAGATCAGAGACGCGTGCGTGTGAGCGTGATGGACGATGTACGAGTACGACTGATTTGAAAATTAGTCTGTTCAGATCAGATCAGGAATTTTTTTTTTGTTTTCTTTAGCGAAAGTGAATTAATTAATGTAAGTGTATGTATTCATTTTAAGCGTTTATTCTACTTTATATAAATGTTAAGTGGATGTGTGTGTGTGTGATATATTAAAATGACAGTCCTAAGCCTGCAAAGTATGAAGGGAAACAAATATGATCCGAGCCTCCCGGTCCGACTGATGTCATAGTGATCATTGTACTAAATGAACTAATAGTACTAAAAGACCGAACTAGTACAGTTGAACGATTGTCCTAGTTCGGAGCGTTCCGTTCAGTGACCGAGTAAGAACAAGCCTAATCAATGACATTCAATTTAGGGATGGCGATCTGAGATCGATTAATCGAAGAATCGATTTTTTGAGCCAAAAAGATCGATTTTTTAAATCGATATGTAGTACTGAATCGATTCAGTGAATCGATATTTCACCCTTGAAAATCGACATTCGATTTTATTTTAGGTTTTGGTATAAACCAAAAAAGTATTTACAATTAATTTAATGTAAGTACGCGTATTATAAGAGTGCTGCCGGCTGCCGGTTATATTCGAAAACTCGCGAAATGGCTGAATGTTTGGATTCCTGCGCCTTTCTTTAAGTAACGTTTGTAATCTTTGACCTTTGTCTGTATCTGTGAGTGTGACTGACATTTCTTGTTGCGTCATCATTAGAGGTCGGATATTCGGATGCATAATTATTTACCTAAAGTTCATTTTTGCTATAATATTATGGAAGCGCCTTCTTAAAAAATATGTTTTCCTTATTAATCCCGCGATTCCGGGAAATTAGTACATGCGAATCTAGTCGATATCACTATAGTGGGAATTGACGTCTTTAGCATGTGGCATTTTTTTAACCGACTTCAAGAAGGATTTCTCCGTCATTTGTGAATTCGTATGATAAAAATCTTTTGAAAATTGAAGAAAAAATATGAGGCCATCTTTATTTCTGTTATAAAAAATTTAATTTGTCAAATCCAAAACCCCCAAATTTTTTTTATACAAAAGTGCACTCCATATTAGCACCTTAAAATAAGTAAATATAGCTACACCCGATTTGATTCAATAATAAAAAACTAAATTTGACGATCAAGTTGATTTTATCGATACAAAAGTGCTTTCCATGTTAAGACAATACCTCAATTTGAGGTAAATATGCATCCGAATATCCGATCTTTATATATAATACAATATAAATCAACTTGAAAAAAAAGATCGATTTTTCAGAAATCGATCTTTTTGGCCTCGATTTTTTGTGGATCGATTCATTGGGTCACGATTCGAATCGATTCAAAAAATCGATTTTTTTCGGAAAGAATCGCCATCCCTAATTCAATTAACGTCATTGTCCGCAGGGTTGCCAACTCTAAAAAATATTTATCCCTAAACCTAAGTTAAAACCCCCTAAAATCACCTCAATTCCTTGAAAATCCCCCCAAAAATATTTTTAAATAAAAATAATTACAATTAATTAATAAAAATTGTGCAGTTATATAATTTGTTTTTACTCTTCTATACTATTATTATAAAGAGGAAAGATATAATTGTCATTGTCATATTTGTCATAGACAACATGGTGGAATTCGTGTTTTATTTTTTATTCAACTCTGTACTCTTAATAACAAACAATCGCACTAGATGTCGCTAAGGCGATATGTATAAAAATGAACATGATTCGCTGGATTGGATTATTACAAGGCTATGGAGACTATACTCACCATTATTTTGCTGAATTTGGAATAAAAAAAATATATATCTAGTTATAAAAATCCCTAAAAATACCCCTAAAAATATAACACCCCTAAAAAAATCCCATCTCACTTATTTACCCCCTAAATCTGGGGGGAAAACCCCTAAGTTGGCAACCGTGATTGTCCGACATTATAATTTTTGACAACAGCACTTTTTTGTTTCTTTTTTCTTTTTGACTAATTGCCTGTGACAACAGCTGCAGGCAGCCAGTGCTTCCACTATTGGTTTTGGCTTTGCCCTAGATTTTTGAAAATCGCCCTAATTATCCCAAAATATTTTCTAATTCATTGATCCCTGCGATCGAGCCGGACAATGAACCACTGCAGTGCACATTCAAACTGTTAAGTCTATGTCAAAATAGGGTAAACGTATTGTTTTACCTTTATATTAAATTTTACTCTAAAGTGTGCTCTAAAGTACCCCATGTGTTACACTATACTCTAAATCGGTAGTTTTACCCTAAAATAGGGAACATTTCCTAAAAGTGGAAACACTTACTACAGCTGTCCCAGTGTTGCAAGTAAAGTAATAGGTAGTAAAAAAAAACAGATGAGAGATTACTTCATAATGATGGCATGCATGCATGCAGTAACAATAGTGATGGTCTTTGACCTTACAAAAATAGACGGTTCCTCAAGGAACACTGACCAACACTGACACACAGACAGACCACTAATTATATTTTTGTTTAACGAGGAAAAACGGAAAAGAAGTCACATTGGCAAAAGAGTCAAAAACTTCCCCAACCGAGCCGGCCGGCCCATTCGTACTGTAAAACAGCATGGCTCTACCACTACAGAAAATATATTTATTTTTTTACTTTAGAAAAAGAATGTCTAATTACCTAGACAAATAGATAATATTATATGTAAGATCAAGGAGCACATTTATAACCAACCTACTTGTAATTTGCTACATATATAAATCTGTGATTGTAATACAGATATGTGCGGTTTCCAGGTAATTTATTAACTTCTTGGATAATACCATGAAGTTAAACTCACCTGTGGTAATAACCATAGATTAGACATATAAAAAAGAAACTGTCAACTTGACAATTTAATTAATACTGTGCTCCAGTGAAATGTGCAATTCTGTGGTGAAATTAATGTGACCTAGGAACCATTGCCGTATTCATGTTTTTTATAGATTTTTGGGAGATTTTGTGATGATTCAGTGGATATTTAATAGCTATTATAAATAGCATCACCTAAAATTATCATTTCTTGTATAAATAAAAGACTGGATATACCTATAGTCAGCTGACAAACGTAAACAAAGGGCATGTCAATATTTTATAAAATAGTGAATACCATACAAAGTGCTTTGTGATAATAAATATTTGGTGCTCAAAATGGATGTGGATGGTTCATCACTCCCTGGCGAAATCGACCAAAATCTCCTATTGCAATTTAGTTGTATGAACACTACTGACAGAGATGAACTAATAAACCAAATGCAAAGACTATTAGGTCCTAGTCTAAGTTACAACACCGCTAGTTTTTTCCTGGATATGAGCAACTGGTGAGTTTTTCTTAAATAAAGACTGGGTTACTGTTAATAATTGATAAATGTATTTTTTCAATTATTTTATTTCAATATTGGACTACCTGTAAAATAAAATATAAAAAAATATATATTGAATTTACCATGTTTCAGGAATCTGCAGGCTGCAATATGTTGTTATTTAGATTATACTTTGCCTCCAAAGCAACCGTCTATGTCTCTGAAAGCTGCTCAAAGTCCTGAAACTTCAGTAGGCCCTGGTACTTGGTGAGTCATCATAATAACCTAACACAGCAAGCCTTTTTTTGTCATATGAAATTAATAATGTACATATGAATGATATAAATTAATCTGTAATGTTGTGCTAGTTTTGAACAGAATTGGAGCATTGCCAATACTGGGACGGAAGCATGGCCTGGCAGCTGTAGGTTGATTCAGGCTGGAGGGGAGCCCTTTGGTGCTACCCCACAATTTGTGCCTCCTTTGCCTCCAGGGCACTCGACCACAGTCACTATGAAGTTGGTGGCTCCAACGTCTCCAGGGACACATAGAGGATACTTTCATTTGGTTACTGAAAAAGGTGACCAAATAGGAGGTTAGTCAAAAAATTTAATACTGATTTATTTGAAAAAAATAGAATAACCCTGTAAATATTTGTAATGGCTTTAATCTTTCGAGCCCCGGATTACCAGACACAATAGAAAATCTATTGTTACGCGGCACCCGAGTGCCGGTTCGGGATTGAGTGGTTAAACTTCTTAAAGAAAATGTGTTTAAAAGGGAAATAATATTAGAAGCATTTACAGCAAATAATTATATTTAATAATTAGTCTTCCGCCTTTGGTTTCAATGCGCGTAATTTCCTTTTTTTTAATTTCCCCTCACATTTCCGGTATCAAAAGTACCCTATGTTAACTGGGGATAGTGTAGCTTTCCAACAGTGAAAGAATCATTCAAATTGGTTCAGTCTTTTCGGAGCTTATTCAATACAAACAAACAATCAAATTTTTCCTCTTTATAATATTAGTATAGATTGGCTAACATTATATTAAACATTTTTGTTTCAGATACTTTATGGGTTGAAATTACGGTGGAGTCTGAAATGACTATGGCACTAGTTGAGCAATTAGCTGCTTTGCCCGTCCCCAGTAGTAGACCTGAAGATTCAGGAACACAGGTGAGGAAACAACCATTACATAGAAAATACTAAGGAATGTAAGCAAAACAATCATGATTTATATTGCTATTTGTAAGCATATCACACAAACACATCACATTTTTGTCTCTTTTTTCATTAATTTAATTTAAATATTTCTTTTATTTAGAGAATAATTATTTATTGAGCTCATTGTGAATGATGATTTTGTTTACAGATGCCACAGGATGACCAGATGTGTTGACATTGCTATACTGGATCAATTGCAAAATACATCACAGTTTTCCAATACCTATGTATATATTATACTTATAAATCTTACATCATCATAATGCTATAGTCTTATTCTGAAAACTATCTGCTATATATTTATTTTTCATAAAAAATGGAATGCATTTCTTATTGATACAAACATTTTCAAGGTTTAATGAAGGGATAAGAATGCCAATTGTCCAGGATGACTTATTAGAATTACTGATAAAATTTACTAACAGAACAAGTTGAATTTAGTACCCAGTTTATTTCTTGACATGTGAATACTGAATAAATCATGGAAAATTATTGTAAATACAAGCACTATTTTTAGCTATCAATAATTTGAGTTCAATTCAATTCTAGAACGCATATTTTTAATATACATAAAAAAAATATATTATTTTCTTGATTAAGTGTCATGCTTGTCCACCCATAACCCCACACTTAAGGATATCATGAAAGTGTTGGTAAAGGCATAAAATACGCAAGATAGCCAATCAAATTTGTGTATCTATCCTCTATTTATGTCCTGTAGACAAATGTGATTTATGAATGGCCTTTAAGTCTATCGTATATCCTCCCACTTAAAGATTCAGCTTATCACGCAATAAAAGTTCGAAGCAAGACTTATTTGTACTAAAGAAAAAATGTACAAAACTCATTAATTAATTATTAGATATAGCTCTAACATGTTGAATGTAGCTGTAAGATGAAAAATATGAATTTGTTAGATATTGTTAAAGTTTTACAAAGTATGAAATGAGGAAGGTTTTTATAATTAATATAAAACAATATTAGGTATGTATCTACTTTATTTTAATTTTGAATTGCCATTTGGGGTTATTTCATGTAATTAAGCATGTCAGTATAATTTAATAAAATGGTTGCAAACATGTTATATTTTATTTCGTTACCTTTTGCAATAATTTTAATTTCCATTTTGTTTTCGTTTAACATGACCGCCTCCGTAGAACAGTGGCTAAGCCGCTCAGGTATAAAACCCGCAGGTCGTGGGTTCGATTCCCGCCTTGGGTCTGGTTGGTGGTAGGACTTTATCAGAGTCCCACTGGCTAGCTACCACCACAGTAGAGTGTAGTGTAGTATAATTAAATGTTTTAATTTAAAGCTATGTACATAAAGGATTTTCATAAACTTTTACCCCTTTATCTATTTAATTAACAATAATGCCACAGCTCATCTGGTTAGGTTATTTTACCAGAAGAGCTACGGCAAATACAAATCAGTGACTGAGCAAAGTGACTGAGTGGCTTTGTGGACTGTAGAAAATAATTTGTCATGAAATTGTCGAAAATAAACACAAAATGCTGAATAATTAAAGCTTTACTAGATCATAAATGACAAAACTATTCTTACAAGGAGTCCAAATAAACCCCATTAACTTTGTTTTTCAAAGTAAGATATTGATATTATAAATTAATACTAACAATATTTTAAAATATTTACTTGTCAACTTTCTTTCATAGTCAATGCAGATTATAATTTTAATTTGGTTCCAAATGTTTGTTTAGTTATAAATATACAACATCAGACAGCCATTACCATATCAATTTTAGGATGTGGAGTATATCCATCAATTATGAAATCTTCAAATGTAAAATCATCTATGTTATTCACTTTTCTGGCAAACTTAAGTGTTGGGAAGGGTCTTGGTTCTCTTGTCATCTGCTCTTTAAGTGGTTCAATGTGGTTCAGGTAAACATGAGTGTCACCCATTGTATGGACAAATTCTCCCGCCTGTAAATAAGATTTATTAAGTATTCATCAAAAGAAAAAAGTTATTAAAAATTTTTTTTTCCTGCAGTTAAGCTTATAGCCATTAAATTTATAAATGAATTTACCTCCAAATTTGTAACATGTGCAATCATGTGTGTCAGTAAAGCATAGCTTGCTATGTTGAATGGAACTCCAAGCCCTATATCAGCACTTCTCTGGTACAACAAACAGGAGAGTTTCCCACTTGCTACATGAAATTGTGCCAGGCAGTGGCAAGGGGGTAGGGCCATTTTACTCAAATCTGAGGGATTCCATGCACAAACCATCATTCTTCTATCTGCTGGATTTTTCCTTAAATTATGAAAAATTTCAAAATTAGCTTTACAAGTACGAAAATCAGGGAATAATAAATAGGTGTATGTGTGACAAGTCAATATTGCTTTTTTTACATTATTGTGAATTCATAAAATACTTTTCACTTTGTCATTATTCTAAAATTCCATCAAAATCAGTGGTGACCTAATATTTATTTGTTTGCAGAGATTAAACTGCTTTTATATATTCGCACCAATTTCGCACTTACTGTTACGCCAAATGGTTGACTGGTACAGAATGCCTTTTGGCATTAAGTCCGCCAATTGTACATGTTTTGTGCAATAGTGTAAATAAAAAAATAAATAAAATATGTATATTGTAGTAAGTATAGTATTTATACTCCATGAGATAAATTACCTATAGGGTCAGTAACGGTAACAGGAACACCGGTGGAAGAGGAACAAAACCATCATAAATCATAAACTACAGAGTTTAGCTGTATGTACTACCTGGTTCTACCAGTCGATAATTATCGACTATTATTATTATTTTATCGACTGGTAGAACATACAGCTAAACTCTGTAGTTTATGAGTTATGATGGTTTTGTTCCTTCCACCGGTGTTCCTCTTACCCTAACTGACTCTAAATATGTTTTCCTCATATTGCTGCAATAATATGCATAATTAAATTAGAATAGAAAGAACTTACTTTATGGTGTCTATGACATTTTGAATTTGGTCAATTCCTTTTCCAGTATAATTAGTCTTAGCATCTATGTATTGTGCACCACTATGACGCCATTGAAAACCATATACAGGGCCCAGATCACCTGAAATAATATTAAGTTTAATCTTTAGTTCCTCAAAAAATATTCAATGCATGTATATATTTCATTATAATATGTATTTTTTGATTGCTGATTTAGGAAAGAGAAAATAAAAATCTTTTAATTAAATCTAAATTGTACTTGTAGCATTTTTAAAATATGAAATCACCTAGGTATTGATTAACTTTAAGGTACTATAAAGAAACCAACCTTCTTCTCGATCAGTAAATCCCAAATTGTCTAGGAACTGTCTGGAACCATTAGCATCCCAAATATGTACACCTTTGGCTGCAAGAGCTTTAGCATCAGTTGAACCAGATATCATCCACAGCAATTCATGAAGGATTCCTTTGAAAAAAACCCTCTTTGTTGTTAGAAGTGGTAAAGTATTGTTAGTTAGCGAATATCTTTGCATTGTTCCAAATACTGAAAGAGTACCAACACCAGTTCTGTCCACACGCTTATCACCTGAAAATACAAATATACATACTTTTATAGCTTTTGTTTCCATTGAGATACACCATTTTAAGTTACACTGTCTGGGATTTTTTCCAGTTAAGTAAAACCTTTAAACAATAATAGTATTAACTGCACCTTTATAATATTATTATTAAATAATTGATCCTCAGGTCTGATGTTCAAAGCATGACAAAAGATCTACTAGAACTAGTTTTTAGGCTAATAACGACAGACTGCAACTGTAAGGGTTTCGAAGGAAAAATAAAATTTACAAAAAAAAATTACAAGTGGGTTTGAGTAGGTTACATAAATCGGGCCTATTAACTTCAGAGCTTGTAGACTTTCATCTGTAACTTAGTCTGAAACTTAATTTTTAATGGAGTTTTAGTTTGTTTTCCGTTCACGAGTATCCGTTCAAGAGATATACTTTATTTTAAAGGACATTATTAGTATTTTTATTACATAGTAATATTGAGTTTGTGAAATAAAACTCACCTGATTCAATAATTCTTTTTATAATGTCAAGGTACTGATATTCCTCATGATGGGTCTGGCCATTTTCTGCTATCATTTTAATAAATCTGTAATATAAAAGAGTATGTAATGAGTATGTACCATATATCTATGAATAAACTATGACTTATTATTTTACAGATTAATTCCCTACTGTAAAAATAGAGGCGCCTTGGCGGGAAAACCTGACAGCTGAATCGGTGTGTGACATCTGCTGTCACAACACAAGTCAAATAGGGTGACCATTACTCAAACAAACAGTGAATCTAATCTGCATACTAAATCTATGGAATCTGCCATAATATTAATTCCATGGCCACTACACAACACATTTTTAGTTTCACACCAAAGAGTACCTATTATATAGTATTATGGGAAAGAGTGGAGACCGTGGAGACCAGTTACTCTATGCCAGGTGGAGTCAACTCTATGGCAAAAACGTTTCTATGGAAGGTGCTGCCACCTGGAGATCGGTGGAAGAACTAAAATTAGCGACGTTAGAACCATAGTGATCCAAGCCACATTTTCAACTTTTTGAGAAAACGAGGGAAACGCGTTTGGATTTATTCCTGAAATTGTCCTATTCCAAAGTGACCGATTTGAGTTTCCTTATGAAAATTGCTATAATAAGCACTTGGATCAGTGTGGCATGAAAAATATGTCTTTTTTTGGGCTGTTAATAACAAAATATCGATTTTGACAAAAATAAAGAGTATAGTAATATAATATGGGTTTCACCTATAAACATAGCACTGAGCTCTATGATAATACGCTTAGCGTATTACGTTGGAGTGGCTATAGACATTGAAATGAAAGCTATTTTTTCTGTCGATTTGAAGCGCCCCCAATAGTGTACTGGGAACTAAAATGACTTCAATTTTCTCTGTCTACGAGCGCGCTCTACACTTAGGGCGCGAACGCTAAGTGTAGAGCCGTGAAACCGAAAGAAATTACATTTTCTACTTATATCCTATATTTAAAATACGCTAACGCCCCTATTGTTAGGGTCGCAGCAACAGCTATTTCGACGTCCATTTCATTCAACGTTGCGAACTTAACTGTAAAAATACTGGGCCGCGCGCGAACCATTGCGAGTGTAGAGTCATTGTTGGACTCGCGGCAAGTTTGCGGCGCGAAATCGCGCCGTGATCCGCGGGCTAAGTGTAGAGCGCGCTTATCAGGTAGTGCAGTAGTGCTTCACGTTGAACTTTGAAGGATAAATTAATAACACAATGACTTACAGTTGGCGCGCGAGTTCATGGCCATCGGGGACTGAATGGAAAAAGCGTTTATGAAACGAATAGTTGACTTACTAAAAAGTTGCATAAAATATGGGATAAATATGGTTAACCTAATAGGTAATAATACCTATCGAAATCGATATTAGTATAATTAGGTTAAGAAAACAGCACTACCGCATTCTTCAGGATGGCCATGAACTCGCGCGCGTACTGTAGGTGACATCTTTTATTAAAATGAGAATAAATTCACAAATATGTTGCACATTAATAATAACACACTTCTTTGCATCATAATGCGAATGAGTTAACATAAATTTTCTAACTGTAATCGGCAAAACAAAACAAAACAAACAACTTTAAAGCGAAACAAAACTTAACAACTAAAAACAGTAACAAATAACAACGAATAAAACAGTAATTATGTTAGCAAGTTAGCAAACGTGTCCTGGGCCAGGCAGGAGGCCGCCGAAAACTGTTTTCAGCGCTAGTAAGCGCTTTTTTCTGCCAAACTCACCCAATGTCTTTGTCTATGCTTGGGTAATCAGAGGCAAGGTTTAACTATTATTTTCTCATTTTTAAAATAATAAGTACCTATTTAACGGAAGTCAAGCTACCCACGCCGCGGTCGGTAAATGGATGGGTGACCATTCTGACTGACCACATTTGGTGACATTTATTTCGAGCGTCTCCGTGCTTCGGGAGGCACGTTTAGCTGTTGGTCCCGGCTGATATTTACTATAATGTAGATTTTATTAGTCGTCAAGCCTTGTCGGAGGCCATTTGGCGGCTTGATAACATCTGGACTTAACTTGCCTTACGCACCTCTCCACCTACCCGCACTGGGCCCGCGTGGTGGAGTATGGTTCACCTATCTCACAATTGAAATAAGGCCTGTGTCCCAGCAGTGGGAACGTATACTAGGCTGATGATGATGAAGTACCTATTTAAAAATATATGTTTGTAGTTGAATTATTTAATTTAATAGAAATTATTGAAACTTATCACACTTGTTCCACAGCTTTGGTATAAAGCTTATTAATGTCGTCCCACTGAATCTTTGAAATTTAGTAGTCATCGTCAGTCTGGCTTAATCACCACGCTTGCCAATCGTCAATCACTTATCCGAGCTAATTTAATATTTTTGAAAAGGTAAGTATACACTAATACAGTAGGTATAGGAATGGAAAGTTAGCTCGATCCGGGAAATGAACCCAGGACCCAGAGATCTCGGCCCGATACATAAACTACTATTATAGACCATTGAGGCGTTAAAATGGAATAAGCACGGAATAAATCGACATATCATTTTTTACTCGTTGCATCACGGAAAAGTTTCTAAAAGTATGAATCCTTTTTTTTTTTTTTTTTTCGGAGTAGACTGCATTTATGCACCATAACCGCAAAACCGAAAAAAAAAGGCTAGCTAGACCCGCGGCCGTGTGTGGGACTCGAGACTGGAGCGTCCACTACCCACTAAACTCCCCCGGTTTCTCCTTCACACCCGATTAGGACGAGCCGGTGCTAGCCTTGCCTTACGTATTGACCAGCCCATCCCCGGGTACAAAAGCACAGAATGTATTATAATTGACCTCAGTGCACCATAGATTTAGTATATCAGTGCACAGAATATAATATAATAGTACTATGACAAAAGTATGAATACCTAATGGTTGCCAATAGCAACCTGTAAACAAGATGTCAATATAGTTACAAAAACAATGTTTGTATTCAATATTTCTTGTATTTATACTATTTGACAAAAATATTTCTGATATACTAACGTTTCATTGTCGTTGAAAATGCCGGCACACGAAGCCCCTTGTGTGGAACTAGGCAGTGTTCCACAAACGCCGAGTATAGTTGCATCGCCGTCGCCGTCGGAAATCTCCAGTGCTAGCTCACCAGAACCCCAACATGTGCGAGCCACTCCACTGTTTAGGTTTGTTGCCAACAAACCCACCCACAAACAAATCCCACTTCCACCTATTCCCACTATTACAGTAAAGACAGCAGATCATGAAACACAAGCGTAAAAAATTGAGCTTTTGATAAGTCACAAAAGATACCTAAAGCATCTTGTTTGCTTTTTGCACACACAGCCGAAATTATAGATAACTAGCCGGGTCCGGCCGTTATGCCCCCATTCCGGTTTGCCCCCGGCCGGTATGCCCCCACAATTTTAAGTAAATTTGTTCCAGTTTGCCGTTAAATTGTGGGGGCATACCGGCCGGGGGCAACCCGGAATGGGGGCATAACGGCCGGACCCAACTAGCCTTCCGCCCGCGGCTTCGCTCACGTGATAGTGATATCCTTATATAAATTGTAGCCTATAATACCTAATATAATTAAGTATGTTATTCTGATGTAAGACGCATACCTAAGCTATTTTATTGTTAAGTTTCATTAAATTCATTCAGTAGTTTTACGTGAAAGAGTAACAAACATCCATACATCCAAATACAAACTTTCGCATTTTTATCCACTAGCCTTCCTCCAGCGGCTTCGCCCGCGTGAACTATAGGACGTTTTCCCGCGGGAATATCTTTATAAAGTAGTTTATGTCTTAATCCGGGTTATAAACTATACGTGTGCCAAATTTCATTTAAATCCGTTCAGCCGTTTAGGTGTGATTGAGTAACAAACATCCATACATCCAGACTTTCGCATTTATAATATTAGTAGGATAGGATTATGGGGTATTTGGGGTAAAAATAAGTAAATTTTATCCCCTGTTTTATATACGTATAATTATTAGTATTTATTATTAGTATTTATTATTTATATTAGTATTTATTATTATCTTATTTAATTAAGTTTGGAAACTCACTTTCATCTTTTCACTTATCGTGTTAGTATGTCTGTTAAGGCTGATAATATCATTTTTATTTTGTAGAATAACCATATAAAATAACTTAATGCACTCATAACATTTGTACTTAAACTACACTACTACTACTTTTCCCGATGTTCAGACCAGCTCGTAATGTAGTAAAGTACTGTTGAATACAAAACCACCAGTCATACCTATATTTGATAGAAAGCGATGACTCGTGTCAATAAATCTGGCCAAGTTACTATGTCAGACGAATGAATTTCGAAGTTCTTATACTCTCCATTTATGACTTATTATTTACTAGCGGCCGCCTCCGCGGTTTCACCTGCGCGTAATTTCTCTTTTCAAATATCCCCCTTTTCCCCCCACATTTCCGGGATCAAAAGTTCCCTAAGTCACCCGGGGATAGTGTAGCTTTCCAAGAGTGAAAGAATTATTAAAATCGTTTCAGAAGTTTTGGAGCCTATTTAACAAAAACAATCAAATTTTTCCTCTTTATAATAATAGTATTGTGTAAGTAGATGACTTTCAACAACAATGCTTTCATCAATATTTGGGAGTGATGATAAACCAAGTGTTGGATGAATCCAATCTGCCTGCCTCCTCCTGTACATAAATGACCTACTCTGAAATTAAAGATAGGCATGATAAATATGTTTTCAGGGCGTTAGCGATGCCACCACCAGATCCAGAACAACCGCCGGGTCAAGAAGAATTAGAAAGACGATTACCAGGATACAGACGTATTGTAATACCGCGGGAACTGACTTTGATCGAATTACTCGTAAGTTGTCTCAAGTACAGTCAAAAGCACGTCAAACTATACACTTAAGACTTTGTACCACTCTTATGTCGGGGGCATAAGTGCTATTTTATCGAACTGCAAGTGTTTACCGTGATGTGGCCTTGACCGTACCTACCGTAAAGGAAAGCGGTTTGGACTTTGGTTTGAAAACTTAAACCACGTTTCGAATTTCTTGATTACTTACATGGTTGGAATTGTCTTGTCTGCATATTTTATATTTATGACGGACTAGCCTTCCGCCCGCGGTTTCACCCGCGCGTAATCTCTTTTTTCAAATATCCACCCTCCCCCTCACATTTCCAGGATCAAAAGTACCCTATGTTCTCCGGGGACAGTGTAGCTTTCCAACAGTGAAAGAATTATTAAAATCGGTTCAGTAGTTTCAAAATTGATATTCCCGCGGGAATGAGACGTTTCCCGTAGGAATTTTATAGATGTCCTATTCCGGGTTATACTATACGTGTGCCAAATTTCATCTAAATTCGTTCAGCCGTTTAAGCGTGATTGAGGAACAAACATCCAGACTTTCACATTTATAATATTAAGTAGGATAAAATAATATTAAATAATATTTTGTATCAGTAACTTTGAAATCGTAAATAGTTAACATCCTACATTAGGACCTATATAAAATTTCGTGATTCCGTAATCATGGACATTAACGGTTGTAATAAGGTAGAGTCAAAGTCAGTCTTCGTACAATGTCTCCAAATAGGTACCGTGATCTTAATTAAATGAAATGAAATGATTTATTTCTGCAAATTGATTTCTAAAAAAATACTTTTGCACGTCAAGTCTTTTTTAACCTACCAGCACTTCGACGTAAATGGACTGCCGAGAAGAAGTGCCGCAACAAACTCGACAGTCTCCCCCTTTAAAGTCAAATTAATATACAATATACATAATAAAGATATTAAATACACAATTTATTGGTGATAATGTCCATTAGCATGTACATGTATGTGCTAGGAACAACGAATTTAAATATCGTTGGCTAGGAAGCAAACGACGGACGCAACATCAAGGCGTTCGTTCTAACCGACTTGTCACGGTATCGGTGCGCAAGGTGCTTCTACTCAGGAAACCTCAGGCTCAGAAACACAGTTTCAGGACTGCCTCGGAATTCGATCCAATTCTCAAGCTTTGCCACTTTTTTTTTTACTAGTGATTTAAAATTAGTAAACAATTAAGTCTGCTGCTGACTCTGACGTTACGTCTTGTAATCATAATTATGAATTGGCTCCCTCGATCATCTTTGTCATTTGTAAATGACGCGATATTTCAAGTTTTCAACTTTTTTTCCACGATGTCAAGGAAAATAAATTGCGCAAAATCAAGCGAATCATTAATTTCGAACACTTGACGTTGGCGGAATCACCGTGTTATATGAAACAGGGGATTAAGTCCATAAAAAAATTTAGAATTTGCAGTTAATTAATAAAAAATTGTCAATTTTTCTCGACTGAATCTCAGTTTAATATA
The DNA here is from genome assembly GCA_949319885.1 of Mecyna flavalis. Classification (NCBI taxonomy): domain Eukaryota; kingdom Metazoa; phylum Arthropoda; class Insecta; order Lepidoptera; family Crambidae; genus Mecyna; species Mecyna flavalis. The sequence goes on along the minus strand of OX439431.1, from coordinate 8,282,687 downwards.
TGGTTTATGTTTTCCAGAAACAATGCAGCGGAGTGACCTCTGACGAAGAGGTGCTTCTCATCAGAGAAGCAAAGTTACGTGTGGTGGCAGAAAGAGTGGGTTTGAGGAGGCTGCACGTGCTGGCCCCGCGACTTCGCTCGCTGACCCTGGACGGAAGCGCGCTCGCATCATTGCGTGATCTCGGGATCGGTTTAGTTCATTTAAAAGTAGGTTGCGCCTTCCTTTGTTAGATAAAACAAGTTCTATGGTCAGGTAATCGTTTATTATTAGTCAACCAATATCTTCATTGTTCAGCCGGAAGACGTTTTGCCGATACCCAGGATTATGCCTTTGAACACAGGGGTAACAAAAAATCATTTCGATTTTCAATTACTCTATTGGTTACAGTACAGAGTGTGGAGTTTAAACCCGCGAACACCCTTTTGAAAACACCATGGTTGGTAAGGTATCCCACCGTGCGGTAACTTATCGCCTCGTGCTGTGGTGGCTCGTTAGGCCTGCGGAGGAATCTGTCTAAGATTGCAGCCCCATAAAGCACCATGCTTTTATGAAAGCTATGGTCTTCACCTACTTTTTCTACAATCTACGCAGGATATAATTTAAGTTTTACAATTATTACCCGCTATTAGCTGCGCACCCCGACACAACATTATCGTAGTATTCAATTACTTATTTAAATTTTTGCTTTTTCTTTTTATATTGGAACATCTGTATATTTACCAATAACGTATATGTATCAAGGTGTTAAGTGTGAACCGTTGCGGTCTTACAAGTTTGGATGGAGTGTGGGGCTTGGGAGCGCTGCGCGAGTTCTACGCCGTCGGGAACCGTCTCCAGGATTTGCAGCCCTTAGCAGCATTGCAAAAGTTACACACGCTTAACTTAGCTGAGTACGTACAAAGCTTGACTTTGGTGGATTGAGTAAATAATACTACCCTGCCAGTTGTATTGACGTTAAATCTTAGACAACATCTCCAGATCTGGTTTAATATAGGGTTTAGGGTCGCCGTGAAGTTTTAAAAATTATAATACCTACATTATTATTTAGAGAAAAATCTCGTTGTTGAAGTTCTATTTGGAAAATGTTCCAACTACTACTTAGCTCATGAACTAGAACAATATTTTATTCTTGCATTTAAGACGTATCCGAAATATTACTTTTATGGAGGTAGGAATGGCCTACATAACAGAACTTTATCCACAAAACAGAAATTGGTAGGTATTATGTGGGGTACTAGCAGCCGTCTGTCGCTCTTGCTGTTACGCTATAAGCAAACACAATAAACTTGTAGTGACACAATGAGACCTAAAAAACTATTATAAAAATCCCTATTTTTTCCCCCAGCAACCCCATCCCCGATACAGGACGTATATGGACTCTAGGCGTGTGTGGGTCTCTTCGCCGGCTGACGCTGCAAGGCACCCCAGCGTCCGATGCGCCCAATTATCGTTCACGAATTGCATCTTCGTTACCGATGCTTGTCTATCTGGATGATCACCCATTACATGTGGATATTGAGTGTACGTAAATGTATTTTTTACCCAACTGCGACAGATAATGTACCCAATTACCCTGTTTTGATATACTTATCATGGTAAAAGTGTACCTATTCTATGAAAAAATATCCATTAGTATGATACATTTTTTTTCTAAATTTCGTTTTAAAAAAAAATTAATAACTTCGCACTCAAACATTTAATTTACATTATTTATGTCGTAATATACTGGAATCGTAATATTGTAATTCAATCCGAAAATGGATGGAACAAAAATGTAAATGATCGTCACGCTTGGGAGTAGGGATGAAGATAAGTGTGAATATTGCACATTATCATTAATTTTATGTTTGGTTTCTGATAGACGATACCGATAGTGTGTTTGGGCCATTGTCAAGTTCTGACTCGGAAGTAAGCGACAAGGAGATGGCAGAACTAATGCCGCCTTCAACTGAAGTGCCGCTCTGTGAACCAGAACCTGGTCCTTCGTCACAGTTTCCTGAGGTAAGAATAACATTTTTTTAGAGCCTCAATCAGCATAATCCCAAACTAACCACTTTTGTTAATGGACAACGATTTTAAAGTTTAGGAGTTTTGTCTTTGTCACATAGAAGTAGTGGAACAGTTTAAAGTAAATAGGTAATGAGGACATTAATATTTTTAGTTATTATTGTCGGGTGCTTGTCTGTGATGTATTCAACAGACCTACTTATTTTCAGATTCTCGATAGCTTAGAAGGTTTTGGAGATGGTTTCGGCTTTCCGCCAGTGGCAACGCCTGTTCGCCGGCAAAGACGGCCAGCTACCACAGAGAACGCTGGTCAGCGGCCGCCGCGTCCTGCCCTGCCACCGAGACCACGCACTGCCCTCGACCGGCCCACGATAGAGGCACCTTCCAGGCTGCAAATATTAAACACTCTTATGGGTATGACAGTATACTAATATTATATTTCTGTCTCTGACACCTACATAAATAACATGGCATGCGGGCACAAGAAGTATGATGTTAACAAATCTCTTAGAGTTCATTGAAATCACATACGATCATTATGGTAGACATAATAGAGTCTCCGGTATTATGCCATGGTCCGATCCTGCCTGTGGTACCTTTTCTTGTTTTGTTGTCGCCTCATGGTTGCTTTACATAGGGCCTATGTGAAGCAACCATGACTCACGCGAACCAGACGGGTCCGCCTATGACATAGTCCGCAACTTACTGTGGTTATTACTTAATAACTTGTAAATTCGAAAATGGCATTATGTCTTTCGACTAACACAAGCAAGCTGTCAAATTTCCTATTGTTAATACTTTGTGACCTAAATCCTAAATTGCATAAATTTAAATGTTGTACCGGCTACGGGCTATCACGCTGTTTAGTTGTCTCTGATATTATGATCGATTAAAATAAAATAATAAAAATGTGCCGCCACATAGGAATTGTTGTCGTCTTTAATTTTAATTCTATTTTTGCCTTAAAAACTATATGACTTAGTAATACAACTCTCTTAATAATAATCGGGCTTTGATAAAAAAAATTATCAAAGTAATTCTTCTCATGTGTTCTGAAGTAAATAAATCAAAGCTATCGAGTTATTTGCCGGTTCTGTTCAACGAATACATGTATACATTCCAAAGCCGGTAGTAGATAGAGCCATTCAATGAAATTCGTTCGTAAGAGCATCTCCGAAACCTAAGAACCACTTATTAGTATCCTATTATTATTATAAGTCTGGATGTCTGGATGTTTGGATGTTTGTTACTCAATCACGCCTAATGGGCTGAACGGATTTAGATGAAATTTTGCACACGTAGTTTATAAGTTCATAACCCGGATTAGGACAGGCTATAAAATTCCTCCTGAAACGTCTCATTCCCGCGGGATTTTTGAAAAAGAAATTATGCGCGGGTGAAACCGTGGGTGGAACGTTAGTGTGTTAATAATAATAGGTAATTGTGTTAAAATCAAAACTCAAAAACTTTGAAACGTCATTATCTTAATCATACAATTTCTGTGTGGCCTGTTTTCATGTTGATCAACACAAACGTGACTTGTACCTATGTACGTTCAAGTACGAATATTGCTAATGTAACGCTTGGTAGGTACCTACCTATTTAAGACATAAGTAATAAACAATCTCAGTTATTATTACACTGATACAGAAGTAAGGTGTAGTATTATCTGTAGGCTGATCGACCCAGTTTCTTCATCTGGAGTCAGATATGTATATCCAAATTTTTCAGTTTCCATTTTGTTTCAGTTTTCAAATCCGTCCAGCAGTTCGTACCTACAAAGTTACAAACAAATATACACTGGACGGCAATAAAACCGGGCCACTGGGCTTTTTTCATACAAACGTGGTCACTTTAGCGTCTCGTAGATAGAAAACTATTTGCAGCTGTGCAATGATTATTACGTCAATGGATAGGCCAAAAGCCCGATTAACACATCACAGTTTTAAAAATTTAAACTTACCGCTCAATTTTGCTCAAAAAGGAAAAACAATAAGTCAACTCAAACTTCATGGAGAGTTGAGTTCGGTTTATTGTTTTTCCTTTTTGAGAATAGTGAGCGGTTTTTGGAAATTTTTGAAACTGTGATTCGATAATTGGGCGTTTGGCTTCTCCATTGACGTAATAATCATTGCACAGCTGCAAATAGTTTTCTATCTATGAGACGCTAAAGTGACCATGTTTGTATGAAAAAAGCCCAGTGGCCCGGTTTTATTTTCGCCCAGTGCATTTGTGGTTGTTTTTTAACCCCTTTCAGTATTATAATCAATATAACTATACAGACACATCTTTTTTTACATTTTTATCATATAATGTATGTATAGATGAGGAATGGCGCTGCAGTGGAAGCAAGCTGACGTCTCACGAGCCAGTCTGCGGGAACCTAGCACGTGCGCTACGCCGCCCGCCCTCGGCCCGTCGAAGCTGCGGTAAATTTTAATAAATTATAATAACTATAGTATTAATACCTATATGTATGTATGAAACTCTATCCCTGCCTGTGGCAATCCAAAGTCGGTTTGATCGTATTCAGGTTATCAAAATCAACGCAACTGTCGTGAATGGAACGATAATTTAATGAAAAACCAATTAGCCAATTACGTAGTACCCACGTACTACTTGTCATATGAATCTTTAGTGATGTAAGTAACGTAACTTTTTATTGGAAGTTTATCGGAATTATAGTACTGTATGTGCTGTGTGTGGGTTTATAATAAATATATGTAAATAATAAAATAAATAAATCCCTGGACATTATTCACACAGCGCCATCTAGCCCCAAAGTAAGCATTAGCTTGTGCTATGGGTGCCAGACAACGGATAAACATTACTTATATACCTACTTTTTTTTTTAAATATGTACATACATATTATACATAGAAACATCCAGACCGATACAAACAGACATGTTCATGCACACAAATGTTTGTACCGTGCGGGGATCGAACCCGCGACCTTTGGTGTAATAGCCGACTTCTCGACCATTACACCAAATGGCTCGTCAAGTTCGTATAAGTTCATTTGGCGCGCCATTAGGTCTACTTTTCTCTTGAAAAGTAGGCTATTTCGACAAGACTATGTTAAATTGTTTGCTTAGTGTAATAAGTCGGTCAAGGATTTCATCTGAAGAGGATATTGACTTTACTCATAATATATTGTTGTCATTGCTATTACATCACCTATCGACGCTAAGAGTCTTTATTACCGAATTTTTAGGTGGAGACGAAGGGTAGTTGCGAAACGTGTCTCTCAAAAGTTTGGCACGATACAACATTGGAGATTTTACGACACGTTTTGCAAAAAGGGCATTAACAAGCTGTCTTACCTTTGTGCTCCTTTCACAGCGTTTAATATCCTTCATCGTGCGAGTTAACGTTGCAATAAAACTGTTTTGACACGCTTGTTCATTTAAAGGCTTTAATATAATATTGCCGACATACTTTCTAAGGGCACATGCCACAAAGACTTATTTCGAAAAAGGAATCCCACCAAAAACATTCTGTAAAAAACTAGCCAAGTCTCGATGGAGCTGCTTGTTTATCTCTAAAAAGTAATGAAATCTAGACATAGTCGTACCAAGTCTAATGTTCCTTGCTGCCATTTCTTTATTATTATAGTTAATGTTGTGTGACTTGGCCGTTGAAGAGTACACAAGGGTACAAAACCAGGTGCTCTATTCCCTCCGTGCCCCCAGACGTATACCAAAGGGGCGTATAATGTGTAGTTTTAAATCTTTAGATATGACTTTATTAAATTAGTGTCAAGATGTATAAATGTACAAAAGGTATAAATGTTATGCATATTAAACAAAAAAAAAGATACCTACCTACAACCATTTTTCTTTTCTGGACTCCTGTTTTCCGGTTTTTATGCCTTTCATGATAAAAGTCAATGTAATGAATTTAGTACACACGGTGACTGTCCATAATGTATTTTTGTGGATTATAAATGTTTAAATAAAACTGCTTTATTTGCAAATTAGCTCATTAAGCTATATCTCTATCTAATTTAGAAAGTAGCAAAAAATTACATGTCTGTTTTTTTAAGGAGATGTTTTACGAATGTATGGAACCCCGGCCTGGACATTGTACATGTAAAACACATAAACTAAATTATTTCAGTAAAAGTATTTTAACTAATATTTTAGCCCATTTTGAAACATTTCCTTTGCTGAAACTCTGAGCAAATTATGTTTGTTTAAGGAATAATATTTTAGTTAACCGCGACGAGTTTATATCCGTCAAGTTGGTAATATTAATTAATTCGTGACTAATTCACCCGTGCCATATAGTCGATGAAGAAAAGGAGCTCGTAGAACAGGCAATGGAGGAAGCAGCACGAGCGTTCGCGGCAGAAATCCCGAGAGCCCCGCGCTTAGAAGATTGGGTCAGATTCAGAGAAGAAACCGGGTAAGGATTGTTTATAATTAAACTACCTATGATTTAAGTTACCAAATAAGTTTGCCGTAGTGCCGTTAATATTCACTATTGAAGGCATTTTCCTTGTTTTTGATTATAACGTTTTCATTAGTTTTAAAAGTAAGTACCCTCTCTGAATGTCAACTTTGGCTTCAAATAAAAAATAATAATTTAAAAAAACGTTATATTTTTAAACAAAAGTACATGCTAATAACTTTCTACTATAATAATTATCAATCAAATAAAATTAATATCACTCCACACGCATCAACCATTATCAAATACTAGATACTCATTAAACTAAAAATATGTATAAAAAGTAGCCAAAGTAGCCCGTAATTATTACCGGCACCTATAATTTTAACTCTATTTGAATACAAAAAAGAATCGGATAATAAAATCAAACAAAGAATGATTCAGTTATTATTAAATAGACCGCAAATTGTAACAAACTGTGTTAATTAGGTGTTGTTAGGTATTAAAATCAGTTCTGTTTTAATTGGCGTAAATTTTGCAAAGAATAATTACTGAAGGTCAGTCCTTCCTGCTACTTATGTGTATTTACATCTGGGTATATAGTATGTGAAAAAATTGTGAAATAGAACGTCGTAATACTCTTTGCAATGCTAAGATGTAGGACAACTTCACATATTATTGTATAATATTTTTCCTTACAAGTGACGTTAAAGAAATCGTGGTGAGGTAAATATTTCCTTCAATGCGTAAGTTATGATGTCTTATGTATGACTGATTTCACTTAATTAGAAATTTATTTACATATCAGATTTTTCGTTTTGTAATGGTATATATCTTAAAAAAATATCCAAAATATGTGATGCTGTTGCGGAATTCGGTAAGCGGTAGAACATTTTTCCTGACGTTCAAGATTTTTTGAAGTACCTATTGCAGAAATGGAAAACTCCATTCGTCCAAAAAAAAAAAAAAACAATAAGCGCATTGCAAGTAAAGAACTAAGTAATTTTAGGTTTAACTATAATTCATAATCTCCATTGTGGATGATATAGGTAGGTAGGAATTTATAGATCTTTTTTAAACAATCGGTTCTCTAACTTCTACCTTAACACGTAACTTTATTAACTAATATTAATTCAAACCTAGAAAATGCATAATTTGACAATTTAATTTTAAATAGAAATTATCTACCTACAACAAATATTTCTATACAGGAATTTTATTCTAGTCATTTTAATGTACAGGGTGTCCCAAAAAGAGCGTGCCAAACTTAAGGAGATAATAGACTAATAAATAGATGACCATTTTATCACCATTTCAGAGATACGATTTTATTTCATGTTTATTTTTAAATCCCCAATTTTAAGCCTACCTCTTGTTTCTGTGTGTACAAATGAGCAGATATTTTTCTTATTGTTCTTGTCAAATATTCTCGAAGAATTGATCTATCTCAGGAAAGTTAAATTTTCTTAATTATTTAAAAAAAAAACTTGAGAAAAAAATACTATCTCATTCAATTTTTATGAAAAGAAAAAAATTCTTCAACTTTGGCCTTTAGTGATAAAAATAAATGTACTGACCTGCTGCTGCACATTTCATAAATAAATTACTTGCTTAGTGAAGATTTCAAAAAGGTATAACACTCTAATAACATTTATTGTTCAAAAATAAGCAACGACTATTTTAATACCTACCGAAAGGGCTGGAGACATCGAACTATGTTTTTTTTTAATTGAATAAAAACTACACTTTTTAACGATCAGAAGAAATTAACTTTATAGTGTTGATGATTGATTAAGGAAATTGGATGTTTAATACGTTATACTTAATATACATTTTAAGTGACAGCGCGAATGCTTTGTATTAAATATTTTAAAGTAATCGTGTTGTCACATAAAATTCGATACAGAGCAGACTGCATGTGCATAAATAAATGAATGTCTTTATCTATAGGTCGATTATTTATGTTTCAGAATTGAAATTGATATTGACTTTGAGCAAAGGCCAAGAGATGTTGACCCTACTCAAGTAATAGAACGTTTAGAAAAAATCGAAAAGGAAACCATGGAACGATGCAAGCAGGAGAACACTGGATGCAGTGACGGTGGAGAAACTAGCACAGCTCCGAACACAACTGTTGCAAGCTGCGCGATGACCATAATGAACGACTTCGAGATTTGGAGAGAAATGCAAGATCTTCCAAGGTTTCAAACTGGCTCTACCCCTAACGTGGACTCGTTGTTCAGTGACATTGGCATCATCGATCAATAACATAAAGCTCAATTTTGAAAAATTCGTGTTAGATTGCACGGTTGCAAATGCTGGTACTAGGATATTATGAGAAAAAGAAAACGCCGTATAATACGGAATGTCTACTATCAAATATTACCTCACTAAGCTGACGTAGTAACGTAGTAAGCATTTTTTAAAGGGTTTGTATTTCGTAGTTAATAATTCTTTTTTGCAATACTTTATTATTATATATTTGGCAGATGGCAATCGCTCCATTGTAATAACCAGGCTTGTCAAATCTAGGATCATAGTCGAAGCGGACCCTGAGCTCCATAATGGATCTTTTGCCAAGCTGCAAAGTTTAGAACACGTTTAGAACATCGGCGACTAACTAGTTGCAAGCCTTTCGACTTTTTACCGGATAGGTACACTTCGGTGACTATGCAATGGAATTATTTAATTTAATTCCCCCGTCTCCTTTCCATCATAGGACTACCAGACAAATTTCAAGGCTTGACAGATACGAAGTAGAGGTTCCACTAGTACGAACAAAGCGTTTTGCATCTAGTTTTTTTTTTGTGCGAACTTTTAAGCTGTGGAACTTATTGCTCGAGTTTGTGCATATTTCCTAGTTACAATTTGGGGGTCTTCAAGTGGAGAGTAAAAAGGTACCTTTTAGGCAGGCATGTAACAACGTAGGCCGCTTCAACACTTATCATCAGGTCTATTACTTTTTAACCTTTTCCACGCCAATGTCTGATATATCAGACAAACCATTTTCGTGCCCACCACGCCAATGTCTGATATATCAGACAAAAAAACATGATCAAGAAACGTTGTATTTTTACTTGCCTGAATGAGTTGAGTATAACCTAATAATTTTTTGGAATTATTTTTTTAATGGTCGTGGCGTGTGGGGCACCATTTTCGGAAAAAAGCGTGGCGGGGAAAGGGTTAAAAAAAACCTGTCTAAATAGTATTTAACAATTCAATTATTTTAAATAACATATGTTATATGTATATACTATTTGAATATTATTTACCATATTCGATCTTGTTTTTATAGGAATATAAAAACAAGATCGAATATGTATGGTAAACTTTCTAAGTATTGGCATTTTAAGCAAAGTGAAAATTCTAATTGTTTTAAGAATTCAATAATTACACTCGTACTTATCGAAAAACCCACGTATAAATTAATTGTATATATATTCATCTTTTGACATAATATTATTACTAGCAAGTTAATGACATGCCAAGCAGGGATGTAACGGAGGCAAAATCGGAACCGAAATCGGAACCGGAATTTTCAAATTTGATTTATCGGAATGGGAACCGGAACTGGAGGCAGAGGCAGATTTATTATTATTACACAGATAATAAAAAAATCAACATGTTCCTTATTAAACAACAAATTAAATCAAATTACTAACATAATTGAATTCTAAAAGATATTATTGGTATTTTATAAACAAAAGTTTTGTAACAATAATAATAATTTATAATCTACCAATATAATAATCGAACTAAGTGGCGAGCATTGGGAGAGGCCTATGTCCAGCACTGGACTGAGACAGGCCGATGAAGAATAAAGATGATAGACTCCAAAAGTAGTGCATTATAGGTACTTCAAACAAAAGCTTCGAAGCGCGACGGATATGAATGCGATACCACTATAGAGTACAAATTTTATATATTTTCATTTCTGATTGATTATCTGATTTTATTTACAATCAGCTATAGAGAAGCCAGAAATAACATTTTGAAAAATAATAATAACCAGGTTACCCGCAGAGTATGTCAGAGTTGTGATATGATCCTAATTTAGGTACCTATATGACAAAAATAATTAGACACTGCCAATATAAAGTAGATCATTTTGGGTAACCTGCCAACAAAGATTTACCTGTTTACCTAGGAAAATAATAGGATATATACACAAAAGGTAGAACCGTATGTAATTTTAAAGGTATCGATAGAAATATTGAAAATTGAAATTGAAAGCACAAGACGATTTCTCTCCAAATAATTTTATTTGATTTAAATAAACTAATATTTATATCTATACAAAAATTTATATCTATATTTTCTCGGTATCGTCGGTAAACACCAAGAAATCTTGAGCATACTGGAAGGAAAGTAAAAGGTAGGTACTTGGTACTTACAGGAAATGTTATGGGGTCGAGAGCTTTCTAAAACACCAGATAAGAAACATTTCGTTTAAAACTACTTCTTAACCTATATTTATTGGGTTAAACGTAAAAAAAATATAATGTAGTTTATAGTAAGTAGTTCAAAAGAACTTTACTTTTTCTTTTCATTGTGTAAATAAAAGCGTAACTGCTTGTTCCATTTTTCTTGAACATTGTTGTTTTTATGATCTTGTATGTAAAACTGTGAGCTGTTACATTGTTGTTTCACTTTTAATAAATGTAGATATTTCAATAATGTTTATATTTTTATTGGTAGATAATAAATTAAAAAAAATCTATTTAAATTTTGAAAAATAAAATCATAAAAAAATATTGGGTTAGTGGGTATTTCCCCACTTGGCACAGAACATGCCCTTGGTAAGATTTTTGGAACCCTGACTGCAACTTTTTTTATACAATTCACAATGCAACAATAGGTAGTAAGCATATCAAACAAGCGAGATTACTATCTATCTATAAATTTATAAAAAGTGTAAAACTAAAATGGATAATGATTAAATATTTGGCTATGGGTGAGTTGTACCATTGACTAGTACCATTGATGGTACAAGTGATAACATTGTATCAATGGTACTACTGACCCGTTGTACCTTGACCAGAAAACAAGGATGTTGCAAAATCGGCTTCATGTTGTACGTGTATTTTTCTTCAATTTATGTTGTAATACTTTAAGAAAATTGATTCAAAATAGAGCAACACATTTTATAAAATTTCGGAAAACAAATGAATGTCGGAGAAACAAATGAATGTCGGAAAAACAAATGAATGTCGGGAAAACAAATGAATGTCGTTAAAACAAATGAATGTCGTTAAAACATTTTTTATTGATTTGATGTAAAAAAAACAGCTGCAAGCGATTTTCGACCTTATCGACATTTACCAATATAACGGATTTTAACGGACATTTATTTCTTTTCCGAAGTTTTATTTAATATATTTTGCTCTATTTTATCAATGGTTCTTTGTTAACCCTGTTTAAATTTGCATAAAAAACAAATAATTAACAGATGCATTTGTTTCGATTTTAATGGTCTGCAGTCAGCTGCAAACAGCCGGCACACGAACACGCTGGATCATATTTTATTTAACATAAAGTATAAGTGATCATGGCATCTTTAACTCATTTATACCGTATTGTTTTGGGTTTCCTCCTGACTACTTTGTTTGCTATTATTGCTTTATTTATGATAGGAGTGAATCGTGTAAGGAGTTTGTTTACACTTTCAAACCAGAAAAGAAGTCTCGGCCCTCCCGCTGCACTTTCCGACCCAAAGTACGGGGTCCACAAGGACATTAAAGTTAATGTAAGTACGAGTTTCTTGAGGCAAGCATTATCGAAGCTAACTGTCACACCAAAACGATCTGATTGGCCAGATCGTTTTGGTGTGACAGTTAACTCTAGGGTTAAAATGTCAGGCCATAATCGTGGGCCTTTTTGGGGCATCCTGTATAGTTTGATGTAATTTTCTTTTGCCTATATAGTATAATTATAATACTTGTGTTAGAAATGTGTAGGAAAAATATATGTATAGGTATACCAAATAGTACTAAATAATGTATACTAAAAAAAGGCAAAAGGAACTCCCAATGTTGAAATCACAAAGTGGTCAGTCAACCTGACGTCAGAATGGCTGGCCACTTAAAAAAGGTTTTTTTATCTACATCCATACCCTAATATGTCTATTTTATAGTCAGGATCGATGAGCAAACGCCCTACATTTAGATATGAGTATCTGTGGCTGCATTTTAATGTTTACATTTTAACATCGGTACCGATACTAAAATGTATACATTTTAGTATCGGTACTAAAATGTTTACATTTTAGTATCGGTAACCGATACCTTAATTACGTTCAAATTTCGAACGTCTTCTTAAAATGTATTTTATTCAAATTGACCTACAAATTATGACATGATTTTGTACTAAGTACTAACTTTGCTCATCGATCCTGACTATAAAATAGACATATTATCGTATGAATGAAGATAAAGTTATGTATGTGACTGTACATAATATTAGGCATTAAAATACTCATGTGATCCTTTTATGAAACTCACTTCGTTCGTTTCATAAAACCACATTCGTATTTTAATGACCCTCATTATGCAACAGCCACATTAATAACTATTTTTTGTCATTGATTAGGTAAGTAATTAAGTAATTGTAAGTAATTAAACATAGGAACCAAATAGTACCAAATCAAATTTCGCCGGGGTGGATGACACTTAATCAGTGCTATCTACCCCTTTAACGTAACGGGGCGGGCGGGGCAAAGGGGTGGATTGTACCTACTCTAAGTAGAGTAGGTATATTCTTGAGGCGGAAATTCCTTAGCTTCTTCTGGTTTTAGTACTTTTAGTATGTGCATTTTTTTTATTAATGGCTTGCAGTCTGTGTTTATTTGCAGAGTGTTTTCTTACTTAACTATGTAACAGAATCTGCATTTATTCGTCTCGCGTAGATGCATTACTGACATGAGCTTGTAATACAACCGTGTCCTGTAATGTTCCTGACCATAATGCCGTACTTGCCTCTCAGGCCTAGGATCTGGTAAAAAATCTTTGGGTCAAAGGCATTTTTTTACCTACAGTAAAAGAGCGCATCAAAGTGCCGAGGAAGTCTCATGTATGTGCAGTTGTGATGCATTTATTCTCTGTTATCTATTCACGACCCGGTATGGCGATGAGTGATAAACTAGTTTGCAAATAAGGATCGCTACGCTACCATACGTAATTTTGAACTCTAAGGTAAAATGCCTAGTGCACAACTTTATTGGCTTGCATTTAATGACCGCAGCCTCGGCCAGTTCTCTTAACGCAGCCGGCGCGTGAAGACGCGCGATCATATTTTCTTCTATAAAAAGTAAATTTATGTGATCATGTCTTGTTCTACCTATTTAAAACGTTTTTTTGTTGTTCAATTCCTGACTGCATATTATACTGTAGTAGCTCTATTGATGATTGCATCGAGTCATGTAAGGGATTTGTTCGTAAGTTCATCATCGAAAAGAAGGCTGGAGCCTCCTCCCTCGCTAACAGATCCGAAGTATGGGGTGCACAAGTACATAAAAGTAAATGTAAGTATGGAATTATATATAATTACTCTTGTATTTATTATATCTCACACGATCAGTAGTATGCCAAAATTGGCGTTTTGGTATTTAGATATTAAGAACTCGATTTATTAATTAAGCTTAGGTACATAGATCGAAAAAGTAATCATTTAGGACATAAAATATAATTGTATATAATCTTAGCTGATTTGAAAGACTGGAGCATTATAAACAAAAATTTTATTTGTATAGTATATAGTATAATTATGTAAAATGTTGCCACCATATGACTCGCACTGTCAAAAAGTTAACAGATCTCATGTAGAGCCAAGCTTCTAACTCTACACGCCCTAACTTCACGAACTCTACACCTTAGTCAAAATATGTGGCTTGGCCGTTCGTTACTACAAGAACTATTGTACAACAGAAAAGTAAAGAAAAGCACACCTTATGCATAATATGTGAATGTAGCGAAATGGCCAAGCCGCATATTTTGACTAACGTGTAGAGTTTGTGAAGTTAGGGCGTGTAAAGTTGGCTCTACATGAGATCTGTTAACTTTTTGACAGTGCGAGTCTATGGTCTTGTCTTGGCAACATTTTACATGAAAATGTTTTTGTAGGATACTGTTTCCGCTGCTTTTCATTTTTAATCTGCAGTTGCCCCTTCAAGACCAAAGAAATCGGGAGTTACAGTACATACAATCCACACTTTTTCCAAAACCAAAATATTTCTCGTTAACAATGTTATGGTTTGTTAAATCTTAGATGATCTCTGCGACAGGTGTCGCAGTGACATTTCTAGAGGCGGAGTCTTACCATAAACGAATGTAAAACTTCGATTCGTAAGTAATCGATTCTTCTATCGATCTACACTGAACGATTGAGGACCTCTAATAAAAGTGATTTTAAACAAAGGACACATTTGGCATGCTCTATGACTATGCGAAAACATTTAGGTGATAAAGATTTATGTTTGTCCTGTGTCTGGATGTTAATATATAATTAAGTACCAATTTGTTGAAACTTCGTTATTTTTGATACTCGTACGCATCTCGTACGTAACGTAACACACACATGTCATGCTCATGTGCTCTTTTACACTAACTTTGGGATCAGCTCAATGTATGTAATGTGATATAGTTTGGTTGTTTTGTTTGTCGGAGATACTGAAATTATTATTTTCGAATTTCGGATTTCAAACACATTCAAATTGTTTTATCTAAACCGACTTACTTCGAATCAAATTAATTGATTTTTTATTATAAAATTGTACGTTTAAAGAGATAAACAAAATGAAAATTTTCCGATTTTTTATAATTTCATTATCGATTATTAAGTGTAAGTGAATGATAATAGCAAAGAACATCTCTAAGTGGGCGGGAACCCACAATCATGAACGTTATTTCTCTTCATACAATTGACAGTCAAAAATTGTGAAATTTAACAGCTGTCAAATCGATGACAGCTGTCGCAGAGATCATCTAAGATTTAATAAACCATAGTGACTCTATTTCGGAACGTTGTTTTCTATAGAGGAGAACCGGCAAAAACTCGATACAATATTGTAGTTACTCTTGTCAAGAATATAATATTTTTTTTATTTATCAATAATCTGTATACTGTATGAATTTCGACACAACATATTATAAGTTTTATATTTACATTTATATTTGATAAACAATGACAGTTAAAAAGCATAATATAATTTATTATTGTATAGTGTAGCGGCACTTCGCTACAGATCGATTACTTAGGAATATTTGGTACATTTTCTTGGCGAATTTTGTAGAGCTTTTTTGACACATTTATTCAGTGGAAAATAAAATATATATCCAAGGATGCGGTACCTACCCCGCCTCGGCTTTTCAACATGCATTTTTCATAGGCGCAATGTCACTCTTGGTTTCTGGTCCCACCCAGGACAAACCTTTGTGTTTGTTTTGTGGCTGCTGGATATAAATATTTGTGGTAGTTACTTTATTTAATTATGATTTTTTTTTCAATAAGTATGCTGATGAATTTTTTTTTTGTTCCACAGAAAAGATAATTTTTGATTTTTACTGGTTTACTCCAAATTTAAAGAATAAGTAGGTACCTACTTATGTTAACTTTAGGTACCTATTTACTTTAGTTCATAATTTGGCTTTAAATTTTAACAGAAAATTACGACATTCATGGAATCGGTTTTGCAATAGTGCATTTTTACCTTCACCGCAATGTGTCACCATTATTCACAAAGTAAGTAGGTAAGTACCTACTTACAAGCAGCAGGCTTTATTCTTAAGATTTTCTAAGGGAAATCAGAGCGAATTGCATTTTTCATGAAAAACCTATTAAATTTTTATCTTCTTCATCTTATGATTTACCACTTGGATGGAAATGAAAATAAACAGTAATCTATACTCGTACTTATAGGTAAATAACTGGAGGATAGTTTTTGGTCCTTATGAAGACATTATAAGTAATAATAAAAATGCCTAAAAAATACATTTATGTTATTACAGTTCATTCTTGGAAAAAATAAATTATGTTTTGCAAAGGGGTATCTAACTATCTACTGAGAATAAACGTCGTGAAAGTTGGGTTAAGAAACTGTGATAGCGCCTGGCCTACGGTCGCCATAAATATTTGTCGGGAAACCTGGTTTCATTTAGGATGAAGCATAGTTTAAAAATATATTTAAAGTGTTTCTTGCTTCTTCACTTATTAACTTTTGTGCACTTGATAATGATCTTGTTATTATGTGCGCGTGTCTTTAACCAAAATGTATCAAGTGTGTATCAAATTATAGTCATTGTTAGCACATTCTCATCAAATATTATTTTCTTGACCTACATGAAGATAATAAAATTATTATTACACTGCAAACCATAATTAAATGAAGGAAAAAAATCACATTATCATTTATTACTGATGAAATATAATCACCATAATATAGGAATATAATAATTTATTCTATGTTGTTATTATCATAAAATAATACGCATAATCCACCTGTCTTTATTATTTTACTTAGTTAAAACGGCCCGTTACATTATTGTCGGCCCTGGGCCATTAGGATAAGGGGTTTAAGGACGTTTTCATGATTTTTTAATAAATCCTATCTATACTTCTATACTAATATTATAAAGAGGAAAGATTTGATTGTTTGTTTGTTTGTTTGAATTGAATAGGCTCCGAAACTAATGAACCGATTTGGATAATTCTTTCACTGTTGGATAGCTACACTATCCCCGGTGAACATAGGGTACTTTTGATCCCGGAAATGTGGGGGGAAGAGGGGGATATTTGAAAAAGAAATTACGCGCGGGTGAAACCGGAAGCGGCCGGCGGAAGGCTATGCACCATGTAACCGCAGGCTAACTAATCCTACTGCGGCCGTGTGTGGGCCTCGAGACAAAAGCTTTCACTACCCACTAAACTCCCCCGGTTTCTCCTTCACAACCGATTGGGACGAGCCGGTGCCAGCCTGGTGGCTATTGACCAGCCCATGATTGATAGTAGTAGCCTTGCTTTTTGCGCCGGGGATCGTGATGTCATGTTTGTGATACCTTTTTTTTGCGTCAGGAAATGCTATTACGCACCGTCCCTGATAAAACGGACGCCGGACCCCCCCTGCTAAAGCCGGGGGTCACTCAGGGACGGAAGTTCATCCCGAGCAGTGTGTCGGATTCGCACTTCGGCCCTACTTACTAAAACCTGACGATAAACCTCTCAGCGCAGTGAGGGGGAATCAGAGTTCGCTGGGGGGAATTCTTTCACTGTTGGATAGCTACACTATCCCCGGTGAACATAGGGTACTTTTGATTCCGGAAATGTGGAGGGAAGGGGAGGGAGGTATTTAAAAAAAGAAATAACGCGCGAGTGAAATCGGAAGCGGCGGAAGGCTATAATATTATAAACGCGAAAGTTTGTAAGTATGGATGGATGGACTTTTGTTACTCTTTCACGTAAAAATTACTGAATTGATTTCACTCAAACTTTACAGTAATATAGCTTATACATCAGAACAACACATAGGCTACAATTTATAAAGATATTCCCGCAAGATAACGTCCTATAGTTCACGCGGGCGAAGCCGCGGGCGGAAGGCTAGTTTTATATAATTTGGACTACCCCAACATTTCAGCACTTAATTTCTAATTATCTCGACTTACCTACTCGTAAATATTTTCATCAGTAAGGAAATGAATGGATGTTTACTGAATTGCTCTTATACTAAAAGGGGGCCGATAAGAAATCAACTTTCTAAAAGTGCATTTTTAATATTTTTATCGTTGACTCCATCATGAACAAACGTGTCTTGGATATATGAACGGTGTAAAAAAAAGTGCACAACGCCGCTAAAGAAGTTTTCACTTCAAAAACGATAAACGTTTTTGCTCTCGTAATCTTGATGGACTGATTTAATATAATACCGTGCAAAATGCAGGTTTTGAATTTATGACCCTGTTTGGTGCAAGCCCCTAGATTTGCGTATCAAGCCGGTTTCAAAGCGGTTACCCATATTTATGACGTAGCACGTATGACGTATGCATAGTCGGCTACGTAGGAAGTTAATTGGGTTGGGTGTAACAAACTTTGTTCAAGTTACATAAACAGTTTTTCCTTATGATAATTAATGTTTTGTAACAATCACGGAAAACTTTAAGAGTAACGTGTGTGGAACTAAGTACAAAATACACTACATGAGCATTGTCATAAGACAAAGCCTAATTAAGTATATTAACAATGTACATTGTACGTAAATTAACTTCGGTACGTTCCACGAGGCAAAAGTATATAAATACCATCAGCAAAATATATTTGCTATTTTGGCTTGAATAAATTATAATAATAATTAATATTATTACATATACTTTACACTAGTTTACATTTTTCATATTTTATCAGGAGCATGAATCTCAGGACCGGCCCGACAGCACATTTGGTACCGACCCCGCCTAATGCGCAAAGAAATGCGGGTTCGAATCCCACCCAGAAGAAACAATGGACGACATATTTTGTGTTGACCTGGCCATTCTAATTCCTAACTCTGACTTTAATTTACTAGAGGACGGAAGTTTGCATTCCGTAATTTTTTTGAAATAATTTTATCTGAATAGCTTAGGTATTTTAACATAGCAAAAATTCTTTAAATAAAGATAATGTTTAAAGCTGTAAATGTAATTCGGTTTAATTTATTACGATTGTCACGGTCATCCGTCATCTTATCAGTTACAACAGTAAATTACCATGAATAATGTAGCTTTAACTTTTAAGGACCTTTTAATAAATATTACTCTTTTATCAGTTTATTCAACTATACGGAAGAGATCTGAACCAGAAAGCGGAACGGCTTTCGTGGATATGCTTTAGTGCAATGCCTGTTATTGCACACAACACACGAGTACAACGCGAGGTGCATAACTTTAAATGCACAAGCACGCACATCATTTATTACTTCTATAGATCTACACACTGTTTGGGTTCAAAACTTGAAACTCATACGAAGCCGTCATTAAAACAGCTCATAGGCTTCTCTGCTCAATTAAATTGTTAAAAAATCTCAAATTCCGATGTTTATTGTCTTTATTCTTGTATATTGGCAAATAACAGTTCATACGTAAATTTTCAAAATCTACAATAATAAATAAAATATAAAAACATTAATTATCTTCTTGTCCGATCTAAACAATGTTCTATTCTAATTGACCAATATCCGAAATTCTAAGTTAACTTACGAGTTTATACCAACGACATCCTGCACTTGACTGACATTGCCAAAATTGCATTGACAAAACCACAGAAGACCATAATCATTTGAATAACTTTCGGATTATAAAAACATTATTATTTTTAAACGAATTCCTCCCTTTAGGTCCCCAAGTATTTTTCGGTATGCAGTTAAGTAAATCTTTGCGAATTTGAAAAGTACTTCGACGTGTTTTCCTAGGCCTTTTTTTCCCCGAATACATTAGGCACCTTCACCCTCCGCCTGGGGCAGAGAGTGGTGTGTGGGACTCTCGCCGCCTTGAAAAGAGGGGCGTGGTTTACACACTAAACCCCGGGGCGCTCCATCTGGCCGTGTCGGAGATGTCGTGGGGATCCAACTCAGTTCCAAAACAGTGTCAATCTTCCACAACTTTTCTGAAACGAAATTTCAGTAGCTCCACTGTAGTGAGTAGAGGTAACTAATAGAATTCGCGTTAATTTATTGTCTAGGGATAGCTTTACTGCACCTTGGCCAAAAGCGAAAGGATCGAATATACTTAGTTACTTTCCCAAAAATATATCCAAAAACGAGACCTTCAATTTGTAGGATTTGGTTGGATTGGCAAAATTTCGAAACTACTGTACACGTATCGGTCGACCTTGAATGACAAAAATGCCCATCAAAAACTGGTCTGGGCTCTACCCACTAGTGATCGAGAGTTTCTTTGGCATGTTCTGTTTATTCAGTTGTGTAAACATACATCAGTGTGCAATATGTATACATATTGTATAATAAGACTTTCATTGATGACGTGATGTGTTCACAGCTTATTTGTGCGTACAAGCGTGAGCAAATGTGTAAACAGCTCACGCGCAAACTTTTGAGGAAATACATACCTACTTACAAAGTGTTCTTTTTTTCAGAACATAAAACTACATTATGTAGAGAGTGGCAACCCTACTAAACCTCTGATGTTATTTATTCACGGGTTTCCAGAGTTTTGGTATTCTTGGCGACATCAAATAGTTGACTTTCAAGAGGATTATTGGTATGTTTTATTTTCTTAATAATATAACCACTTTCTTCATAGGCTTTACCGAAGTAGAAATGAAAGAAATCGTTAAGTTTCTCATTAAATCTTTAGAGAGAAAAGTTAATTTACTTTTATAAGTTTTTAATTAACGCACTGTATAGTATTATGTAAATGTTAAAGTTTATATAATCATAATAAATACGGAAAACTCGTTTTGCTTTGCTTCAGGTGTATTGCTGTGGATATGAGAGGATATGGGGACTCTGAAAGACCCGAAGGCATCGCTCCTTACAAAATTAATGAAATGACAGAAGATATTCGAGATCTCATTAAGCAACTGGGTAAGTTTATTTTTATATTTTGATAGAAAATTAATCTGGTCCGTAAGAAGTTAACAAAACATGTTTGAAACAAATTAGGTATTCCACATTATTGGTAACACTATACTGTTTTTGCTCAATAATAATATTAAGCCTTATGGTAATTATTTAAAAAAATTGCAGTTTGAGTAGGAATGCATTCACTTCCTACAGTAGAAAAGGTAAAAATGAGAATTAACCCACTTGTTCCTGAATAAACTTTTTTTCAGTAATTGATCTGATACTGTGTATACCTAATATTTATGTGATAAATAATCACAGAAAAATATTGAAAAAAATTTTTGATTTCCAGAAAAGCTGGAAAATGCCGTGTCGTAAACGACACGGTAGGGGAATCCACTACTTTGATAACTTTGTATGTCGATTTCAATAGACGTCATTTTCAATTAGGAAACCCCAAAAAAAATACACACAATATTTAAAAAAAAATATTATTGTACCTTTTTAAAGAAAATATGAGTGTATGATAAGATTTAAAAAAAAAATTATAGTAGATCAGTTGGCAGATTGACGCAGGCCACCTAATGGTAAGCGGACACTGCGACCTATTCCATTGAGGGACACTACACCAGGAAGCGTCGCTCAATGTGTTGCCACACTGGATGTAGCATCCGATCTTCTAGCCTTTGATTTCAAGTCTCTTGGCCTCCACATGAATATTGGTGGAACACAGCCAGAGCTGTTTTGGCGGCAGATTTCACCTGTGGGGGTAGCTAACCATTCAGACTCTGAAAAAGTCCGACCACTAACCAGATTCAAGGCGGGTATCGGACCCACGACCTCCGGGTTATATACCAGGGCTTAGCCATTGTTCCATGGATGCGGTCATAACATGTCTTGGAACGCTCCTTAAAGTATACGGAATCGGCCCTTCGGCTTGTGGGCAGGAGTAGAAGAAATAGTTTCTGGGTCTGATGGTAAAGCTTTCAGGACCGGAGTCGATGCGCCGTCATTTGGAAAGCCGTACGGTAAGGCAAGGTGACATCTCCGCTATCATCAGAAGAATCTTGCTGAATTTGAGCAGGTGCCTTGAGTTGAGACCCCGGTAGAATTCGAAGGGACACAAAATCTGCAGAGTCCTTGTCCATAATTTCGGTATTTAAATTTTCCTGAGGCATGGTAGTTATGGAGTCGGGAATTTTAGCTCTAATTCCTCGACTATCTCATGCAAAGTCAGGGGTTTTTGTGATTTTCTGTAGCAAAATAATAAGTATTATATAGTAGCACATTTCCCTACCGTGTCATTTACGACACGTACAAAGAAAACCTTAACTACTGCTTGAATATGTTATAAAATAACCAACTTTTTTACAGTTGCTAAGTCTATAGGAATCAAGCTATCATAATTATATCACATATAAATAAAAAAGCGTTTATAATAATATGTCATCTGACCTTGAATTACTTATCGTAAAAACCTGAAAATTTGTGGTTATCCAGCACAAAGGAAAAAAGCTTCAGCACACTTAAAATACTTTGTAACTTCTAACCGAGTCCTCGATAGCCAAACGCGACGAAAAAAAATAAGATCAAGTACTCTCATATGTCTCCAGATTTTTTTAAAGTTGGTGTGTCGTTTACGACACGGTCGGGTTAAGTGGGTTAACACTGGACCATTATTTTATTCTATAAAATAACATAAAAAGGATCCAGTTTTTATAATTTTCAAAATTTGACGCCCTCCTGTGGGCTGTGGCCAAAGCGGCGCGCGTGGGTGTCCAACCTATTTTTTGTAGAAACCACCTCTGCTGGGACAAAACACCATGTACATACCTAAGCGGCAAGCCGGGCAGTTTCATGTAGTTCAGAGAAAAAAAAAATTGTGTTTTCCTCCATACAAAATATTTTTTTTCCAATCTAAGTTGGTCTTGCTAGCCAAACCTATTTAAGTCTTCACAGAACTTAGAAAACTATCCAAGCGACTTTCCGTTCTATGAGTCTGAAAGGCGAATCTCAAACCACTGTGCGCTGGCGCGGTTCCGCGTCGTCTGCACAACTTTTCAAATACATACCAATTGTGTATCATTTTTTTTTTAACTTTCGTTTCTTTTTACGTTTACAGGTCGGGAAAGATGCATATTGGTTTCCCACGACTGGGGTGGCCTAATTGCCTGTAAATTCCGTGACCTCCATCCCGAAATGTTAAGCGCCTGTGTCGTACTGGCGAGTCTTTCAATTGAAACGTGGTTGAGTGCGGTTTGGAATAACCCTGCACAAACTAGAAAATCATGGTAAGCTAAGCACTCTATCAATGTATAACAAACTGATTCTCTACGTTGTCAATAAATGATTACCAGAATATTTTGTTTCTGTAAATTACTACTTTGAAACTTTTTGTTTGTTTGAAAACATTGTTATGTTTTACAGGTACGTCTTCATGTTTCGCGTTCCTGTGATCCCCGAAACAATTTTGCAGATAAATAATCTGTCAATTTTTGAAAGGTCTATGTTGGTACCTGGTAAGAACACCATTACCAGCGAAGACATCGAATGTTATAAATACTGGTTCGGGAAAACAGGCAAGTAATATTGTACAGGTACCGGCAAACTTGTTGAACATCCGTCGACGGAGAGGGGAAAGTTCGCGCATGTGCACTTGCGCGTGACCAATAGCGCGTACGAATCTCCCGAACGCCCGCGCGCACTTCTGACCAATAGCGCGCAGGCGTGTCAAAATTCGTGTTCAGCGCAATCCCCACCCGATGTTCAAGAAGTTTGCCGGTACCTGTATCTATTTTCAAAGCATTAAACAACCGTATTACCGGGAAGTAGCTTCATTAGTAAAAAAAAGCGGCCAAGTGCGAGTCGGACTCGCTCATGAAGGGTTCCGTAGCAGCAAGTACCGTCCATCATAATATAAAAGTTTTTGTAGTTCTTTGTAAGTTTGATCGATGTTTTTATATTTGAGTTGATTAAATGAGAGGTAAATAGCGGTTTACGATTTATGACGTATTAAAAAAAACTAATTACTTGATCTCATTAAAACCAATTTTCAATGGAAGTTTGCATGGTAATGTACCTACATCATATATTTTTTTTAGTTTTATCATTCTCTTATTTTAGAAGTTACAGGGGGGGGGGGGGGCAACATTAACACATACAGTGACCATCAGGATATTTCTAATTATACAATGCGCAAATTACTTACTCCCGGTACGGGGTCGTAGTGACAAACAAAAAAACGATATATTATTTATTACTTCGGTATGAGTGCGTTTTAAATATTAAAACGAGTAACAATAATGTGTTTGGATAAATTAATAAAGGGGAATTATTTTTATATACTCATATTCGTACCATCTGCGAAAAAAATCAGATCAAGGCAGTTAGAAATAATTACTGTTACGTAGCATTGCAAGATTAAAATACTCGTAAGTTAATAAGTATAAGTAGGTATAATAAAGGCGAGGCGAACTTGGTTTTGACCTCTGAATAAATATAATTTTTTGACCTCTGAATTAATACCTATAGAGAAAATGGCTAAGCAACAAAAGTTTTATTAGTGAATTATAAGTAAATGTTAAATGTGAAGTAAATCGACCCCGGTCACATAGTAAATGTTTTAGTAAATGCCACCTGACTCCTGCGACACAAGCAATTTGCTTAGTGCAGAAGTCTATATTAATTGTAAAACCGATTATGTATTTTTGAAAGTAAAGTATTTATTATTATTATGTAGGTACATTTTAAGATCTCGGGCCCATGGGGACCCGGTCCGTTGAAGCATGCGTGGGGCCAAAGCCAACACGCAGAGGCTTTTTGGTAACATTTTCTCTAATCTGAATGGGTACATCTGACAGGTTTTATCACTGCATAGATATAAAATCTATCCAAATACAACACCTGGTAGATGCAGGAACTATTTCGTAAATAAAAAGAAAGAAAAAGCCAGGTTTATGTGGGTGGATTTTGATGGACCGGGGTTACTGGGCTATTGCTTGAGACTACGGACGTCTGCCAAGAAAAATGTCTCAAACTTTTACCACTGGCAGACGGTGACTCGCCTCCCACTGGATGGGCCCCCGTAAACAGCTACCACTCTAAGCGGCCACCAGGGTCGCGGGTAGCACGGGCGCAACATCGGCGTGGTCGGCTCAGGGTGTCGAGAGGTGTACACCGCTTTCTGCGAGGTGGTTTCTCACCTCACCAACGACTTCCACCCTGCGAGCATATAGCTCTAACGCCCCACTCTTTACGGCCAATTAAGGCAAGCCAGAGGTGAGAGTCCTGCGGCCCCCCTTGAGGTCCACTCCGGCCAACCAATGAAGGCAAGCTGGAGACGGAGGGCCTGACCGACTCTCGGAGCATCTCGGGTCCGTGGTGTCGCTACTCACAGTACTCACCAACAGCTCGCCACAAGCTGCCCTGCGGAGACTGATTGCACTGGTAAACCAGTGGGCGATGGGGTTCGTCACATCCCTACGCACATTATATATTAAATAATATATGTTTTTATATTTATTTCAGGTGCCTTCACTCCGCCAGTGAATTACTACCGCGCTAATTTCGTCTATTGCCTACCAGAAAAGCAATTAAATGGAAACGTTCCTATGCTAGTTGCTTTTCCTTCCAATGATCCCTATGTTGCACTCAGCATCCTCGATTCAATGAAGAAGGAGTACGATGCTGATACTGCTGTAATAGAAAATAGCGGTCATTTCCTCCAACAAGAAGAACCAGAAAAAGTTAATAGGACTATTAGGGAGTTCCTGATAAAACATAATATTTCTAACTAGAGCGTTGACAATAACAATTATGAGACCGTAACGGTCATATAAAAAAGTAAACATTACTTAGACAAGTCAAATTTTGTGATCTTGTTTCAGGATATTCGTACATGTAAAATATTACCAGCGTGTCCATTGTCCAAAGGCCAAAAACCTTGTCCATTTCTTCAAATTTTCCACAGAGTTGATCCGCTCACACATAAATGTATCGCATGATTGCATTTTTACTAATATATTTTAATTTTTCTATATTAATTTATGACTTGCACAAAGTTTATATTAGATGCTGATAACATTCGTAAAACTATTTCTGATAGATATTTGAATTTAGCGGTACTTCCTACATACTTTTACATAATACAACAACTAGATCATAAATATTTTATTGGGATATTTGTAGAAATTTTTCTCTGACTCGTTCTCTTTTTAATTACTCTTATTTATATATTATAAGGACTTGTCACGATATCTACAATTTTATCGCGATCTCTAAGGATATTGAAACAAATGATTGCACCAAGCATATATTTTATGTTATGAGTTTTAAAAATTCTTTGATAGATTAGTTTTATTGTTAATATGCAGGTATTTCCATTACATTTAGGTCAGAATAACGGAAGTAAAATATTATAAACTCAGCAAAACTGAAAGCTAATCTTCCGAGTCATAGTAAAATATTAAAAAAAAAAACATATTTATCACGTATGTTTGATAATGGCCGTCATTTCTGTAGATACTTAATAAATATTTTTTTCTTTATTCTGGGTGTTTTACTGTGTTTGAGAATTGAGTGTTTCATGATTTTATATTTTAGTCTGCCAAATTGTTATTCACACTTACTATTTTGTACTGTTATGTATTTTTTATTTGATTAAAATAAAAATAAAATGATTGTTGTGTTTTTAATCTTCATTCTGAAATATTATCTAGTCGTATAGGTAAGTACTCAAGTAGTGCTTACGGGTTTCAATTCTCGGGTTGGGATTCGTGTCGGGTTTTTCGAACACAGTTTGGATTTGTGATCCAATTGATGATCCAATCCGCATTTGTCAAACGATTGACTTTTTTCAATGAAGGAAGGAGTCGAAAAGACACTAATTAGTAGCTTTTGCAATGCCATTCGTTATAATAAGAATATTGGTTTTCTAAGATTCGATGACATGATCAGCAATAATTAAATTATAGTCATACTTATTACATAAAACAACTTTTAACGGATAAAACATGCGGTTTCTTACTACTTTTAAACTAAAACCCGACATTTGTTGTTATAAGTAAGTAGGTACCTAGTTGTTTTATTTAATGAATAAAGTAAATGTCCCATTATGGATCTTAAGACTGAAAAAATATAGGTACATAAATAAAGAAATAACCAAGCATGTTAGAAGCTATTTTTAATATTGGCCTTCTGCAAGTACATACTCGTATTTCAATGAAAAAATTATGTAGTTTCAATTTGTTGTTTGATAAAGTGGTAAAGTGGTAAACCTATTAACTTTTCTACACCGTATTCATTTATTTTATCAATATCGTTAAAATTTTGCTCTGTTCCTCCTAAGTTGAACGTGAACTCGTGGCCCCTTGTTCGAGATAGGTAATTAATGTCGCTAGGCTAGATTCGTCAACAGCGTCACATATGTACGCAAATAACGCAAAGGCTATACTGGTTATCACTGTGCTGGTTATTTTGCTGCTAAAAAACCCTCATTCGGGAAAGGGGACTAGGGACTACCCCCCCCTACCCCCACTCTACGAAATGCAAAATTCTTAAAATACATACATAAATGTGTAAAATAGAAATAAACAGTTAAGTTTAAAGAACTTATTCATCATTTTTGTACTCACCATTTTAAACATTTTCGTATTTTAATGGCACCTGGAGCTATTTCATGTGGCTGGAGTTGTACACCTCTAAACAGTTTTTTTCGACTTTTCGAGACCTGACAAACTTTTTAAAAATGGCGCGAGAATCAAGTGTTTTTCTTTTAACAACCATAGAGACTATAGACTTAAGTTTTGTTTATGGGTACTTCAGAGAGACCTAACATAAGAGAGACCGACAAACACTAGCACTAGGGTTTTTGCAGGTTTTTGTAATAGGTACTGTGTGATAATCAAAGAGTATAGTAATAATAATATGGGAAAGAGTGGAAAGTCTATGGCAAAAACGTTTCTATGGAAGGTGCTGCCACCTGAACACTGGTGGAAGAACTAAAATTGACGTAACGCACACATGCACAAAACTAAGTACGTATGTACGTATGGGTGTGTGTGTTGCCTATGCTTATAGGTATCGATATCTTTATTTAATACAGAAGTGCAGGATAAATTAATAACACAATGATTAGGTGACATCTTTTATTAAAATGAGAATGAATTCACAAATATGTAGCACACACTTCTTTGCATTATAATGCGAATGAGTTAACATAGATTTTCTAACTGTAATCGGCAAAACAAAACCAAACAAACAACTTTAAAGCGAAAAAAAAAAACTTAACAATAACTATAACAACTAAAAACAGTAACAAATAACAACGATTAAAACAGCAATTAACAACAAAAACAGAGAAATTAATCCTATTTTTTTTTTTTTTTTTTTTTTTTTTTATATGGACTATCCCGCGCCTGTTTGCGGCGCGATGATTCTGCCAATGTCAAGTGAATGATGAGGGAGTTTCTATTTGCGTTAAAACATTGGTGTTATGATGTTTTAACGCTTCATGGAAACACTGGAGGATACTCTCAAGGTCACGGGGGAATGGACGCCATTGCGGTAAGAGCGTCTCATCTACCGATGAGACACACCACACGCAATACCCGTCCATTCAGTCAATTTGTTTCAATTTTCTTATTTATGACACTTCGTTACACTTTACTGAATGAAAATCACACCACTTTTCAACACCAAACTGCACTAGATCACAAATAAAAAGATTTAAAACTAAAAGACGCGTGGACCCATCGCCTACCCTCCAGTGAATCCCAAATTAATCCTAAAACGTATCAACAACTATGAAATTGACAATGACGTAAACTTCAATTTGAATTTGACAATCTAAACAAGATGGCTCGTAATTTAGTTTTGGACTCACTGGAGGGTAGGCGATGGGCCCACGCGTCTTTTAGTTTTAAATCTTTTTATTTGTGATCTAGTGCAGTTTAGTGTTGAAAAGTTGTGTGATTTTCATTCAGTAAAGTGTAACGAAGTGTCATAAATAAGAAAATTGAAACAAATTGACTGAATGGACGGGTATTGCGTGTAGTGTGTCTCATCGGTAGATGAGACGCTCTTACCGCAATGGCGTCCATTCCCCCGTGACCTTGAGAGTATCCTCCAGTGTTTCCATGAAGCGTTAAAACATCTTAACACCAATGTTTTAACGCAAGAAGAAACTCCCATAATTACTTGACATTGGCAGAATCATCGCGCCGCAAACAGGCGCGGGATAGTCCATTAAAAAAAAAAAAAAAAAAAGTAATTTAGTTCTTCCACCAAAAACCAGAGGCGCTGTCGGCTTCGAAAATTAACAATGTTCTAAGAGTGCCCCCCCTGGTGATAATATCCTCTGAGTACTGAAATTCAGTAAAGAACGACAAACTTATCTGTTCCGGTGGCGGCGTCGCTACTGTCTATTTAGAACTGTCATTAAATATCATTTTTGCATTGCATTTCACGTAGTTCCAATTTTGGCCACCAGAACAGATAAGTTTGTCAGTCTTGTAGCTATGGTCCATAGTTATTATTCAGATCATAGACTATCAAGGTCATGTATTCTTATACGGCAAAATGTAAAACATTAGAATATAAAAGTAACAACGATTGGTTGTCTCTTTCATACCTACCTACTTATCCAACTGCAGTGCTGCCAAATATTCCAAAGTGAGGATGCATTAGGTTCACTCAAATAACTACATAGTCTATCCATCCTTTTAAATGAAAGAGCTAATGGCCGCCCGTCTCTAATCACGAAACAGCTGATGTGCGTCGTTTTAGATTTTCAATGAAAAATTCGTAGATATTCTGTATCGAGTGAAATTTATTAGATGATACGTAATTCAGTTATCTGTTGTGTGTGGAAATCAGGGTTTGTGTGACCAAAGTTATAAGCGTAGCAAATCTTAGATTGAGTGTTTTCTACATTGTTGGCTTTTTCAGATGTCACTGACCATACAGCAAATCATTTTGGATGCAAAAAGACTCGCAGGCCGTCTAAAAGAAAGAGAAACTGAAGCGGATGCTTTACTAACTGAGACTCAAACTGCTTACAGACAAATACATACCATGAAACAGGTAAATAATAGTTGGGTTATGTTTTAGGGATTTTGTGCTGCCCCAAGCACAGAGCAAGGCCTTTACTGATGTATTTCGTGTCTCGGGGTGTCAATAACCACAATGTAGTATGAGATAATATGGTATGTGTGTAAAGCCGTGTTTTCAAGATTCATAAGTCTAGTCATGTTCAATGTTTTATTTACATCACATTCACTGAACTGAACCTATTATGCTGGGTAATAGGAATACATTAGTTAATTATACTGTGAAACTATATTGAAAGAAAGAAAGAAAGAAAAACATTTATTAGCCATCATAATATTGAAGATCTTTATTTAATTAAAACAAAATATTACTATTACTCCAAATAAATAAAATGGTTTTTGTTTGTACTTATTTTCTGCTTTACATGCTTTACCTTACTAGAAATAAACTTTACTTGGTTTTTTATATTACATGATTGTAATTTGTTTTTACTTAGTACAAAGAAGAGGTGGATACACTTAATGAGGCATCAAGAGAAAGACCTCGAGGTGCACTAATTGCAAGCATAGAAAGGGAGTCCCGACTGATGAGAGATGTTCAACGTGAAAATGGAGAACTGCGGGCAGCACTGGAAGACCATAGACGAGCACTGGGACTTATTATGTCTAAATACCGTCAGCACACTGAAAAGAGAATATGGGAGTCGAGGATAGATTTCACTGCAGCAATTAATGAGAAACAACAGGAGGTAGGTGTTTTTTTCTGTACTCTGTAATAAGATAATTATTAATAAAAATTAAAATTTACAACATCTTAGGTAAGTGAAATGTTTCATATGAGAAATAAATATTCTTTAACCCTATCTAATTTTACTGTACAACAAATGTTACTAAAATGAATCCATTATGAGTTTATTGTAAAGTTAAAGAATGAATATTATTATTATACCATTTTGTACAATTATAATTATTAAATTGTATTATCACGTAGTTGATCCGCCAGCAAGCAGAAAGGATTAATGAGATGACCAGCATTATGTATAAAGCCGTAAATATGGATGAGAATGGGGATACCAGAAAAGGAGAAGAACTTTATCAACGGCTCATTACAGAAAATAAGGTAATTGTTTATGATTTATTAGTTAAGGCAGTCATTAGAGTATAAAGCAGAAACTAGACTTGCCGAATCTTGGATTATGAAGCAGGCATACTCTGACCTATAGATTGGCACTAAACACAATAGTGATAAAACTTTTTATTATATTTACTCACCCCACACATACAAACACACCTTGAAAATATTATGTTGTATGTTTTTAAGTCATTTGATAATGCACTAATTCTGAAACTTGTGATTTTTTTTTTTATGCAAAAAGGGTAACCATTTGGCCACAATCTCACCTGATGGTAAGTGTGAAGCGGCCTAGGGTGGTACATGCAGCATGCTTACCCAAATATAGCCTATTCACTCTGGACTTAAGATTCCGAAGTCATGTGATGCTTTTCTTATACTATATTGAATATGTGTCAGCTAATGTATTGAAGAATTATCATCATTCATTGATGTTTTTTGGGATGCTTGCAGCTTATATTTTGTGTAGGTATTTTATTCTTAAGCTAAGATAATTTAATTTCCAGGGTCTGAGAGAAATGTTAGATCTGTCAAGGCGGTATGGGTCAGACAGACCTTGTGCACCGCCAACTGAAGATAAGGATGTGCAGACTGACGGGCCGCCGCTGACGGGCGCGTGACAGGTCGTGGTGGAGCCCTGCCGCCTGTGAACGCGCCTTCCCGCCGGCCGCGGGCCTGCCGCCGACCACACACATAGGTAGACACTACAACACCTGTCCGCACATTTGAATACAATCTCTTCTCCCTGTTTCTGTCGAGTTTTGAGAAATTGAGGTTGCATAATGTTTGTCTAGGGCTGCCACTATGACTTATTTTCCTTGGTTTTTTCCATTAGTCCAAGGATTGACTAGTGTCAGTGCAGTGTATTGAGGATCTGCGTAGATACTAATTGAAAACTTAATCAGCTTTTATTTCAAGTGTTAGTTCTGATCATTTTATTTTAAAATGTTGGTTATAATATTGGTATTTATTTAAATAGTAGCCTTAAGATCAGGTGTGCAGGCAAGGTGTAAGGTCTTGCAGACAGTCACCGTTCCAGTATACAACTTTACTCACAGATTTTGGATGTTAGGTCTTTTGACAGTGTCTTTCATGTTTCACATTTTTTAAAAGAAAAAGTTTAATTGTGACAACATACAGCGAATAATAATTACAATATAGATATAAAATTTTAAATATTGTTTCTCAATTGGTTGTATTGGATGTTGAATTATATAAATAAAAAAAATAATGACACTTTAAGTTAGAACTAAAATATTGATAGTTTCTCTTATAACAGTGAATATGTAATGGCAAAGTGTATCACATATAGCCGTCATAAAATATTTAGAATTATACTACATACATTATGTAAAACCAATGGCAGAAACTGTGATCTTTAGTGTTTGCTGTTAAGTTGAGATAAAATTCGATTCATATGCTTACAAAGTTAATATGAGAACTTTATATTGAGAAATGGTTAATGTTTTTACAAAATTACTGTGTTTGTAGATTAATTTATTGTATTTTTAAACTTTTGCTCATAATAACTGTCTCAGTTTTAAATAAAATACTCGATAGTATACATACCACAATCTTATTTTAAAAATATATTAGAAGACAATGTTCATTTATTTCAATATGTAGACTACTCAAATTTCTAGATTCTCTAAATTTTTGTTATTTTGTAAGTACAGTACTCTTTGGGACCCTTAAATCAGTATTGTTAACATAGGATTGGTGTCCAAGAGTCACATGAATGATTTAGCAACACTATCACATGAATGTGCTAGTCAATTTACATTGAACAACTCAATCTTTGTACTGTATTTACTTTTTACATTTAAGTATTTTATGTCATGTTGTTTAACTGTAGTCTATACAAATTGCTGGAGTCATCTGCTGTCAGTGCAGAGCGACGTGTTAGATACTAAAATATGCAATATTTTTTCATGCGATGTAGTGGGATCAGCTTTGAATGTTAGGAACAAATAGGATGGCGAATTGTAGTTGTTCTAAGTAGCAAACTTCGTAAATAACTACTATTCATGCCTGGGGCATGCAAGCAATATTATTATGAACTGTTAAATATAAGTACTGTTGTTAAATTTTTGAATCATTAGGTCGATCACATAAGTATATATCTCCATAAATTAATAGCCGTCCCCTTCTTTTTTAATTGTTCTTTGATTCCAAAGTATGAACAGTTGCACTTTTTGTATTACTACTTTTCAAATTGATATTTTTTATTGGTCACAATTGTTTACATAACTGAGAAAATTGTATGTTTAGTTAATATTGTTACATAATTAGGATAAATCTTAGTGAATTAATTTTCAAAATTTTTTTAGAAGAAAATAAATGAGAAAAAATATTATTTCACTATAATTTGTATATCATAATTTGTCAATAATCCTTGTTTACCTAATAGTTCCTTCAAGTGAATGTATTGGGTTTCTGTCCTTGAAGTATATTAGTATAGGTAAAAATTTACAAGATACATCTAATTTTGGTTAAAATTTAGGTTTGTAATTTGTATTTTGATAGAATGTTTCTAAAATGACTCTGTAATATACCTTTACCTCATTAACATTATATAGTTATTGTGCTTATGGGAAACATTAAAACGTGTGTAGTAAAATTAATAATTAAATAATATTAGATCAGACTTGCTTCTTTAGTCTACTTGCATTTATGTATGCAATGAAGTTGCAGTTTAATATTAATTAGTAGGGAAATCAATTTTACATCAAACACAAAATTCGGGGGAAGATGCGACAAAAATTCCCAGTTTCCCCCATTCGGAGGAAAGCGTTTGGGGAAAACTGGAAATAGAGGAAAATTTTCTTTGATTATCTACTGACAAAACTTTACTTACACACTCTCTTTATTTAAAGGAAATGCTTTTTTTTTTATTTCATTAATTTATATTCCAAGAAAGTAAAGCTGCTCTGATTTATTACAAATAACAATTGAATTTCTTGTTTTGTTGGACTCTATTCCCTACTAGAGAGTATAGTGAATATGCATAGAAAAAAATTGCTGTAAATTTATAGTATGTTCTTGGTCAAACCAATTTGAGATAAATTAGTTTATCTTAGACAAAGCGCTACTTTCGTTAGAACTGTCTTATATTTATGTGTTAGTTTTTTATTGGTCACAAAAGATCCTGATGAAGTGACAATCTAACAGATTTTACTATGTGCAGTAGGTTCGAAGAAAGTGTTACAAGTGGTTAAAGTTTGAACCAAAAGTTTGAATTTATTTTTTGGTGCAAGCAGTGGAAAATTTGTTCAGGTTTGGGTTCCCTTCAGGGTTCTTCCTGTGATTTGACAGTTGTTAAAAAGAATCCCAATTGGTATACAAAAGCTTTAAAAGTCAATAGCCAAAACAGACTATTATTAGCGCCTTTAACAAAGTGATTTGATCTAGGATAAACTAGTTAGGCTTAAAGTAATTAAGTGTTACATGAAAAGTTCCAATGCAGTTATCTACGCACAATATATCTGCTAGAAATTTTGCATTTGTTACTGACCCTATAAAATTATTGATGCTGAAGAATTTTATAATTTGATAATGATCTATTGGATACAATAAACTTATATCTATCATTTGTAGGTATTGATAGTAAAAACCTAGGTTTTTTCTGCTGTAGAACAACATATGTAGAGCAAAAATGATAAATGTTAAAATGTAATTGATAAATATACAATACACAATAACAAGATGTTTTATTTTACAATTTGTTTTTGGAGCAAACAATAAGACTACCAAGAAATAGGATCTTCAACAATACCTATCCTCTTTAGTAATATCTAAGTATATACTTGTGGCAGCAAAAATATAAGTAACCTTGATTGGTTGATAAAGAATGAGAAAGCTCTCACACATCACTCAATAATTAAAATTCGTTGGTACAAGGAAATAAAATCAAGTATAAATAAAGCATTATAATCCCACAATCTTACACAATATCTCAATCTCAACTAAACCACAACTTAATAGTAGCTCCTTGCGGATCATACTTTTGTTTGAGTGTATTCAGTTGGGAACTTGAAGGAATGCTGGCCCAGTGCTTGGATGTTGGGTAGTAGTCCAGCATTGGGGATTATATTCCATGACAATGTTAGTGTGACATTATTGTGACCTCTGAAATAAATAAAAAAAACATTGACATACTTTTTACTTACTAAAACTATTAGTCATATAATTTATGGCCAGGTAGGTAGATACATCTTTCTGAGTAAATTATAGCTTATCTTTAATAGGTACCTATCCAATTTGAATATATTATTTTCGCTGTAAGTAAGAGATATAATTAACAGATGCAGTGAAGCATAAAATTATGAACGGAAAAATAACTTGATGACTTACTTCAAACCATTTCCATCATCCCAGAAATAGTATTTTGTGTTCATATTTTTGAAGTCTAGAAGGGCATTTTCACCCCGAAGTATGATTTTATCCCACAGAACGACTTGATTTAATTCATTGTTTGAAGTGATATACTCTGCAGTTAGGTATAGGAAGAGTTGCTTCACGTTCCAGTTGAAGAGGTGGGCTAAATCAGTCTTCAGATCGAACGTTAGGAAACCGAGATCATTTCTTTCACGGGATGCCCCATAATCAGGAACATTTTTACTGTAAACCAACCAAGAATTAATAAGTAGTAGGTCAAAATTAATATAAATTCAATATTAAATACTTACACGACCACTTTTACTGTGTTCATTTGTGCGGCAGTGCGATAGTCCACTGTTAACGTGGATAGAAAACACAAAAACGTAAGACATGCTAACACACTCAGGGTATAAGTCAATATTGCATTTCCTCTTGTTAATACAGAGTACATTTTGTCACCGTTTTAATATAATTTTTGATAGTTTAAGTATTTATTGGAAGAGATATTTATTACCACGGTGGCACAAAATTATACCACCGCAAAAAAACGTCAGTTTGACAGTTTGCGTGACTGAAATGAAAGGACACGTCAGATGTCAAACAGGATAAAGACCGACAAACTTATCTGTTCCGGTGGCCAAAATTGGAACTACGTGAAATGCAATGCAAAAACGATATTTAATGACAGTTTTAAATCGACAGTAGCGATGCCGCCACCGGAACAGATAAGTTTGTCGGCCTATAACCGTTCTTCTTCTTCTTCTTATTTTATGACTGGCAACCCACTCCTTTTCATAAGGATTACTACTGCACTGCCATTGGATAACCGTTTACATTACGATTTCATGAACTCCATCACAGCCTTGGAAATTCAACGTATATCCTTTATTTTGTTAATGGCAAATACAATCAATATTGAATTATGTATATTGGCAGTTTAATATAAAGACTATGTATGTACTTAAAATAAAAATCAATATTTTCCATATCTGACTTACTTTTTATTGTATTATGTTGGTTCTAGCCTAGGGCAATTTTAACCCACTTGTTCCTGAATAAACTTTTTTTCAGTAATTGATCTGAAACTGTGTATACCTAATATTTATGTGATAAATAAACACAGAAAAATATTTCAAAAAATTTTTGATTTCCAGAAAAGCTGGAAAATGCCGTGTCGTAAACGACACACTTTGATACCTTTGTATGTAGATTTCAATAGACGTCATTACCCCTAAAAAATTACACACAATATCTCAAAAATATTTTTATTGTACCTTTTTAAGAAAATCTGAGTGATAAGATTAAAAAAAAATATACTAGATCAGTTGGCAGACAGGCACTCAGGCCACCTGACGGTAAGCGGACACTGCGACCTATTCCATTGAGGGACACTACACCAGGAAGCGTCGCTCAATGTGTTGCCACACTGTAGCATCCGATCTTCTAGCCTTTGATTTCAAGTCTCTTGGGCTCCACATGAATATTGATAGAACATAGCCAAAGCTGTTTTGGCGGCAGATTTCACCTGTGGCGGTAGCTTACCATTCAGACTCTGAAAAAGTCCGACCACTAACCAGACCCAAGACGGGTATCGGAACCACGACCTCCGGGTTTTATACCAGGGCTTAGCCATTGTTCCACGGATGCGGTCATAACATGTCTTGGAAGGCTTCTTGAAGTAGACGGAATTGGCCCTTCGGCTTGTGGGCAGGAGTAGAAGAAATAGTTTCTGGGTCTGATGGTAAAGCTTTCAGGAACGGAGTCGATGTGCCGTCGTTTGGAAAGCCGTACTTAAGGCAAGGTGTCATCTCTGCTATCATCAGATGAATCTTGCTGAATTTCAGCAGGTGCCCTGAGTTGAGACCCCGGTTAAATTCGAAGGGATACAAAATCTACAGAGTCCTCTTCCGTAAATTCGGCATTTAAATTTTCCGGAGGCATGATAGTTATGATGGAGTCGGGGATTTTAGCTCTAATTCCTCGACTATCTCATGCAAAGTCAGGGGTTTTTGTGATTTTCTGTAGCAAAATAATAAGTATTATATAGTAGCACATTTCCCTAACGTGTCTTTTACGACACGTACAAAGAAAACCTTAACTACTGGCTGAATATGTTATAAAATAAAATAACCAACTTTTTTACAGTTACTAAGTCTATAGGAATCAAGCTATCATAATTATATCACATATAAATAAAAAAGTGTTTATTATAATATGTCATGTGACCTTGAATTACTCATAGTAAAAACCTTAAAATTTGTGGTTATCCAGCACAAAGGGAATAAGCTGCAGCACACTTAAAACACTTTGTAACTACTAACCGAGTCCTCGATAGCCAAACGCGACGTAAAAAAATAAGTTCAAGTACTCTCATATCTCTCCAGATTTTTTTAAAGTTGGTGTGTCGTTTACGACACGGTCGGGTTAAGTAGCTTAAAATATAGCTTAAAGTACCCTTAAATAGCCAAGCAGCGGCATTTGTGCCCCCCGTAGTTTTTGAGTAATTGAAAATGCCGCTGCAGTAACGTTTGGCTTATTTTGCCTATCTTCAGAACGGCTGGACGTACAGAAATGATTTTTTGTGAGAAGATGCCTTGTAATTTGTGCAAATTTGTGCCCTCATAGTTATTCCAAAAAATACATGGTTTATGATTTAAAAAAGATTTTCTAAAAAACGAAAACAGCCTCTAGATCTTGAACTACTTACGATAGGCGCTGAAGCCTGAATGTCTCAAGTAGCTGATGCCTATAATGATACAAGGATCTTCTGACAATTTTATAACCCTACGTCTGATATTGACAAAATAAGTCAACTTTTTAAACTGAACACTGTTTACTTATTTCGAGCCGCAAATAAGAGAGTTTGAATAACGTAACGATTCCCAATTTTATAACACTATTTCATCCATGAACAACACAATCCTTTAACACATACCTGTACCTGTGGTTCAAAATTATTTTTAATTTTTAATGTGTCTTTTTTAAAACTCTTAAAGCAACCAATTAGAATGCATCCTACATTAAAGATGATACATATTCGACCAATAATAAAAATATTATAGGCTAGCCATCTTTTTCTGTTGCCTGATGCATCGTATCTTTCGATCTACGTAGTACAGTACTACTTACTTAACACTGAAACTCAGCACTGATTTCAACGAAAGATATTCTAATATTTCAACGCAAATAACTATGAACGGAATCACGGAAAATTAAATGTCAATGGCAATTCACAGACTTTTATATCTTTTAATAAAAGTAATACTCCTATGTACAGTCCACAGCACATTAGACTACTTTATTCTGTCAAAGTAGGTACTACAATACAACCAATTTTCAGCTTTATTCACTTCAAATATAATAGTTCTCTTTCAAATGAGAATTTTTGTACCTCGTAGGCGAGTTCAGGTGTATGCTAAATAGTTAAAAATACAAGGATTAAAGGAATTAATCACTTTAATATATTAAAATTATTGTCTTTTTACTGTCACATTAACAAACTCCAAGATATCGTGGAAAATAATGTAAAAAGGTGGCAATATCTTTATTATTCTGTTAAAATTGTACCCATTTTAAAACTCCCAAAAACTCCTGCTCCTCTAAATATTATTGCAAACAGTATTAGAAAAATACTTGTATGTGCAAAAGACGAGACAACAGCGCCGTTGCAAGGTATCATTCCCACTACAGATCGACAGAAACACACCCTGGTCTCGAAGCTTCCAACCCTTTCGTGAAAGCAGCCGCTGGTGATTGCGTTGCCCATTTGATCAATAGCTTGGGTGCACATGTACGTTGAGTTTACCACTGAAATAATATGACACAAGAAACATTACAGAATTAAATACAACATGCGAATAAAATCCTTAACATTATTCTCTGTTCGTTTTGACCCCGTCCAATAATGGTATTATTTAAATTATTTTGGAACAATAGGTATTGTAACGACTGAAGTCAAAGCTCCACTTTCTCTAGCTATCCAACTAGACTGAAGTAAGATAATCGACTAATCATGCTAAGATTAGATTGTTTTATTAAAAACCTTCTATTTGAAGTCTGAGATCCCGGTTCTCCCTATATTATTATTGTACATAGGATTTTCTTTTTAAAAATTCGCAGTGACAAAGTGGTAACTCCACCTTGTTCCTTTACTACAGACGATTTTAACAACTCTCGTGGTGATCCACAGGTCCACATCGCACGCATCGGACGCATCGCACGCAACGGATTATAGTTTGCCTTGTATAGAAACTCATACAACAGCGTCCACTGATCGGCATTCCGTGTGACGTCATTGGCAATGCCTACCATGCGATGCGTACCGATGACGTCATACGGAATGCCGTCCAGTGGAATGCTTGATACTTGCGTCGCGGCGTGGACGCAGTCTGTAAAATTAATCCGTTTGGATCGATCCGTCCGATGCGTCCGATGCGTGCGATGCGGACCTGTGGACGCTTACCTTAAGCAAGTAAAGGGTTTTTCAATAAGGACGGGTTGATTTTGGCGGCCTGTGGCGGCCATCCTATCCCGGTGACATTTGTCAAATCTTCCGTCCATCATTCAGCCACCCATGCCAAATCACCATAGCAAGTTACACGACTGAACAGCGCGTGCAAGTGGTAAAACTTTGTTATCAAAAAAATGCAAACTTTGCGTATTTTTTCGAAAACGACGTTGGTGTAGCGGTCACCGTCAACGGTGAGCGCTACGGAACGATGATAACCAATTTCTCTTATGGCCCAAATTGAACCATTATGGACCTAGACGACATGTGGTTCCATCAGGATGGCGCCACGTGCCATACTGCCACACAGCGGATGCCACATGGGCGCAATGCACAATGTTTGCACCAACGAACACTCATTTTGATAACAAAGTTTTACCACTTGCACGCGTTGTTCAATCGTGTAACTTGGAATGGTGATTTGGCATGGGTGGCTGAATGATGGACGGAAGATTTGACAAATGTCACCGGGACAGGATGGCTGCCACGGGCCGCCAAAATCTACCCGTCCTTATTGAAAAACCCGATATAATCATACCCATTATTGTAACGATAACTATAGTGACGCTTAAAACCATACTGCTACCACAGCTCATATAGATCAAAGAGATATAGATCTTACCATTTCCATCGAAATAGTAGGTGTACTTAGCGCAAACGTGTGTGGAAGCCAGACTACATGTAGCTCCTTCTCGATGGTTTTCCCAAATGTGGTATATGTCTGGCCACGTCCCGTCCTCTGAAACATTAATCCCACATTTTTTCAGTAATTGTGTACACCTATGTAGTTTAGGTCCGAGGATCATTAGGATTTGGCCAACAGTATGATATTATTTTATGTTTAGGACTTCCTACAAGACAATAAATGTAACAAGCTCTCCTTAAAAATTACCTGACACCACGAGAGGCTCCTGGCAGGGTATGTCCGAGGAGAGCCTTGTGGCATCTTGACAGGTAGCGTTCATGAAGATACTTTCATTGTCATATCTGGGACCCAACCATGTGAACTGGAAGCACTGAGCTGTCGGTGTTTGGGCCACAATGACATACGCACCTAGAAATATAAATTAAAGTATAATTCATACAATAAAAAAAAATGCCATATCTAATCATAGCAAAGTTCCATCTGTCCCTACAATATGGAATTAGTGTCCAAAGTTTAAGCCTTCTTTTTTCTGTATTATGATGTATGCGACTTGTACTTTTTCTGTTTTTTTTTGTTCTTTGAAAGAGATGGACAACCGAGCATTTGTGATGCCTGATGGTAAATTATCTCAACAATCCATAGAAACCTGCGACTAGGGTCTTGGATTAGTTGGTTGCCTTCAGAAAAGAACAGGAGGTAAGTTTTGGGATTTGGCATTTTCACTTACATAACGAAGTGCAACAGCAAAGCTACTCATAAGACGATCTTCTAGAGTCACTCTCCCAAAATTAATACAATGACATTTCTTAGCTTGCATGTCGGACATTCGTAAGCTATAGTTTCGATTAAAAATTGTTTGTGTGCTCTGCGTGATAAACGCACGCGGAATGCGGGATGCATTGATACAGGGACATAGGTACTTACATGATATGAGAACAACAGCTACAAACACTGATCGAAACATTTTTGTCACTTTGGCACAATTTTATAAAGTAAATAAAGCAAACTTAAGAGATCACGCTAAAAAGTATTTCAACACTGTTCCTCCATTACGTTTAAACTTTACTAAACAAAGTAGGTGTTTGCACATGTTTGTTTGAGGTGCCCTGCTTATGATAATACTATAATTATCGCAGGTTTTATCTTTGACAATATTCATTACCGTTGCCCGCTATCAAACGGCCAATTGTAATGATTTTCCTAAGATAAGATTAGTGATTTTGCATTCTTTGACTAAAACATTGATTTTTTAATTGACAACATTCAGATAACTTTTAGTTATAATACGGTTTTTTAATTATTATTTCGACCGACTTGGTATCGTAGACAAAATAAATTTAAAATACCGTAAACATAAATGGCAGTAACTACTAATGTTAATCTGTATCTCGATTACTCGAGTAATATTATAGCGCTACAGACCTTTGAAATAGAGAGGTAGGTATTTAAATATACCTCCCATTCCCAAAATGAGAAAATATTACCCTAAACATCTACTTAATAAGTACCTAAATAGCTTTTATAGTTAAAAATTATGGTTTTTGTTTTGTGTATGTGGTTAATCTTTCAAGCCCCGGATCACCAGACACAATAGAAAATCTATTGTTACGCGGCACCCGAGTGCCGGTTCGGGATTGAGTGGTTATGTGGTTATGTACCTTTATTTAATGAACTTTCGCATAGAGATTTCTTCTCTCTAACTGAGACTGACGCGTACAAAATATTATAAATGTTACATAATTTTCTAGTATTATTTTATCTGTGTTATAATGTTTTAACAATTCACGCAACCTTTCCAAAAAATGCATTAAGTTAGTATTCGCCTCCCAAAAAAGGCACTTATATATACGGCCGCAGAGGTCTCAAGATATTGAGATCCTTGCGGTATGATTAGAGTCGACGAAACCGTATTGAGACATGCAGCCGTGTGTGGAAGTTACGACTGGAAGGCGTTTGTTCCACTACCCACTAAACTCTCCCAGGTTTCTCTTTATTCCTATGTGCATGTCCATGGGCATTGTGATGATTAACCAGCCCATTCCCGGGTACACTGTATTTACGCACACTGAGCAGAGCGAGAAATAAATGCACGTTAAAGAAGTCACATTGCGCTTTTACGTAAATGTAACAGCGGTTACGAGTAAACTTCTTACGATAACATTAGGTATACATAATATATTAATCCTGATAAAGCATTTTTTACATTACTCATCCATACAATCAATGCAGATAAAACTTTCAATCAATCAGTATAGATTATTTGAAATAGCTGCAAGCGAGAATTTATCGAGTAAATTCTATCGATACGTAGTTAGTATAGAAGCGCATTGTCAATTTGCATGGCGGTGTAGCAGGTGGACGAGCCGAGCGCATACTCAAATGAAATTATTTCCCATTCGCCATCGGAGGATAAGCCGATTTCGTCTAACCTCGTTCAATCAGAGCGCGAGCCAGCTTGCAGATTTGTGGCGGGCCAGATATGTCCGACATTTTAAAATATGTCCGCTTTTAAAATGGACTCCGGCGCCGCTTAGGTTCTAACAAGCACGTGAGCTACGATGTGTGCATCGCATATTTTATCATAAATTTTGAAATATCTGAAAGTAATGTGAAGTAGGTACCCGCCGGGTTTTATCTGTCAGTTTATCTGGTGGATTCAGACTCCTTACAGCCCTTTCACACGGCATCCAGTTTTGCAGGACCGGCTTTTTACTGTATCCTGCAAAACTGGACGGTGTGTTCACACGGCAGTTCAGTTTTGCGGGATCCAGTAAAATTCGAAATTCAAAATTCAAAGTAAAAAGCCGGTCCTGCAAAACTGGACTGCCGTGTGAACACTGCTATATAAATATTTGTGCGACTAAACGGGATCCCGCTTTTTACTGGACGACGGATCCAGTTTCTAGTGACAAAACCGAATGCCGGA
Organism: Mecyna flavalis; assembly: GCA_949319885.1. Taxonomy (NCBI): domain Eukaryota; kingdom Metazoa; phylum Arthropoda; class Insecta; order Lepidoptera; family Crambidae; genus Mecyna; species Mecyna flavalis. Next base: position 8,239,103 of record OX439431.1, on the reverse strand, counting down.
TCGGGTTTTTGCAGTATCCCGCATGCGGGATGCTCGTGTGAACGCTATCATATAAACACATTCGCCATCAAACGGGATCCTGCAAAAAACGGGATCCTGCAAAAAACTGGACTGCCCGTGTGAAAGCGCTGTTAGAGTTGAGATATCTATCGTTTTTGGTTCAATTGTTTCAAATTTGATACTTGGAAAAGCGGGTAACCAAAATGTAATATACATAGAATGTACCGAGTACAAATCCAGTACAAATGCACAGTCGAGTCGTACCTAGTTTGATCGTGCGTCTTTAAATTCTCAGCTTGGGTGGAATATTGATATCTGTTTCAGTAGTTAAGTACAGTTGACTGCCTCCGTGGTGCAGTGGCTAGTATTCTGTTCTGCACCAATTTTTTTTCGAAAAAAACTCAGTCACAGTCTGGAGGAATATAGCGGTGTAAAACTCTGTCATGCCTCGGAAAGCACGTAAACGTACTGCATAGAAAGAGGCGGTGGAGGGGGAGTGAGAGAACAGCCCTCAAGCTCTCTTACTCCGAAGAAGTCGGAGAGGGAGGAGAAGACGGGTTTATGACTAAACGTCTCTTCTCCCTAGCAAAGGCCTGCGGGACGGAGGTGTGGGGAATTGCATGAGGTGAGGAAGGTGCCGAATAGAATTCCCCTACACAAAAAATCTTCTAAGTAGTCTGTGCACAAAAAAATAAAATAAAAGACGTACTTACTGTGCTTTATATCTCCTTGTTCGAGTCACTCTGTTGCCCCACCGTGCTACGTAAATGAGGGAATAAAGAGTGTAGACTGCGTAGTGATGAGATCGTAAAGATTAGCCACTTTTATTTCATTTGTGTGACATTATAATTATACAGTTATAATTATCAAATTACTTTCCTATATTATAGTCTATGACATCACATAAGAGTACAAAAATACATTTGTTAATATTATTCTCACTATTCGTAAGAGAACCAGGTATGTTGATCTCATTAGCAGAAGTGAGAGAGTAGGATGCGGAGATATAGTAGAGTCACTCTACTCACTCTTCAATATTAATGTCTGACGATTTATAAGTGCTTCTTTGAAGTCTGTAGGAATAAAGCATTTTGATTTGATTATTATTTTATTTTTCATATTTTAAAGGAATGGACGACCATTTTACCGACGGATCTCTAGTCTGGCTTGATGATGCATTAACTGAAGGATATTTGGATTTTTTTTTGGTCTAAAAATAATTTCTCAATTTACTGTTAGGCGGATAATTCCCATTTCTAGGTCTATGCTCTAAAACCATTTGAGGATGTAAAACAAAGAATTGAACGGGAGCCGGGCTGTCGATGATATCAATACGATTTTTAAGCTGGCTTTATCCCGGGCTCTTGATTGGAAAAGTACTTAGCTGATTCAGACTATGCACCTGGCCTTTGCAGTGAAATTAATTTCAAAGCTTTCCTATAGACAATGGTAGATCGGATTCTAAGGTTTAATCTTTTGGCGAAATTTTTACGCGAGTTATATAGTTGCCTACGATTTGAGTACTGTAACGTAATTAAACTTTTTGTTTATTTACTAGCGGTGTACAACGGTGAAAACCATATTAGGACAGCAATTATGGAGCTAGATATCATCAGTGTTGACTAGTCAGATGTTGACTTCACTCAAAACAAGGAAATATTTAGGTTATATCAAGTCTTTTATTAGAAAGAAGAATTAAAAGAAGCAGAAGAACTAGCTCTCACACTAGTGTGTCATCAGATGGTAAGTGTCATACTATTATTGCTCATAGGCACCTGCGGCTAGGGTCTTGAATACGTTGCCTGCCTTTGAGATAGTAAAATGGAGGTTGCGAGAAGGGCTGCATTGATCGTGAGTATTGCTTGCTTTTATTGGTTACTGTTGATGTGCGAAAATTAGTTAGAGTGCAGATTAACGAGTTATTCTGCAGATTACCTGGCTGAGTCAGTTAAAGTGGAAAAAGTGCAAAAATTTGATACATAAATTGTCGACTTCCTAAGTAATCTGCAGACTGACGACCAGGAATACAAATTCCATAAAACTGGTTCTTGTTTTAATAAGAAAGAAAAGAAAACACGAACTATCGGAGGCGAAAATGGACTCGGATGGTTATAGATAAATAGAAGGCTAAGGCGCGAGGGAGGCCGCTTTAGGCGTTGGCAAGCCAGTCTCCAGGAAAAATAAACATCAGAATTATTGAAATTCAACAGTGTTAAAATATGTTGAACTTTGTTAGTTTATAGTGCAGAGTAGGATGCAAACATTTCAGTTATGAAAATTTGTCGGTTAGGTTCGTGCCGCACGGAGTGGAGTACAAAGCTGTCACCCGCATACAAAAGGGCGATGTGAAACAGACGGATTCAGTCGGCCCGCCTGGCCGTGTTAGCTGGCTAACCTGTTAATTGTAGTTCAAACAAAGCAAGCAAATACTTAGGCTCTATATTATAGACTACGCAACTTTTATCTCTTTGATTGATAAATTATACATTTTAATTTCTTTGCTGCCTCAGGCCAGCTAGAGTGACGATTTGTGCAGGAGCTGGATGCGAGTAGCCGAAAATCTATCAAAGTGACGAGCCTTGGGAGAGGCCTATCCAGCAGCAGTGAACTTATAAAGGCTTATAATAATGATTAATTTTATAGCTTTATTTAATATTTTGATTTGCTTTACTTCTAATAATATATTATCTGTGCTTTTAGTGATGTAACAGGCACTATTTAGACTTCATTTGACTCGTCATTACAGTCTAAAGGAGTAAAAAATATCATCAGAATTTATTGCATTATATGCACAATGAGCTGCTCTTAAAGTAAGATTATAAATGTGATTTTTGTGATGTAGTCCGATATTTAATTGGGTGGTATTGTCATCACTGATTAAGTAAACGCCAACAGAACTTCAGAAGAATTCTTCCTGGGAAACGTTACGATTAAAGAGTAGGAGTGCGAATGCTGATCATAATAATTTATGTGACACCATTTAGACAATAATTTTGCTACATTTAATATTGTTTTGGGGTACTAAACGGCGCGGGTGTCATAATGTATCACCTGAATAATACACAGGAGCAGGTATGAATAAAGGCGACAGCAAAAATGTAAAGTGTATTAGTACGTAAATTTTCCTACCGATATGAGAATTAATTGTTAGGTGGCTCGCATTGTTCGCTCACAAAGCCGTCACCAGCAGACAAAAGGGCGACGTGAATCAGATGGATTCGTTTAGGCACGAGGCTGCGAAGTAGCTTAAACCTTTTGATCGATAATATCGACGATGCGTAATCAAAATAATTATGTAATCTGGGTGTAATCAAAATCTACAATCTGATAACGTAATGCATAGTCCACCTTGCTGTTTTATTTAACTTGCCAGCATGGCATTTGAAAACCTACATACATTGCGATAAAACAAAGTTCAAAAATGTCAGAGCGGCTTTTCTGATCTTCGAAAACAATGTTTCGTGCGCCACATAAAACATTGTTTTCCTGAACTATTGCAAGGAGATTTGCACAAATAAAACTTATCACCGGAGAAGACGGCGACAAATTTATACATCGCGAACAATCACCATTTATCAAGCTAAGTTTCCAGTGTGAAAAATGTTCGAATAAACCCGCAAGCAAACTTTAATACGGCACTTTAGAGTGGTGGCCCGACCGTATCTCAGTCGCGGCTGGGGGCACCGCGGTTTGGCGCTAGCAGGTATTAGCAATTTGGTTTAAGTAGTCTCGCCGTTTAACAGCGAGGCAGTCCTCGGGGGTTTTAGTGGGTATTTCCGCTGTCCATTTCCCTTGCGTGATTGATGAGCAACAACGGACTAGCTCCACATATCCCTGCTGTACCCTAGTCGCGTATTATGTTTAAATCGATGTTGCTATAATATTAAATTAAAAAAATATACTTTTTTTAACGACTCATTAAACTTATTTCCTGTGTTGGATATATGCATATAGTTTTTATTTAGGATATACATATAGGCTGGTTTTAGTCTCACGCTGACGGCACGCGTACCGTCAGCGCTGATGGCCGAGATCTATGAACTTGTAGGAGCGTTTTTGAATGACGCGTAGCTATCAGCGCTGACCGCCGTGCGCGCGACACTAAAACGCTCACTGAAGCCAGAGGCGCTCGCGCGGTCGTCAGCGCTGACCAACTACGCGCTGAGCTGTGAGCGCTGACGGTGCGCGTGAGACTAAAACCAGCCATAATCTATTTATTACAACCGAAGTGATTTTAAGATTAACGAAGTGATACCAACAACAATAAATTATAATTAAAGAACAGACTGGGGCTTATGCTCCGTATCATAATTTCACTTATACTTTGCAATGATAAAATAAAGACACTTCCTTTTTAAGTTCCCCTACTTACCTTGGCTAATACCCATGGTAATAGAAGTAATAGAAGATGGCGTCTGAACACGAGACTTACTCGTAACACTGTCCGCCCACGTCAGACTTTTTGCAGGACCGATAATCTGTGACCGATTTTATTTCTATGGTATTTCTGACCGACTTTTTTAGGGCGTTTGCGTTGCTTCATTGCTATCAGTAAGTAAGCTCTATTTGTCACCTACAAAAAGTCGGTCACCGATTATCGAAAGTGGGCGGGCAGCCTAAATGTGGGAACTGTTTAATCCTCTCGTCCCATGCGCTCGGTATGTTGCCGGCTATCTTGGTTGTTTGTCTTGCTGTTTTCAGATATTATCTTTAAGATGAATTTATTGCAGGTAGCCTGACATATTTAGAATGGGCCAAATGCGACGGCTGAACTTCTTCATAATATCATGTCGTATTTTTCCGCTTTATTTCCCTTACTTGTTTACTAATTTTATAACAAAAAATAGCAAAGATTTACTTATTAAGTTTACAAAACGGCTTTCATTAATCTTAGTTTCATAACTTGAAGCCTTTGTTTCTTTCGGCGCCTGTTCAGTATGAAACAGCTTTAATTAAGATATCATGGGAAATACACCTCTCGACTCTGTGAAATATTACGCCCAGGATCTGGTCTAAATTGGATATTTTTCTTTGTGAAACGTTAAAAACGTAATTTGATTCTGTAATATCTATGAGTGGTATTCTTGGTGCTTACTTTCCCTTGAACGTAATGTTGTGATATTTGCCCTTATTAATTTTAGTAAAAGATTAGTAATACTCTGTATTATCTGTGGTACTAATATTAGTTTTAGTATTACATTGAGAATGTGGTAAAAAAAGTACAGTTATCCAGTACATTTTCATTTCCATGTCTCAGAAATTTAATTGAATCTGATGCCCTAAACCTAAAAAACATTTGAAGGTATTTGCATATTTCATTTATTTTTAAACACAAATTATTTATTATTAGCAGGACGAGGATAATACAAGTTTAGGTACTAATTAATGGTTTTTATTTGAATGTGTTACAACAATCATGGTCTCAAGTCAATTCCACAAATAAATATCACTTTACCACGATATTCATCTAAAAGTCTAAAATATTATATTTATCTTAATTAGTTAATTATTTTTTCGACTGTAAATACCTATGGCATATTTTGCCCTTTTAATTAAGTATTGAGATGCTTATTTTTCTACAGGTATTGCAGATTAAATATTATAAACTAAATATTGTTTGAAAGAAAAGAGATTAGAATAAGTTATGATTATCACTAATTTCTTAAGGCATAGACATAAGGGATAAAAAATTACACACAAATTTTAAATTTTCATTTTTGTATTTTAAAAGTATAAAACCCCTATTTATTTATACCGTACATAATACAAAACTTATAGTGTAGATTTAGGTAGGTAGGTACAGAGTAAGACGTTTTAAATTTTTAATAGGTACTATCTACAATTTTATCTAAATAAAATATATTTATACGTTTCTCTATATACAAATATAATTTTATAAATAACATTATTTACAAAGCTTAATGGATTACAAAGTAAATGGCAGTGTATTGAGTACATTTGTTTGCCGGCAGTAAGATTTCCCTTTACGCGGCGGAGAACATGCAACACCGCACCGCTCTCAACTCAGAAACTTTAGAAGAAATACAACTTTAGAGTTTTCGTGTTTCCACAAAGGCTATAAATCCTAACATTCTGCTTTCGCACAGTTTTACAGCTCACTCGCAATATAGTTTATCACGTGCACTATAATAACGCATTCACGTTGAATAGTTTCAGTTCTCGCGTAAAACTTTTAAGTTAAATCTATCACTTGCACAATTTTTCACACTTGGCGATTTATCGACGTCCAGACACATTGCCTATATAACTACGCTTAACCTACGTAAGGAAACGGGGCGAATGGCGCCGGGAAGTATCCGGGGAATCCGGCGCTTGCCTGCACCGGAATGGATGACGTCACGTACGAGGTCAGCACAGTCGGCACTACCTTGGTCGTAAACAGCGTAGTGTACAATGTCTTCGCTCCGAATGTCAGTTTCAAAATTTGACTGTCCGTGGCGGTGACTTCGGTGTTCATTACGACTGGAGTCGAAGTTACAGTAAACTGTTGTTGAGGGAAAAGAGGATTGATCGGCTGAAGCGGTAAGGCTGGCAGGCTGCTTGTACCAATCTCGTACTCCGTTTTTGTAATCGTGGCCACAGGTCTGGAAATTGTGCTTTGAATGGTGTTTTTACCGTCAAATATAGGGATAACGTGCGACTCGTACACCGTTTCGTATTTAAGAATTGGTTTCGATGTGGTGACCACGTTAGGAATTTGAGCAGCTGCTGCAGGGTTGAGAAGTCTTAGAAGTGCAAGTTGTTGAGCCTGCTCCGGTGTCAAAGCAGGAGTAGGAGGATTTGGCGCTTCTGTTACTTGGTTATTCTTATTCTGACCATGTGCCTTCTTTAGTCTAAGGTGGTTGTCGGGGACGCCATATTTATCTACTTCAGTCAAGTCGAATTCTGATCCAATGTTCGCCAAGTCTAGCTCTGGAGGGAATACGCGTTTTATGACTCCATCTTCTTCCTCATTGCTGTCACCAAAGTCTAATTCCAGATGCAGTTCAGAACCAGCTTCATCAAGTCGGCTGTTAAATTCTTTTAATGTCTTACTAGGTATGAATTGGAAGAAGTCCATAGGTGGTAGAGTTTTGGTTGCTGTCACAAATCTAGTTATTTGGTATGTTTGAATGAATGTTAAGCTACTGGTAATGTTAGCATCCAACTGGACAACTGGTAATATATGGGTTTTCAACATATGTTGAGTTGTGCTGAATGTTTCAGTAACAGTTTCCAAAGGGGGAGTTTCCATGCCAGAAGATAGTGTTATTGGAGGAAGTGTCGCTATGCTGGAATCTAAATTGTGGTCTTTGCCATAAGGTGAGGCAGTCGCTAATATATTTTCTGTCAACGGTTCGTTGAGAGAACTTTGCGAATTAGGAGATATAGTAGGTTCGATGCGCTTTTCAATAGTAGAGGTGACTGTGATGATACGAGTGTTTTTCACGCGTCCAACCTGAAAAAGAAAACGTATGATGTTATTTAAAGAAATTTCTTCAAAATCAGGGAAGGTTAATAATACTTATATTATAAATAAATGACATTTTGTTAAATAATGCTTGGCTTGCAGGTGTTGCTTTAAATTTTGTTATTTTTTAATTAAGTATGTTGCTTGAAGGTCACTGGATAATAGTAAACACGTCCTCCTTACTGCATGTCCTTAAGACACACATATTTTTGGATTGCAATCCAGATCAAAATTGTCTACTCTAAACTAAGTTATTTTAATGATTGTAATTTGTTGTGTGTAGTAAATAAATAAATAAATAAATAAATATAATTATATTCGAAAAGCATTACAAAAAATTTTGGACACCAAGTTACGAACGCACTTTCGTGTCCTGTACGTGTGTCCAGAGCTGGGTTATTCTTTCTTGTCAAATGTAAGAAAAAATACCAGTAATCGTTTTAAACATAAATTTATTTCATTATATGCAGGATTATTGTCAAGTCAAGTAATGAGGTCGTTGGCGCACAGGGCCCGCAGGTACTTGTCAAGTATAGACGACTTTGGCGTCCAAAATGTTAAAGATGTCTTACTGGTTACCAGATCATTGTCGGCAGAGTTTCTCCAGAATATTACACCGTATCGTAGACATTACAATAACCATTATAAATTAAGAATGGTAATAGCTAACAAATATTAAATAGATTTATACGTACCTGAAAAGTGTAAGGAGACTTGATGGTAGCTATTTCGTAATAAACATCTCGGAAATCGGCGGGGGTCGATATTGCCACTTTTAAAGTCTCTACTGGTGGAGGTTTCTCTATTGAGTTATCATCAGTATCATTTTCTAGTAGCGTTCCAGGACCACTCTGGGACCCTGATAATTCGAGGTCGTTATCCGATCTAGCTTGAGGAGAAACGTCATTTGCTTGCAGATCGTCGAGTAGAGGATTAGAGTTTGGTGTGGTCGGGGAATCATCATCTCCCATTATTTTTCTTATGGTGACTTTAGGTTTCGGGCTTGTCTTGTATTGCCAGCGTCCTGACCCTGGAGAGCGGTTCAGTTTGAATTTGTATACACTGGTTGACGCAGCAGGAGTAATTTGTTCAACAGGTGTTGGTTGCACGCGAGGTTTGAACCCACGCCTCGATTGATTGTCGGTGTTACTCGAAGGTGTTACAACAGTCTTATGCCCAGAGTTACGATTGTTCTTTCTTCTATTGGAAAACGACGGTGCCGGTGATTCACTGAAAACAGAGACGGTTGCCAGTTGAGGAGCGTTTGCTGGTCGGCCAAAACGAGTACTGAAAATAAAAATAATTGCAATTACTGTCGACAAACCGCATTTTATTACCAAAAGAGAATAGGAGATGAATGTTAATATTGTAAGCTTTTTAATAATTAGTAGGAAAGTAGGTTGTCGGCAATAATTAAATCTGTATGTGAATTAAAACTATATGTGTACCTTTGTGTTCGTTGGGAGTAAGCTGAATTTCTGTTTTTGAACTTTTTGCCCTGGCTAGGTTGCACGATGTCATGATTGTCATTTTCAGAATTACTTTGCGGCCTGTGACGATTCTTGAAAGAACTTCCTGTTCCAGCTTGTCTGCGTGTTGTTTTTCCGAAGTTTTCATCATCGCTTATAGAAGGGGTTGGCTCTAAATTGTGTCGATGATTTTTCAAACCAGGAGCTGGCGTTTTTAGGATCCTATGTGTAGGACTTGGTGAGATTTTAGCTCGGTGTCCAGGTGGTTGTAATATTTTAGAGTTACTATTTAAAACTTGTGCATATTTGCCAGAAATGTACGTTCCAATTACGCTCGTCTCGTGGACAGTAGTTAAGCCGTCTTTTACAATTGTACCTCCAAGAGTCGTAACCAAGCCAAGAGGATGATCTTCGTCCTCTGGAGGAGGAGTTGGTTGATGAACTCTGTTCTTATGACCATGTTTTGGTTTCGGTCCGTGAGTTTTGGAAGGTCGTATATTGATTACTTTATAAGTTTCCTCTACAAACTCGGAAGGTTGTCGAGATAAGAAATCGTATTCCGGTTCTCCTATGTTATTATTAGTAATCAAAATAGCGGGTTCGTCATCAGATTTACTTGACTGAATTTGAACTACACTGCTAAGTTTAGTATTAACAATTGACGGAGGAGCTTGTTTGACTTCCACTTTGCTACTGACAATATTTGTTACACTTTTAATACTCTCAGGTTTCGGCTTTTTATTGGATTGAGAACTCGGCTTGCTCTGTTTTGGCTGGGATGGTTTTGGAGAGCTACTTTCAACAACCTTTGACGGCCCTGCAACGACTTCAACTTTTGATATAATTGGTTTCTGGCTATTGACAACGGATTTTGGTGCATTAGCTACTTTTTCTTCTTTCTGAGGTGGAGACGAGACGACAGAAATTGCACTTGATATGACAGCAGGAGGTACAGGCTGGTTCGTTTTGTCCTTTTCAGATAGTTTACTCGGCTTGATAGCTTCAGGTTTGACGCTAGTAACAGATGGTGGCGGTGGCTTAGTTTCTATAATATTTTCTTGAACGGTCTTTTCGGTTTTCGGTGGTTCTGAAATTTATAAATTATAATGTTAGTAACTTGGTTAAGACTAAAGTTTATATTTTTGGATTGTAATAAACTGACGAAAAAATCTTTAAAATTGTGCAATTAGTTTAATATTGACCAACGATTTGGTGTAATGGTTCAGAAATTGGCTATCACACCATAAGGTCGCGGGTACGATTTCCTAGTGACGGTATTCATTGTCTGTTTTGCTGCGGTTTGGGAGTTTTTATAACATGTAATATGTAAGTATTTATAAAATAAGTATATGTATGTATAAGTAATGTTTATCACATTATAATGTTTTGAGCATAGTTCGGGGCTAAACGAAGCTGTGTATGTATTATTATGTGCAAATAATTTTAAGTAATATCTGAAATGACCTAGTGCGGGCGCGGAGTGAGGCGAGAAGACCATGACGGTGTTGCCGATGGTGGTGGTGAAGTCCAGGAACCCGTAGACGGTCTGCGTGAGGAAGTTGTTGGCGGGAGCCGCGCTCGGCGCCGGCGCCGGCTGACCGCCATTGAACACGGGCCCGTCGGCGGATACTACGTTATCTGTGGAATAATGAGTGTGGAATAGTTTAGTATCAATCAATGAGAAATAAAAGTCAATAAATTTTAATTGGAATCAAAACATTTTTAAATCGATGAGTATATAATTATTTTATATCTTTCTTTTAAAGTTCTTCAACGCTTATGTACAAAAAAAAATTATAAGTACATGGTTTTCGCGATACATCAGTTATAACCCGTGCAGCCCTAGAACTAAACTGAAAATATTGACTAGCATCTATATTTGACGTTTAAAAATATTTTTCTATATTCATGTCATTTTTCATTTCACGTTGATGTGGTAATCACATTTCGTGTTTGCTCCATAACAAAAGCTTGTGTATAGATGCAATCTTTCATGAAAATGGAGTGTAAACTTTGAGAGACGAGTGTGAAGAACCTCTATATCTGTTTATTATAGCCATTACCCAGAAAGTCGATAAGTAAATCTCGTTGGGATTTCGCATAAAGCATATATTTTTACATCGAGTTCGGATACGACATTTTATGCAGAGAGCTTGTGGCGGAATGCGTCGATAAAGAAGTAAGTAACGACGTTACTTCAGTGTCATTGGCTGGCAAATGATCTGCGATACGACCACATATTGTGTTAAAAGCTCTGTGTACACACCATAACAGTATATCTATGGATACAAACGAATTAATGACCTGTAAGTTATATTATGTGTAACAGTCAACATTAACATGTCACATAAAAAAATAAAATGAAATTATTTTTAATCTGTTATGTTAACCGTAGATACCTATTTTGTCAGGGTTATCTTCATAGGTAAAAACAAATATTAGTAAATTCTTAAGTTAAAGATACCAGCACATTAAACCTATACATTTTCTTACATCAAAACGTCTTTATTCCGTTTAAAGCAAATCGTTTTTGCATTACATTACTTGTGAGAAATTCGGTTTGAACATGAACCACACACGTAGGAGAGTAACTGAATAGAATAGTTGGAAATTGTGCGAAGTTGCGCCATAAAACCTGTACCAAAATGGAATTTGCATTGCACTCTCGTATTGGGAACCGGGCAACAATTCAGGCGGGGTCGTGTCGCTATATCCCACTTACTTCCAGCCCATTTGCCACCAAGTGGTCTGTGATAGTCCACCTTAGATAGTTATCACGCTCCTTCACCCCTATTTTTTGTGTCTACCTAACTCCATTGGGGAGATTGAAATCTTATTCTGCTGTTGGATTTGATTAAAATACAAATCCTTTTTTATAGAGTGAATAGTAAGATGTTTAAAAGACTTTAGAATAATTGATCCTTAGATCCTTGCCTTCTTGTTGTTATTGCATTTCTATTTGCTTTCACAAATTTCAAATTAGTAGTTGAAATAGTGTATTTGTTGCTACCTATCTAATCTGCTGTCATATTGGTATACATAGCACTAAAAATATCACATGAATACTTGTTTTTAAAACTACCTAAAAACACTGAAAAGCAAAAAATAATTTTAATAAGACATTCATCAAATGCGCTTATTGTCTAAGCCTATTAATAACATTAAATTGTATTTACGTGCTAGGTAGGTACCTACTAATCTGTTTGAAGTCGGTGCCAAGCCAAATAGTAGGTACCCAGACTACGTACCTACGTCCGCGGATTATTTGTAACCCTGTATAATACATAAATTATTAGGTATGTATCATTTTTCATTACCTTTGGCTTGGCACCGACTTCAAACAGATTAGTAGGTACCTACCTAGCACGTAAATACAATTTAATGTTATTAATAGGCTTAGACAATAAGCGCATTTGATGAATGTCTTATTAAAATTATTTTTTGCTTTTCAGTGTTTTTAGGTAGTTTTTTTTTGTTTTTTTTTGAAGTCGGTTTAATTTTTTTTTTTAAAAAGTTTGTTTATTTTTGTATTTTTAGTGTGAATAATACGTAGGAGTGAGTAAAACTCTCTCATAATATTGATAACAAAAATACGAGTAAAATAGTAGAATTGTATTATTTGACAATATTAGGTATTCATTAAGTGTTCAGCACCATTCAGTAGACCAACTAAAGATGCAGCCCGCAAGAGGGACATAAGAATTAAGAAGTCGTACCCTTTAGCTTCCATCATCATAGTTGTACCTTCCATCATCAGCTTAGCTGCAAAAGTACATGAAATACAACTAACGGTCCACATATTCCTACAACACTGAAATAATTATCCCTTAACTCCTAACCGTTAAGGAGTTGTACCTTCCATCATCAGCTTAGCTGCAAAAGTACATGAAATACAAATAACGGTCCACATATTCTTACAATACTGAAAGAATTATCCCCTAACTCCTAACCGTTAAGGAGTTGTACCTTCCATCATCAGCTCATCAACATAAAGTGATGTCTATAGGACGCAAAAACTTAAATGGCTTCAGAAAAAACAAGTAACGCGTAGTGTGCGCCTATAAAATTTGAGGTTTGCCCTTGATTTTCCCGGGATCCCATCATCAGATCCTGACATGGTGACAATGGGACCACCTCGGAACTATGCACTTTCAAATAAAAAAAGAATTATTTAAATCGGTCCACAATTGACGGAGAAATCGACGGACATACATAAAAAAAAAAAAAAATACATACAGTCGAACATAGAACCTCCTCCTTTTTTGAAGTCGGTTAAAAAGTACTTAAATATAGAATACAATCGAAGAATACGTTTTCAAATATTCACCAATTTTATATCGCCGTTTAAGACTGTTGACTCCGTCGATCGCCGTTTTGACTCAAAATAGGCAGTTTTCAACGAGATATTTTCTATGAAAACGTGATCTAAGAAACATGCGACTCACAAATTATTATAAACAGTATCTTTGTCTAAAATCGTAGCCCATACCACTTTTCTTTCTATGGAGTATTTGTGAATACTGACAATTTACCCGAGCAGTGTTTTATAAACTTCACTTTTAACATCGATTTCGAAGCTCAATTGTTTTAATACCATTGTAAAAATAGGACATTTTACTTTATTATGCAAGTCTACATATCATTACGCAAATAGTTAGATGGGGTATGAGTTAAATTTGAGATTATTTTCATACGAAATTCAAATCCATTTACAGCGAAATTACAAAGAAATCACTGTTGTAAACATGCAAAATTTACCATTAATTTCTCTAATTTACAAAAAGTTTTTAGTCTAACTTAAAAGAAGAACATATTATCTTAAGTTTGAATACATAAAACCTATATAATGATGCACAATTTATTTTATAGACATTTTTTTAAACTGCTATAAAACACTCCGCGCAAAACATTTCAAATTAGTCAGCCGCCGGGCTCTTCCGAGGCAGGACGTATGTCGCTCGTACCCAGAAACGGCTGTGCCGCAAACATCGCTGATTTGCGTAGCGTGGTACAGTTTAAAGCGCAACCGATACTTCTTAGTACTATGTTGAGTAAATATTTTATAAGACTATGGTTATGAATTTATGTTAATATTATATACACTACATTAATTGGATAAAAAATGTAATATAGATATAGATATTATAAATATAATAAAAGAAAGTTGGGCTAGTTACACTATTTATAACTCAAGAACGGATGAACCGATTTGGCTGAAAATAAGTGGAGGGGTAGCTTAGACCCAGGAGACTGACATAGGATACTTTCATGGGGGAAGGGGGGATAGGAGGAGGAAGGGGGATAGGATTGGGAAGGGGGGATAGGAGGGGGAAGGGGGATAGGAGGGGGAAGGTGGATGGGATGGGGAAGGGGTATATTAGGGGGAAGGGGGATAGGAGGGGGAAGGGGGATATGATGGGGAAGGGGGATATGAGGGGTTAGGGGAATAGGAGGGGGAGGGGCGATAGGAGGGGGAAGGGGGATAGTAGGGGGAAGGGTGATATGATGGGGTAGGGGGGATATGAGGGGGTAGGGGAATAGGAGGGGAAGGAGGATATGATGGGTTAGGGGGATATGAGGGTGTAGGGGGATAGTAGGGGGAAGGGGGATAGGAGGGGGAAGGGGGATATGATGGGAAAGGGGGATATGAGGGGGTAGGGGAAGAGGAGGGGGAGGGACGATAGGAGGGGGAAGGGTGATATGATGGGGTAGGGGGATAGGAGGGGGAAGGGGGATATGATGGGATAGGGGATATGAGGGGGTAGGGGGATAGGAGGGGGAAGGAGGGTGGGAGTTAAAAAAGGAAATTACGCGCGGGTGAAACCGCGAGGGCAACCGCTAGTGGGAAATAAAGCTAAACTACAGTGGAATCCGTTTATAATGACATCGATGGGAATTGACAAACGCGTCATAATAAGTGGACGTCATACAAAGCGTTTTTTAAAATTAAGTTTATTTTTTTGTTTCTCATGATTTTAAAACTACATATTTTAAGTATTAATGCGTTAATTTCTTGTCGCGGTTTTCGAATCGTTCAATTTAAATGTTTTAAATCCAAAAGGGTTCAATTGAACGATTCCTTGATGCGGTTGTATGAGTATGATTCTGCATTTTTCCCCCTCAATTGTAAATGTTTTACAGCGTTGAGATGACATTTTTCAAAGGATATCACTAAAAACAATGCATGACCTTCAAGTGTCAACTACTTACTTGGATTTAAAACAAAAACGAGCCGCGTGCCAAACGTCGTCGGGAATCAACGAACAATACGAATCATGTCGGTCATTAAAACCGGACAATTTATTAAAAATAGGTCATAATAAGCGACATGTCACCGTAAGCGAAGTCATTATATCCGACATTTTAACAAAGATTTTACACGAAAAAAAAACTTCTTAGTTTAATTACGTCATAATAACCGATTGGTCCCGTGGGTTGGTCAATATAGGCGGAGTCATAATAAACGGATTCTACTGTATTTAAAAATAAGAAAAGGAAATGAAGAATCCTTAGTTAAGGCAAGAGCTGAATGGTAAGTATAGTGCAAACCGGTGGCATAACTTCTTTGACATTCACAAGTGCTGTATCAGCCTAAACTGAATAAAAGTTATTCATTTTCATTTGAAATTAAAATGTAATTCTATTCATATTAACAGGTAACACACATTTTGATAAGTCTACATAATGTCATTTGTAATAGTTGTTATTTGATTAAAATATTTACTTTTATTTTGTAAACGAAATTTGAACAGAACAATTTTGTAATACATAGTAGGCACACTTAAAATGTGATGTGCTTTATTCAAATGGGATGTTAACATTTGACTTTAAACGGTCTATAGGTCTAAATCAGATTGTTATAAAAATGGTATTCTGAACTCGGTATTTTATTTCTGAATTACGTATCGAATGGTCATACTTAAAAGACTTACACACAATTATGTCAACACTTTTCATTAGGTAAGTAAGTATTTACACACACATTTGGGAAGGATTACTTTATTAGTATTAATTGGCTACTCTTATAAAATCTAGGTACTTCATGTAAACAGTAAGATATTGTCAATGTTTACTACATTGATAAATATTTTACCCATTATATTACAACACACACTTATATGCCCTGTTATGATTATGTAAGGGTAAGTAAGAATATAATATAAAAACTACACACTATTTAGTATATTTGAAATATTGACTAATATAAATAGTTAAAAATAAACAATATTTAAAATTAAATCGAAAGGATCAAAGTTATTACTTTGACTACAGCCAGACATTGCTTATCTTGACCTGGCGCGCATGCGCGAAACCCGAAATTCGAAGACTCGACGCGACGCATTTTTAGTTAACGCTCTTAAGGATTTTCAGCTTTATTCAAGAGCTTTCCATACATATGTACGATTTATTCAATTCAAATCTCCAAATAACATTTCACGAATCACGCCACTTTTAGAAATACCAAATATTGTAGGCAGATTGAATATACGCTACTGAGAGGTTGAGTGATTTATTGCAATATTCGGATTTTGACAACGTTATGAAATGTGTTATTGTTATTAATAATAGCCTTCCGCCCGCAGTTTCACCCGCGCGTTCTCTCTTTTTTCAAATATCCACCCCTTCCCCCCACATTTCCGGGATAAAAAGTACCCTATGTTCACCGGGGATAGTGTAGCTTTCCAACAATGAGAGAATTATTCAGATCGGTTCAGTAGTTTCAAAATTGTTATTCCTGCGGGAATGAGACATTTCCCGTAAGAATTTTATAGCATATGTCCTAATCCGGGTTTTATACTATACGTGTGCCAAATTTCATCTAAATCCGTTCAGCCGTTTAGGCATGATTGAGGAACAAACAAACATCCTAACATCTAAACATCCAAACATCCAGACATTCGCATTTATAATATTATATAGTAAGATAGTAGGATTAGTTATCTTCTATATTTGTGGTATTGGACAAGAGGATGAATTAAATAAAATCATACATGCAACTTTAAAAATAATATGGATTAATTACAAGACTCCGCCTGTAAGTTTTCCGCGTGGTATAGGTATGTTTATAAAAAGTATCGTATGTGTTATAAAAACTTTCATCTACGTTATCATACATCCTTACATTACATTTCGCGTAAGAAACATTAGTAGAAAGTATGTACATAGTGATGTAGTTTCGATTACGTTTATCCCAAGTTAGTGGCCGCGTGTGCTAATTTAAAAAAAATCAGACCGAGTAAGACTTGGTCTGGTTAGTCAGTCAGAGATTTTCTATAGTAGACTTACAGAGGCAGGCGGTGACCGCCAACAAAACGATGATTCTTTGATCCATGGTGCTTTAAGGAGGCGTGCGGGTATGTGTCAGCAAGCCGTAGCGCGCGACTGGTGCAGTCGCATTTTGCAATGGCGTATCTAGTTTAATTCAGCACCTGAAACAAAAGAAGACTAGTTGAGGTTTCAGAACATTGATATAATATCTGTTTATGAACGACAGGTAAAGTTTTATTACTTGCTTTAAAATAGTATCTAATGAATTTCCGATTTTAAGTATCGTCATAGATTCATTATTATGACGTCGGTGTAAAATTGTAATACTTATTCATAATTTCTCTGACAATACGTAGGTTAAGCAATAGGTACTTTACTTTTGTGATGTATGGAAATACATAAGTAATTATTTTATAGGTCACGTCGTCGAACGCCGATGTTTAGTTAATACCTAGTGTATCAATGTATGACGTCTACATATTTATATTGTAAGTGTGTGTGAGTAATGTTATTACCTAATTTCTATGTTCATATAAATAAGCTTGTAAGTGATATTGAGCTCTCTTAAATACACATCGTCGACCCAACAATGTCTTTGATTTAACTCGTTCCTGCCACGCAACCTCGTACCTCCACATGGCGACCCTGCCAAACCAGAGCAACCGGAAGTAAAGAAGATTAAGAACATCATGAAGAACTGATTGACCATCAAGACAAGCCTCAGCATACGTAATGAAGCCCAACCGCCGCCACAACCTACGCTAAAAGTGCCACCACAATGCCTTAAGAACTTCGAGGAAACAACCCCAACACAACACGCTAAACGTTGTGTCATGAGCATCATCACTAGAAGAAACGTTCGAGGAGTCCAGGGTTATCCCGGCCCAACTGAAGAGGTGTCCAGGGTTATCCCGGCCCATTGCAAGAGGAGTCCAGGGTTATCCCGGCCCAGCTCGAGGTGTCCAGGGTAAGCCCGGCACGCATCACGCTCCGAGCTGAAGAAGCGCCGCTGTCGTCCTCATCAGCACAACGTGTCGCCGCGCTCCAGCCCCGCGCGCCCATAATCCACGTGCGACCTACTTTCGGCGTGAGCTGCCCACGTCACGGTGACCACGAGGCCAACCAAGCACGTTACTTACAATGCAATATGCAAGTAGGTAAAATATTTAATCGTTTTATGTAATAGTCCATATTTTTTTTATTAGAATTGTACTTTAATTAAATTTGGTTATGTCGTGTTATAACGATTTAAAAGATTTGCATAATAAGTTGCACGAAATATTAACTTATTTGGTTAAAATAGGTGCAGATCGTAGAAAGAAAGAAATCGGTCAAACAAAGTTAAATGAGGCCAAAACAATTTATTCGGGACTTGAGCATATTTTGTCTGTTGTAAAAACTAATATTGATAATTCTGAGATCAGCACCGACGAATTAGTTAAGTTAAATTCATTAGTTAATAATATTCAACTGCTATATGACAAAATAATTAAATTAGTTACATCTGAAACTACAAAAATGGCGGATGAGATTTCCTTCGATTTTAAAACGGCAATTAGTTTGCTTCCGATAATGACGGGTCAAGAACATGTCACTAAACAATTAATTGATAGTATAGATATGTACAGTTCCAAGCTTAATACCGCATCAAAAAAATCATTAATTGAATTTGTGTTAAAGACTAGATTATCTTCTAGCGCTAAGCTACGTTTACGCGATAGTTACGCTACTGTTGATTCGTTGCTCAGTGACATGAAAAAGTTTTTATTACAAAAAAAGTCAGCAGTTACGTTACAAGCCCGTTTACAAAGTATTAAACAGGGACACAGGTCAATTGAAGCGTTTGGTAGCGAGTTAGAGGAAATTTTTGCTAATCTTACTATAGCACAGGCCGACGGAGACAGTAATAAGTATGAAGTTTTAAGCCCAATCAATGAAGAGGTAGCTATAAAACGGTTCGCGGATGGATTATCTGACCCCAGACTTAGCGTCATTATGGCTTCTAAAGTTTTTACATCCCTTCCTGAGGCCATCCGTACCGCTATGGACGAGCAAACACGTAAGAGAAATGACCAGGAACAAATAATGAATTTTGAACAATCTTATAGATCACCAAGGTCTTTTCATAGGAATGACATTGGAAATAGCAGTAGAGGTTTCCGTAATAATTATAATAATTCGCGCAATCGATACGGTAACCCGATCCAGACGAACAACTGGGCCGCGCCGCGCGGGCACGCGCCGCACCGAGGTGGCGGCCGCGCGCGAGGAGGCCGAGGCGCGCACGCGCCGGCTCCTCAAAACCATGCGCCCCGCGCAAACTACCAGCGCAACCCCCAATCGCGAAAATTTTCTCGTGTCTATCATGCCCAGCACGTAACAAGTCTGAATCAGACTCCAACTCAAGGTACAAGTGACGACAGTCAGTTTTTTCGTTTCGACAAAAACTGAACATTTAGTTCTTAATTATAACACGTCCAGTACGGTAACGTTTACTATAGGAAATAAGTTAACTCATTTATTAGCTGATACAGGTGCGAGTTTGTGTGTTATTAAATATGAATGGCTAGCCAGTGTGTTAAGATGTTTAGATAATATGATTATTCCCGATAAGTTAACTATTAAAGGTGTCAGTGGTAGGTTAATATCAGAAGGATATATCTACTTAGATTTGAAATTGAAAACGAATGGTATGACATTTAGGCAAAAATTTTATGTTTTTAAAAAACTGTCTTGCACAGCAGACGGTATTATAGGCGATAACTTTTTAAAAAAGTATAAAGCGTTAATTGATTATAATAAAAACTTACTAAGTTTATCATATTTAAATAAAACAATAACATTGTCTATAAATAGCGGATATAAACATAATATACCCGCCAGGTGTGAGATAATTAAATACATACCTACTAAATTATGCACCGATTGCGTAGTACTCGCGAACGAAATACGGGAAGGCGTATTCGTCGCCGGAGTTATATCAAAACCTAGACATGGTTTTATACCGGTTAGAGTGTTGAATACTACTGAAAATGACTTTGATTACGATTTTTCTAATTTAGAAGTGCACAGTCTGCAACATTTTGATGTTTGTAATTTTTCAGAGAGGAAAAGTTCGATAAATCGTGTTAAGACGTTATTTGATCTACTTGATTTACGTTATCTGACCAAAGATGATCGTCTTGGCATTGAGTCAATATGCGCTAAGTACGCAGATGTGTTTCATCTCCCAGGTGATAAGCTCTCAGTTACCAACTTAATGGAGCATAATATTTCATTGAAGGAAAATGTTTCACCTGTTTATATTAAGCCGTATCGTATTCCACACGCGTTAAAATCTGAAGTCAATAAACAAATTCAAGAAATGCTAGATAATGACATTATTGAAGAGTCAAATTCTGAATGGTCCAGTCCAGTTTTGCTTGTTCCGAAAAAATCAGATAAAAATAACGAAAAAAAATGGAGACTTGTTGTCGACTATAGGCAATTAAATAATAGAATTCAAGATGACAAGTTTCCACTTCCAAACATTACAGAAATTTTAGATTCATTAGCAAATTCCATGTATTACTCAAAATTAGATTTATCACAAGGATTTTATCAACTAAATTTAAATGAAAAATGTAGAAAATATACTGCATTTCAGCTAGACAGAATGTATCAATTATCTTTACATCCTGATTCGCGTAAGTGCACCGCATTTACAGCTGGTAAAATTTATCAAATGAAGCGATGCCCTCAAGGACTTAAAACAAGCCCTAGAGTGTTTTCCCGATTAATGACTATTGCCATGTCAGGATTAAATTACAATCAATGTTTTATTTATTTAGATGACTGCATTGTGATAGGATCCTCAATTGAAAATCATAATAAAAATTTAACAGCCGTATTAGAGCGATTGAGACAAGTAAATTTAAAGTTAAATCCACTCAAATGTGAATTTTTAAGGACAGAGATTGTATATTTAGGACATAAAATAACAAATCAAGGAATTTTTCCCGATCCAAGCAAAATAACAACCTTGCAAAATTATCCGACACCGTCCAGTGTAGATGACGTAAGAAGGTTCGTTGCCTTCGCTAACTATTATAGGCGATTTATTTCACATTTTGCTGATATATCACATCCATTAAACAAGTTATGTAAAAAGAACGTCACATTTAGTTGGACAGATGAGTGTAATGACGCATTTAACCGCTTAAAAACAGCATTAATGAACCCTCCAGTCTTAGACTATCCAGACTTTAGCGATGACAACACGTTCAGACTTCAAACAGATGCATCAAAGTTAGGTCTAGGCGCAATTTTATCAAACAGCAATGGTAGAGTTATCGCATACGCAAGTAGAAGTCTCAAACCAGCCGAGACGCGATATCCCACTATTGACTTAGAGCTGTTAGCCATAGTATGGTCAGTAAGGCACTTTAGGCCATACTTATACGGTAGAAAATTTAAAATTTTGACAGACCATAAGCCTCTTATTTATTTATTTAATATGACAGATCCTTCCAGTAGGCAGACAAAATTTCGTTTATATTTAGAAGAATATGATTTTGAAATTGATTATGTTCCAGGACGGCAAAATGCAGCTGCAGATGCATTGAGCCGCCTCCCGGTAACACCAAATCCTATAACATCTGATGATTTAAAGAAAATGTGTGTGAAAACAGTGTCAGTTCTCACTAGAGCACAGACTAGGAAATTACAGACAAATGTCAACCACGACTTAGGAATTAATAAGGCAAAAGAATCTTCAAAGCAAGGGACTGATCAACCCATAGCTGTCGAAATTCTTAAGCCACCCCAAGATATTATAGAGTTATGCTTTAGTCATTCGATTAAACATAAACAAGTAAATAATGAAATGGTATTATCAAAAAATAAAAATTGTGTGTATTTACCTAAGCGGTCAATTATTTATCTAAATGCTCGATCGTCATCAGCCCCAGAGGCGTTAGCGAGAGATTTAGAACAATTTTGTAGTGAGCTGAATGTATCAGAACTACTAATTATAAAAAATAAATTATATGAAGGCCATATAAAGTTACTTGCAAGTACGATAAAGAAATTAAAGTTAGGCCGACCGCGACTAGTGATAGTCAAAGATGTCATACGTATTACGAATGAAGAAGAAAAAATAATAATTATGAATGATTTCCATTTATTACCGACTAGCGGTCATGCAGGAATAAATAGGATGCTAAATAATATTAAGAAATATTATTTCTGGCCAGGTCTCAGTAATGACGTCACAAAATATGTCAAGAAATGTAAATTATGTCAAATTCATAAATACACAAATAGGCACATTAGAGAACCGATGACAGTAACCACTACCCCAAAGTCGTCATTCGAAAGAATAAGTTTAGATTTAATGGGTCCATTGGAAGTTGATGATAATAGGTATAGATACATACTAACTTTACAATGCGATTTAACAAAGTTTGTCGAAGCGTACCCCTTGCACAACAAGGATGCTGAATCAGTAGCCAGAGCTTTTGTTGACAATTTCATTCTTAGATATGGAATTCCAAAGGAAATTATCACCGATCAGGGTACAGAGTTTCTTAGTTCGATCATGACAGAAATTTGCAAACTGTTAGGTATTAAAAAATTACAGTCCACAGCATATCACCACGAAACCATGGGTTCAATAGAAAATACTCATAAACATCTCGGTACCTTTCTCAGAATACAGTGTGAAAGTAACAAGGGCAACTGGAGTAGTTGGATTCCTTATTGGTGTTTTTCGTTCAATACATCAGTACATACACAGACAAAATATACTCCGTTCGAATTAGTTTTTGGGAAAAATTGTATTTTACCAAGTAACCTGAACAATTCTGTAACAACGTTGTATAATTATGATGATTATCCTAAGGAACTTAAATATAGATTGCAAAAAGCACAGAGTGATGCACAAAATAACTTGTTAAAAAACAAATTGAATAGGAAATGTGAATTTGATAAGAAAAAATGTACAGTTTCTTACAATAAAGGAGATTTAATTTTGTTAAAAAATCAAGTTAGAGACAAATTAGATTGTGTGTATACAGGCCCTTATGAAGTGATAGAAGAAATAAACCCAAATGTTAAAATATGGAGAAATAATAAAGAATATTTAGTACATAAAAATAATACTAAGATGTTTCATGATGTTATTTAAATTAAGTTTTAGTTATAAGGTAAATATTGTATAAGAAATAAAATAAATTTTATTTTTTTTCTTCGGGGAGAGGGAGTAACGATAGATTTTCAGGGGGCGTGTGATGTATGGAAATACATAAGTAATTATTTTATAGGTCACGTCGTCGAACGCCGATGTTTAGTTAATACCTAGTGTATCAATGTATGACGTCTACATATTTATATTGTAAGTGTGTGTGAGTAATGTTATTACCTAATTTCTATGTTCATATAAATAAGCTTGTAAGTGATATTGAGCTCTCTTAAATACACATCGTCGACCCAACAATGTCTTTGATTTAACTCGTTCCTGCCACGCAACCTCGTACCTCCACACTTTAGACAAAGTTATGTAATGTTATGTTTTCTACTTGAAACAAAAACATAATTTTTATATAGAGATAGAGATAGTTTACTCTTCTAATTCAAAAGCAAGTTTATATTTACATAAGAATTAAAAGCTCACATGTAAATATCAAATCATAATACAATTTGAAAGAGAAAAATAATTGGATAAACATTTTCATTAAATATATTTCATGGGAGCATAATACCTGGGCTCAATAAAATTTGAATGGGCATATTCGGACCGCGCCGGTGTATCAGCAGAATACAGTGTTAAAAATACAAATGAATATAAAAGCAAGGTTCGTAACGCATCGGTACACAAAATAATCAGTCGATATGCAGAATGGGGGCGCGGGTGGCGGTTGCTGTTCTCATTTCAGCGGTCCGGCAATTCATTGTCCAAAACCAATACAGCCTTTAATATAAACACGTTTGTCGGATTGCTCATTGCCTTTATAAATTATTATCGTTTTCCAATGGATTATTAAGCTGCACTGTTATAATTTAATTTAACATGACTCGAAAGAGTTCAACCCGATGTCGAAAGATTTATTTTATTTTGTGAATTTTAATGACCTCCAGTTTTAAGCTTAACGATTCATGACCATATTTTCATAAATTTTCGGGTGGAACAGGCAATATTGAATTTGTTTTTATACAATGTAAGTCTCCAAACATATTTTTTTACTTATGAAACTGTAATTGATTTATGTTTGTCTATAATATAGAGTATTGGTCATTCGTAAGTGCACATGCACGAACTTTCCCCCACTCCATCGACTGATGGCCAAGAAGTTTGCCGGCACCTATACAAATATTCCTAATTTAAATTCAACAAGACACGGATGACCGATTCTCAGCAGGCAAAGCTGCAGAGGTTCGTCTTGAATATTATCGTAATCTAGATTTGGTACTCTGCTGTAGGCTACTTGGTACTTCGCTTAGCCGTTTTCGATTGCCTCAACAATCGCCTGTGGTAATCACGACTGGAATCCTTCGCGCTGGCATTTGCACCGCATAGGTTGAGGAGGGTTCGGTAAACAGGGCCGGGCCATGGATCTAAGACGATGAGTCATTGCTTAATTATTCTGTAAGATTATCGTGTCTGCGACCCATGACAAACTGTCGTATGATGAACATGCCGTGTTTGTTTTTGAAATAACTATGGATCTTGCGGTTTTATTTGTAGTAGCATCAAAATTTACATTTTCGTAAGTAGTTGGGATCAGATCATAATTTGTATTATATGCGTTAAAATAAAGTACTACGGAAGGCAATTTTTTGATTTTGTGTTTATTGGTCATGTGCTTTGACAGATTCTAGAGTTCTGGGTAACATTTTTTGGGAAACGACAATCCGGAGATAATACAATGATCTTTACGTTTTAAAACCAGTAATGCGCTGATAGTTTAGTTTTCGAGTCCTAAAAGTCCTATTAATGTACGAGTACAACAGCTATGCAATTCACTAAGCGACACTCGTTCGATGCGCTCACGGCTGAGATCACGGGTGTGTCAGCCTTAACATCGTTCGATGTTTTCACGGCTTTATAAATTGGTATTCTCTAAGCTCAATCTGTCGGCTTCGCCGTCGATCTGTCGGCTTCGTGAACTAACTTTCATACAAGAATATGTCAGTCAAGTGTTTCCTTATCACACCGTTCAAAGCCTTGCGGCGCTAGTATCGTACAGCGTTGAAAAAGTTCTTAGAGAATACCAAAATGACTCCACCGATGACACAGCCGCGGCGACTAAGGCTTTTATGACATATTTTACGCTTAGTGAATCGCACTGCAGGCTACCCGTTCCACATAAGTTGTCCTTTAGCCGCTATATTGGCAGCATTGCCTACGCTTTGTAAATCTGTCAAAAAATAGATTGAATGTCATTCATGATTGAAAAACAATACTACCAATATAGCGGCTAAAGGACAACTTATGTGGAACAGACTGTACATGCCGCATACAATACGTTTAGTCATATTCATAATGACATTTGTACATGGTAAAACCCGAGGGGTTGGCTGCATTGTAACCATAATAAATTGCGAAGCATTTTTATGAAGCTAGCGACATTAAGCTCTTTATTTCGAGCAGCTTATGATTTTTTTAAGAAGTTTTACTGACTCTTTCAGAGTTGTTTATGGGTTGTGTTGGACAAAATTATTGGGTTGCACAGCGTGATATCTGTCACTAGATCTACGAGTAGGACAACAGGGAAATTGTGTTCAAATACAAGCCAAGTCACCGGTAAATTGGAGATTGAAGACACTGAATCTCAGTGGAATCGAATGCTAAAATGTCTCGTCTGTTACACAGTAGGCAGTAGTATTTGGCCAGCATGCATGTGCGTATTCAATAAAGCGCAGCCCTTGGCGCGACATACCGTTGCCCTCGGCCGTGTAAACGTCCAGGCATCCAAGCCAAATTCCTGCGTAGATTGGCATGTATTGTGCCTCGCCGGGGACGGAATCGCGGCACGCCCGGCCGTATTGAAAGCATTTCAGTGCTTACGGAGTTCCGATTGTGGCCTGTCTGTCGGCTCTGTACATTTGTGCTCGCTAAGGGCGTCGCATTCCCTGAGATAGATGGACAGTAAAATCGTTGGGTTAGTTAGCATTGGGTTTTCGTACACGAGTGTTGGTTGTGTGTTGAATGAATCTGTTTTAAAAATACCTTTATCAGCGTTACCAGTTTTTTTTCTTGCCTTTCTTTCTCAGCACTGCACGTATGGTCGAGTTCTCCCCGAAAAGCGGGACTGAGCCTGTCCCGCGCGGGACATTTAATTGATTAAAAAATCGGGACGTCTGGCAAGGCTGACCTTTATGTTTGTTTTCATTAACACATCGCTCTAAAAAATGCTTTATTGTAAAAAAATATTGCAATGTTTCGATGGTTAGAGTTCTGGGGTAAAATGAAATATTTTAATTCTGGGCAAATAAAAAAACTTTAATTAGGTATAGGCAACGAATTTAAATATCGTTGGGTATAGGCCATTGAAGCTGATTGCTCACATATTGCAATAATAAACTTGACACGATAGTGCTAATGAATTTGTCATTACATACTTTATTGAATCAGTAATTGAATAGAAACTTGAGTTAGTTTGGAACGTTTAATTTATTGCATTTACTTTAGCTATTCGGTCAATAGGTACTTCATCTTTTAAATAAATAAAACGGTGACCAGTTACAAGCTTTACTGCCTCAGCGGCAAAGCTCGTTTACTTTGGATTGGATTTCGTGTCTAGTCACTAAACTTTTCATGCTTGTCCGATAGATGAGGCGGTGACAGGTGACAACGCAGGTATATGCAGTGTCTAACTAACGTATTACCGGTTATCGG
Organism: Mecyna flavalis; assembly: GCA_949319885.1. Classification (NCBI taxonomy): domain Eukaryota; kingdom Metazoa; phylum Arthropoda; class Insecta; order Lepidoptera; family Crambidae; genus Mecyna; species Mecyna flavalis. Next base: position 8,212,018 of record OX439431.1, on the reverse strand, counting down.
AGCAACTTCATCACATGAAAAACGCCATTGAGACGGCGAAAGAGCCTGCGCCCTTTGTGGCGCGAGCCAGTCTGAGACTTGAAGACGTGCTCTGTAGAAAAGGATGTCAAAAGTTAAAAGTCGTTGATAGAAGAAAGAATTATTGTATACATGTTAATTATTTTGCGAATACCTTTATTACGAGTAATAATGGTTAATTTGTGCTTAAATAATAATACGCACTACTTTTATTTTAAACATAAAATCCTATTATTTGTGAGGAAAATAGTATGACGGATTACCCGTAACTTGTAATATATTCAGTATTGCTAATCTAATATTGTTACGACTGTCATCAAATGACCTATTCTTTATTACATCAGATGGATATAAGCATTATTTATGTGACTGATTATGGTTTTGACGAAACGCCAGGATAATCTCGTAGATTAAGAAGTCCCAATATTATCTTGATCATTTAGTCAATGGTTTATTATACACCACATATTTATAAACAAATGAACACGGATTTCGATCAAGCCTCGGTAATTACTTACTACTGTTCTGACGTGTTAATCTCCACTATATCGGGAGTTATCTTGACGTCGTTTGTGCTATCGTCAGCCCTATTATACATCGCTCGCTTTGTGTTTGTGAGTGTGTTTGCTCGCGAAATGGGCGCAGTGATGGAGTGGTGATGTTTGTGGCGCAGCTCGCCGCGTCCGCCCGACGACTGGAACTATTCAGCCGATGCTCCTGTTTCACGATGTACTGGCGGCAAACTAGCGGTAAATAAATGGCTTCATGAAAAATATAGGCTTTTAAAATTCTACCAGATACTGAGGATTTTATTTAGGGCTCCGCTTTGGATGGTGCTATTGAGAGCATTGAGATCGTAAAAATGGCACCGCTTTTAATATTTATCAAGTAGAATTGTCTTAATATTTTAAGATCAAAACGACATCGAAAGAATAAAATATTAATGCCAGTCTTTCATCATAATAGGTTCGATTCCCGTCCAAGACAAGAGTATGACACAAAAATGTGTTTATTAATTTCTTGTGCTAGACACATTACCTATGTAATTTCAAAACAAATGTTACACAAATAAATGAAAATATTTTTTTATTATTATTTATTTAGATCTCTTTTGTAGGACCACATTCAAAACTTCATTGAGTAGGTAGGGTAACTCGAACTAAACTAATAAAGTTCATTGGATATAACTTAAATTACGATATATACAGCTCAAGAAACTTAAAAGAAAACTAGCCTCGCTGCCGACGGTACAAGCAGTCTGACCAAGTACTGGTTGGTTCATCCCTCTATTCAAACAAAATTTAATGAGGCGTACGCGTATACAGGAGTATGCTCCCACACGGCTCACGCGGGATCCGCGGTATTGTGCCGCCGACGGGTACTATTACCCGCGCGATACAAGTATCCGTCATATTAATGATCCGCGAATACAGCCGCTGACGGCTGGCTCTCCGTCTCGTGAATAGTGAGCATTATACGAGTGCCGTCAACCAAGATTCTATGTAAAGCCGCAAGTATCAAATATCTTTAAGCGTTGTATTCAGTAATAGTGCTGTAGATCATTTTTGGTTTCGTTATCAATAGATGCTCCTAATGCCTTGCTTCGTAGAGAATATTCTAATTAGAGTTTTTGTAAATAATTTGTTTTTATGAATAAAAAATAAATTTTAAAGAACTTCTGTGCTTTAATACACTTGCCTACATAACTGATACTATGAGTTTTCTAGTACTTCTTGTACATATACAAAACTGCTTCTTTTGATAATTATGAACTTTGCTTTATTTGAAATGGGTTGTGGCTTAATAATTATTTAGATACAAAAAAAAACTTCATGCTTTCATTGTATGTGTAGGCTTAATGCTACAATATGCTTACCGTAAACGTAAATAAACAGCCATAAACTTGATGTTGGAATTGTAAAATATAATTGCTACACTCCATCGCCCTCACTTTAAGCTCCAAAATATATTATGAGAATTTTCCCTTAGAAACCTTCGTGCCGTGCGTGTAGAGTAGTGTTTTGGGTATATTATTGTAAAATACGATATCCCTAGCTCTTACGTGCTCTTATCATACCTATTATGTGAGCGTAAAGCAGGTTTCCCCAGGATGTTTTACGATGTTCTATTCAATACTGAGACCGTAAGCCTCTTTTCAGTTTTCCAGACGTCTTTACAAAGGCTTTAATCCCCGCCTCGGATTGTACGGATGCGCGACAATGCATCATTTCTTCACTCCGACAACTTTCATAAATAACATGGCTCTGTAGTTTTCTCGGGTTGGAATAATATTTGAAACTACGAGTATTTTTCAGAATCCTTAATTTATTTTGTGTTTGCTAAATAAAATAATCCATAGATATAACTTAACATTAAATTGAATACAATAAATTGAACTTATATTTGCAATACTTAAATGTTAATATCTAAGTACCATTTTTACAAAACTATTTTGCATGAATATTACTTAACGTAATTGCAATCGAAGAGTTATAACTAGTTGATTCTAAATCTACGATACCAAAATTAATACAGTTTGTGCCCATATGGTATTACTGTAAAGTGTAAACCATACGTTTTTGAATGGACCTATAAAACTAGATACACGTTTTAATAATACATAAGATACACGTAAATGGTATCAAAAAACTCTAAGCAACTGACTGGGCCGAAACTAGTCTCCAGAAATTGTTTTAGAAACCACGAAGGAAGAAATTGGACCGTCCTAGGAGTACTATCAATCGCCTATACCTACGTATGTACTATGTAAATATTGGGCGATCGCTGTTGGTAAACTCGAGACGAATGTTGTCCGATAATTTATGTTGGCAAGCGTGCCTATTGTCGGACAAACAACGAGGCTCGCAGCCAAATTTATATTCCAAGTTGGGCGAACGCGGGTAACCCACAGAAATGCCCCTTTCGGACCCAAACCGATAAAGAACTAACTGAGCAAAACTGATATAAATGAGCACGAATACGGGAAGCCGATGCTTCTTTGTTTGGATAGAGTTGTTTACGCGGGTAGTTCGACACAGCCTCGATGCATAAGAAGCGAGGATTTTATTCAGTAACAGCAACGATACGAGTGAATTCGTAGTCTGCGAAAATGTTATTTTAACTAAACAGGCGCTCTGGGACCAGCTCGTATGCAATTGCTTCTCCTTTTGCAACACTTTATTGGAGCTGTGCTTATTATTTATAACTTTTATTATTTGATTATGAGAATCCATTATAACAGTTTAAAATAAACGCTCCAGATTTGGTAAATAAAATATTATTCGCGTCCAAGTTTAGGGCGTTCATTTAGATTGATTGCGCTGGTTACTTCTTAGCAGCAGGCGAGCAAAATAATGGCAATAATTTAGGCGTTATCGCCGAATCAAATCGTTCTCGGGCCGCGCCCAATGAGCGAATTCCCGATTGCCGATTTTTAAAGCGAGAGTAAGCCACAGCTTGCGGCGAGCCGTTTTGGCTACAACCCAGACACGTTTTGCATTTTATTCAAAACGTTGACGTGAAGGATAAAGTTTTATTATTTTACTACTTTGACGTGATCCGAATTCACCTGAGTCACATGCCAGTGGTTAACTCCAGGTACTCGTAACTCAATTGGAATTGCGAGGAAGGTTGCACGAAAATTTTATTTTTATTGCAAAAAGAGAATTGAATCGTTAAACGTTATTACGGCTCTCGCACGCGGAGGTGAATGAAATGGTAATATTGCTTAATTTTCCAATAAATTCGTGTGTGCCGACAGTGGAAATTACTTGTATGATGAACGTGATCGCGCTCGCGGCTGGAACATATTGCTTGTCACTCGATTTGGATTCAGGGCCCGTGGCTCCCCACTCCGGGGACAACTCCAAGAATTTTAAACAGCGAATGTTGATGTCCACAACGAGTTTTCATTTTGTTTTCGGCCTCATCTCGTCTGAATGCAAATACGAGGGGCGAAGGTTCAATCCTCGTTTTACATGCGTGACAAATATACGTATTAAAACGCAAAAATGGAGCTAACGAGTCCATGGATGTTTTCCGATCAATGTTTGTATTTTATGGGACAGCGCTTTTCGTGTGTAAATATTCTTGTGGCTTTCCGTGGAATTGATTCTGTCTGCCTTATTTATGGCTAAATTATACCGCGTTGTGCCTATACATCGTTGTTACATGCCAAGAAATAAAATAATTTGTCATTTTATGCAAATTTAATTGTATGTAAAGCGTAGACCTTTAAAACACCGTAGACGTACGTCTTCTCACGCTCTTATATTTTACACGGTGAAATCGCATAGCAATCATTGTAAGACGAAAACGCTTTGACAACTTTATTTCTAGGGCAGAGTGGGACGAATCACTGAACGAGCCGAGAAATGGCATTGCCAGAGTAAGTTTGAAATGTTGATTGTCGTTTTTGTACTTAAACTCAAATCAAATAATGGTACTTACACTTAGTTTTGTTTAGGCGAATTTTATATTTAAACCTAGACTGAAAAACATGGCATTCATTCAGAATCTGATAATTTAATTACCAAATAACAATAAAAACTATCTGATAGTTTTTATTGTTATTTGGTAATTAAATTATCAGTATAGTACAAGGTTAAGCAGTCCCAATATTACGTTTTATAGGAATACTAAAGGTTTCTGGGACTGTAGGAATAAATTCGTGGTAGCAAAACAGCCGCAGCAACAAGTTAAGGGGACAACAAGCGAAATATGAAGCGCAGGTGCCATTAACAAACGTAATGTCTGTAATTTAGTCAAATTGTTTCGAACATTAGCAGAACATTTGAAAAAGACATCAGTAGAAACCCCATGACCTATCTTCTCTGATGATATGAAATTATTTCTAACGAGCTTTCGAGCCGACTATTTCTGTTTAATTCTAGTTTAAAAAGCAAAAGTTTGGATAATTTGGATACACTATGAGGGGTTAGACTGTGCAGGTCCGATGTGTAAATGTATTACCGGAGGTCATGGTTCAGACATAACCTGATAAGGAAAACCCTGGGAATTTTTTTAAATGTTTTTTTAATGATTAAGTACTTAAAGGTACTAAGCTTGATCTGTTTCACTGCTGCCTCACTGGGCAGTGAGACTAACTGTGCTAAAGCTGTTTTGTGCACCTTGCGTTGTGCTACGTAGTTCGGTATACATCGGGAATAACCACTGTGTTCCGTCTAAGACACTTTTTATGGGAATATTTCGGACTAAAGGAAAGGCATCCTTCTTAGAAGCGTTTGGTGGTTCAATTACGATGTGATTCAATCACGCAAAGCGGTTGTTCTTGCGACTGATCTGATCTCATAGTAATGGTAACTGAGTTAGCGCCTGCACTTTTGTAAAGTTGGTTATTCGCAGATATTGATCGGAAAACGGCCTGGTACGATCAGCAGAGAGAGTTGACATTAATAAAATTGCTTATTTCTATGTTAAAATTGTCTTATAATTAATTATTTTCTACCACTTAAATGAATACAGCTACTGTTGAACTATCGTCTTACTAGGTAACAGAAATGTTATATCGAGAGATTCATAATCATGTAGAACAAATACTAGGAAAAAAAACGTAGTCGTAATAAAACTATAACTTTTTAAAAAGTCGAGCTACGTTAATGACTATGTCACCATTCATAATAGACATAGTTATATTATGTCAATATTTGTGACAATGACAAAGGTACGCTTCTTGGAATCTGTGATTGTAGAGTAGATGGTTGAAACTGGCGTGTTTACCTCGCCCTCGCAGGTACGTCTGGCACATAAATAGTGGCCTGGAGTGGCAGCGGCAGTTCGGCCGATCGTTAATTACGTTAATAACTTCAGTCGGAGGGAAATTTCTGCTTACACGACGCGTTATGGACGGTGCCACATGTATGTAATTACCATAAAGCACGTGATCGAATGGCATTAATAAACGAAAGAGGATGGAAATATTAACATTCGTGTTCATTTATTGTTACGAACTGAATGAATATGAATGAGGAATATTTGCTATCTGTTGTTTTTTTGTACAAGTTCATTGCGTAATCGAGTCTCGCATTTCGAATCGATTGATTTTTAAATTGGAAAGTCCTAAGTGGTAATTTATGGATATTGTCTGGTTCAGTGTGCAGAAACTTTTGCTAAGATGGTAATTTATAAAACATTTCTAAACTTTACTCCTGTATGTTTTTTATACCACATCAGTTGGCAGACAAACACGCTGCCCATCTGATGGTAAGCGGTCACTGCGGCCAATTCCAATGAGGGACACTTCATCAGGAAGCGTCGCTTAATGTGCTGCCAGACTGTAGGCTCATCTGATCTTCGAGCCTTTAACTTCAAGTGTACATTAATACTGCCGGAACACAGCCAGAGCTGTCATGGCGGGAGATTTCACCTGGAGGGGTGGTAGCTAGCCAGCCGGACTCTTAAAAAGTCCTATCACCAACCAAACCCAAGGCGGGAATCGAACCCTTGACCTCCGGGTTTTTATACCCTAGCGGCTTAGCCACTGTTCCAAGGAGGCTGTCAAAACTTGTTTAACTGTTTCATAAACATTATGGTACTTCCGTTTGTTTGTTAAAGTCGCTCTGCAGTCCTATGATGCAGTACTATTTGTCCCTCTCAGTGTAAGTCAAGGGAGAATATTGCTGCAACGTGTGTATGTTACAGTCAAAATATTGAAATGGTTATTTAGACAATCACTCTAGAACATGCCGTACATCGTCGAGATATCCTACTGGTTGCAGTAACGTATGCTTTGTACTCGAATGTATGCTCATAGGAATGTATGTTGAAAGTGGAATTAAGTCACTATTTATCAACAAGTTTACGGTTGTAACGATTTACGTCTATTTTACTGTCAGCAGTGGTTTCATTTCATCATCAGACTGCTCGTCGTATTCTGAGAAAAACTTCCTCGACTTCGTGGAATATAAGGTCTATCGGTCCTATATAGCGCCTTTGGAAACTTCCTTTAAGAGTTGGTAAAGTGTAATGCAGCTTTAATACTAATTTCTCCTAGATTCAGCTGTATCGCATACAGCGAATAATGACGGAGGCAGGCCTACGTGTAATGGTAACCGCGAGCTCGTGATAGTTTAAAGACTGGGTACGTATCAGTTTAATATTATGTTTCCCAACAAAGCGCATAGTGACTTCCTCGATGTTGTTGTACCTAATGCGATAATGCTGCAATTGTGGCCACGCGGCGTAAATATTGCTATCTGATTAATGAGTATATTGATGAGATGGACGATTTCTACTTAGCACGAAGACATAATGCCACTTGTTTTTATATAAACCCGATTGCATAAACGTACACCAGGTAGTTGACAATCTAAATCTAATATACCTATCTGGACTTTGTGCAATTTCAGACTTTTAAACTTTCTGGTTGAGAAGGTCCTTGTCAGGGGTAAAAGGTGAGTATACCTACTTACTTGTTTTCAATCGTTTTTGATAGATATGTAATGTATATCGAATTACAATCCAGTTGTTGGCCTATATCAAAAGTTTAGTCAGCATTAGAATAAAATCATAAACGGCCGAAATCCTACTCGTATCCAACAAAGTTGTTAGGAACCTCTAAATGTAAAAAACTATTATAATCGATATGTAGCAAAGTCACAACACTAACCGAGGATAATTTCGTAAGGTGAGGCTAGAGCATTCTGATCAGACCCACATCGCAGTGAGTCATTAGAGCTCGCGAGGCGCGAGGGCGCGCTGACACGATTGACACACCAACAATGCACATTTATTTTATATATTAGAAGGTTCCGACTACGATTGACTACAACTGGTATAAAATTGAATCCTTGCTTATCTATACAATGTGTTGGATGTTTGACTTAAAAAAGGAGTTTCAGCTTCTACTTTATCATTTTTAGTGTGTTACCTTAACTTATTACTTTTTCTGCTTTTAGTGCTTTGTTTTAAGTCGTTTTTTTAATTGGACTGTGCGTTTATGCGGAGCGCTGTTTTGCGATGTAAAGGTGCCATAATAAAATTTACCATTTGTTTATCGGTGGAACGCCTCGATGGTCAAGTGGTTTAAGTACCGGGCCAAGACCTCGGGGTCCTGGGTCCAATTCCAGGGTCGAGATAACTTTGTGTCGGTTTTTTCAGACACAGCTCGGAGTTGTGATCACCAATCAGCATTTGGCAAGCGTGGTGATTAGCCAGTACCCATCATTGTAGCAATAACTTGATTTCAACGCTGGAGGCCTTTACCCTGCAGTGGGACATTAATATGCTGGATACTTTACTTTACCTTTATCCTACTTATCCTACTAATATTATAAATGCGAAAGTCTGGATGTTTGGATTTATGTTACTCAATCACGCCAAAACGGCTAAACGGATTTAGATGAAATTTGACACATGTATAGTTCATAACCCGGATTTGGACATAGGCTATAAAATTCCTACGGGAAACGTATCATTCCCGCGAGATATTTGAAAAAAATTACGCGCGGGTGTAACCGCGGGCGGAAAGCTAGTTTATTTATAATATCTACAAATTGTAATATCGCTGGCTCCGGGCAATAAAGCGGTTATCGGCGGTTACACCCTTTTTAATGTTATTTCATTTTTGGCTTCCCTGTCCCTCAATCTATACCTCTTATTTTATTTAGATTTTTTTGTCAATATTTAAATATAATAAATGACATTACCAGCTTTATTGTATGGAAATTATTAAACGATTAAGGTATGTGATGTTGTCTTACTTCCTGAAACATAAAATAAAAAATCGGCGAACATCCTTACTCTATTTTCTTTCAAACAAAATTACAATAAAACAGTTAACTGCTTTTCCCAAAATAAATATTTATAAACATGGATATGTAAACACTTAATACGAAGTAATCATTCAATCATTTATTTTGTAAAAGTCTATTACGCCTTTTTTCTCGGAAATTTGTTGTAGCTCTAGCGATGTAAGCCACATTACGCAGAACACCATCTCTTTCACTCCTACGCAAAAGCCACATTACGCAGAACACCATCTCTTTCACTCCTACGCAAAAATTATTATTACCCATTTCTGGGGGACTTTAATTCCCACCACGATTCCTGGTTGGGTTCCTCCATTACTAACCATGCCGAAAGGACTGCTCACGCGTTTGCTCTTACCCTTTCCCTGAAACAACTGGTTAACCAGCCCACCAGGATACCTGACAATCCTGACATAGCTGGTCAAACGCCTTCTTTGCTGGACCTTTTGCTGACGACACACCCAACTGGCTACCGGTTTGAGGTCCAGTCCAGGCGCCTTTAGGCTCCTTGGACCACTGCCTAGTGTCTAGCTTAGTGCTAGGCGCAGTACCCCCGCAGCCTGAGGTGATCAAACGCCGGGTTTGGCATTACTCGTCATCAGATTGGGACGGGATGCCTGATTACTCTGCATCCGTTCCTTGGGGTAAGCGTTGTTACAGCGGAAAGGATCTAACGGCGAGAGCCGCGGCTGTTCCTGATGAAATTGGTCTTGGTATGGAATATAATGTTCCCTACTCCGATGTTGTTAGCAGAAGTTAAAAGGGCAGCAATCAATATTATTTCAAAAATCTAGCATTTTCCAGTTTGTTGAACTTTCAATGTTCAACAAACTGGGAAATAATATAGCTAAACTGGTCTTTTCTTTGAATGTCTCTGTATTTTATTCTTGCATGTATTCCTATGTTTCTAGATCATGTTGTGTACATTAATGTTATTGGGATAATATCTAGATCAAAACTATGAAAATTGTAAAGCAATTGTTATAATGGTGTTATTCTGTATTATGTACCAATTAAATAAAAAAATAAATAAATAAAGAAGTCGTGGACGCCCTTGGTTTAATCGCGAATGTGCTGATGCTATTAGTAATAAAAAGGCTGCATATCGTGCTTGGATCAGGGGTCGTGCCTGTAGAGATGCTTATATCGTCTCGCTGAAAACTGCGTATAACGCTGCCACAAGGGCCTGCAAAAGGGCGTATGTAAGAGCGGACGCCCAGCGCGTTGCACAAGTAGGCATGGAGTTAGTGTCACACCCTACTGGGTCACGTAGTTTCTGGCATTTGGCCAAACCCGTGGAAGCTAACTTCTGTAAGCCCTTGCAGCCTCCGTTGAGACCCTGACGGCTCAATTGCTCATCAGCCGCTAGAGAAAGCCGACCTTTTGGCTAAGCTCTTTGCGGCTAACTCCCGAATCGATGAGTGTAGCGCGCCTCCACCAACGATAACGATAACTCGCAATGGGCAGTGCGATGTGTGCTTTGAGCGACAGTCATTCGATATTCGGAAAGCTTGTGGACCTGATGGTATCCCGGCGATTATTCTAAGAGCCCGAGGAGACAACAAAACCCTTTAACCTCTTCAATTGAGAAAAGAGACGTTGGTTCGCTAGGTGTTTTCTACCGCCTGAGGAACTCTTTGCCCTTATTCCTTCCTCTCCGTTTCTGCTTAGAACCACTCGCTCTAGTCAGGGTTGTCATCGCTCCACCGTGGGAAGTATTCCATCACGTACAGAAAAGTTCGATGATTCATTTCTTTGTTGAACCATACAGAAGTAGAACTAGAGTATTTTCCCCTTTCACACACGGGTTCCTTTATTTAATAAAGAAAGTTTAATAATTAATAAGGATTATGATTGTAATTTTAAAAGCGTTTTAATTATAAATAATAATAATTTTAGTTATTGAATAGGCTGATATTTCAGGCAAGAACTTTCACTTTATAAGATTTTAAATATGTGAAATTAAATTGGTAGTATTTAAAGACAAATAAATGTTATTGGCTTTTCCCAGTTTCAAGGGAATTTTTACCAATCAATATAATTATTTGATCCAAATCATGCTTCCAAAACTAGTACCTAATTATAAAATCATTTATTAGTCGTAATATTATAAAAATAATAATAATTATTATAAAAACTGCCTAAAATAAGAAAAAAAAAAATATATTTGACATTGTGGTCAGTTTGTAATGATAGTTACATAAAAATATAATTCATTATAAGATTTTAAAATAGCGTTTAGTGGTTATTACTTCTAGGACCATATTAAAAAAAATCCCTGAAAAAGGAGGTAATAGGCTGATACGCTCATGATTATAAATGGAAATTGCGTTGTATTATTTACTTACGTCCCGGGCTATTACTGGAATATCTATCTATAAAGCAGTTAATGGTGTTACAGTTAGACCGGCAACGTAAATAATTTGTATTATACATTTTTATCATTATCTCTTCCTTTATTTATAAATATATTATATTTTTTAGAGGGATTAATAGATAAAAAAAATACCTTTTGATTGAGATATTAAACGCTTATTTCGAATGACTGTACACTAAAATAGAATTAAATTAGCTTCAATTGCTTCTCCTGAACAATTATATTTTTGATATAACCGCTTTATTGCCCGGAGCCAGCGATATACCATTATATGTATAAATGTGATATTTGATTGACATTTATTTTAGGCATTGACTTTTCGTGAATTCCCACGTAAACACAAAGACGTCCTCCAAATACTTTGAACGCTAAAGAAAACGTTATCGCATCGCCCTCGTGGCTCCATTTTGAAAGGTCAAGTAAGGTAAGATTAGTCACCGCACCGGAATATGATGCCAGTATTTATTAGGGTAGATCCGCATATTTATGGCAAAGTGGTCAATCTTTAAAGCACTATACAGAATGAAATTGCCCTCCAATAACTTCAAGGGTGCCGATTGTGTGACGCGGAAATAGAATTTTTACTGTGTCTAGAACACAAAATTTATTGAAATTACATTTTACGGCAGATTGTTCGTCGAAAATTGTAGGTCCCTCAGTAAAGGCATTCGAAAGTATAATATTTATACAGTTTGCGCAACAAAATTCATTAACTATTATTACATAATTGTTATATTTTGTGTAATTTCCTTATGGATTTCAAGTTCAAAATTTTAATTAAAATGGGCCTACTGAGTTATGACTTACGCGTAATTAAATAATATTGCATTGTTTGTTATTTATTTGGTTTAATAATAAATTATGTAATTTAGTTTTGTGCTATTATAGTATGTATTAAACGCTCGTTCGTGCCCATTTTTTCATGAATTACTTGTGAGATACACGTAAAAAGTTTGAGGTAAAATTCATGGAAATACTGGATGATTGTTACAGGGATTATTGATTGTTGTTTGCATTTCGGGAACTACGAACAGAGGCTATCCAGAATTATTAGAACTTTCCTATAACCAGGAAGATAAATCTTCGTATCCTTGAATAGGCACGAAATACAAGCACCTGGTCTCCGATATTGTAAAGTCGATCGAGCGCGTCCGTGGCCAGACAAAGGCACGGGAATATTGTTTGTCACAAAATTTATTACGTCGGCGGGAAGCGGGCTGCGTGGCGAACGTACCCAATATATCAGGAGCTGGCGCAGGGCAGGACTCGCGCAAACATATTTACGTCCGCCTCACCTCGCGCCCGCCATTGTGCAACTGCATGTTACCTGCGATGTTACGTTTGAATTTGCTGCGACGATTTTATCGCGCCGATTCTATGGGGGCGCGGAATTTTTTATGGACTTTACGTTTTTATACTATGGGGGTAGACGCGTGGTCTGCCTAATGTTTAGCGACTATTCGGGTTTATTCCTTTGATTTTACTTGAAAATATCGCTCTAAATAAAATTTTGTTCCGGTATGTTTTATGGTGAAAACGTTGACATTGGTTAGCAGTAGCTGACTATATAAAACTAAAAGTAATAAAATAAAAAGTTTTTTTGTGGTTTTTTGTGGTTAATACGTCAGGTCAATATGCAGCTAGCTATTAATTATATTTATCTTAAATAAGATTGAATTAAAAAAATGGCATGTAATTGCAAAAATCTCGGTAATACCACTATAGTTCAAACGATAATGGTTAGAGTACCTATACAACTAGTGGTGAAACTATGCGTACCAGATCACGTATCAAAGTGTAGACTGTTGTGTTATGTTGCCAATAGGAAGGTGGACAGACGACCTGATAAAGATCGCGGCATCTTGTTGGAAGCAGACCGTTTGCAATCGAATACTATGGAAATCTAACGGGTACCTTTTGTTCAAATATCTGTCAGGGTACGTTTGAATATAATGTAAGGAATTGTCGCCTGTGGCTTTTGTAAGAGTTCTCATAAATTCTTATGCAATGTTTGACAGTGTGTGTAAAATGTAGATACTACGCATCAAATCTGTTTTACGTGTGGTAGAATCATGCTGCAGGCAGTTCTTGTTTGTCAGTCAAAGTAGGCCTCTTCGACCGGGGAAGTACCACCCTTTATCATCATAAAATCTTCTGAGAGAGAGTAGTTTTGTCGTGAGACTACAGAAGGCCCGAACGAAACCCCTCTTCTCCTTTTTCCTCCCATCCATAGCCCTATCTCTTATCTATATCTTCTCTCTATATTATTTTCTGAAAAGCGAGCAACGCCTCTTAGATCTTAGTCAAAGGTGTCCACGGCCACTTACCATCAGGTGTCGCCTACCTCTTTCATAAAAAAAAATTAGAATTTTTAACGGTTGAACTTTCTGATACTGATATTAAAACGACATTTTTTGTAAGTAACAGCGTCTGAAGGTAGAACGAACTATATATTTCAGAAGCTGACATATGACTTAGGTGAACATATTTTATTTCCGCCTCACCTCCCGGCGCTTTTGTGCAAGTGCATGTTACCTGGGATGTTACGTTTGAATTTGGTGCCACGATTTTATTTACTGTCGCATCTCAGTAGTTCTCCGTGTCGAAGATTTTTTACGGGATACGTTAAGTCTGGGGAATAAAGTATATAAAACAACCATTGCTTGTGAAGACGTATTTGGTATTTATATTTTATGAAAGTGACTACGTCTACACTCGTAAATCTTGCACGATAACCGCTTCGTTAGTTTCTGCCTGCGGTGATATTTATTTCAGATTATACCTTCTGTTCCTCTGAATCCTCAGATGTATAAATCCAGTCGCTAAGCATACTAATCTGCCACCTGAAATAGTATGATAAAAAGTTTACACTAGTAAGTTTATACAGCTTACGTGTTGCTCCAGTTTTGGTGGACAGAAGGTCCATTTTTATCCTTGTCTTCCCAAGTGGCCTGGTATGCACAAACTGCATTTTCAAACAAAAAAGGTAAGTAGGAAGTCTGAAATGTAATTGCAATCGTGTACCATAGAAGCAAGCTCATCGAAAAGGTGGAAGAATATTGCAAAGATTACGTCGGTGTACGGCGGTTGCATGGCGAATGCACGGTATCCAATTATTATCAGAGAGTTGGCGTTGGACCAAGGAACATATTTACTCCAAGCGATGGACTTGAGCAAGCGCGTTATTTATGATCTTCCTACACTTGCACCGTGTCACCGGCATTGTGGCAAATGCGCGGAATTATTTGATGCCATTGCTTATTTTCTTGTCTTTTATTCTTTCAAAATATTTATTTTGTCGTTGTTAGAACATTATGTGTATTGTATACGGACTGTGTATTGTATTACAGAGAGAGAGAGATAGAGAGATAATTAAATAGATAAGAGCAAAAGGCTAGAAGATCAAAGGAGCCTGTAGTGTGGTAGCACATTGAGCGATGCTTCCTGGATAAGTATCCCCTCGTGGAATAGTCTGAAGTGGCCGTTTACCATCAGGTGGGTTGTGTACCTGTCTGTCAATTATCTGATTAGTTTGAGACTAAATGGCGTTGGTTGAGTAATGTCCAAGGGCATTTAGTTTTTATTTAAAAAATGAAAATAATAATGTTGCCTTCAGGAAAATCAGTTGACTATACTTGTGTACAGCCGACTGAATTCCCGTACAAAAGTGTGTTAGCATTTAGACAGGGATTTGTATTGTGTAACAGAATCGAAGTAGGAGCGAGTGGAGCACTGCTCCTCCGCCCTCTCTCGCGGGAATAATGGCGTCGTTGCAATTGCATGGAAAAATTTGCCGCGACGATTTTATCGGCGCTGTTCTCGTCTGGTTTCGTATTTACCGTGTTTGTCTGTTCACATTTGAAGGCATGCAGGAGCATATATTTTAAAACGGGAAAATTTCATCCTTATTTATTTAAAAAATGAATGAAATAAGCAATAATGTGGTTTGCCAGTCAACTGTTCTTAAACCTCTGTACTGAAACTGAGATATCATGTCAGAATACTCCATGCAATTTAGAAAAAATATTTTCCTAAATTTATCTGATGATCTGTGACCGAGGTGGCGAGTGGCGTGGTGACCCATAATACTCGTAGTAGATGATTGAATTCTCAAGCAGATTATACATTAATTATACGAGTATATTTTTCTCTCAGTACGTATGTTTATGTTTGGCGATCAGAATGTATTTGATATGGTAAACACGCAGTACCGACAAACTGCGTATTGTAGGTAAGCTATTGTTTTAGGCTCATGTTAGGGGTTCCATTTGTTGCCTTTTCGAGCCTAGCGAAGGCCTGAAAACCTTTTAGTAAAATGAGAGTATTTTTATAGAAATTTACGCGTGGAACCCGCCACGTGGGTCTGAGATAGCTATAAAATAGTTAAATTTTTTTTCACTTATTTTACACTAGCGGATTGATACTGCTCTGTTGCTATTGAAAAAATATTCGTTTAATTTTATCAAGATAATAAACGTATTTGTTATGTTTGTTAAAATACTCTAAACTATTGCTTAATGAGCACTTGAAATGTGCTGCTCCCCAATGGACATACTCATAGCTACAATCGGAATGAATTATGCGATGTCTACAGACTTTACAAGTGGGTTTTAGCAGCCAGTTCATTTCTCAAAAGGTCTCCCACTGGGTATGATGCCTGCTCTATGGGCGCTGTCAATTGTGTAAAAACTATGCTGTGCTATTTGTATTCCAATGAATTCCTCTGTTTTGTTGTAGTAATGCGCGGTTCATAACAATGAGTGCGAAGTCGACGCACGTCGATGTGGCTCGCACAACAATCATTACTCAGAACTTTGCACAAATGCTCAACTTTTAGCGTACGTTCCCCCTCGGTGCACTGGTACAATACATTATTTAGTATAATCTCATTAATTGACTAGCTCGATAGCGCTTAAGTGATCAGTGCCTTGTGCGTCAGGTTTTGTAGGCTTAAATCTTTTTCTTTCCTCTCAAGACTTGTATTTGTTTGTATGTAAATATGGCAGGTAGTCAAATTTAAAGAAGTATAAAAAAAAATGGCCAGAATGTTTGACAATTATTATCTCATTCTCTTTGAATAGTTATGTTTTTAAGTACAAAAAAAGGAAACGATTCTTTATTCAGGACTAGAATATATTGTATGTATTTCTGTTCTATAAGTATTTCCTATTTACTATTATCAGGCTGTAGGAATAAGGAAGCGGATGCGTCTAGGTGGAGCACTTAAACTGTGATGCCAAGTGAGAGGTGCGCAATGTGAAGGAAAACTTCTCGATGACAGATACGCATTGCTACCTAATGAAGATTTAGTGATGCAAATAACTGCAATTATTATATAAAGCAGTTTCTTAACATTTATTTTATGCAAAGCTCATTAAAATAAAACAAATTGACGGATTAACTCAATATTTATTATTATAAACATCTTTAATCCGACATTTCGATTACGCTGTTGGGTTAAAAATTATTTAAAACATCTAATTGTTTTATTTAATAGGTTGTTAGTAGTGTAAAACTGGGATTCAAAATGTTTACATCTTTTTAATAATATTGACTTCAGCTAGTCGTGTATAGGTACCTATTTCGTTATCGTATCTTTCCTTTCGCTCTACATAAATGTAAAACGGTATGTGCAGTTTTAATGTCGGAGAAGATTACATGTATAATATTTATTCTTTGGCATGACAATCGCTCCATTGTAATAACCAGGCTTTTCAAATCTAGGATCATGGTTGAAGCGGACCCTGAGCTCCATATACTGGATGCAATAGGGAATACGCTGGGATGATGATGATGATGAATATTTTGTCTTTGAAAAGTTATCGGAAATTACCCAGAGGGTCTTCTCTAACGGTTTCAGGATTTCGGTATTTTTTAAATTGTTTACAAACTCTAACTGGAAACCAGATAACATAATATTCACCTCGTTCAAAGTATCCCACCAAAAACATTTTCATGTAAAATGTTGCCAAGACGAGACCATATGACTCGCACTCTCAAAAAGTTAACAGATCTCATGTAGAGCCAAACTTCACACGCCCTAACTTCACAAACTCTACACCTTAGTCAAAATATGTGGCTAAACAACATCACATACGTTCATTTGACTCTAATTTTAGTAGCCTAAACATGTGTTGTGTATGCCAAAATAGAAGGTATAATTTATATTAATATAGATATAATATGTTCATAAAATCACAAATCAATTGATTTGAGCTTTAAAGCTCCTTGGTGGGATTTGTGTCTAATACAAAATCGTCATTGCATTGTGTCAGCTGTACAAAAGCAAGTAATATTCCCTAATATAATTCTCCTGAAAACACCAACTTAATTAGATTTTCAAGGTACCACATAAATAATATTCAAGCTAGCGGAATAAGAAATGGAATTGTGCAAAGTAAGATATACATGTACAATAATAGTAAAAGTAATTAATTAGACGTCTCGAATTTCTGGCGACGGCGGAGGCTGGCGTTCTTTTCCACATTAACATTCTTTTGCTGAATAATTCATGTGCATTTAATTGAATAACATTTAAATTCATTAGTCCGTGTACTTATCCGCAGAGGGCGACTGTGATTCTATTTCGGTGTTTTTAGAAATGGCACCAGATGAATCTCCATGTTGATATTGCCTGCGTAAGCTTTGTTGGCATTTGTACAAACGGAATAGTTAAGTGGGTTATGGATTTGAATAACATTATGTATAATTTAAACATTGTTTGCTCGTTAAAACTAACGACTCGATTAGCTTTGTTTGTTTGGCAACTTTATTTTTCATTTTAAAGTAAATTATTTTGTGAACTAACTTGGTACGTGCTTTAGTTGGTGGATGGCAAATTGGACAAAATTGTGATATAACGTAAAGTTAGTAATTCGTATTACAATCTAGACTCTAGACCGTAATACGAATAACTAACTTCTAGATTCTAGAGAAACGTTGTACATACTTTATACGATAAAGTATCTAAAGTCAAAAGGTAATTCAACCACCCACATTAAAATAAAATTTTATTCTATATATCAAATATTGATTTATCAACAGTAAAGACATAGGTTACCTACAGAATATCATTTTGATGTTGCATAATAAAAAAAATCTATCATAATAATATGAACTATCTCCGTAATTATACGTGCAGACTATTTCTTTAAAATCAATGTAATTATTGACGGTCTTAATTAAAAATGATATTTAGGTACAATCTATAAATCCGCTAAAATTACTGTTTTATACTCACTTCGTATTCAAAGTTGAGTTTCAAAAATTCATCGTTTTAACTTGGAGTAAACCTCTCATCAACTTTAATGCGAATGCCAATACCATAAAGAAAGATTAAATGTAAAAGATATTTCGGTAATCGACTTTACGGAGATATTTTTTTCCATTTAGGTGTCTGTTTTGAAAGAAATTTTGAATTTCAGATTGGAGGGCGTCGTACGCTGTTAGCCATTAATGGATGAATAATACCACAGATTATACCCACTCTACACGCCGGCCGGTCCCATCTGTAATGGAATTTATAAGCGCAGGAACTGCTCCAGTCGGAGTGTTTTAGTACTGTTAGAATTTGCTTATTAGAGTAGCGAAAAAACCAAGCTTATGGCTTATTCTTGCCGTTCCGGTTTTTTAGGGTTCAAAATAACATGTACGATGTTATTATGAACCCTGATCATGTTCTTCTAGTTTCTTATATTTTTTCCGTTTAAGTATACTCCATGTTATTCTCCACAGGTGTCTTATATCAAATTTGTAAGGCAGTGCCTCGACTTCACTGAAGCAGACAAAAACTTTGACTTTTTAGTGCTTATAAAAAAAGAAAATTAAGTACGTAAACTTAATCAAGTCCCCATCGGTGATTGTTCCGACTGTACCTGATAATTAGAAAATGTTCAGTAGGCACGATAAGGCACGGCAAATGTCGGTTGCATCCAGCTGCGCATCGTTCATCATTAAAATTAATTAATCAAGTGCATTCCATGCTAAACTCGGTTATTATTGCTGAAATCGGGTAAATTACTCATTGTAGGGGGTCTTCATATAGGAAAATTATAGAATCTTCATTTATCAAAGTCATATATTAATACACTTCTAACATGAGCTTTTACCTTAATACAGGTGTTAATAGGTACAGCTTGTGAAATAATAAGTACTTGACACATACTCATTATTACTTTACTTACTTGCATAGATTAGCTTAAACAATTATATTAAAATCTCATCTACTCGTAAAACCACAATCTCATGTTCACAAAATGATAAAGCAATAGGCTTTCAAAAGATGGGTGAGCTTTTCCATTTTAAAAGTGTAGAAAAAAATAGAAAAATGTTGTCAACGTCCCTACTACTCGTAGAAATATCAGAAAATTATTACGACGGTTCCATGAAACTAGCACTTTTTTTGGGATAAAGATAAATAATTTCCTGTACCCAATTCCGGGTATGCCGCTCTATATTACATTCACATGCTGGATACCGCTTACGCTGCTGCTTTTACGAATTAAATGTGTCTCTCGTGGTTAAAAAATATTTTAAATAAATGTGTATAGTGCATGTAGGAAGTAAAGATCGTTAATTTTCTGAGGCCAAACAATCAACATCATCATTATTATCTCAGCCAAAAGACGTTCACTGCTGGACATAGGCTTCCCCAATGATTTCTAAAACGATCGGTCCTGCGTTACTCGCATTCAGTAGATTCCGGCGATCGTTATGAGATCATCGGTCCATCTTGTGCGAAGCCTACCACGGCTACGTTTCCCGGTACGTGGCCACCAACTCCATGGCTCACAATTGATAAGGCTCGCAATTTTTCGGGCAATGTCGGCCAAAAAATTACAGCTACGATTTTTTACTCTGTGGTATTGTGTATAAGAATCAATTATATCAGCAATGACGTCATTAGCCAAAGCTACCAGGCCGTCAGCCGCGGGCTGGCATCGTTCAGGACATGTTTAATGCATGCATTGCGCATTACCATCGCACAGATTACAATTGCACATGCTAATACGCTCGCCCGCGACCCAATATTACTGCCTCTTGTAAATTAACGCAAACATGTACCGTCAAACAAACAAATAATTCGAAATTATCTCTTCCATTAAAGAAGACGGGCGAAATTCCATAGAAAGTTGGGCCTAGATTTTTTATGGATTACACTTACATATTTACTCTTAAAATGTAGATAATAAAGTAATATTTCAAATTCACTACAATTTATAGATCTCCTCCATGGAAAAATATAGTTATAGGATGATTTTGATTTCTACAAAATAACCCCATATTGTCGAGTTCACTAGGTCCGTTGCGCGTTGTGAGAAAAGCTTAGGTCGTTTGTTTTAGCTGAAACCGTTCTTTAAACGTAGCGAAAGACGTCAAATATAAACCAAGCATTCGAAACACCAAAGAAATAGGATTCACATAAATAAGTTATTCAAAACAAACAGAAACGAATGATTGACAGACCCTGTTTGACATTTGATTTTTTTTTACTTTTCTGTTGCCATAATGTTTTCAGAAAAATTATCGTGCCTCTATTCTAGCTGTCATTTGTATGGGATCTGATCAGAAAATCAGTATTTAAGTATCTTAACTAGCAACACTATTATTATTCTACGATATTCTACCGGACATATTATGCACTATGCACACAACACACCGGATGTACTACAAAAACAATAGTATTTTCATTTATTAGATTATTTTTTTTATCCCTTGGTAAAAAAATATAATAAAATTGTATTTAACTCTTTTAAAATTTGTGACGAATATTAAATATATTTTGAATTGTGTAACGAACACCTAAAAATCAGGCCCAATTTTGCCGTTCTTCTTTGGATTATAAAACCTGACATTACTCTAACAACCGGGAGATCGTATCTAGTTTTGATTTCGGACTCAGTCTTGGTTTGTTGTTAAAACATTTTCTGAGTTCGTCTGACTAGCTACCGCGTCTATATCATAGATTTAGTATATTTTTTGGTCTATATGGTATGCCGCCATATACTCGTAGCTTTGACTGTGTTCCGGAAAATTATTATTTTTAAACAATTTGGCGTGTCGCCATGACTCGAAAATTTATGTTGACCATCAAAAAGCGGAAAATTGAGTACCTTGGGCACATACTTAGGCACGAGAGGTATGGGTTGCTTCAACTAATAATGATGGGAAAAATTGAGGGTAGGCGACGTGTTGGAAGAAGGAAAAAGTCATGGCTGCGGAACATTAGGGAGTGGACTGGAATAGAATCCGTCGAGCAGTTGTTTCGGCTCGCGATGGATAGAGAGGAGTATGGAAAGCTGACGGCCAACCTTCAGAACTGAAGAGGCACCTTAAGAAGAAGAAACAATTTGGTGTATTCGTTGTGAAGTCGACTAAATCAGAGGTTGCGGATTCGATCCCCGCAGACTACAGACATTTATGGTCTGGATGTTTCCGTGTAAAATAAGTAAGAATTAAATAAAAAGAACTAGTAGCCGTACATGCATATCTGCATTTAAAATAGTCCGCCTGCAAAATGCTAAGTATACTGTGCCAATAGAATATACCTAAGTAAGTGTTTAATTTCTGGAAGTACTGGTCCAATTTCGCAAAGTATTCTTTTGTTATGAAAGCGGGTGTTTTCGTGAGGGCTCCTTGCATATCTTGTATAACAATGATATCGACTCATTCATTGGGAGTACATATTTTTAAATCGTGTAATGACATTTGTATTATTTGTATGTATTTAGATATACTAGTGTAGTGGAAATTTTGTTTTGTTGACTTTAGTACAACAGTACGATGTTGTTTTTTACTTTAGAATGCGGCGATATAAGATTATTTTAAGGCATATTGTACACTATTTCCAGTTGGTTGACCTTAGCTATTATTATTTCTGACATTCAATTTCTGTTTTAGTATGCGATAATGAATGCATTAAAGCGGGTACACCTACAATGTTACGTTACGGTGTAGGTAGATCAAAGCAATTTGGGGTTATAAAACGCCTAATTATTGTTTTTGAAGTGTTTGGTTGATATTGTGAAGGTTAAATTAAAAAATATAAAAAACTTCGTTATTTTTACAACATAACAGCCATTTATGTTAATTGTACCCTTTAGAAATATTTGTCAGAACTTTCGTGTAGATCTTTTTTATTGTAAAATGTAATTATGGTCGCTTCATCTCCCTGTCTACAGCCGTTTACACGATACACACCTGTCTGTCAATACTAAAGGAAGCCTCGATTAAATTCACTCAATTCATTGGTTTTTCATTTATGACCCAAACCATTGGCTATGTTACACAAACATTTAAATGAACCAAGCGCGCTTAACTACGGACCATCGAAAGCTAAACAAAATTCAAGCCAGCTAAAGTCACTCTCATAACGTTGCTGAGAGCTTGAAAAGGAGTTAATCGATGGGGAATCAAAAAGGCAGCCGGCTAAAAGGAAAAACACCGAGTCCGGTATAGTGCTCGCCGGATAAAACTAGCGGGCTCATTTGGATGAGTGGCGATCGGACCGCAAGCGCTGCGGCTGAGTGTACAGATATACTTACAAGCGAGTGTAGGGTTGCCAGATGACAATAATGGAGAAAAAGTTTGTATTATGCATTTCTTTTTATTATTTTAGGTACGCATGTGTGCAGCTAGAAGTCGTAAAAAAGATCGATGTGTGGTCTGGAAGAAGCTGATAAATTGTGAGAAATGAATCCATCTTGATGATGGATGATGATGATCTTCTGAGTTTAAACCACCAATGATAGATCTTCTATCTATTTATAAGATCTATCATTGGTGGTTTAAACTCAGAAGGTTTATGGAAAACAAACGTAGATAAATATAAAACTTGACAAGTAAATCTCTGGACACTAAAGGGGGTATCTGTTCAGAATACTTAAAAAGTTAGCTCTTTAATAAAAATGTAAATCGTTATCGTAATCACTCAAATCATAGCTAGAACCTACCCCTTTTTTAAAAATTAGTTTTGAAAACCTTAAAGAATTGTGTAAATAGTACAAGAGAAACGAGCACTGATATACCTAAAAACAACGGCGCGTAGGCGTTTACAGTTCTGTATTTCCATCACTTGTTACCAACACGTATTCGTACATTTACCTGCAAACATTCAACACCCATGTACCGACGATTTACGTCCCTAATACCGCATAGAGGCAAACTTATTGGCGCTAACTGTATGTACATGCGAGTAAGCTAGCCCATTTGGATGAGTGGCGGGCTGCAAGCGCCGAACTCGTATTCGGTGAAAAAATCCACATTTGATTTGCCTTGATTTTAGAGAGGCTAATCGTAGGAATGGGACTATTCCATTTTGTGAACGGCTTTTTCAGGTATTCAGACTGTGTGCATTTACCCTTTGCTTATCGTTTTCATCCGTAGAGTAAAACGATATTTTTTTGTCTCTGAACAAAATGGGAATTGATTTTTGAAAGGATCGATGAATGTGTTTTTTATGTTCCATGTTATCATTATGAAGATACAAACTTAATGACTGAGTCATTCAATAGTTAAAAACCTTGAAATCGCTTGTTTTTAAGAACGTTAAGCTGTTGTGAATGGTTACCTACAGAATCATCTTGTCAATCGAAGAGGATCTGCATTTTGCATTAGGAAATGGTTGATTTGCTTTACGGTTAGTCGGTGCCATATTAAGGTAGTAAAATGCAAAGTAAAAATAAATATCCTATTATGTGTGACAAGTTTTCTGGAGACCTGCTAACAAGTTCAAAAGAGGTCACAAGACCAATAGGAAATAACGTTTATGTTCGTGTTCTTAAATAATAAGGAAATCTTACTAAAATCTGCCGACTGTACGTACGTGCGTATAAACTACAAGGCCCATTTAGATGAGTGGCGGCTGCAAGCGGCGAGCCCTCGCTCGAGGCGAAAATCCACACAGGTTTGATTTACACATTGATGCTGAGAGGCTAATCGTAGGATCGGGACGATTCCATTTACAAACAGCTTTTGTTCGATAGGTTTAGGACGGGAACATTATTTTGACCCTTTGATTCCGTTTTATGCGTCGAAGAAAACAGCTTTTGTAAAAGTAATGTATATGTTACGCTCAAAGATCGAAAACGATCATTGAGCGGAACACGAATAGCTCACAACGCGTTGTGGTCACAAAGTTAGCCTCCTAACCTATATCCATCGAAGCGATTTTCGCCTCCGATGTTGTTTTTTTTAACTTTATATCTCTCAAAATATAGTCTCCTCTGTGTGTCAGTACGTTGGATGTTTTACTGTGACCACAACGCGTTGTGAGCTATTTTTCCGCTCAATGAGCGATTTTGATCTTTGAGCGTAACATATATACTTCTTCAGAGTGTAAATCTATATCAAAGCAAACTGATATAGAAAAGTTGTCTAACTACAAGATTTACTTATGATATCAATTGGAGTGTCACAACTCATATTAATATTTGCTTGTTGAATGTACAAAAATTCTGCATAAAAATTAATATTTGCTGATTAAACAAGTATGTTTTACAGTTTAATTTAGGATCACGTCAGTGTGCCATGCTTTTGGTTATTTACATATTCTATCTGATGTCCGTGCAATGAAGGTTAAAATTTGCGCGTTTTTGCTGTAAAGTAAATACTGAGGATGCAATATAAATGCTAAAAATTCATGATTGTACCGAAAATCTATACTAATAATATTTGTACAGAAGTTTGTGCATGTGTTTTCATATCATGCATTATTTAGGAGATTACGTATCACTAAATAATTTGATTTGCATAATACCTTATTTTTGGGCAGTTTATGCAAACCGATTAACAAAGTAGAATCACAACAAATTGACATAAACAACCATTTTGAGTTTTATTAAAAAAAATGTTATGGCAGAATTTTCCATGAAGAAGGTTCTCCCTCTATTAAACTGCGCCCATGGCGGTCGCTAATGTGAAATAAGTGCTTTTTAATTTTTAACCCCCCCCCCCTCGTGTTCCCGCAAGGCATTAAGTCCTTTACATTATTGAACGAGCTAATCGATGACAAATCAAAAGGCGGGCTAGTGCAGCCGTGACCGCAAGCGTTGAGTGCTCTCCCTACGTCCCGCTACTGGACTTTTGTTTACATCTATTGTCATGTCTCCTGTAGGGTTAAACTTATTGTTTGGAATCCATATAATTAAACACTACCTACTTATTACAAGTTTTACTTTGGAGTTTAATTAAATACAGTACTGTATATTACAGTACAGTAGTACAGATTAATAATATGAATCGTTGGTGAAACTTGTATTTAGCTATTCAATTATTCTTATTTATAAGGTTCTCCAGATGAACGCGTATTCGAAACTCTGATATTTTATTTATGCTCATGTCTGGGTGGTGCAGATACAAAAAAAGTGCTTTAAATAATGGGACCATATTTGTGTAAAAGGTTACTAAACATCAATACAATGGCTAATTTAGACACCGGTCAGAGAAATCAAAATATTATTTTACATAAATAAACGTCAAGCGAAAGTTTTAATATCATTATTCTGTGAACCGTAGCAGTGGTGATCGAGTGAAGTTCGTAACGCACACATGTGCTACGAAATACATGGACGTAGTGGGCAGCTAAACGCATGTTAAGAATAAATAGCAAGTGAATATAATTTTATAAGATTTATTCATTTTTTCATGTATACTTGACACAACCATAATTTAAAATCGCAAGTACGATTGTTTATAATTTAGTTTTGCAAGCATAAATGAAACATAAAAAACAACTTTTACATTAATACAAAACATATTCTAACGAATTTAAAATGATTCAAAACTATTCCGTTGCATGTTTTATTTGTTTGCACTCAATATACCCGTTGACTCTCACTCTTAGCCGGCGCAGACTGGACGCCTAGAGTCACCTATGCGTTGCTGTCCCACTGCCCTGTTAGCTATCGCTCGTTTAGTAATTCCCAGCTAGATTATAATCAAATGGAAACGTAAACAAAGTTGCGCACCACGTGCCGGGCGTCCGAAACGCGCCGATTCTAATTTC
Source organism: Mecyna flavalis (assembly GCA_949319885.1). Classification (NCBI taxonomy): domain Eukaryota; kingdom Metazoa; phylum Arthropoda; class Insecta; order Lepidoptera; family Crambidae; genus Mecyna; species Mecyna flavalis. The sequence continues at coordinate 8,185,851 of OX439431.1, read as the reverse complement.
ACGCCGCGAAGAGGCCGCCTCATTTTCCTGACGGTTGCGGATATTTTCAATTTTCCCCACGGCGCCTCCTTTTTATTAGTTGTTGTTTCGTCTTGAATACTAATCGGGGAGAATTAACATTCACGTGACATCTCCCTTTGCTTGTCTGCGACACGATCCCGGAAGACCTTGTTTGATATTTTATGGAAAACAAAGTTTGATCGACCTCCAACGACTTCTGGGGCTGCAAAGAGACGGCCCCTTTCAAAAGGGACCGAATTTCACTTTCATTAAATATTAATTTAAAAATTTTAACTTGCTTAATACATTCAGTTTGAGATCAGGCGAATATAAATGCAAAGATTTAATTTTATATATTTTAAAACACGGAAAATAAGTGCTTAAAATTCGTTTTGTTTTTTATTGTAATTACATAATACGAACTATACGTAAAAAAATGAAATGTACAAAAACTACATTATATTTTTTTGTGTATTAAGATATTATTTCATTAAAATATTAATAGTAATATGTATCTTATTTTACTATTATACAGTATGACAGGAAATGCGAGGAACATATTTAAATACCAAATAGTTCATGCTTCCATATAACAAAATAAGTAACCTTAGTCGAAACCTGAAAATCCGCGTAACGTGCGGACTGCGGGCACTCTTCCTTCACAGTACCTATTTCGTGCACTCGTTCATTACTCAAATTATTGTACTCGCGTACAATTTGAGTTTGGTGCGTAACCGGCCACTCAGCACACGGGATTTTTAGGTAGTTCATGCATGCATAAATTATTAGGATAATTATGAAAAAAATTAAGGATATATTTTTTATAGCGAATTCGCCTCTAAATCGGATTCTGACCACTGTCCTTAATATGTCCCTCGGGTTACCTAACACGCTGTATAATGGAGATCCTAAATGAAGATTATTGGTATATCACACAAGCTCTTAAATGCCAGAGTGGCAGCAAATTAAAATGCTTCCTGGTAAAGTGTCCCTCAACAGTCCTGGAACAGGCCGCAGTGGCCGTTTAGCATCAAGTGAGTTTCGTCTTCGGTTAAAACGATATAAAAAGAAGAATAGACGAAATGTGAAAGGGACGCAACCATGATCTAATAAAAATGATGAATGTTTAAAAAAATTGATAACAGGTTTACTGGTGATAAAATAAAAATGCTTTAGATACTAACTACTTGTGAAAGCGTTTGCTTTTAAAAAGATAAAAAGAGATTATTTGGAATATCAAACCAGTGGAAAAAGATTACATTACACTTTATAAAACTGGCGACTGACATTTGCACAGTCCTCTGTGTGGCCACAAAACATCCTTTGTCGTGACCGCGTGTCAGAATAGTCCACGATTCGCTTCACATGATGAGGGACGTGCCTACCGCTATTGCAATGAACTGCTTTGTAAATGCTATGCACTTAATAAACAACGTTTAAATGAGTTATCCCTCTTCATTGAATAACAGGGCTGAATAATGAACGCGTTTTGTCAACTTAAGGAGATGTTGTATCGGGCAAATTCTTGTTTACGAGCAACTTGATTTTACCCTTGGCATAGTGAAATTATGCCATTGGCGTCTTATGACATGGTTAATATTACGAATGAACGAAAACTGTTTGTTTACTTTCTTAGATATCGATTAAAACCTGTCCTAAGGAAGACCTTAAATATAATTTAAATGACTGCGTTTCCATAATTTATTAATAGAAGTGACAGTACAAGTTGGCGTTGGCGAACTCACGATTTCAAGTAATGTTTCATCGATGAGTGCTCATATTCTGTTATGTAATAGAGCAAAATATGTTTGTTATAATATTCATACAGTATACAGCCTAAAGTTATGCAGAAATAAAACAAATTAAAAATAATGTGACTTCGTTGTAAAGTTTAATACATCATGAGAGAAACATAATATAAGTAAACACGTCAATAATACATAAGCCAGTTACTTATATTTATTTCAAAGAAATATTTGCGAAACATAGTGAAATACCGAATAACTTATTTACAAAATTACTTTTTGCAGAACCCAGACGTTAGTCACAACCACAAATATTATACATATTAAATTCTTTTCTACGAGAGCCACGCAAAATTTTATAAGAATGTATTAATAATGTATTGGCGTCTCGCATACTCTTGTTTTATTGGTTTAGTTGGTATAATTTATTAAACAAAGTATTCGTATTTATTTTGCAACTAGATTTTCAACTACATATTATTTATCATGTCCCGGAACAAAATGAACAGTTATCCTTTTTAAAAATTATAATTGTGTGGTTTCCAAGGACACTTTAATAAACAGATGACTGGGTGTGCAGAGAGATCAAAAACTTATCCCATAAATTTTTGCAATTAAGGCAATCAGACACTTTGCTGTGGACATATTCTGCGTAACTACAACACTTGCGATCAGGTAAGATCGTGGCCAAATATCTTCGAAGGCGACTTTAGGTTCTTAGCAAAATCAATACATTCATAATATTGAAGGAGCCTCGTGGCATAGAATTTATCCATTAAGCCAGATTTGCCTGCGATCCGGCGACATTATATCGATATAATAGTTAGTTAATCCGCCGGCGAGCGTTTTAATTAAGCTGAGATTATCGCGCCGATGTCGATTTTGAATGTTCATTATAACAGAACAGTGCCTATGTATGTATATTATTTTTTAATAGACTGGCGTGTTAATAACGGTCGTGGGTGTTCATTAAGGCCGTGTGGCTAGTGCGTTTATTTTGTAGCGGCTAATTAGATAGCCTACTGCGATTTATTTTGATTACAGACTTTTGTTTAATAAGTAAATGTAGCCAAACTCACGAGCTTAAGTCTCTTAAGTTCAGGGTTCCTGCAATTGTTGTTGATTTATTCAGAGTTTAGCAATAATTTTATTGCTCGATTTGGGCAAACCAAATTAAAGCAACAAAACTTCATTTATATGATCAATGTTATCCCCTCGTTTCTTCTCTTCTACCATTAGATGTAAAAAGGTTCACGATCATAAGGGCCTCGGCTGTTATAAAAGAACGTTGGCTGGTATAAAGAATTCCCGTATTATTTGAATAGATGACTTATGTGCAACTGTGGAGTAAGTGTCCGCTCTTCCTTGCGGAAAGTGATTCAGACGGCGATGGTCTACACAGTTTTCTATCAAAGATATAGTCCGTTCTATGAAGTAGGCAAATCCAGCGGCAGGCTATAAAGTATGCTCTAAGCCCCAGACCCGACGGGGCGTATAACAGGATGGCATTCGGCCAATTAAAGAGAAGAAATATCGCGCTCCACATAAGATACGCTATATTTATGGAAACTACTAGCGATGTGCATTTATGCTGTCCACTGGTTTTCAATTTTTAATACCCCATACGGGCCACAAGATCCCCCTGCGTCTATCACAAGTAATATTTCTTTTAGAATTTACAAAGAGTTGTTCTTTGGACTTTTATAACTACTTTTATCACCTTTCTTTTACTGCATGCTTGTATGCTAGCTGAAGTGAAATAAAAGATTATTGAACACAATACAGATCATCATCAGCCTATTACAGTCCACTGCTGGATATAGGCCTCTCCAAATGCAAACGAACACAATACAGGTTGAGAGTTAATATTCAGAAAGACAGGTCACCACTTTTTTTTCGACGAAGAGGTTAACAATACGTTTGAATGTTTCATACATAGTTGCTAGCATGTGTTTTTAAAAAAGGTCGTTATAGCATCAGAAAAATTGCAACAATGTGCAAAATCACAAAGCCGCCATAGGGCTGTAAACATTGAGAAACACTGACTCACAAGTGCTGTATAATATTCACTCAGCCCAACTGAACATATTGAGACAAGTGCCGTAGTCCTTTTAATACCGTATCATTGGCACGAAGTTCACAAAGCGACGTGACGGCACAAATCTGATTTATAGGCGAGTCTAGGACGTGAATTGAATAAAAGGCATTTTTGCATGAACTGGAATCCATCTAGTAAAAATACTTTAGCGGTAATGCGAAATCGAGCTGAGTTAGCTTTGGCCCCGGCAGGTATTTACGATAGAGGCAGGGTTGGCGAATGCATCGGTATGTTGTTGTTTTCCCATTCCAGATATTATGTATCCCTGGAATTATTTCACACAGCGTCATCTATTATTAAACCAATGTAATCTTTTTATACATAAATGAAAGGTTTGATGATCAGAGGAGTAATACAGTTAGAAAGAAAGAAAGAAGAAAGAAAAAGCATTTATTGACACACGTTACACAGTTGTGTGCGATGTTTTCTAGTTGAAATAAATTACTGGTTAAATGTTCGAGGATATTTATTTATTAAGGTGACGAATTGCTAAACTATAAAATCTAAAACGGAGCGTTTGCCCCCGCAACCCGCACACACCCCGACACTTTTCAAATTCAAATTCAAATTCGAACTCTTTATTGTATGACATGTGTCACAGCGGCTTGCGAGTAGCAGTCAACCGTGTCTGACCGCGCGCTAGAACAGAGGCGTCTTAGAGTTGCCCTTAAAATTTTTGTTTTAATTTTTTTACATTTTGTAATTTGAAATGTGGACACGCGTCAGAATCTTGACGTGTCTAGGTTACGAAATAATAAATGATACTAATTTTGAGTTTCATCAATGAACCCACGTGTGTCTAGTCTACAGTTGCAAAACGTCTGTAAGATTAGGAATAATTATACTATTATATATAATAATTTCACTTCTCAGAAAGTTTTTTCTGTAAGAATTTTTCAAAATAAATTCGATTAAAAGTATTGGCATTAATAATTCTTGCAGACGTCTTGGAATAAAAGTTGTTCGATTTCATTAAAATTATTTAATGTTGCTTGCTTTGTTTTAATAACACAAGCTTAATTTAAGGATATTCTCCGGAGAATTCTCCGGAGCGCTCCGGGGAGCGGGGAAAAATCTCCGGAGGCGAAAATATTATCCGGAGCAAAGCCCTAGTGCATATAGCTACAGAAATGAAAAACCAGTGTTTCAAAATAACAAAAGTTTAATTAATTCAAAATAATGCCTAAAAAGACACAAAATAATCAACACAGATAATTTAAATCAAATAAACAAACAATGAACATAATATTGTTATCCTACTTCGGTGATTAAAAAGGCTGCTGACCATCAGCATCATTTAATTTTATAATATTAGAAATTAACATTGTTGCGGTTACGTTGAATGCCGGTAACGAAAAGACAATTATTTATTTTAAACAAGTAAACCGAAATACAACAATTATGGGGAAGTAATTATTAACCAAAAATCCGATTTATACCCGGCAAGTTAACATAGGTTTTGTTGGATATAATATCTCGGGACATTATTCACACAGCGCCATCTAGCCCCAAACTAAGCATTAGCTTGTGCAATGGGTGCCAGATAACGGATAAACATTACTTATATACTTTTTTTTTGTAAATACATACATATTATAAATAGAAACACCCAGACCGATACAAACAGACATGTTCATGCACACAAATGTTTGTACCGTGCGGGGATCGAACCCGCGACCTCTGGTGTAATAGCCGACTTCTCGACCATTACACCAAATGGCTCGTCAAATGGCACCAAATTAATATAAATGCATTTCTCTTGATAATTACAATTTAATAAGCTTTTACAATATTCGGCATTATACAACTGTACGGTATACGGTATACGGTATACGGTATACGGTACTTTGCAAGCGCGGTAAATCTATCTGTCAATCTCTCCGACTAGTGCACAGGTCACCGTACGCGGTGACCATAGTGATGTTTTAATCGAGTGAACCAAATTGGCCATTTTGCAAATTAGTCCTTTTGCGAAGTAGTCCTTTCAAGAATTAGTCCTTTAGCTAAGTAGCCATTATGCGAATTGGTCCTTTAGCGAATTAGGCATTACGCGAAGTCCTCCTTTTTGTAACAACACATTGAACAGGCAAATGTAAATTCGGATTGCAAGCCTACTAAATTTTCAGAAACTAATTTTATTGTAGCTAATCCGCAATCGAACAAAGACTTATGCTGAGAAATTTTTATAAGTTCTGTTAAAAAATGATTAACGTCTATTATTCGGTGGCCCAAATCTTGTATATCTGTCTCAATCTGAAACAAACGTAAATTTTACTTGAGATCAACGGTATTTGAAAGCGCAATATTTATTTCTAAGTTCATTACTTTTCTGTCTGTAAAAAGTTTACATGGAATAAATAATTTTATCTACATCCATATCCTAATATGTCTATTTTATAGTCAGGATCGATCAGCAAACGCCCTATATTTAGATATGAGTATCTGTGGCTGCATCTTAATGTTTACATTTTAGTATCGGTAACCGATACCTTAATTACGTTCAAATTTCGAACGTCTTCTTAAAAAGTAAAAATTAATAGGTTTTTTCGATTATCGAATTAGGTGATTAGTAATTTTATGTTCCATTCCTATACATTTAATTCGATGCTAAAATTATAACAATCGATTTTAGAATCGAAATCAACTCGAGTCTAGATTGTTTATGGATTTTAAAAACTACAAACGTCAGTCATGACATGATTTTGTAATAAGTACTAACTTTTACATACAGATTATGTTGGTAACTAGGGCGTTTGCTCATCGATCCTGACTATAAAATAGACATATTATCATAATTATGAATGAAGATACAGTTATGTATGTGACTGTACATAATTAGGCATTAAAATACTCATGTGATCCTTTTATGAAACTCACTTCGTTCGTTTCATAAAACCACATTCGTATTTTAATGACCCTCATTATGCAACAGCCACATAAATAACTATTATATTCCAACTGATATTTCCACACAATGACAAAATTGACACAGTACCTCAGTGTCAAAATCATTACACTCGGTTTTGCTTCGCCGTCGAGTCGGGAAAGACCGTGGGGCGCATGCAAAAGAATTGATGATAAATCTTACAAAATTTGCCACACGTTTTTAGGATTTAAACTTCTGTATGATATCATAAATGTTTACAGAGAAATTATTTATACGTTTTAGTCCGTTTTAAAAGAGTGCTTACTGGTGCTTTAGAAGTGTATTCTAATGTCATGTCTGGAGATGCGCTAGTTTCTTTACATGGTTTTTCTGTCTGAAACAAATTGAATACATTTGTATTTTTGTACATTTAAACATAAACTGAGCTGTAATCATGTAAAAAATAACAATAAACCAAATACCTACTGTAAATTTTGACATGCGTTCCACGTTACATGGAAGGTCCTTATTATTCTTATCTGCAGTTCTAAAATAAATTTATTGCTTTTAGTAAACTTTCAATCGTTATTAATAAAATTATTATACCACAATATACTGATAAATATAAATAAAATCTTACGTAGGCAACACATTTTGTAACTCTGCATACATCGGCGAACTATTGTCTGGTTTTCTATAAAATACGAAAATATAAATGAAAATATTATGAACAACTTAAATAAAGATCCGATATTTGAAGGAAATAGATCTTTTAATTAGTATGTAGGAAGGGACACATACCCGTCTGTAAAATCGACTGACATTATTTTGTTTTCACCTAAATCCAAAGACGACTCCATGGTACCCTCCGAACTTTGTTCTAACAATTGTTTCCTGAAATATTTGAAGTGACGACATACAGTCCGTTTGTAAAGTCGAAATGTCAAACAGTAAATGTCAATTGTACAAATATGGTTACTCACCTTTTCTTCGTCATATTCTTACATTTCTCAATTAAACAAAGCTTCCTTTTCCTTTTAGAAGTTCGTTCACATTTTTTCCCCATTTTTAATAATAAAATAGAGTACGGTACTGTTTAAAATTTAGCGCAGCGATCTATAGGGCGCGGCAACTCGAGTGGCACAGACCTGTCGCTGACAATAGTCGAGAGCGGACTGGGGCAGACTGATTGCATACAAATACGCGAGCGCACTAGCACATTCTTAAGGTCGTATACGACAAAACGGTTTTTTTCGTTTCAATTAAAAACTACAAATCATTTTTAAATATCCGTCGACATTTTTAAAGCGAGTGTGTAGACTAATCTTCTACGCAATTTTAGAGGCTTAAATCGGTCTGGTTTACCTGTAAAATGCAAATCTCTGTTTTTAAAGAGCTTTCTTTGACATTTTTTTCTCTGCTATAAAAGTTAACGAATCGTGTTTCTGCAACTATCAAAATTAATTCAATGTAATGAAGAATTAGTTTATGAAATATCACTTTCATATGTTTTATAATTGCTGTGAAAACCCGAGATCCCTGCAGCTAATATTTCCAATTCGTCCTCTTAATAATTGAAAATCTGTGTCGCGTCTTGTCATGAGATAAGTCATCTGATTTAAGTGAAGTTTTAATAAAAAATGCTTTAAATGTAGTGGATTTTTAACGAAGTCAGCTTAAGGACAATATGGTAGGAAGTCATATTATATTTCTGATCGACGTATTTGGGCTAGAGCAGTTTGTTTTTGCAAAAAAATTCTTTCGAAAAACCTTAATACTTTGCCCACACGATTCAGGTACTTGAAGAAATAAATTCCTCAACAGACTTCTACAATACGAACTTATTACACAAGTTAATTAAAATCACATAGATACTAAAATAACAAGATAAAAAACAACTTCGAATACAGAGTCGGAATGCTTCAACCCTAACTCACCGGTAGTTGGGGGTAGGCAGGCGGAGCGGTAGTAAAATAGCGAGTTGACTAGAATAGTGGCACGTAATTAAAGTTGAACTTAATCTCCTGTCACCGGTTCACGGCTGCATCGTGCGACAAACTTAATTAGATTTTTGATGAATAGTTTCGCGTGTTCTGCGCACTTGCTGCATGTTGATTGTTACGTCTCAGCTAGAGCATTGAATTGTTGAGCGAACTATTTCGGGTGAACTTTCTTAATAACATCGTTGGACATTTTACCGAGCGCCTCTACTTCGTAACTAAGCGAAGCTCGTTCTATAGATAACTGATTCCATGCATTGCGCACTGTTGTACCTCTGATATTCTGAATCTAGATTGTGTTGTTAGGTATGCATATTTTGTCTTAAGAAGTTATATTGAAACGACGTGTATACTATTTTAAAAGACTTTTGTAAGTACTAAAATTTTGAATTACTAAAATCATGTTAATAGTGTAAAGGCATTTGTATCAATAATACTGCATTTTATATTGTTACTTCATATTTTACAGCTGTTCATAAAAGTCTTGAAAATGTTGAACAAGCATCATTGTGGAGTTCCTGGAGCCTCAAAATTTAAGTAAAAGCTTTTATTGTTGGCTAGAACAAGGCATAAAACTTCCAATTCCATCGACGAAGCAATTTCTTGACTAAATGGGTACGAATAAATAGGATATGACTGCTCATGCATTGATGTTTATTTTATTATTTTGAACAGACATTATAAAATTATACGTCGTATCTCTTTGAAACAGATCTGCAAAGTATAAAATGTAATTAGACTAATTAGTCAGTTAAAACAATCATGTTAAGCTCATATTGGATACAAACAATTTTAATTAAAGCCTTCGTAGCTTCCACAAAAGAAACAGAAATCGTTAAGTAATCATATTAGAAGAGTTAAACAAATCTTGGAATAGGTGCTTCATTAATTAACTCGAATGTAACTTTTCACTTAATTCTGAATTTCTACTCCGGCGAGAAGGCAGGAAACAGGTAAAGAGCCTTTGGATTTTCGGCAATGAAAAGCAATTTTCAATATTATATTTTGTGAAGATGCAAAAAGCGACGAGTCAGCGAAAACGTTATAGAGAAGAGGCGAATTAAGTATGACATTAAACGCGGCGGTAAACGAGTCGCGATTAAATCGAGCTGATCTAAACAAGCATCCGAGACCTGGAGTGCTATTCTCGCATCGCAGTTTATCTCTGACGGAATCTCTCGCTAGCCTGTCACATCCTTGTTAAAGAGAGAGGTTTAAGGTGAATCAAGAGCGATAATGCCAGATTCGGGGCCCAGATTCCGCGTGCGATCGACCGTGACTCCGGTGGTATTCGCTGGCCCGCTGAAGTGACTTGAGTACTTTCCACGTTGAAGTCCAAGCATTGTGCTCGAGTGAGGCCCAACCTGCCGCAGTGCTTCAGATAACCTTTGGCCCAATATTTTGATTGAATCGATGTAATGTAACAAGGTCGCAGTCATTGTGCCGCCTTTGTGTACGAGGCTTCTATCTTATTCGGGGCATCCAATTATTATAAACCGAAGCATTTTGAAAGCAATCCATCACTCAAACAATAAATTGTAATATTCAATGTGAGGCTTAGGAAATCGGTTCGGGAATGGGCTCTATGGCTTCTAAAATATCCTATTGTAATTCGAACTAGAAAGTCGGCCACAAGTATTTCATCGAAATCCTTCTCAGATTACTAGACGTATCATTGCTATTGAAGATTTATCCACCTCTTCTTCATCTGCTCGCGGATTACCTTGCTTTTGGCCGCGACCTGCATGTTTTAGTTGACATAGCAATTTACACTAATGATAACACCTAAGTTTAAGTTTACAATGACAAATGTTCATATTATATGCAAAATAAATGAATGCATCTAGCGGATCTAACGCTTAATTGACTGAACTGACTGTCAGTACAACGATATAACATGATAAGCTTGAATTAATGTTTGACAACTAAAGTTTTTTAGGTGTTCGACTGTCTGTGACTTGATCCGAGTCAATTAATTTAATTCATGCTTCGTTTATACTTGTTTATTTTAACATTATTTCAAAAGCGGATCCCGGGCCCCGGAAGTTCGCAACCGGGATAACGCTGGGATAATGATGATGATTAACATTATTTTAAAAATATTTTAGAATAGGAGTATAGTATAGTAAATATAGTAAAGCAATTTTTTAACAGGCTATTATTTCATAACTTTGACTACGCATTACTCCAACGATCGTCCAAGTTTTGTTTGCTTTCTCAAGTGGCTCATTGAAGAATTATAAGTTTTTATGGCTTCCTCGAATTTAAATATCTTTCATAGCGTCCTTAATTTTGCTGTTATTTCTTAAGACTACTGATAAGGGTTGCTTCTCCCGGGACAGAACGGTGCCCCGGGCGGCTGCGAAGCCTTATGACGACTCGAATTACAATGTCAAGGAGCCGAAATAAATTATTTATGAAACTCTGAATTAGGTACATCGTACATTTTAAGGCGCAAGTGAATCGTATTTATCAAATCGCGGATTCGCTGTGACGTTTTTATTTTTCGACTGGAATTATTTGACGCGCCTTCTCGGTATAAAATGTGGTCTTGCTGTGTAAACAAAATATTCAGTCAGTATAAACGGCCCATTTACTTTTATTTAAAAGATATGAGGTTGCGGTTCTGATAAAAAAAAAATACAAAAATGCTTCGTCTTGACAGTTTAGGGGTTTAAGTAGGTACCGTTACTGTAACTATTCAAGTCATATTTATTCTATTTATAGACTACAAAAGTGCTAACAATCTGAATCCTTATCAAAGTACTAGATTGTTATTATGAAAACAGAGCTAAATATTTATTTATTTGTTTCATTTTACTACAAATGTACTGGTTATATCTTCGCCCGTACGCCGGCCGTAATAAAATTACTTTACAATAATTACAGTCTGTTTCAAACACGATGATATGGGTGACACCTCATCTTTGACAATTAAAGAGACGTGACCTCATGTGTCTAACTGCATAACCAATCGATTATCGATTATATCTTAGTGCTTATGACAATCGATTCAAAGTATAGATTTATAATGTATGATAAATTTTAATTTTTTTTACTTTGATATTAGCTAGTGTAGAGGTTAATATCAGATAACACAGTTATAAAGAGAAATATTTATTGTACATAAATAATAACTGGAAAATATTTGTAAGAGTGTAAAGAGAATAAAACAAATATTTTCCAGTTATTATTTATGTACAAACGCCTCAATGGTCTAGTGGTTTACGTACCGGGCCGAGATCTCGGGGTCCTGGGTTCAATTCCCGGGTCGAGCTAACTTTGTGTCGGTTTTTTCTGACACAGCTCGGGTTGGTGATCACCAATCCGCATTTGGCAAGCGTGGTGATTACGCCAATACCCATCATTGTAGCTATAACTTGATTTCAAGGATGGAGGCCTTTGCCCTGCATTGGGATATTAATAGGCTGATATTTTTTTTTTCTTATTTATGTACAATAAATATTTCTCTTTAAAACTGTGTTATCTGATATTTACCCCTACAAAGGTTATGGGCCCAGGACCAGCGAAAATAAAGAGTGAGTAGGTACATGTAACTAAGAAAGGAGTCATCGAAAATTATTTGAAAAAGGGTACGACCGAATCATGTCTGCGAATGTATGTGTATTCAATTATTAACAAAAGATAACTATGACAGTTGGAAGGTACAGATAGAGGCATTACTTGTACGAAGCGACTACTGGGAGTATTTAAGTGGAGAAAGGCCAAGACCAAATGTTGCCGATACGCACATAGCAGCCTGGAAGGCAGCGGACAGGAAAGCTAAATCTGAATTAATATTAACCGTACAGTTAGTTTCCCCAGACCCAGAGAATTAAAATACAATTATTTATTTTCTTACAAAAACGTGAATATTACAAAAACTACTAAACCGATGGTCAACAAACTTAAAAATTCTATTAACTATTCCTACATTTTCGTATAAATCAGATCACCCGTTCGAGAATTTTCGCGGAACAAACATACATACCTTTATATGTACATACAAAACTGATTTGTACCCCTCGCTCGCTTCGTATATATATATAAATAGTAACGTGTTAGTTTTGTACATTGTGAACATCGATTTTAAATTGACGGTATTATTTTACATAATACAATATTTTTTTACGAATATTCCACTATTCTTTCCCTTAAATTATAGTTTCGATTATTCACGATTTTTATCGATTAATAATAAAACCTAAGTCACATCTCTGGTTTAAAAGACCATAGAACGTAACCTAGTACGTCTCATATAATTTTTATATTTTATAGAAAAATGTACATAAAACTTCTCTAAACCGAAAAAAAACACCATGACTCTTATTAAATCGTTATTAATGTACAGTATTTAGTGTTGATCTATTTCTTTATTATTCAAGTTTGTATTTATATCGAAGTCAACATTTTCCTAAACGCAAACATTTACGTTCTATGGATGTGTCAGGCATACCATCGTGTTTGAAACAGACTGTAAGTTCATTTAATATACATCAAAACTAGAAATTATTATTTCATATGTTTGCAGCATGTTTCTGGGAAGAAATAAATGTGTTTCTTACTGGAAAATTTACTTTTCATAGAAATCTTAAATTGTTATTTACCTAATTACCTAATTGTTGTTTACCTTTTCAGAGAGTAATTTATCTTTTGATTATACACTGTATGTACAAAGAAAAAAAAAACCCACGCATTCACACTGCTTATTTCTTATTCGAAATCCATCATTCAGATCATGAACTAACAATTTGTTTAACGTCTACTAATGAGTACATAAAACCTCATCGTTCGAATGCTCGGACAAGGGAGGTCATCATCAATTACTTAAACTAACTAGTCGTTTTGTTTAATTGCCTGGTTCAATAACTTGACCTGTCAAATCTGACGTTAGCTGTCAACGGATGGTACGTTTGTCAAATTCGACTTTTTGTTTTAAGTGTGGTGACATCCTTAGTAAACACACTCTTTACGGTCGGACATCAGAGACAAATGTGTATTTGTCTTCTAGGATTGTATGGGAATTGACCGCCTGTTACATTTGAAAGAACAAAAGGACAAGTAATTATTAGCAAAAGAAAGAAAAACAATTAGGTCGAAAGCACTTGTGTGATCTGCCGCACTACAAAACGGCTCTGTTTTTGGAAATGGCTAGCCGGTTACGGCTAATTGTATAATTCTCAGTATTACTAATGTAATTCGACTGCGATAGAGACATTACAATGATGTTACAAGAATTGAAAGACGCAGATATGTCCACTTTAGCTTAAAATATTGTTTATTAAAATTTTCTTTTCATTAATTTTATCACTTAACATAATAAACTTACAACTACACACTACATAATTATAGTATGTTATGTTAAGTCAATCATTAAACCACTTAGAAGTTTCCTCGTCATTTTCATAAAGGATGAAAAGGTTTGTACGGCGGCGTTTCGTAATACAATGAGAGTTTTCAAAGTATATTATCTGTACAAAGGGAGCTTTTAAATATGAGTATCATTCATTTCAACTCATGAATTAACGAATACAAATACAATAAGTATAAGTCTTTATCATTCAATACCAGTCATCCGTGTGTCAGTTCTCACAATTCGATTGAAGTTGCTTTATAATACGATTGCGCAACTAATCATGAATGGAGTTAATCGTTCCGTATTTTATTTTCTAAGTGCCGCTTTGGTATGCCTAAAAATAAATAGACAAGCCATGGTAGTGCGTCTTCCTCAATTTCCATTGAAAAGTATTGTAATAAAGCTATTATTTATAGTAACCTCGACCGTTCGGATGGAAAAAGTCAAGGTCGTAAGGTTTATTGTTTAGTACGAGACACGAAGATGGGTAAATATTTTAGAGCGAACGTTATCCATCACTGTTGCGATTGATTAGGCCCGTGAGAGTGTTAGCGCTGCGTAGGCGCAACGTAGGTGAATCATTCATTGTTTAACATAAGTTTGAAAATATAAAAAAGCGTCGGAGTCAACAGTTTTGTTTTTATTGTAGGTTTAGAAATTTATTGTTTAACCTACCAGCAAAAAAAAATAATATTGCATTTATTTTTTCAATGCTACGTGTGCATTGGGTATGCTGGGTCAAATATCATATTAATCTCGGTAAACAACCTTTTTCATTAGAAATATTATGCTGTAAGATCATAGTTTTGACGAGGTAAGTAGCGCAGTAGTATTGTATTATTATAACTATCGCAAAACCAAAGCTTTCGGCACGGTAGTACTCGGATTGGTGAATTTAGATACAACTTTTATTCCGTTTTTTGAAACGTTAAACTATTATTGGTCCGGAATATGAACGCAAGGTGGCATTCGTAAAACAAGTCGGAAAAGTGGATTCGGAAAAACGAGTTTGGAAAAACTATGACACCAGATTAACTAGTCGTTAATCACACGATAGAAAGGGAAGGGAAAAAGGGCTTTTGTTTGAGAATATGAACGCAAGGTGGCATTCGTAAAACAAGTCGGAAAAGTGGATTCGGAAAAACGAGTTTGGAAAAACTATGACACCAGATTAACTAGTCGTTAATCACACGATAGAAAGGGAAGGGAAAAAGGGCTTTTGTAGATTTGTTTCATTATGAATCGTGGCTAATCTCGCACCCAAGTAGGCAATGCAAGTAATTATATTCACGACTCGTAGCAATCAAACGTTATTATTGGCGAAGCAACCATTTGCGGAATGCTTTGCGGCATAATCTAAGCCATTATGTAATAATGCATTCATGGAGGACGATTCCATAAAAAGGTTTTAATTGATTTCATAGTATTGCTATTTCGAAGCTAACATGATTTTATTAAAATGTAAATCTGTGTAACAATTATCATCGTTTCAAGATCAAAGCATTTATGTTTGCTCGTTATTATAACTCTAATAATGAAAAATAATAAAAGTGAACGATTATGAATCTGGTCGTAACATTGAACATCTGACTGACTGACATAGATATAGCTATCAACGCACAGCCCAAACTACTGGACGGATCGGGCGGTTTGGCATGCAGGTAGATGTTATGACGTAGGCATCCGATCAGAAAGGATATTGATCAATTCCCACGGGTCCTGGAACCACGCGGGTGAAACCGCGGGCGGCCACTAGTCAAATATAAAATATTTTAAGGTTGTGATTAAACTGCCTCAATAGTTATCCCGGATGACTAAGATGTCAGGAGTGCGTCAATATTCGGTTGCATAAATTGAAAAGGTATAATTTAAAATTGCATAAAATTTTTTGGCATACTAATCTTTTCGCATAACTTTCACATAGAATAAATGATTAGGCATACTTTGTTTTTCCATAACGTATTTTGTAATAATTATAAATACGCAATTTTTTTTTGCAAGCCTGTTTTTACCATTATGATTACTCATCATATTATGCATTGATATATCAATCTAAGGCATTAACTTTTACTAGTCATATTTACAGAATACCTTAAGCATAATAATTGTTCAGCATAATATTCTAAAGCCTAATGCACTCAGGGAAATGGTAAGTAAACCACCGCACCTAAAGCTGCTGTTCACTATAATAACAATTAGTCAAATAAACAATATGTCAAACAACTTTATGCGAATCAAAGTAAGGGCAAAAACAATAGTCTAGAGTTCTAGATTATATTTACTGAAACCGGTTCTGTTATACCTTTCATTTTTATGCACATTACAATAATTATGCCAAAGAGAATTATATTAAATAAGTATTATGCCAATGTAACCATTCTGCGTATTCAGAACTATGCGTATATTATTTATGCAAAAAACTTTCAAAGTTCTGGTATTTACTCAAAAAACTCCAAATAGAAAAAATTGTCATAGCATCGGAAATGACAATTTTTTTTTTATCTTTGCAGGGAGATAGAAGACATGACATTTTATAACAAAAAGAAAAGTAGTTTATAAATCGGGCCTCGAGATCACCAAAAAAGTGGGGTGTTGTTAAGTTATATTTGAGTATTAAAGCAGCAGGTAAAATTAACATAAAATTAGTCATTAGAGGCAGAAATCTAAAATGATAGTGAATAGAGTCGCTGTCGCCTAATATGGGTTTAGTCTACAGTCTGTTTCAAAGAGTCTGTAGGTCCCGCATCAGCAGTGTCGAGCTGAGAGCTAATATGTATATCGGGTGTTCCGTCAGTTGACCCCGGTCCCGAATACACCGCGGTGTCAAACGCACAAGGACTCTTTATTAATTAGCCGATATACACCGCGGTGTCAATCGGTGAACAACTTTTTTTGACTTCGTCACTTGACCCCGCTGTTTTATAAACCAGTGATCAAGGTAGGTATTTGATAAGCCCACGTCTTTATGTTGATAAAAAGGTTAGTGATATGTAGTAATCGCGTAAATATGTCAAGGTGTAACTAGGGATCGACGTAAATGGAAAGATGTCATTCTAAGAAAGAGTGTATAGGTAAATCAATTCTGTGAACAGAATATTTAATCAATCGTGTTTCGTATCGTTTTTTCAAATTATTATTTTATAAAAAAATTATAAAAATGACAGATGTACGGTTCAAACATCACATTGATTTATTTTTGGGAGAGGTAGCGACTTTCAATACTTACATTCAAGTCCCGATAGCAGCAAAACACGATGGACAATCACGATACCTGAAAAAATACAAAGATATTTCTTAATATCTTCATTCGAAATATTGTCATAAATAAACATTTATGTAAAGGCACCTATAAAACGTGGTGTCGAAACAGCATAGAATCATAAACTATATCGTAACTTTTGCTGGCTTTTATTAAAATAATAATAACAATATTTTGCAATATTACACAGTTGAACACAGTCACTCGGTTTTATTAATTTAAATAATGATTCTGTAAATACTCCCCTACTTTTATAGGGCATTATTTTAAATAGTAGTCTGGTCTACTTAATCTTGCATAAGAAGGCTACGAGATTTATATTTAGACTATAAACGAGATTTAGATTTAGTCTATAAATAATATTTCAACTATACGTCTAAAAAACTATATGAAAGGAAATTGATGTAAGCATAGTCATAGAATTATCGATGAATGTATAAATTACTACATCTAACTAATCGACTAAGTGACTTATCTTGTACTCGGTTGTATCTGCCTGGATGCGTTTATAAAAAATGTAGACGAGCATTTAAAACTTGGAAGTTCAAGTGTTGACTTAATCAGCTTTTTTTATGCAAGCACTCTTCATTGTAAACCACATCGTTGCTTAACATCAGACAAAATTGTTTTAATGCTCTAGCTTAAATAAATATAAAAAATGATTTACTAGCTTATTGTTTTTTGTCGATTTTACAAGAATTTATTGACCGATAAAATAAAGAGGAGGAGCATCCATCGTTATGTACTTGACCGCATTCTGTGTGCTGCATTTGAATGCACGCGGCAGCTACTGAAAGGTCGCAAAGATATTGTACATACAAATTGATATTTATTTAATGATGTTTTTTGCTTAAAAAACGGCCTATAAATTAAATTTGAAGTACATAGCTAGCCAGATGGACTCTGAAAAAGTTTAAGTCGCCCCCACTAAAGACGTCCATTTCGGAATCCAATAACATAACATACCATCTCTAACTTTGTATCAAAACGATCTAAACACCCTAACATTTGAATATAGTTATTATGAAATTGATAACATAAAATCCAATTGACAGAACCGTAGTACCCAAGCATACCCTACTATTTCGCGAGCTTCGCATAATTGCCGATCGGACCGCACTTCTCAATAGACATATTCACATTTTACAGCCACTAATTATTTCACCCTATTTTATGCCGTCATTGAACTATAAACTAAATACGTTTCTGCTAGTAATGCTTCTATATTGGAGGTTTATGAAAGGATTGCATAGTGAGAGGTGTCTACAGGGAATCATTAGCGTACATATCTCAGATCTTAGATGATCTGCGGTACTCGCTGTTTTATAATGCAATTTGGTAGGTTCGAGAGTAAAGGGTAGGACAGACTGAATCTGAAATTTTTATTATCAAACTGTGCTTAGACATATTAAGCAAAATTTTGGATAGCATCACATACATTGATCGGATCTAAAAGTATGTTGTTTAACTTAAAGAGTAATTGACAGAACAAACCCGAAATGACTATATCTTTTGGCGTGGATGAATATCGAGCCCACGACACCCCTGGCGCAGATCATATGAATCCCATTTATATATTGAACGTCGCGCGTCGTTGAGTCCACCGTTGATATTTTATGAATAAATAAGAGTAGTATTTTTAATAGAAAAAAAATGTGGTCTGTTTAGAGGAACTTGTAAATAAGAGAAAAACTTTGCTCTTGTAAAAAAACCAATTATTTTCATAAGACAATAAACCTAATGCAAAAACAATAATGTATTTTAAGTCACGAAATTATTTAACAATATTATGCAATGATGTGTGTTCCAGCTTTACAAAGATCGTTAATCCCAGCTCGATCCCGTGCAGTATTCGCCCATCAGCGCTTCGGTTACATGAGAATGAGGAAGAAATTGTGCGGTTTTGATGCGCTTGCACTGAGACCGTTTCCGGATAATATGCTACGATACAACGTGAAATCATGGGAAGGCAGTATAATCTAAACAGCAAGTTTATGAAGTTGTATAAAAATGGTATACAAGGTTTCTCTTGAGTATGAACGATTTATCTACTCATCTTATAATGAAGCTTGATTTCATTAATAGGGCTTTTGTCCGCAACAGACGACTTATTATATTGTTTGACATAGAACAAGAATATATGTTTATGGATTTTTAACTCGAATAAAGAGTCTTTAAGAGCCACTAAAATCGAGTTTTTTGGAAATTAAATATGTGTGTTATTAACCATAAAATATTTCTAAATTTTCAGCTGTCGTAACACCTTATTGAATTTGGCGGAGTTTACCAAATATGTACTGTACACACACAACTAAATATAAAAAAAACCTTTAAGGTAGACAAATAAATAATAAATGTTCGTACCCATTCGTACAAGTAGATCGTAAATCATTTATGAAAATATCGAGATTACGCCATTTTTTTGGCGTTCATCTTTTGACCTGATTACCAGATTTCTATTATTATCAGATCATATTATTGTTCTTATTACGATATCATTCAGAATATCAAAACACGCACATAGGTATCGTTGTCAATCCATTGTTGTAAGCAACTGGGTCAAAGATTACTGCAAGTTTATGTAGCTTGCATAAACTAACATGATGCCTACTACAATATCTTTTAATCTATTACAAAATGGGATAATATCATACAACATATATAAATGCTTCTGATTAAGCATAGAAAACGCTTCCGGAATTTTCTGCCTCTTTATGTTTTCAGGAAGGAAATATTTATAAAATATCTATGCCGTGAATATATGGTATGATGTATTTACAATGTTGAAGAAGCGAAGGCGTGCTATCTACACTTTTATTAGCAGGTAAATCATTTTCGATCCTATCCTATCGTTCTCATCTACGCTGGTAATATAAAAAGTAACTAACATGATACAGAAAATCCCCCAGGCTAATCTGTACCAGTATCAGGCCCCTATTTATTAACCAGAATGTACAAAACCCTAGTGACAACACGCTTAAAAGATTTGTGTAATACTCCCAGTTTATATTAAACTTCCAACAACAAAAATGGCCGGTAATTGACGTGGGAAGCCGAAGCTGCGAATATGAATGAGCACTCGGCTATACTCACTTTAATCGCGATTATCCTTTCATGAATAATTTATTTAGAGTCTCGTGCTGTTTGTTGGTGAACTGTAATTACGTAGTCGAAGTGTAATTATAAGCGTCGATACAGCTAAGACGCGCCATAGTTCGATATTTGATATTGCTCGGGAAAACATGCAAATGAAAGGATCGCCGGGTTTATGCTGCGTCGACCGCCATCTTTAAGCTCGTGGTTCTTAAACTTTTTTATTCCTAGTTCTGTTTTTGTCGAGTTTTGTAGACTAATAGAAAAGAGAACAGTGAATTTTCTTCATTTAATACTGGCTGCATTGCCATTGTACTTTAACACTTGTAGGCGTTTGGTTTAATTAATATTGCTTACGTTACCAATGAGCTTTGGATCACCGTGTAATATTATTGAATTTTTTTTTATAATAATCTATATGGACGAAAAGCGCAATCTGGATGTTCACGCATTTTTTTGGATGCCATTTATTACTCTTTCTCCAAATAACTAATATCTAACATATCTATGTTAGCACAAGTTCAGTTAAGTTTGGGAGCCACTGTCCCATACAGTATACAGCTCTAAATAAATCATGATTTTAAGCTCTTGCCATTCATGAAATGTGAATATGCGTTAGGTAATACCTCTCAATGTTGTTTGAATCCGATCCTTTATGAGGTGAAACAAAATGTTGCTAACGTGACCAACACATTATGTTACTCATATATTTCCTCGTTAAGTTGTTAAAAAAACGATATTTCAATCACGAAATTTCGCTTGTTTTATCTTTATTAATAAAAAACGTTAGTTATTATGTAAGCATAGCAAGACACTTATCTCATTTCCTTGAGTACGGTTTTAGAAATGATGCCAAGGTTGTACCTAGGTCACTCCAACTTGTCCTTTTCTTTGTTTTTATGTCCAGACGATAATTATACAAAATATGTATAATTGTACGGAATTTTTAAACACATAGGAGTTCAGAGGGTTCTTAATTTAAGAGTACGTATTTTTTTGACGTAATAACTTTTACATTAGTTTATATTTTTGACTAATCCTCCAAAAAATATTTTAACTATAATTACAGCATCGATGTTATGAAATGTGAAGAGTTATCTAGTGTATTTAGATAAGTACCTATCCCTATGCACGCCTGTTTTATTGATGCGGTCGAGGATCACGACAGAGTGCAGTAATAGAGCAACTCTGTTTATTCAGTGTCACGCGTCTCCCGCCATTATTCATAGACATGCATGTTCTAAGCGGCACATACCTATGTGCATTGCGCACATAAACGCTCTGCAGGTGGATGCGGGTCGCCACAATGGATTATGTTGGAGTAAGATGTTTTCACTCAAATCTTAAATAACGTTCCGGAGGTTCATGAGAATGCGGAATTTAACTGATTGGTTTTGAGTATCCATTGTGGATACCTATTGTGGCAGGGTCCGATGTTAGTACCCGGGAATCGATCAGTCAAGCCACAAGGTGGGCACCGGCTCGTCCCTCTTTGGGTGTGAAGGGAAACTGGGGGAGTTTAGTGGGTAGTGGACGAGCAGTCCTGAGTCCTACACATGGCCGCAGGTCTCGCTAATCTGCGGTTATGGTGAGTAAAAGCATTCTCCTCCGAGAAAAAAAAGGTTTGATGCTAGTAGACGACTTCAATGTAGCTAACAGTTGTTACAATTTTTAAATGTTTTTTGCTAGCCGATGATGCCATGTACTCAAAGATAATGTAGCACTATATTGAAAGAATTTGAGGAATTCCTTAAAAATTTACAAATACAAATGTTTCCTCTTTATACTCGTAATACGAACAAACATAAATGTGTACTTAGATGTACCTATTCATTAAAAAAAATCTAGTGTTTTATTGGTTTACTGGTACAGTTCTTACAGTGTGCCGCTCTGCCGATGCCGGCTCTCGTGGGCTACCCCTCGCGATCTACCTTGCCACATCCTGCACGGCGATTTTATTAAACATCCCTAGCGGCTCTTCACTATTTGCTTTACAAATGAAAAAAAGGGGATTACTCTTCAGTTTGTTTTTATTTGCGGGGTATTTTTTTGTGGAAACGTCCTTTTGAAGCACAAAGGCTTTTGAGAGAGGAATGTTCGCATAAAAACTTTTTGCGTGGTCGTGAATGTGATCTTACGTATTGATAAAATTATTTTTGGACTATTATACATAACAACGTTTATCGCAACAATTTCGAAACCGTTACATACATTAAGGAAAGACGGTTCCAGGCAGAGAGTTTCAATCTCACGTAGAACTCATCAGAAAATAATAATTACAAAATGAAATTATTGATCTAGATATTTATTACCTGGTGACAGTTTTCCTCCGATAACAATTTATTAAAAAAGCTGTCAGAAGCGGGAAAAAGTCATATGAATTTACAATTCAAGGAAAAATATTAAAAACAAAAATGTTTTTATACCATTGAAGATATTACACGTGCCCAGATTCCTGTCTGGGAATACAATACGATACAATTTAAAAGACGCATCGCTCAAATTCGTGAATTATAATATCATTTCCGTTATTTTGTTTAATATTGCTGTAAGTGAAAATGACTTTTATCCAGACGGAATACGTAATTACTTTATCTTGTTGCTTCAAAACATATTTCTATTGGGTAATTGCTTATTAGGGCAAAACACGTAGGTAAAGCTGTTGGTCACACAAAGAAATCATTTCTTTTCGCGTGCTTCAAATCACTGTCCCATCGAACTAAAAGACTAATTCGGCACTCACTTGCGCACTATAATATGACCTGCGTAGTTGGCAAATTGTCAAAATGGGCTAGTATAGGTACTTGGTATTATTATAACATCCATGAAACATCCAAGTTGTATAGAACTATAATGGATGAAGTTTGACTTACCACCGCATATAAAGAGCCGGTGGCGCTAGTGGTGCGTGGCGAATGAATAACGATGCCCTACATTCCGATACGCTGTCGGGAAACACAATCAAAACTCAATTGGAGAACACTTCCAACTCATCGCCGCATCACGCAACCGCTGACAAATCGTAACTTCGACAATGAGAAAATAACACCGTCTTGTGACAAAGGGATTGGGTACGTATCCCAAGTATCTGGAGTTTGCAGCCTTAATGGAAATGACGATATTGAATTTACAAAAGTGTTTAATCGTGGGTCATACCCAGATAAAAAGTATTTTTGAGATAGTAAGAAATAAATTACCATTTTATATGTAGTACTTGTTATTGTTAAACTTATGGCAAACTGCAAAGCAGCTTTTATTATGTTTGTAAATGGGTTCTTTTAGTAGGTTACATTGCACATAAGGCCCGAACATCAGATTCTTTTCTTTCCACTCCATCCCCTTCCCTATAGACCTTCTCCTTTCCCCTCTTTCCATATTCCTGTAAGTAATCGTATTACCCTTTTTACTTTTTGATTGTTCAATATTGTCGATTTCTCTTTATTAAATCTTTTTTATGACAAAACCCATTAGCTCATCCGGATAAAGCGAGGATAACAGGAACTCGTATGAAAATACACACAGATCGTATACGTTTGCATATCGCGCCGGGCGTCTCGAGTTTGTCATCTCATTCAATTAGGCAGTTGACTTAATAACGTTACCAGTGTAACGGGGCTTTATGGATGGATTAACCAACATTATTGAATTTTGTTTTCAGTCACTTCTCTGCCATTTAGGTGTTAATACGATGTATTGTTGCGTAATGTTTTATTAAGACATTCATCTAAGAGATATTTGGCGATGTTTATTTTTGAAGTTTTCAGATCAAAGGCTACATTTTTATATCTCAGTAAAAAATTGAATTATAATATGCGTGTGTCAAACATGAGAGTTGTTGTATTTTTTTTATATAAAAACTGTTCTGTTAGACCTACAGTTGTTGATTTTCTTTTATTTACATCCATACCATAATATGTCTATTTTATAGTCAGGAGCGATGAGCAAACGCCCTACATTTAGCTATAAGTATCTGTGGCTGCATCGTAATGTTTACATTTTAGTATCGGTAACCGATACTTTAATTACGTTCAAATTTCGAACGTCTTCTTAAAAAGTAAAAATTAATGGATTTGAAGCTAACATATGTAAGCAAAACATCTTGATGTATTTTCAAAGGTACCAGGAGAGCATAACCGCAGCGTAACT
The DNA here is from genome assembly GCA_949319885.1 of Mecyna flavalis. Classification (NCBI taxonomy): domain Eukaryota; kingdom Metazoa; phylum Arthropoda; class Insecta; order Lepidoptera; family Crambidae; genus Mecyna; species Mecyna flavalis. The sequence continues at coordinate 8,161,288 of OX439431.1, read as the reverse complement.
ATTCATTAAATCAAAGAGTTTAAAAGACGCGAGCTAGCCTAGATTCTAGTTCTTCTCTGCTCTCCTGGTACTACGGATTATATTCCACGCGGTTTCACATCGATCCTGACTTTAAAATAGACATTTATCGTATGAATGAAGATAAAGTTATGTATGTGACTGTACATAATTAGGCATTAAAATACTCATGTGATCCTTTTATGAAACTCACTTCGTTCGTTTCATAAAACCACATTTGTATTTTAATGACCCTCATTATGCAACAGTCACATAAATAACTATTAAAGGTGAATTTGAAGCATTATGATATTCTCATAAGACTGTTAAGTGTTTAACATACTCGTATTATATTAGACAATTTTTGGCGAATGATCTTTGGTTTCAATTTTGAAAAAACGTTTTACACTATACATGAAGTATATTTTTCGTGATACATAGAATTTACTAACTGTAACAAATAAAAAACAAGTATTTTACTCCGGAAAAAGGATACGTTACACGGCTTCACACACATTTGATAAACTCGGCACCAATCGGTATCATTGCTACATCCGATAAATGTATCATGCACTGACTGAAAAGCTTTTAGCAAATAAAAGCCTAAAAAACCTACACTGCGTTTTTAGAGCTAAAATGTTACTCTGTATTTAAACTTAACGTGGGGATTTTAACTAAAAATGTCCGCAACTTTTGTGTCATGTGTGGTAGAGATTTTGTATCATTTTCTTTATTGCCAATATAACTTTAACGCAAAGATGCTAACAGTTTGAGACCAGTTTTAAGTGTATTGTCCTCAATGTACGGTCAACAGCACATCACGGTAAACACTTGTAGTTCGATAATAGCACTTATGCCCCCGACATAAGAGCGGTACAAAGTCCAAAGTGTTACGTCTGACGTGCTGTGACGACTGTACTATTGCGCTTTTCAGGTCAATAATCCGATGGCAACATCAGACTATGTCAGGGTCTAAGCAGCAGGCTTGTTGACTTGCGTATGTGTATTGACGTCGCATGTGAGTAGTGCGGGTACGTCAGCGAATACGACATGAGAGAATAATGACAGGCAAATGAAGTGCAGCCGACATGCATCGCGATGTGAGTCGATGTGGGTGATTTAAACGCGGCGCCAAGAATTAGTGTGATTGTTCGTGCAGCATAGTAATGGGAGTGGGACTGATATACTATAGACGGGGATTGATTTTGTATTTTGAAAAATGAAATGATTTTATTCACATGCCTTAGTCGCATATATTGATTGTTCATACCAAAGCTTTATATTTTTTTATAAATAGGTAAGATTTTGTTATTGTGTTTTTTATCAATTAACCTTCGGTGTTAAAGGGGTTTAAATACTGGGCCGTGATTTCGGGGTCCTTGGTTTTTTTTTTTTTTTTTTTTTTTTTTTTTTTTTTTTTTTTTTTTTTTTTTTTTTTTTTTTTTTTTTTTACAATGGACTCTATCCCGCGCCTTTTTGCGGCGCGGTGATTCTGCGGTTGGGTAAAATTTGTGTCAGATAAAATTATTTCGGACACTGGTTAGGTTTGAGATCATTAAAATGTTTGTGATGAGAGATTCATTCTATTAACCTAAGCTAGTACATAAAAAATACCTGCAAAGGGAGGTCCCTTATCACTAAATTACTTATATGATGAAGAATATTTTTTTTGGAATAAATCTCTACATATTAAGTATGTGATTTATTAACTCTCTGCAATTAGCAATGGTGTGGCATCAACGTTTGAGTGCAAAATCAGATAGCACAGTAGATTAACGACGTCCAGTGTCCCCAAGTGGCGCCACGTCACTGACGCGTCAGCTGGAGCCGTGATTGACGCCGGACGTGTTCCACGGAATAATGACTGGCAAATGAACCCTGGCTGACGCCCACTGCATATGTGGCTTTTAAGACTTGCCAACTCATCGCTTTAGCAAAGTAATGTGCACAATAAAAATGTTTGTTTTCGAAGACTCCTATAATTTTCCTTCCATTAACGTAAACTGGTCTAACTAAATTACCTCGAAAGGAAGGGATTTTATCACTATTTGCATAAAGAATGATTTCTATAAAAATTAAGTCTGTAGGAAAGTGGCATTAACTGTGCAATTATAAGTGATGTGTCATTAACGTTTGCGTTTAAAATCAGCGCAGTAGATTAACGACGTCCAGTGTCCCCAAGTGGCGCCACGTCACTGACGTCAGCTGGAGCCGTGATTGACGCCGGCCGTGTTCCACGTAATAATGACTGGCAAATGAACCCTGGCTGACGACCAGTGCATACGTGGCGTTAAAGACTTAATTGCTGCAGCAAAATATTGTGAACAGTTAAAATGCTTCTTCTTCCTGCCCTGTTCCCAATTTAATGCAATCATTACAAAATACTACTCTATGGGCCTTAAATTTTTTTTGGTTAATCTATAAAAATTACCCTGAATTTGCTAGTCTTTAGTTGCTATATTTAAAGCCATTATAAGACTGAGTAGGTACTATTAGTCTCTAGTAATGTGAGCATATCATTTTTTTTTGCTATCACAAAGCATGTGTTATCACGTTTAGATTGTATAGTTTTTACTAGGTTGATGTTTATCCATTTTGGTAATATTTTTGTTATGGTTTCTGTTTAAATATCTATTAACAGTTTTGTCTTGCCAAAGGCTGAGTATAACAGAACCTCCTCCTTTTTTGAAGTCGGTTAAAAATACACAACACAATTGAATTGTATGGACTGTGAAACATTATCTATGGTTTTTATTTTATTAATTTAATCATTTGTTTAGTTTTTTTCCACAACTTCAGTAGGCATTCATAGTATCCCGCATAATTTTAAACACCTTCAACGACTATCGAGGGACATATCACGAGGAACTTGTATTGATTTATAGCCGTTTCTGCATCAACAGGCTGGTCACTAACTTCACGTCAATGTTGGAATTGGGAATCCAATGTTTCAGTGGATTAACGACATTTAGTGTTCCCGGGAGGCACCTCGCCATTGACGGGCGTGCTTGACGCAGAATAATGCCAGGCGAACCAACCGGAGTTAACGCATCACGGTACGGGATGACGAGACGAGACGAATAGCAATTTGTTGCTATTAGTAAAAGGTGTTTAATCACTTCTTGGGTCTTTCAATCTTGATTTCGAAGGTTTTTAAGAAGTGCAATTATTAAGCAATGCCTAAAACATGCGTAATAGTAAATTAGAAAACTTATTGAAATGGAGACAGTCTTAATGATATTAATTAAGTATCCTACAAGAAGCGCCACACCAAACGGACGATTCCTGACGTAGAATAATGATAGACAAATGACGCTCATCACAATACGGAACGCTGGACTATAGTCGATTCACAACGGAGCGCCGAGTAATCAACTGCTGTACATTACAGCTTGGAAGATGTAGGTAGCAAATGGCAATTCTAGCTGTTATTAAGCTTCATTCCACGTAATGGTTGGTATCCTCAAAATTAGGAATTATGATTGAGGAAGCAATTTTGTTTCAATTAATTGAAAACGATATTTTAATTGATGTATAACGCTGTATGTGTGTAGCTTAAAATGAAAAAGATGTAAGAATTTGCAAGCGATGATTGAAAAACCGGCCAAGTGCGAGTCGGACTCGCCCATGAAGGGTCCCGTAGCAGCAAGTATCATCATAATATAAAAGTTCTTGTAGTTCTTTGTAAGTTTGATCGACGTTTTTATATTTGAGTTGATTGAATGAGAGGAAAATTGCGGATTACGATTCATGACGTTTAAAAAAAATACTAATTACTTGATCTCGTTCAAACCAATTTTCAATGGAAGTTTGCATGGTAATGTACATCATATATATTTTTTAGTTTTATCGTTCTCTTATTTTAGAAGTTAGAGGGGGGGTGACCAACATTTTACCACTTTGGAAGTGTCTCTCGCGCAAACTATTCCGTATAGAAAAAAATGATATAAAAAACCTTATTATCATTTTTAAAGACCTATCTATAGATACCACACACGTAAGGGTTTGAAGAAAAAAATTTTTTTGAGTTTCAGTTCTAAGTATGGGAAGCCCCAAAAATTTATAAACTAATTACTTGATCTCGTTCAAACCAATTTTCAATGGAAGTTTGCATAATAATGTACATCATATATTTTTTTTAGATTTATCGTTCTCTTATTTTAGAAGTTACAGGGGGGGGGGGACCAACATTTTACCACTTTGGAAGTGTCTCTCGCGCAAACTATTCAGTTTAGAAAAAAATGATATAAAAAACCTTATTATCATTTTAAAAGACCTATCCATAGATACCTCACACGTAAGGATTGGATGAAAAAAAAATTTTTGAGTTTCAGTTCTAAGTATGGAGAGCCCCCAAAATTTATTATTATTTTTCTATTTTTGTATGAAAATCTTAATGCGGTTCACAGAATACATCTACTTACTAATTTTCAACAGTATAGCTCTTATAGTTTCGGTAAAAAGTGGCTGTGACATACGGACGGACAGACAGACAGACAGACAGACAGACAGACAGACAGACATGACGAATCCATAAGGGTTCCGTTTTTTGCCATTTGGCTACGGAACCCTAAAAAAGTAGTTGTTTTTTAACTACGCCTAAAATCGGGCATATTAATACATCATTACTTAGTACACAAAAAAAAAAAACGACGGTTTGCACTCCGGGAGTGCCGGCAGAAGTGAAAACTAACGTTGAGCATTTTTGATATGTATTTTGGAATGATTAGGGATTTAATTGATTGGTAGAGGTATAAAAGTACTATCATTTATGTGGTAAAATACAATATTTATTTATTGCGCTATCGTATACAAATATGACAATTTATATTACATTAAAAAGTTTATCTCTCAGAATTAATGTTATCAGAAACTTTTTCAGATTTATCAGAAACTCCTTGCTGTGACACTGAAACGCCATGATGATAAAATGATTGACAACCGTCAATGTCATACTTTTTTGATTGACAACTATTTATTTTCTAAACAACGAAAACAAAGTTTGGAATTTACAACTAATTGCATACCCCCTCAATTGATGGCCTGCCTTCTAAAGGCAGCGCCATGATGGTCGACGTTTGATGGGCGACCTTTAGAAGGCAATTCCTTATCGCCCGTATTTAAAGTCTCTTTTCGTTTGTTAGACGATTCGTTGTGTTTTATTAGTTTGTTAGGTTGGTAGAACAAACCAGCGACTAGCAAATGACAGCGCCCGGCGCGCGAACATTTGAAACCGATGGGAGTTTTGTCAATCTTTTTAAAATGTTCGCGCGCCGGGCGCTGTGACTGTATGCAGAAATTGTTGATTTACTTGATATTTTATTATGTAAAGGTGTGAATGTTATTTAATGTGTTTATTGCTTAATAGTAACAGGTTAATTTAAAGTGGACAACTAAAGCAACAAGTTGTTTATTTTTTTTAATTTGATTTTTTAGTTTTAATTACCCAATTTCATTCCACTTGTATTTTCCCTCGCATACAGTTCGAACACAGTAGAATATAATTTAAATTATATTATTTTAACTTGTAGACCATTTAATAATGACTTTATTGATACCAAATGACTGGTATTTGCATACAGGAAGGATTTAAAATATTTTTTTTAAAAAATTAAAAATCAAAAAATAATCAAAATGGCGGCCATTTTGTTTTTCCTAATCAAAATAAAGGAAAATGGTCGCCATGATGTCATCAATTGAGGGGATACTGGAATCTGCGGATAAACTTTTGAATTTGGAGCAATCGGCCAAGAAATGATTCCCTATACAGAATCCGCAGACTCCCGAATCGTTAATAACACGAGGTGTGATACAGTAATAAACATGTCGCTTTCGAGGATGTTCACTGGGAATTTGGGGTAACAAGCCAAACTGTGTGTGAGAACGAGCCTCTTGTCGCAGGAAATCGGACAGCATTTCCAACTTCATACGACCTGATGCATGCTCCGCAGCATAGCGGATCCAAAGACTGCGGAGAAGTGGTGTTAATTTCCACAAAATACTGTTATATAATTCCGGCGAATAAAGATATTCCAAACTTTTTAAATGTTTTATTACGGCAATTAAATTTTGAATTTTGCAGGATATCAAATTAAGGTCTTTGTGGTCACTTTGTAGCATAGGAAGCATATAGGAAGCGACCGCACTGCGGCTATAATAGTAGAAGAGGTCACACTTGACAGTTCATTTATGCAAAGAAAAATATACCTTACGCTAAAGGAATAAAACTCAAGAAAACAACATCAGTTCTTATTAATACAATTATTTACTCTACTCCTGATGTACATAAGATGCACTTTTCTTTGCATAAATGAGCTGTCAAATTGAACAAAAAACCATTATTGTCTATAGACCGACAAATTATCTGTTCCGGTGGCGGCGTCGCTACTGTCTATTTAAAACTGTCATTAAATATCGTTTTTGCGGTTTTTGCATTGCATTTCACGTAGTTCCAATTTTGGCCACCGGAACAGATAAGTTTGTAGAAAACACGTGTCCGGACTTCAAATTTTATATGGATTTTCGATCAGGTCACGTGACACATAAATCCTGACGCGAGTTTAACATTTTTTCCCCATACAAAAAAAGTGCACAACGCCGCTAAAGAAGTTTTCACTTCAAAAACAAACGAATCCGATTTTTTTTTTGCAAAAAATCAATTAAACAATACAAGATCACTATGACTCGCTCTGGCCTATCGATTACACTGAAACTCCCAACATTTCCATAATTTACGTCTTGATTGTAATTACAGGGCGTGAAGCGGCATCTATGCAGGCCTTCGGGGTGAGGGTGACTGGCTCAATTGGTATGATCTATTGAGCCAGTCAACCTTACATTTGGACCTCACTTCCGCTTACCATCAGGTGGAGTGAGGTCATCCTGACTGCCTCTTTATAAAAATAAAAATAAATAAATTACACGGGGCATGGCGTAGATACTGTGCGTTTATTGGCCAAATCGTTAGGAACATTTGGTGTTAATACTCTTCAGGTGTACGTAATTACAGTTCCACTTTGATAAATACCGCTTGAAGACCAATTTACACAATCATTTTCATTTAGGCGCAGCATTTGGTTTATACATTCTCGAAAAACATTTGTACCATAATGAGTTTATTTAAAAGTGCACGCGCATATGCCAACAATCTTGTTTCTTGTGTTACTCGTATATATAGTATTTTATTTTATGTACACAACACCCCAAAACTTCTTTCTGTCTTGCTTCTAAATATTTTATGGGAATACATCAGAGATGTTTAGACGAATTGCTTTAAATGTTATTGTGTAATTTTCAAAATTAATAAATAGAAAAACAGTACTTCCATAAAACAATGTGAGTTCATACATTATAAATATTGCCTATATTGAAAGCTATTCCATCAAACCTCCTCCGACTCTATTCTAATAAATGTGTGAACCCAACACTGGACCCACATCACGATACCTTCTCTGGAACAATAAAGGGCTTTGTTACGACGAGTCGATCGTAGCCATCGTAGCTGTTATCACAGAGAACGTCTTTGACGCGCAGAACATAAGACATGTGTGCTGTGGATTATCAAGATGGCGAGAAGACAAGCCGTCAATCTGACAGTGGAAGGATACAGGTACGAGTGACAATGGAGTGCCGTGCCGAGCCGTCGCCGGGCATTGAACGTGGCTAATCGATCCGGATCAGCCGTGAGTGGCAGCAGTCGGCATCCATAGATGTGGCATTATACTGCCGTGTGCGTTTATAAAAGTTACAGGTGATGAAATTATGATGGTGGACCGTTCGACCGGTTAATTGATGATTGGCTTCCTAAGTGATGACGTCAAAGTTCATTCAACTACTTTGTATTTTTTTTAATGAATGACGTACATACCTGACCTTTCAGCTTTATTATTAATGATTGATTGGGTCATCATCACAACAACCTATTAAATGCGTAAAGGCTTTACTTTTTAACAGAATTTTAATTTTACCCATATTATGAATATATTGCTTGTGAGTAACTTTTAAATCACTAAACCAGGTTTTGATTTTGTTGCAATCATATTAGTAATAAGGTTTAATATTTTATTAAACATGATAAAATATATTTTTACAAGTAATTTGTCTTTGAGTTTAAATGCTGTCTGCGCTTACATAAACACGCTTTAGTTGCTTTAGTGATTTTCTTCGATTCTCAAATCATGACTGAAGAGTTGTGTATTTTCTCTTGTAGCGATATTTAAAAGATCAGTTAATCGTTAACAGTTAAACCATTACTAAACCGACGCGTCGTGATTGAATCTGTTGCTGACTGAACTTTAATCATTCCGATTTCAATTCTGGACATTTCACCCGATAACAGCTGTTGATTACACGTAATGTACCGGGAGGTGTTTACGCTCAGTACCTTGCTTATACACACATAGTACATTTACTTATGTGAACGTAAGTGCAAATGAGATTCCGATTTTGGGTGGCTCTGGATTATAGGACGTGACAAATTCATGCCTTAGTTTTCAGGCAAATATTTTTTGTTACTAGGTGGAATATACGATGTGTAGATTTTATGTAAGGATATCACTACTTTTAAGGAAGTTGTTGAAGTAATAGGACAGAGGTGCAAACAAGCTGTTTGCAAAGCTCTGAGATCACGTGTACAAAGGGAATCAAATAATCAAAGAAGTCTTAAAATAAATTATGCCTTTGTTTGCCAACCAAGTACCAAGTGTCAAAATGGGTCAACAACGCACGATAATAACTGCATGGGTTACAAAATTGGATAGAATGTGTGAATATATTAAAGAAATATTTATGCCTGGCCATCAATTATACCAGAACCAAAATCGGTTTCGATTGTTACTGCATTACAGCGTTCGCAGATACTATGTGCACTCTCAATAGGAATGATTACAGCTTACTGTTAACACTGAGAGAATGGTGCTAATAAACCTAGTGTAAACACGATTATGATTTCGGGCGTGTCGGGAAATAGGAAGCAACGCGCGAGCGCGGGCTAACAGTTCGCGACCCGTCGAAGGGTTGTTCGCACAGTTCAAATAGTTATCGATAGATTCAATATTAATAAATAAAATCATATTTACGAATAATTATATTTAGAATAATGGTTCTAAAATATGGAAAAATTCCAATACATAGCATATAAATATGTAAGCAATGGTCGAAAAATACTAGCGGCATGTTTCATTGAGGAGCACATAGCTATAAAGAGTCGCTCAATGTGCTTCCACACTGTGATCTTCGAGCCTTTGGTTTCTGTACTGTAGTTGTTCTGTACTGACTCCCATTAATATTGCCGGAACATAGCCAGAGCTGTTATGACGACAGATTTTACTTGTGGGGCTGGGAGTCAGCCAGTCAGACTCTGAAAATTTCTTAGGACCATTTAGATATAAAAGTAACTTCATAGTTAATATTGTCTAAGACTGACTGTTCGGTTGTCATTCCTTTCATTGATATTGATGGTCTACAAAATTTAAGAAGCTTCCACGTTATAACTTTTTTTATAACTAAGTGATTATAATCGAGAAAATCATCGACACTGAATATGAGCAGGCAACACTAGCTAACGCGCAGGATTACCGCTGTCGCTCAAATTGATCGGCGTCAAAGCTTTGCTAGGCGCAATATTTTAACCTTAATGAAAATTGAGGCTTTAACACGCTATGCATTATACTTTTTGACGTTATGTGAGCTGTGGCCCGTGTTTGATGCGGATCAGTCTGTATATTCGAAGCTTCAAGTATCGTAGGGCTTAAAATAGTTCGGTAATCCCTTGTATTTTTCAGTAATTAACTAATATGGTGGTTTTCTTGAAAACTGTGCAAACCATTAGTAAATCAAAAAGAGTTCAGAAAAAGCATGGAATTGAAAAATTAAGAAACGCCATCTAAGGTACATAATACATCTCTTTTAGGAGACCATGCAGTAGCCTTTTAATTATGGACGACATTAATCCAAAATAAAATAATTTATATACAAAATTAACATAATTTTATAACACCAGCACCACATGACTAGCACCGTTTATAATCCATGTATTCATGGCTTTATGACATGGAATTTCAAAATGTATCCTACATTTAAATGCAATCTATCTTGCAATTTAACTCCGGCTTTAGCTAGTGTCAGAAAATGTTGTTTATATACAGACTTGTTATTTGGTGATTTTTATTTATTCAGTCATTCTACAGTATTGTCGATTCGCCTTGTTAAAAAGCGATGCGTGTCAAATTAGATAACCGTGCATAAAGTGATTCAAGGCTTGTTTGTGTGGTTTGTTAAAAATTTGTTGAGTCTTTTCTGCATTCATTGCCAATTGTATATTCGTGATCACATCCCGAATGTCTGCTAGCTGAAATAGTAAAGTAACATTTATTGGTAAGCGGCCACGGCCGTTGAGAGACATTAATTTATATAAAAGCATTTCTCAATGTGCTGCCATAGTGTGTGTTTATCTAATTTTCGAGCTTTTTATGTAAAATATACTGGCTGTCATGTTTTTTTTTTAACTGGACACAGGAAATAACTAGGCAGGCAACTGTAGTTTACAAAATTTTATCAAAAACTAGACTCCAAACGAAAATGGAACTCACGCGTTCGAGTTGAACCCAATTTAAACCCGAATGTTGAACCACTGTTTTCCAGAGCCTATTCAAACTTAGTAGTTAATTTCCATAGTACCCATCACGAACGCGTTCTGTAATTATCCAATGCAACGCCGAAACAACTAAAGCAAGGCTGTATTATCTATGGCAGGGTTAACGAAATGCAAATTCATGACTTTAACTTTTAAATGTGATTAGTTTGGCGACATAATATTTTATTTTTGCATGGTAGTATTACACTTAGGGAAGAATACGACTAGGTCTATACATAATATATTATAATGAAATAAATGACGTTATTATCGGAAAAATATTTTAGTCACCCATGGACATGTTTTAAGATTATTGTAACATATTATGTACATTCAAGTAGACACATATCGAGGCTTGTTTCAATTATGGAGGCCTTTGTTTTGTAGTGGGACGTTAAAAGGCTAATACTTATTTGATGCAGAAAGTAATGTTGGTCCTGGGTAATTCGAACCCATGACGCCCACATTGTTTGTCTTTGATTGGCAGTAAATAAGTTTCTGTATACGAGTATAACATGACTAACTTGATATTGTGTATGCTCCGAGGGGTTTTTACCCATCAGATTCCCTCTCTTAAAATCCATTTTAGGCGGATTTTAAGTACGAAGAAGTGTGGGTGGTTTCTAAGCCTCAAATTCCACGTAACACTATGTCCTAAATCTAGGGCTTCAGGTAAATAAAAGTATTAGTACGTTAAAGCATTTCTTGGCGAAAAAGGTAGGGTGATCAACTTAGATCTTATCCCGTTACACAGATTTTAGGGGTCAAACTAAATCTCATATTGGTGAAAGCTAGACAACGTAATGCGTGATTAAGTCAGGGACCTTAACCTTTTATCCCCTACTTTCTATTCATCCCGTCTTTGATTAAGCACAGTTGTTATGTAAAAGTAAATAAAATCAATATATTTGAACGACCATACAAACAAGTTTAAAGAAATGTGTCCTGATTGTAACAATAAACGTAATAGAAAACTAAAAATTTAAACACTTAAAAAAAAGACAACCAAAACGGTTTAATCCTTATCACCTAATGCGCTTATTATACAAGGCGATTCTTACTTTCAGAAGATAAATAGTACATAATTGTGAAAATTATATTTCGAGAAAAGGTAGGTAGTGCTCTTGCACGTCGCTTCGCTTGGCTGGTCTTGGCGGGGCCACCTCCGTGCCCCCAGATTTGAAAAGACCAAATTTTACATGCTAGATCTCAACCCTAGTGACAACGTGGGACTAGTAAATAACCAGTAATTACAGTAATAATGTGCGAACTCGGCCCAAAATAATCACCTAAAATCCATGTAACATATTGTTAAATAACCGCCTTCCGTGATGTATAAGCTGCAATTAAGTTGTTAACTGGCTAACCGAGGATTTAAATAAACAATATAAGCATAGGCACATATTGAGAAAATTATACAGCATGAATCGTGCGTGAAACAAGTGTATTGGTAAAAAATACCACCATACATTTTGGTAATTATAAAATAAAATGCGACGTGATTTATGAAAGATTAGCAACTTTAATCGTGATACAGATAATTAGTAACTACACATAATAATGATAGTTTGCGTAATAATAACACAGTTTTCGGGGGTTAAGGTTTCTTCACATGAAAAATAAAAAATATCTTGAGTACTTCTTCCACTGGTTAAAAACGTATTAATATACAAACCATCCCAGTACACGCAATGAGACTATGATCGCGTGAAGTGGTATTACTTTGTGTAAGTGTTATTGTTTAAATAGTTGGGAGTGCAACCTTGTAAGTATTGATAATTTGTCACAACACAGATTCGGAACTAAATGCGCTAGGTCGTGAATAGTCGTGATAAGTCAGAATTTAATTAAGCAATTTTTTGACCTATTTCGTTTCACGTCGGCCGTAAAACGCATTCTGGTTGCGGGTGTTTAGACCTTATCTTTATGGTTTTTACAATTATCGCAGGATCGAGGCGTGGGCTTACCCGAATTTATAACCGCATAAACTTCCAAAGAAAACTACAGTAACTGTTCCGTTGCGGTTTAGTGCCCGTAAATCTAACATGAGAACTAAATGTTGTAGTTTACAAAAGACCCGCGAAGGACGCGAATATTTTTACAACTCCATACTTAATATAACTTAAAGGCTGATTCTGCTGATTGTATAAAACTGTGTATTTGTATCGCTTATAAGAAATGTTTTGAAGCTGGGTTTAGATGTTTAAAAATTCATTGTCCATTATGTATTGTAAATAAGCAAGTATTATTGTAGTCACAAAATAGCATGATGCCTGTGGTAGCTGTGGATTGACAGGAATAATGTTTCACAATTTTGACTGTCAAATGTGATGGTGTGTCAACGATCGTGTTGATTCGTGTTCGCGCGCCAGAAAAGTGTTGTGTGTGTTTTTAAGTTATGTGCACTGTAAATACAACAACATAATTATTCAATGAGACAAGAAGTTTTTTTTAAGTTATTGTTTAACTTAAAAATAACTTCTATTTAATGTTTAACATGATTAAAGAATATAGGTAAATACATCTTTTATTAAAACATCCATCTATGACTTTTATTACACATGTCTTTGTTTTTATAGCACAAAATTAGACAAATAAAACAATAACACCGTATACTACCTATTCTGTGACAATAATCATGTATAAACGGACATGTGTTGTTTAATGTATTTTAATACTTAATTAATAAATATCTTGGAATGTTTAAAGTAATTTATTGAAAATTAAAACAGTATTCTAAGTTTTCATACAACATTTCAATTTTATTATTGTAAAATAATGTTTTATATCGTCCCACGTATAAACAGACACCTAAGAGTTGTCTGAGGAAGTGGTATTGTGGGTTGACAATGTAGAAACAGTCATCTGTACGTTTTATTAAGAAAATACAATAAAAATAAAAAATAACTGATACAAGTTTAAACTTTCCAAAATCATTGAGATATAGCAGTAAAAATATACCCATAATTGTTGAAAGCATAATTTTGATATCAATTCAAACCTTTGTTGCGCTCTACTGTAAACCTCCATTTTTGATATGTCGCTTTATACGTAGGGACCGTCGAAATATCAAGTGCTCAAATTTTGAAATATTAAAAATTTGTATTGGACATTTTAAAAATATTTTAACACGCCTTTAGTTAAAGCAGATGCTAACTTTACCAGTAAATTTTGCTCTAGCCTCAGGATATATTATAGGTCAAGACAACAAAATTATTAGTCGATTGTTTTTGTTTCCATCCAACTTTAATAATAATAAAACAATATTTTGTAATCTGCTCACCGTTATAATATTCATCGGTTAGAATTTCTGTTAAAGTTAGTGTTTCCACGGTATTCAAATTAACGAAGTAGAGGTAAGTGCGGGTGGGAAATTGCTAAATATTTTAGACAAACAACATCAATTATGTAACATTATGAATGTACATATGAGAAGGTCTTTTATTATTTTTTAAAACATGATATCTACTTAATAGCTAGCAAAATTTGATTCGGAAGTCGAGGTCTCGAACTACACAGACTATAGAGCGAGCAAAATCACAAAAGCAACATCGCACAAATGCGTTGAGATCAGCTGTTCTTGGTTTGAAAAGAGAATACGCCGCATGCTAATTAGGTGAGGCCGTGATGGGCCGTATTAGGGCCACGCTTCATAAAAGGTCAGGTTGCAGCTGTTTGTATCAAGCTTTCTTTGCTTGAACCACGAAAAAGTAAAGAGTTTCACGGGTTTTTTCATAGACTAGTCTAGTTGATTGAGTGGTTTGACACTATTGCATAGTTCATGCTAAGAAGATCTCTTATATAAATCTATATATATGAAAGAGTAGTTACACTATTTATAACTCAAGAACGGATGAACGGATTTAGATGAAATTTGGCACACGTATAGTTTATAACCGGGATTAGAACATAGAATACTTTTTATCCCGGAAAAGTGGGTGGTGAAACCGCGAGGGCGACCGCTAGTGTATACATAAAAGCGAATGAACCTCACGCTTATTACGGAGTGGGGCTTCTCATGGGCTGTAATAGGACCACGTTTCGTGATAGGTTACTTTGTAAATGAATGTTGTTTCTGGTATCTGTACATATATCTATGGTCTTCTTAGATGTAGCTACAAAAACCATAATTTGTTATTACTTACAAATATGAGCACCGAAGAACTTATAAATCTGACCTAATTAGTGGAGCTTAACGTTTCGCCCGCTTTTTCAAGCTTATTATCGTGTTTCCTTTCTAACTTCGAAACTTGAAGAATTCATTATTAAATATGTATCACAAGTAAAATATTTTCCAATATTATTTACTACTGAAACCTGCATTACTCATTCAAATCACTCGATAGAAAGTAGCAATCGAAACTTTTGCAACTTATTTAATTACACATAATATAATACTTATTACGTGTTAATAATAATTCATATGACAGGTCGAGCTGATATAATTGGCGAATGCACCGCTTCCTAATTAGGGAGTTGGGCGTCCAGGAGTGTATTAGGGCCACGTTTCAAAAGGTCATGCTGCGGTCAAGTCGCCCACGGCTGCTTCACCAAGTTTAATAATTAACTAGCTTTGATCCGGTATCTGCGACAAATATTTTAACTAAAATACATTTTTTAGTATCCTCTCTTTCCCTTTTTAATATGAGTGAATGTTGTGTAAAAACTTTCTTTTGCAATTATTTCAGACTTAGGGGAGGAAGGGGGAATAGCGCTCACTGGGTAATGGCGCTCACCTCTATAACTCTGTCAAAATGGAATGTAGCAACAAACCACGTCGCGTGAAGCGCGAGGGGATGGGACCTCTAACAGACAGCGATGCAAACGGGCAATCAGCTCGCGTCATGTGACCGTGAAGTGCGTTTCTTCGTTTGCGGCCGCGCTGATCAAATTTTTGGTTACGTGTTTTTGCCGGTAAGTCCAATACTTTAATGTTTATTTGATTATTAATTTTACTTTTCTGATAGTAAAACTATTCTATTTTGTGATAATGCATTAAATACTCAACAACTGTGTATGACTTTTTTTAAATTTCATATAAATTACAAAAAGACCGCCTGGGGTTATACCGCTCATCTGAGCGCCATCCTCTTGCTTGGTGACTTATTTTCTTATTGTTGTAGATATGCCAAGAAATCTTCAAAGGATCACCGCTAAAGCGGCTTGGAGCGAAGAATTTGGAAAAAATAACGAGTTGGTGGTATCGCTGCACCATCTTATTGTTAAATTGAAAAAGGATAATCTTACATACAAATGGGGATAATTGATACTTATTTGTGATTGTAGACTTTACTTTTATCAGATAAGGTTGATCTCAATAATATTTCTTTGATTAAAATGTATCTTATTTGTCAAAAACATGTTTGAGCGGCATTACCCAACGTCTGGGGCAATGCCGCTCAAACGTGTTTTTTTTTAATGTTTTCCTACTACTAGTAGGTCAAAGATATATGCTTTTGTTGTTGAAATGTTGATTACTCTATAATTAAAGACTTTGTTACTTTTTTAAATTTTGATTTATAATAAATAATTTAAAAAATATACCATGTTTTCCTTGAGTGAACGCCATTCCCCCGCCTTACCCTACCTGGTTACGGAACTCTGACTCTTTTGCGTTGCAGATTTTCAAATTTACTTACCTATAACAAAAATATGTTATTGAATTTATGAATTTAATAAAAGTAAGATAATATTGTAATAATTTATCTACATTGTTTTATCCCAAAATTATCCCTGTCGTATGTGGACGCATATGGAAGTGTACCGAGTAGATAAATGCATGAAAGCAGTCAAATAATAAAATTAAATATATTTTTTATTAAATAATTTTGTCGAAATGAGTCAAAATGCTCAATTTAAACGAATATACATAGAACATAATATGGAAGTTTCAGAATGAAACGTACCCACACTAGAAAATGTGGTATTAGGTAGGTAAAAAATATAATTCAAATAAAAAGAAAACGTGTCATAAATGCGTACTGCGTATATTCTTGTACATGTACGTTACACATACAAAATATACACAGTTGTGCCGCGGGCAGTAACTCGTTTCTATAACGTAGATACACTCGTATGGGGTTCTTTATTTTGAATTAAAGCCATCAAATACGGGTAGATGAACGCAACCTATGTTAAGGGGAAATCGCAGCGCACCCCCACCCGTAGGATTCAATACGGTGAAAATTTCTGCTTGATTGGCCTGAAGTGGGCGAAAAACAGTTTGTAAGAATTCAATTACGAAACGATTAGGAGAGTTAAGCGGGAGTGTGTATACGGTATAAAGTGTACGATTTTTATTGAAACGTGAAATATTTTTTTTTTTACAAATGCCGATAATGAATTAAGATAAGACCATTTGCGAAAACGTGTTTTAATTCCTATAGCTATATTAATTATCATATCATTTATTATACATTAAAAAAGCAAACGTTGCATCTTTATTTAAATAAAGTGACACGGTGGAAAAAGTACAGGTACTAGGGGAGCGGGGGGCTTGTTGTTACAGGGGTAAGAAGTTACACGCGTTTTTTACCGGGATCTTAAACACTTTGATGGGCATAATTGGACTCATTCGTTTTCTTATAACATCGTGCATTAGATAAAAACAATCAGTGACCCGCCAAGCGCTGAGCTGCTAGGTTATGTGCGTGTGTCCCGATTTCAACCAAGTACGAAAAAAAATCCTTTACGAAATTTTTGATTACTTACTTCTTACTTCTTTTTAATTGTTTTATATTTCTCGTTTTTATTTGAATAATTAAATAAATACGGTCACACAATAACTTTTATTTTTGACGTGACAACATCTTATAATTCGATGGAGCTACATGCTACACGCACGAAAAAACATGACTCATGCGGCGTTCCATTGTGCAAGCGAGAGCGCGGAACGAGCGGCAAAGAGGCACAATCGGCCTCCTCGTTCGGCAGCGTTCGACATCTGTCTCTCTCCTACTTGAGTGAGCGATGCGTCCGCGTGGACAGCTGCTATACAATAATACATTTACATGTTTATCCTTTGAACAGTTTTCCTTTTCTTATGACGTTGTCACGTTCAACTATCGTCACTATAAACCAAATTTACAGACAACCGATTTTTTTTATGAACAACAACCGCTGGCGTCTGGAATATCATTGCGACTAGTTTCAAATATTAAAGCTATGAGTATTGCATTTTAATAAAATGTAGTATGACTAGGTACGTTTATATCCGTAAAAAAATAAAGCATTTTTTTTTTCACCAGATTTTAAAATTCTATAAATTGATAACCGCATGCGGATAGATATCCATTTCAAAGTTGAAACGTTCATGCATGCCACTTTGTTAGACTTTTAGGCCGGGCAAAGGATTTAATAGTATTAGTTAGGATTGGGAGTGAACCCGGGGCAATGTGACAAAGCGATCCACTTACCGCGCCGCTAAAGCATTCGCATTTGCATTCGTAACCAGGTTTGTGCATAAAAACACCCCCGGGTATTAAAACTGAGTAAAATTGCGGGAACCGGATAAAATTTTATAATCTCTAATTGGGTTTTGTCCTGTACTCGGACGCATTCGTGGGAGAGTTTTATTTGTGGTGCTCAACTACGTAAAAATGGTATTTTATGCACGTCATTCGCAATTTAATTAACTCTGCCAGCAAAAGTTGCATTATAATTCTGTTATATTTTGTTTCACTTTTAGTTTCCACGTCGGGTATAGTATTGACGGAAAAGTTAAGTTCAGCCAGGAAAATCGAAAGTGTATATACTATATAGAAGTAAAATTATTTTGAATGATATTAACTATCATTATTGATAGTTGGTATTAATTGCAGGCTATAATTTTTTTTA
The DNA here is from genome assembly GCA_949319885.1 of Mecyna flavalis. NCBI lineage: Eukaryota > Metazoa > Arthropoda > Insecta > Lepidoptera > Crambidae > Mecyna > Mecyna flavalis. The sequence continues at coordinate 8,142,822 of OX439431.1, read as the reverse complement.
ACTATTTTTGTATTGTAATTTAAACTGAATTATAATAATGACGGCATTTGTAGCTGCATGATTGTGTTTCCGTTCAGACACAGATTACTAAATAGTTACTAACGGTCCAGTGGCTTACATCAACAAGACATTCACTGCAGGTATTATAGAGATTTACGCTTAAGAACACAACATTTACAATCCTTTTATCACGCTGCACTATTTTATTATTTATCTAGAATTACTTAGCTGAATATTTTCTGTGGAACACCAGTTTTGGCATTACACTTTTCGTTTTTAGGGTTCCGTAGCCAAATGGCAAAAAACGGAACCCTCATGGATTCGTCATGTCTGTCTGTCTGTCTGTCTGTCTGTCTGTCCGTCCGTATGTCACAGCCACTTTTTACCGAAACTATAAGAGCTATACTGTTGAAAATTAGTAAGTAGATGTATTTTGTGAACCGCATTAAGATTTTCATACAAAAATAGAAAAATAATAATAAGTTTTGGGGGCTCTCCATACTTAGAACTGAAACTCAAAAATTTTTTTTTCATCCAACCCTTACGTGTGGGGTATCTATGGATAGGTCTTTAAAAATGATAATAAGGTTTCTTATATCATTTTTTTCTAAACTGAATAGTTTGCGCGAGAGACACTTCCAAAGTGGTAAAATGTTGGTCCCCCCCCCCCTGTAACTTCTAAAATAAGAGAACGATAAATCTAAAAAAAATATATGATGTAAATTATTATGCAAACTTCCATTGAAAATTGGTTTGAACGAGATCAAGTCATTAGTTTATTTGGGGCTTCCCATACTTAGAACTGAAACTCAAAAATTTTTTTTTCTTCAAACCCTTACGTGTGGGGTATCTATAGATAGGTCTTTAAAAATGATAATAAGGTTTCTTAGATAATTTTTTTCTAAACGGAATAGTTTGCGCGAGAGACACTTCCAAAGTGGTAAAATGTTGGTCCCCCCCCTCTAACTTCTAAAATAAGAGAACGATAAAACTAAAAAAAATATATGATGTACATTACCACGCAAACTTCCATTGAAAATTGGTTTGAACGAGATCAAGTAATTAGTTTTTTTTAAACGTCATAAATCGTAAATCGCAATTTTCCTCTCATTCAATCAACTTAAATATAAAAACGTCGATTAAACTTACAAAGAACTACAAAAACTTTTATATTATGATGATACTTGCTGCTACGGAACCCTTCATGGGCGAGTCCGACTCGCACTTGGCCTGTTTTTACAATAAACGCAACAGACTTCACTGCGTAATGCGTATTTTTCCATAAAAGTGAGACGTAATAATGAAAGTTGAATTTTCATCGGAAACTCGGACTGTTCGAGGGCTCCATTTCAATTTTGCCTTCGGAACTTAATTTTTACCCATCGGTGTATATCACACAGAGCGTAATCTGGCGGAGTTAATCAGTTTATAGGATTTTGCCAACCACCGTGATCCCAGGCTTTGCTGGCTATGATCGACTGCAAAACGAAAGTAGTAATTACTGCTGTATCAGCTAGACACAAAGCAGTCTTTGATTACGTGAACGTTCCAATAAATTTATTAATATCCGACTGCTAGTATTAAGTGCTTACTAGATACCCGCCCAGGTTTCGCACGGGTGGTGTAAAAAAGAAAATGCAAAGCTCTCTATACTGGCAGTAACATAAATAGCTATTTTGATGCAATTTTTCTGTTGTTATAGGTGCACATAGAGCGAACTGTAATTATTATACCTACCTATGTCTGTATATCGCAAAAAATGTGTTTAATAATAACAACATTTTTAAAAACCGGCCAAGTGCGAGTCGGACTCGCCCATGAAGGGTTCCGTAGCAGCAAGTATCATCATAATATAAAAGTTCTTGTAGTTCTTTGTAAGTTTGATCGACGTTTTTATATTTGAGTTGATTGAATGAGAGGAAAATTGCGGTTTACGATTTATGACGTTTCAAAAAAAACTAATTACTTGATCTCGTTCAAACCAATTTTCAATGAAAGTTTGCATGGTAATGTACATCATATATATTTTTTAGTTTTATCGTTCTCTTATTTTAGAAGTTAGAGGGGGGGTGACCAACATTTTAGCACTTTGGAAGTGTCTCTCGCGCAAACTATTCCGTTTAGAAAAAAATGATATAAGAAACCTTATTATCATTTTTAAAGACCTATCTATAGATACCCCACACGTAAGGGTTTGAAGAAAAATTTTTTTTTTAGTTTCAGTTCTAAGTATGGGAAGCCCCAAAAATTTATAAACTAATTACTTGATCTCGTTCAAACCAATTTTCAATGGAAGTTTGCATAATAATGTACATCATATATTTTTTTTAGATTTATCGTTCTCTTATTTTAGAAGTTACAGGGGGGGGGACCAACATTTTACCACTTTGGAAGTGTCTCTCGCGCAAACTATTCAGTTTAGAAAAAAATGATATAAGAAACCTTAAGATCATTTTCAAAGACCTATCCATAGTTACCCCACACGTAAGGGTTGGATGAAAAAAAAATTTTTGAGTTTCAGTTCTAAGTATGGAGAGCCCCCAAAATTTATTATTATTTTTCTATTTTTGTATGAAAATCTTAATGCGGTTCACAGTATACATCTACTTACTAATTTTCAACAGTATAGCTCTTATAGTTTCGGTAGAAAGTGGCTGTGACATACGGACGGACAGACAGACAGACAGACAGACATGACGAATCCATAAGGGTTCCGTTTTTTGCCATTTGGCTACGGAACCCTAAAAATGTGATTTAATAAGAGTATTAAATACAAGAGACCTTGTAGTGGCTTTTTAATTTAGGTGTATTGTGTAACGATACCCATATAATTAAATATAAAGTTTTATTATTATTATATTATAGGAACTCACAGATACAAGCTGTTAGTAAGACACGATAAATTTTCTTTCAGATTAACGGAGAAGAATAAATAAACCAGGACGCTAGAAGCGGATGTATTTAGGGCATGAATGTGAGGCGCAAGTTATGAAAAGACATTTTTAACAAAAATTGCGACATAATTTCGGAGAGAAAAATATTTCCTCGAAGCACGTTACTGGTTTAAAAGAACTCGGGGCTTCTTATATGAATACACACGTACAGAATTAAAAATAAAAGCCACGACACACACAACACAGTTTTAATACATGTGAGTGTAAGATAAAATTTTATCTCAGAAGTAGAGTTCAGTTAAATCCTTTGTAGCCAGCACAACTTAAGTAGATTAAAAAAGTCTTTAGTTGGCTTTTGTTTGTGAGACGTTTAATTAGATAGCTGTTATGGGCTTTGTATTTGTTCATTATTGTGTAACTAACCTGAGACTTGGATCTTTTTACGTGTTGTTTATGTTAAAATATAGCAATTAATAAAATGAGACTACAACATTTTTGTTTTGGGCAAAATTCCTAATCGTGAGCCCTGTCGTCTAAGGCGGGAATGGTCACTATTAAATGCATCATCGAGCAATTCAAATAATAAATGCTAAAACCACTTTACCAACTAAGTATGTAAACATTATTCTAAATGCACAAGTTAATGAATTTGTTTTATTTAAATGTCTATGAGTGAGGTAAATATTTAATTAAATGCATTGAACGACGGCATTTCGTAGAATTACGTAATATTTAAATTTTGTTGTTTTAATGTTATTTCAATTGTTGAAACGTGCCTTCTTAGCTTTAAAGAAAAACTCATAAAGTTATTCCTAAGCTATTTTCCATACTTACGTGATAATATCGGAATAACTATTAGTATACGTACTTGTATATTAAATATCAATCAACTTCCATGTCAAAGAATAATAATCATATTTAAATATAAAACTATATAATTTATTATTCTTTGACAACTTTTTTCTTATCTTATATCTTATATTTGTATATCTGTTCTAATACCAGAATACAGGTAAAAGTCTGTTCAATAGGGATTCGATAAAGATTGAAAAGTAATCTCCATCCCGTCACGTAATAGCAGCGACTATCGGTGCGCACGAAGCCAAAGAAATTACTTTGAACGTTAACACCAACTTGATTGCTTTCAAAGCGCAGTTTCCTGGATTCGCTTCAAAAGGACCTGCAGTTTTGTCAGTCGAAAACATTTTCGCTAGATCCAGGCGACTAAACGTGACTCCACGTTCTAGTACAGAAACTAAATTATTCGGATTCCCTTTAGGGAATTGCAATGCAACTCTGGCTTAGCAGTACCCGACTCGTTTTAGCGATTTAGAGCAGATTTCTGCATGAACTTTATCGTTGGTTGCATATTTTTTCATTTTCCCCGCACGGCGTGGTTAACGAAATGGATAGTAATATCACGGCTAAATCTTGTTTATGACTTGGAGTTATAAAAGCACGGTTATATGAAATTTCAGTGTGAGATAGTCGCTTTTCAGGCTGAAATTGTGGTAGGCAATTACGACTGAAATTATGCTGAATCACTTTAGAGCCAGATTAAACTTAAGACATATGAACTGTTAAGTTAACAACTATCAAACATCTAAAGAGATTCAAACTGTGTACATAAACAAGTTTTTCATTTATATTTTAAATCATTTGTAAACTTTTATGTCCGAACCATTGCTGTTGAAATAAATTCAGCTCTGGTTTTCCCTCCAACAGTTCTTCTAACCTTGGCAACAATACGAGTAAAGTACCAAAGCATTTCTAAAAGTAAGACGATTAAATCAATTTCGATTGAACTTGCTTACAAAAAATTACAAAATATAATGTGATTTGCGACAATTTTCCCATAACACGATGATCACTGTTGTTAACCGTGTTACGAGCAACGAGCTCAGCCGCAGTAATGACGTATTGTAAGCCGCCTCACGCGGTGGGTAAAACAATGATCCAATTAAAATTCATCATACCTCATTTACGCATTAATTACTTGCGGATTACGGAATACGGTAATGGACAAATGCACTAGGCACGGCTACCCACCCACCCGTGCGGTGATTGGGTTTATATTAACGTTGTCCTTTAATCCTTGTTTTCTGATAAGGATAAATTAACCTCATTTGTTTGTCTCATTATAAAATGTTTTGATAGGTAGTTATCACATACTTACAAAAGTATAATTATTAATTTATTTGGAATGCATAAGAATCCTACCAACGACAAAATAATTTAAGAACATTTGTATTTATTTAGGCTGGCTGGATGTTAATATTAATAATATACACTTACGAGTACATAATTATGTACATATTTTATATGTACCAATTAATACAACATTAAAATGTTATATTTCAATGGTATAAAAGGATTTAAAAAAATAAAAAAAAAGATTTAAAGCTTTTGGATTTAGCCTTATATTTATTTTTTCATTAGTTTTCATCGAAGCTCGCTCGGCTTGCGTTATTTAAACTGCCGCTTCACATGCATAATGGTTTAAGTCTCGGCGTTCAGTTTTTTTATAATTTTGCGTTTTTGCTAGCTCGTTCATGCAAAAATATTGCAATCTAACATGCAAATTCAAGGCTTTTACTCGGACTGTGATATAAAAAAAAAAATGTCTTTAGGTATCAACGTCACACGCAAAATATACGTCATTACGTGTCACGATCGCCACAGGGCGGGCGGCGGAGTTAATAGAATTTATGCGAAAACAACGCTCTCGCACTGGCACTTGGTTATGGAATTGAAAACTGGCAGGCCCCGCGCAATTAGTCCCGGATTAACTTAATTACACAATCAGGGGCCCATTCATAATGTTCGTCCCTCCGACGAGCGGTGCATATCGGCACGAGTTGATTTTATTCAACGTGCAACGTTGCGTTTGTAAACAGATTTTGACATACGCCAATCGTGTGCGCGCATTGAGAGGGTTTAAATGTCGTGTGCTATAAAACTTCACTTCGTATACACGCGTAAAGTATCAGTTTATTAATGTCATAGGGCTGGGCAATGGCCTTGGTCATTGAAACAAAGACATTGGTTCAAAGCTAGGTACTGACTAGATCGCCACGCTTGCCGAATTCAAATTGGTGATCTCAAAACCAAGCTGTTGACACAAATTTTGTTCGACCCGGGATTTGGATCCCGAGGTCAAGGCCAGGTACTCAATACCAGACCAACGAGGCATTTGTTACAATGGTAAAAACAAAATTGTTTAAAGAAACAATGGACAACATAATTGTGATTTAAAGATCATAAAAGCTGCAAGCTTAGGAATACATGGAGATGGCGCTCGTCACTTACCAAATGCGTATTATGAATCGGTAGCTTGGACTACGACTTTGTCTGCATAAAACTGTGATAAAAACTCCCTAATGTGACCCAGATTAAATTGCTTACAAACTGTATGTACCACATGGCATCAAAATCTGTTCAACAGTTTTTGCGGGCATCCAATCTCGCAAACTTCCATATAATATTTTGGACTCTACATTTCAATTTGAAAAGATTAGCATATTATATTCCATGTTTGGAAATTCACGAACTGGAAAATTGCAAGTAAAGGGGTGATAGTGCCACGTATGGCACAAAGTATGCCTTATATGCTATAATATTTAAGTCACCTTATTTATACTACTTTATTTTATGTTTCAACAATGTTAAGGAAAACACGAGAGAAGACACTTTGAAAGTTTTGAAGACGTATGAAATATAATTGTTCCGGCGAACGAAATCGCGGATAAAAGCTGCACTGAATACGTAAGGCACCTCCGCTCATTTCATATGGAAAAATGCATTTCATCCTCGCTCCGTGAACCTTCAGCACACCCAATGGACACGTTCAGCTGTAAAATAAACACTAAAACTACGCTAGTTTACAGATTCCGTTCATACAGTACCATATGCAGCCGCATTATACAGCACATTTTCTAAACAAATTGTTTTATCGCTACTTCTAAAGTGGATCCGCTCGGTCGCGCACGTAATTCTTCTCAGACCGCATACAAACAGCCCCTAAGGAGGCGACAATCCTAACCGCAAACAATAAAAATATACATAAAAATAAATTTGATACTTGGAGACGGCGGACCGTGAGGAATATGCAATGCGTACCTAGCCGAGACGCGACGCGTACTTATTCTATCGAGTTTCTCGTGTCTCGCGAGTGTCAATACGTTCCGGTGACGAATGGAGTCACAGTAGGTACTTTGTGTTCGCGCAACGCGGTGCAAAGATGAAAATAGGCTAGTGAGGAAATATGGCATACGTGTTCGAGCATTGAATGGCAAATTGCATTGTACCGCGGCGCAAGCGTCAACGAAATTGGATTGCGGACTATCTAGTAATTCCGATCGTGATTCGAGATGATGATGTTCGTGACAGTTTTCAAGCAACACCGGTAATGATTATTTCATTGAATTTTATAGATTTTTGTGCAATATCGGCCCTAAGACAAATTTGATACAGCTTAGGTTTTTAATGATTTACCTAGTTTGTGTTGCTAACTCGTTATTCAACAGAAAATGTTAGTACATATTCTTCAATTAGCATGGTTGTCACAGCCAAGATAATATGTTGAATGCAGTTGATTAATACTAACTGCATTGAACATATTATCTCGGCGTTGCATTATTCAATTGTGTATCGAGTTGATAATTTATTCTAGCATCATATACCCGGGTGATACATATTTATAAGACTTTAAAATCGTCCTAAATGCCGTACGCCTCCGGTCTTGAATAAGATTAGCATTGGTATACATTAAAATACAAGACAATGAGTTACCGCGTTACTAAGGCATACATCAGAAATTGATACCACACAAATTGCTCCGACAAATTGAGTCATTTGCGAATGTCGGGACAAGTAAATGTCTTACTTTGAGCAGTGCTCAGTTGACAAATTACAGAACGAATTATGAAACTGTAATGGCAGCTGATGCTAATGTATTAATGAAGGTGTCATGTACCTGAGCTTTGTGTTGATGACGAATTATGTAATGCGAGTAATTTAAGTGGCTTCAGTTTATTATGACATAGCGTTGACTATTCTTTATTATGTTTACAAATGTTATTGACACTTGCATAAGTACTAGTTATGTAGAGCAGTGTCTAACTAACTTTTACTCATTATGTCATTCCTTTATTAGTTTTTATGGCACACCCGTTATAATTTATGAGTGTGCATTAATAACTGTTTAGTTTTACATATGTACGTAATATATTATTTTAAACCATGGCATTTTTTGTGTAAGTTCATCAGGGAAAAGATTTTATCATCTTAACGATTTGGTGTAATAGTTGAGAAGTGACTAACGTCCTAAGACTATTTATATTTATTTAATTAATTATCATAAAGGCTCCCAGGGTATTGGCTGACCTATTGCATGTCTGCAAGAGCTTCTGAATTTATTGTGTCCAGACGCAAACATTGGTTCAATTTGGTTTTAACGCTGCCAAAATTACGGACTGCGGCCGAGAGATCGCGACTGAGTGAGCGATTAGCCACAACAAAGCTAATTCAAAGCTGTCACAAGTCGCAAATTGTTGGTTAACGAGTAATTACAGTGAGCACGTGGGAACCTCCCACGGGTCGCCGCGATCCGCTGCATTTCTTGCCGATAACGCATGCAGACTGCTCTTGCAAACCCGAACAATGACAACCCGCATTGTTTCACCTACTCTGGAGCTGCGCTTCTACCAGCTCTTTGATTAATCGCTCCACGACGTGCAATGTATAATAAAGCGGCGCTAGGGTCCGTTTGTTTCCAAACTCTGTTGCTAAATTGTTAGGCAAACGCCCTGCGCTGTGAAAAAATAGAAATCTCCATTCTCAAGGCTCGTTGTTACAGTTCTGTGAGCACAGATTGTTGTGATTAGTATTACAATTAAACACGATTATCTACTTAATTTCCTGTAACACACTTCGTAATACCAAAGTAAGGTATTGAAGGATTAGTTTAATCGCTGTAACGATGTTAGAGAATATTTTTTTCACATAGTATTTTGGGTTAATAACGTCTCGTTAGTTTAGCGGTTTCATTACGTGGTAGTGATATTGGTTTGATTCCCATGTCAAGCAAGATTGGTTCTGGGTGGAACGCAAGTTCACCAATTTGCACTTGGCAAGCGTGGTGATAAAACCAGTACCTATCATACCCCCACTGTAACACGGGACCATTAGGTTAACTTACAAACATTATGTACTTTAATATACAAGTGTGTATACCATACAAGAATCACAGTAAGACAAGTAACATCGTTATGTTGCTTGGTCTTAAAAGGTATGTTTGGGATTTTCCGAAACCCCTATTCACAATAGCAAAAGTTTAGCAAGTTATCTATGATAAAGACATTTCTCTTGTAATGGGAGACTACTATATTTATACAAACGCTTGATTTTCTGTTATTAGGAGATTATTTAAAAATACACTGTGTTGTGAATATGCAAAATGGTTTGTACTTATATTATGTCTAAATATGAAAAGTGCATGACAGCTGTACCTAAGCTTTTTATTAGTCAATAGTAATTATAATACACACCACTTTATTGCAGACAGCTAATGAATGATAATGCACAAAAGCATATTATTTTTGGTTAATTTGATTATGCTCGTAAAAGTTTATTATTCGCAAGCTTTCGGCCATGGTGTGTGTAGGTATATTCCACTAACGATAATAGTTATTGGATTTTTGTATTATGTTAATATTAATGATCGTCTATTGCTAGTAAACTTAGTTCGACTTCGTGGTATCGAGAGAAAATGGCTTGGTGTAATTTTATTCCAACCAACTTGAAATTGGCTCTTACCGTTTCAAAGTTTATTAGAATGCAGCTAATAAAATGTTTAATTTGATGATTATAATGCATTAAATGAAACATAATTATGTTATGGATATTCATTATGTATACAGGTACGGTTTAACAAAATATACTCAAGAGTTTATGAACAATGAGATACTAATTCGCGTAAAAAAGGAAATAAATCTGTTTGAAATTATTACTTTTTACACAAACTATTTATATATTACGGGAAGTACCTAATTGTGGCTTTTTAATATTTCCATGTCAATTTTCAATGGCTCTTTCAACTGGGTTGCCATAAAAAATATGATTTCATACAAAAAGATATAGCCAATTTATTCTTAGTAATTGCGAGCTGCGAAATAAGTTCTAATAGATTTTAACGCTCACAAATTATAATATCCGATTTGACTTAGTAGGTATACCTGCAATAACTATTGTTTGAGTGGGACTTAATAATGACGATGCATAAATAGCTGCGATGCTTTTTGCCACTCTAAAAACACCTAGTCATTATATTAAACCGAGGTGTAGCAAATTTCATAGAAACTAAAATGCAGCTAATGCGTCATAAAAAAGTTTCAGTGAGCCGTGTCGAAGTGGCGTCGACAGGTTGTTTCTAGAATATTAAACTGGGGTGGCCCCGGCAACATGCGCTTGCGTGTTGGGAATAATAAATAGGGGCTAACTTGTTGCCTGTGTTATTTTACCGATGGTTAATTGATAACGTCCTCTTAAAGATATTGGCTAACATTAGTAGTAGCAGAATCTGTGGTGTGAGCATTACAGGTTCTGACATTATAATTAGGTATAAATGATAATTATATTATTATGACCAACTTAGCACTGTAGTTGAGGCCCGAACTCGATCCCTGTACATTACGATGCAAATTTGATTTTTATTTACGTAAAGAAACTGAACTATCTTACAAGATTCAAGATGTGATGGAGAATCCGCTACAACTTGTTTGTGAACTAAACTTTGATTAAGATTGTCTAAAACTTTCGGTGAAATGGCACTGTGAAACAAAGCGCAATACTTCTTTCATTTTCTCCAAGCAATAAAAGGAGTGCACAAAACTTGGAATTCTTTTATCGAACGTCTGAAATTGACTCTTTTTTCCACTCGAATCTACATACAAATGTTAACGAATTGTTCTGTGCCAAGAATACGGCTAAATTCTTTTGTGTGTGCGCCTTTTGAACCAAATATAGAGAAGAGTGTTGTGAATAAATCACTCTTGACATATTGCCCATTTTCACAACATCGGGCCTGGTTGAGTATGTCGACAAATGCCGAACGCTTCTAGCATGCGTCTGAGCACAATAAACAATGGAGGTATTGCAAAACGTTGCACGGCCCACGATTAGCTTATTTATACCCGCAGGGAGCAAGGATCCACGCCATTACTCACATTATGCCTTACTCGTAATGTAATTAAACAATTTATGGTTGTGTTCAGCGGCGTAAATTACAGAAAAACCCGGTGGCTGGTTGGGGCTGTGCGAATGCGCAATGAGATTAGGCAAAGAGCTTTGATGGCCACGTTAGCTTTACGCACGCGTTTTCGCTTAGAAATATATATAGGAGTACCTATATTAAAGATATCGCTATGTACAGTATATAATTATGTTTTAGTAAATTATATTTTAATAAAATTTTCAAATATTAGATTATCTAATGCGTTGATAAATAATAATTAGTTAGCTCTATCTTTATATGTAGACAACTGTCTAATGTCTCGATGTACTGCTCTTTCAAAGAGCGTTCCAATGCCTTAAGTCTATTTACATTTTCACCAAATAAAGTAAGATTGAGTAAAACTTCTCAACAGTAAAAGGTTTCGACTTGTCAATGATTTAGGTAATACAGGGTTACTAAAATCGTTACTGTGCTTGGTGAAGTGTAAATTTGCTTCAACGTATAATCTTTACGATCAGCAATATAATTCGACTTGTTTGTTTATTTAAAATTTACTAGGAGTGAATAAATTCCAAACATTCTTATTACAACACATAAATATGCCGGTTTTCAGTCAGAGAGTGGTGCACCGGGAAAGGAGACTCATTTCAAATGAAAGACAGTATAGCTCTATACATATAACACTAGCAAGTTGTTTTTTTTTAATTTGACGAATAAAATTGTCAACCATAATGGCCAATCGGAGAGACCTCATCTTGTAGGTATACCTACTAAAAAGTTGAACAATTTTATGTTTATTAAAGGCAACATTATCAATAGGCAACCTTGTATGACTGAGTTTGTAGCAAGTGCATTCGACGGGTTAAAACAAAGGAAGTATTCTAGTGTTCAGAACGGTTGTGCAACCGACGGATTAGGATCTCCATAGGCAAGGCTGCACTTTGCCTAATTAGCATCACCCATTATTAATGTTATCTAGTTTGAGATTACTCGTGAATATAATTTGATGAGTATCGTAATTTTTGAAATTACCATCATACATGCTAAAATGTACAATCCGTCACTTATTAACATAAGTGGTTTTCGTGAAAGTTGAAAATTTCTAATTTGAGGTAATACAAACAAGCAAGTTGCTACGACTAATGTAAAATATACGGTTGTTTTATTATATAGAAGAAAATTATAAAAATAAAACGTCGTTTTAAACGTGAGATTAGGAACAGTCACAATCTTGAGAAGCCTGTATACAAACTGCGTGAATATCAACGCTTACGAGTAAAAGAATGGTGATGATGATGATGATGAGCATTAATATAGAAATAAACAAGTTTCTAAATTAATAACAAAACATGCCAGAGACGTACTTTAGGTAACCATAAAAAAGAGTCAATAGAATCAGATGTCTTCATTAACAGATGGCGACAAGACGACAATTACATTTTTATCACAGAATTATGACAGCTCAATAAAAAGTTGAAGACGAAATGAAACGTCAAAGCAATTTTAGCTTGATGATCAGCTCGTTTGAGACAAATTACCACTCGCCGTAAATGCGACTGAACAAAGAACAATGGCCGCGGTACCGCTAATACGTGAATTATTTAGGTACTCTCGGTATCTCTATGGAACTGTATTCTTGTAGATTCTTGAAGTTTATCAGTTCAACACAGTCGCTTAAAAGTAGTTCTTAAGAGAGAGAAGAATGCGCATTTGTCCTGCTGTTGGAAATTAATAGGCTTATACTTTTCTTTGATTATTACCAATGACGTTCAATATACAACTAGACACCCAATCTCTAAGAAAAATTCCTCAAAAAACGTCCGAGCGGCGTTGACACAAATGACAGTAAAACATTCGTTCAAATTAACACATTATCTCGTGGCAGTTAGTGTTTAATGTCAATTGTATACAACGGGAACTCTGCCCAATAGTTGCGTGGGCAGACTTTTGCTTTCGGACAATATTTGAGCGTGAATAGGAGTCTAGTTGTATATTGAACGTCATTGATTATTACTCATTGGATCATTGCTTGATAAGTATCAAGAAAATTGTGCTGGCTACGGCAAAGCTGGCTAAGGTTTCCCTGAAATGATTCTATTGTAATATTAGCGACGGCGAGCTGTCCGGGACACAGCCGTCTAATCAAGAGCAAGGTCCTTTGCGGCGAGTCCCGACGGGGCTGCAAACGGTATTGAAGTTAGATTTGCGCATTTGTTCCTGCAGTTGCATACCGCTGTGAGTGCGACAGTCTTGTTTACCAATATCAAGCAAAATGTAGATACTCTGTCGATAAAATCGATAGAAGTATTGACACTTTTGCTCTGTGGTAGGACTTTCTCGTCGAGAGCCGAGAGTCCTCGCTAGCTCCTACAGTGAAAACTGTCATCATGCCCATAATAGCTTTAACTCTATTTTGGCAATATTTAAATTCATCTCAAGGCAATATTAATGGCATTAGCTTAAAGATGAAAAGGAGCCATCGCCATGGCAACCCACGCGACTCTTTCCCGTAATAGCAGGTATCCCGTGCTAGTCTGCAAACTAGTCATATTTACGGGATATTGTGTCGATTTAAAAGTACCTAATGGAGAGAGTGCTAAATAAACGTTGGTAATATACGTAAGTGCCTTTATTAATATACGGCACTTTCTCTCGCCATACTAACGTATAGTTTTTTATCCGATTATTATCTTTTATGTTCGATTATTATAGATTATAGTTTGCTCTTTGCCGCATTCAATAATTTCGTTTTTCCTAAAGGTTGACGGCAGAGAATGCTTTAAGCGTTAAGTCCGGCTTTTGTATGTGGTCAATAATTTTTTTATAAGTAAATAAATAAATTATTATTTATTATTTAAACTCATACCTCGCTTGAGGAATGAATTAAGAGCGGCAGCGGCATTTTCGTGCGATGTTGATAAAATTTCCCTCCAGCCAATGACGTTCAATTAAAAAACTAGACTCACAATCACGCTCAAATATTGTCGGAAGCAAAAGTCTGCCCACCCGACTATTGGGCAGAGTTTTCGTTTAGTTGTATACAATTGACATTAAACACTAAATGCCACGAGATAAGGTGTTTTGAACGAATGTGTTAATGTCATCAGTGTCAAAGCCACTCGGACGTTTTTTGAGGAATTTTTCTTAGAGATTGGGTGTCTAGTTTTATATTGAACGTCATTGCCTCCAGCCCATAAAATGAAGGCTCCAATGCATTCACAAGTGATTCTTATAACATTATCAATTCTAATAATAACATTATCTTAATGCACTTTGTCTGCCCATTAAATTGCTGAAAGAGGCAATTTCAAAAGTAAACTTAACAAGCGGTCTCAATAGCAGAGTGCGATCGTGCGCAAATGTATAATTTATTAACTGCAATATCTTGACGAAAAATTCTATTTGCATTCGATTAACCCATATCAACCGAACGCCCCATTTAAGGTGCACTAACGTTTTGCGTCAAATCTCTACAAAAATGATATTTGCGGGTAAAATTCAAAAAGTATCTTTAACTTAATGACATTACAAATGTTATGTCAGCAAATAATATTTTTTAACAGCCGTTAGTAATTTTTTTAAATTCGGCGAAAACAAGTGAATTTCGTTAGTACTAAGTTCCAGAAAAGGGTGTGGAATTTAATATGTGAATGTATTTATAAAATATAATTGATATGGTTTTTAGATGCTTAGGTTCCTAGTCTTTTAGAAAATATTTATCAACAAACATTATCTTGTATTTTAGTCTAATATTTTTTAAGTTTTGTTCAACGCCCCATTTGAGGTGCGCTGGGAACAGAAGACCCCATTAAGATTTTGTTCATGGGATTTCACCAAAATTTATTATTTTGAATTTTAAACGTCGTTTTTCTTTTTAGATCAAATGTACATGAAATTCTATCATATTTACAGGAAAACAGCTCTATAATTTCAGAAGGCATATTTGTGGAAGAGACCAGAATGTTAGAGTTTCGTGCAACTCAGCTACCACAACTCTTATGTCCCCTATAAACGTTTTTGCTAATAACGCATTTCAGTTATACTTTTCACCTGCAGCAGCCTAGCCTGAAGACTTACGATTTTCTGGCTTTTACTAAATACATAAGTATTTCAGACATATTTGATCCTGGCTAAGGCGTTTTTTTATCTTTCAAAAAATCCTGAATGGAATTGGCTTATGGTTCCCAAACAAAACCTTCCTGATTAGATAAGAATCAATATAAAACGATATTACATTGTTTGAAATAAATCTTAGGTTCGATGCCACGAGTGCCACAAAAACTTCAAGTGTTAGTGCAGCAAAATATGAAAAATTGGTTTGCATCAATCCAGTTTTCAAACTTTCCAAACCACCAAAAAGGCTCCTTATTTCAATTTTTATTGCTAAAATAGGTAATTTTTATCGTTACATTAATATGATATGTAAAGTTTTATCACATATTATGAATTCATAAGGCTAAAATAATATTAAAACTATTAGAAAAACATTCTGGTCATTATATTTCTCCATACAAAACCCATAGGCATATACTCCCAGCGCCCCATTTAAGGTGCGGTCCTGTAATTCAGTAATCATGACTGAAAAAAAAATGAAAGTTTGTTTTTACTCTATTTTAGAGACCCATTTTTAGTTATCAGTAAAAAAATATTTGATTTTTTATGTACTTCTTATCTTGGGAAGATATGGGTTAAATGAGATTGACAGAGTGATTTACATGGCCTGGAGAAAAACGACTCATTTATTATTCCATTCTTTTGTAGCCTCCCCAATTGGGTATGGTATCATTTATTTTCTGTTGAATATTTTAACGATGCCTCAATGATGAAAGTGGCTATTATTAACGTTTTGTTTAATCATTAATGTAAGAAATTCTGTGTTTAGTTCGTTTTCATGTATTTATAAGCTTCTGCAAGCATCTTTATTCACCTATAATCTGTAGCCTATCTGATATTTCTTTCGTATGTTGCAGTAATGTGAACCCGTTTATTAGTTTTGCGTGAAAGAGTGCCTCTTTACCCTTACAAACTTTCACTTTTACTATTAGTAGGATATATGTAGTAATAAAAATAGGAAAATCCTACTTCCTACTAATATTATAAATGCGAGTCTGGATGTTTGGATGTTTGAATGTTTGGATGTTTGTTACTCAATCACGCCTAAACGGCTGAACGAATTTAAATGTTTGGCACACATATAGTTTATAACCCGGAATAGGACATAGGCTATAAAATTCCTACGGGAAACGTCTCATTCCCGCAGGAATATCAATTTTGAAACTACTGAACCAATTTGAATAATTCTTTCACTGTTCGAAAGCTACACTACCCCGGTGAACATAGGGTACTTTTGATCCTGGAAATGTGGGGGGATGGGGGATATTTGAAAAAAGATATTACGCGCGGGTGAAACAGCGGACGGAAGGCTAGTTAAAAATAATACGATGAACCGTGAACCCGCTTCGGGCCTCTATTATTTGAGGCATTATGAAAATGCAGTATTCCACGGTACGCGTAATGTCATAAGTCGTGGCCTTTGATCGCTCCTGACATGAAGACTACAATTACCAGCCTTTGTAGCTATTGGATTTCCTACGAAGGAAATTAAACCACGACCTGCGGCATGAGTCTTTTATTTAGAATATTTGTCTATTCATTTCATAGAGAACTCGGTTTAACGTTTATTACTCTGGTCCTGTTTCAATTTCTTGTTACCCGGAGCCTTTACCAGTTTGAATTCCTGCAAAAGCACAAAGCTTTTCTAAGGTAATATACATATTCGTTCAGATTAAATTTAAGGGTCACATCATTTTTTTTATAAGTTCAGATGTGATATTAGGATTAAATTTTCCGCGAAAAAAATCATAGTTCAAGTAATGTATAAAGAATTACAAACCTAAGTTACTCAATATTTATAGTTAGACCGACATGCGTCTTCAAATTCTCGTTATCTAATTAAGTAGTTGATACTTGTTAAATCTGCAGACGGCCAGCAATTTAATTTATTAACTACTTTGATAATTGCAATATAACAAGCGTGGCGGTGTTTAGTTGGATAAAGTGGATTTGCTAATAAATTTTAGTATTACGAGCATTAAACCAGCGCAAAGTTCGGTTTAGAGGCATCTTCGACAGGCGTTACAAATATAATTAATGGACCAACTCTATAAACAAGTTTACACGAGACGATTTGATTCAATTTTATCGATGACATCAGTAATATTAGATTTTCCTACTTAGCAGTTCTTTCTTTAGAGAGTTTTAGATAAAATTTTAAATACGGTATATAATTAATCTATACTAATATTTTAAAGAGGAAAGATTTCATTGTTTGTTTGTGTTTGTATCGAATAGGCTCCGAAACTACTGAACCTAATTGAATAATTCTTTCACTGTTGAAAAGCTACACTATCCCCGGTGAACATAGGGTCCTTTTGATCCCGGAAATGTGGGGGGAAGGGGGAGGATATTTGAAAAAAGAAATAACGTGCGGGTGAAACCCCGGGCGGAAGGCTATTTTAAATAAAGGGCATCAATTACTAAATTAATTCGATTTTTGTCTAAAAGGAAAATAACATTAGCTACGAGCTAAGCCAAGCGACTCTGACTCTGCTTCTTGTTAATATTCTGCACATGTAAAGTAAGCAGGTATTTTAGTTTTTTCTTTCTGGATTCAACAACAAAATACATTTATTCAAGTTGAATACCGCATAACTTCACGGTCACTTTATTGACTCATAGGGCAAACATCTGTCGTTCGGTTAAACTCTTACAACATAAACTATTGACTTATTGTTTTACCAAATGTGTTTTACAACTAATTTGAAATGTATTTAATCAAACAACTATCAAAACTTTTTAATATTAATTTTTAATTATTTCATCTTTTGCACGAATGTAAAAAAAGTTGGTAAGTTTGTTGTGTACTCTGAAGTTCTTAGGGGTAAGAGTTCAATGTTATAATCTTATGTACGATAATGTCTGTTCTTTGTCTGAATTTTATTAAACATAATTTATGTTTGTTTACTATTGAACATGTAACAAGTGTTTTAATTGCCAACGTCTTTTTTTCGTTTTAATTGCAAAAGTACACGACTATAAGGTGTTGTGTTATTCAGATTTGCGTTAAATAACTCCATTTGCTCATTGATAGTGTATTAAAAAAGAGGTAGATATGCCATCCTTTAACGCACGGCGATTAGAATTTGATCCGTCGAGCTACACATTCAAACACGTTCATACGCTGAAGATATACATTTGTGTGTGCGAAATCTGAACGAGAAAGGCGTACGGAACATAACGTTACACGGAAGAGATAACTAGAGTCCGCGCCACAACTTTTATCCAAAATGAAGGATTTTGGTTCATATTGAAATTGTGTCAATTGACACAATATGAGCGGAGCATTTTTCGAACGCTAGTGCGGTATCTACCTCTTTTTTAATACACTATCAATGCATTTGCTGTAGTTTAGGACGTTGTAGTAAGTTAATGATTATAGTAAGTACTTCAAGTGTTTTTTTTTTTTTATTCGCAATCAATCGATGTATTGTTTTTTTACCATAAATAACCATACTGGGGAAGTGAGGTCTTGCCTTGGCACAGGGAAAGTGGATAGGCGCGGGCGCGTTATTAAATAATGTACTTCCATCATGCTTTTACTTTCTTTTACGCAGAACATTCCCGCAAGATTTTTTTTATGCCAGACGCGGCAAACGAGCCAGAGGGTCACCTGATCGTAAGCAATCACCGCCGCCCAAGGACATCTGCGACACCAGAGAGATCGCCGATGCGTTGCCGGCCTTTAAAGAGAAATTACGCTTGTTTCTTGGAGGTCCTTAAGTCGTAACCGTCAGGGAATACTGCTGCAGTGAGATTGTTCCACAAAACTGTAGTACGAGGTAAAAAGTTTCGGAAAAAACGCACAGCGAAAGACCGCCATTTATCTAGGTGCTTACATAATATTTTGTTTTCGTAAGAGTATGACTTTTATTTTAAATATAAACCGAGTACATATCCAGAAATAAATAAAAGTTTTATTCAGGTACCTATACAAAAACATAATGTAAGTAAAGCTTCAGTTAAAATAGGCTAACGTGTAATTTCCGTTTAAGATTTGTCAACAAAAAATTCGTCGGTATACTCCTAATCTTTTTCCAAATCCCTTACGAATCTCTTTCCTTAAAGCGTTGAAAGCATTTCAACAAATTGCATCATAAAAACATACCTAAAAATACAAATCCATTAGATAATGATTTACGGAAAGCCTTCCACACACTCTTCAGGTTAATAGCTTTTCAAAGGCGACATCATCTTATTTATTGCTTCAAAAGACGTGAAAGGAAGAATCCGAAATGATTTTAAGACGATCAACTCTGAGTGGCTTTCAACAACAATATGCATTTTTGTGTGTCATCGACGGAGCGAGCGAGGTTCGCGATACATTATTCATGCCGCGTTTGATTGCAACAATAGAAAATAAGGATATTGTTGTGATACATTGCATGCGGCTCAAACGAGTGAGGGCAAAAAATATTGTAGACAACTCCGGCTTTGATAATGCAATACAAGTGGAGGTGTCATTGAGTTGCAATGTTTTGACAGGGTTATGATGATCTGTTTCTAGTTTATTGAATTGAATTTATGAATGTGCAACCTTTGAACTTTACTATCAGAATACTTACATTGTGTATGATATTATTATTATAGTAGGTAGTTAATGTTATTGTTTCTTTTGGTAGCTTAGGCCTTTTTTGGCAGACGAGAAAACATTTACGTTCTAGCGATGCTTGCTGCCGTGTGATTCTGGACTAAAGGCTATCGTCCCATTAAATTCCCCGACTTCCCTTTGCTAGCCAAAAAGAAAACGAGCTGGAGTCACCAGACTACTAAGTTTGGTGACTGCAGGCTACCAAGGCACTAGCCTTTTTTGTTATCTGTCAGTCTATTTTAATTTTTATGTAATCGTAAGGTGTAAAGGGCCCGGCTGATATCAGCGAGCGGGAGACGGGCGCGATCGTGTGCGTGTCAAGCGGCTCTGAATAATGACGTCGGGTGACATTTAATTTCGGATACAAAAGGCTGTTTATGCTGTTTACCCTAATCCATTTAGCAGCGATCCCCTCCCGCGGATAATATTGACAGTGAACCTTTTAGCTTTGCCTCACTTAATTATGTTTTATCCGTCATATACTTTAGTACTCGACAACTTGGAGATGAACTTTTAGACTTATATACTTTAACTTCTTTTTATCGGCAGATACATAAGCTAATGAGATTGTGCGGAAAGACTAATCAATTGTTATTTTATACAAATGTCAATAAGTATAAACAAACACACATTTATTTTATCCATACAGTATTTTATTTATGTCCCATTAGTGCTCCAGCGCGTCTTATAACTGAAAATCGAAGAAAGCATTTGATTATAGAGTATTAAATATTTGTTTAGAATATTCTGGATCCTTTTTATAAATGAGGAACTAATGCTGAGAAATAAACATAGTTTGACATTGTGATTTTATTCCGAGGAAAGAACCGGAAACTTTTGTTACTGTTTTGAGTAGCTGTTTAAAGATGTTTTACTGATAAAAGTTATGTACAGGTGATAATCTCTATAGCTTACAGCATACAACTATGATATAACTACGGCATTGTTAGAACTATCCAATAAGACGGCTCATGAGTTCGTATTGTTACGGCGGACGGGCGCATTTCGGAAGTGTACTGATGTGTCTCCCATCTGATAAGGGCGCTACATGTCACTTGAAATTAAGATGGGAGATATGTTTGCAGGTAACTCTGTTGCGACTGATACAGTTAATAAATAGGTTAGTAAAGCGTGATATAAATAAATTGTAAACACGCACTCTGTTTTTGAATACGATGTGTTCTGGATTATAATGTTCATTTAATTTAGAAGACGTGCAGTTTATCTTTTGTGCCTATAGCACAAACTTATCATTCTTTGTTTTTGAACTAGAAAATCCAATCACATATTTTCAGTACGACTTAGGGCGGGAGTCAATGCCATATTGCAAAAGCTTCTCGGATGCTAATTGTTTAATACAACTACAAAAGTGCAGTAAGCAGAATATTGACATCGTGGTAGACCTTTGATAATCTTTTGAACAGGAAATGCTGGAGGATACGTCCTCTACACATGTAAATAAACATATTGAACCATGAACAAAACCTTCTAAGTAACATGTGCAATTAAATCACTGATATAATAGTGTCTGCCTCGTCCTTAGTTACCAAACAAAAGACAAATCATAGTAGGAGTAAAGGTCATACGTTAGTTACGTTTCGTTAAGTATGATTTAAACAATGCACAAATATTACAATAGAATGTATGTGTGTACTGCAATGAACAAATAAAAATTACATGTAGTACGAGTAAGTAGGAATGCCCAAGAGACAAGGTCGAATTCAACATGTGATTATGGAATTGATTTATTTGAGGGACCCTTGTGTTGTGTATTTTCTTCTTCTGCCTATGTCCACATATTTGTAAGTATATATAGAATTGTACCTTTTGCATCATTGGCTTCGGTGGTGGGCTTTTCGTCAGTACTTTGAAAAAGTCCTAGTAACAACCCTTTTTTCTGTACTAGATCATTTAGCAAACAGGCACGCAGCCCTTCTGATGGCAAGTGGTCACCGCGGCCTATTCTAATATGAGACACTTCACTAGAAAGCGACGCTCAATGTGCTGCCAGCCTGTAGGCTCATCTAATCTTCGAGCCTTTGGTTTAAAGTTTACTGGCTCCTACATTAATACTTGAACTAAAGGCGACAATGAAACTCCTCCTTTACTGAATGATTGTTCCATTATGTTTCGGTATTTTGCCTACTGGAATTTCACGATTTGTATTGGCATAAAAGCAAAAATACTGACTTCTGTCGGGATTGTAAACAACTTACATCTACGAACCTTAACAAGTCTTAGCCAATTCTATACTGATGATTTAAATAGCATACAAAGGTTTGAACAACAACGAACTTTGTTTAGAAATAACCTTTACGAAATAGGCACTGAATTATAATATCATACAAATCGGCTGCACAAATGATGTCCTAATACCGTAATAATTTAATTTATAAAGTTCATAATAGACCAACATTTTATTGATTAGGTATGTTTTACTGTTATGAAGTCAGCTTTTATTTTAATTTTACATTTATCAATTGTTCAGTTTTCGTAAAAGCAGCATAGCTTAAATTGGGGACTATATTGTACCATGTGAAAATATAATAGTAAGCTGCAGTCACTGGTAACTTATCATCAGGTGGGTACTAGGTTACTGACTACTTAAGCATTAACTGAACTACCAAAATATTTGTACAATAAGATAATAAAACTGACTGCGTCCTCACCTAACTGCCATAAAAGAAAACTTTGAAAGCGTCAACCGTAATTATTATTAGGAAAGTTTGGTTCATAACTAACATAATATGTAAGTATCAGTTACTTTATACCTTATTATCTTTGGTATGAGCCTACGAGATAGTCACGGTAAATGTGGCAATACTATGCCATCTTCTCATGTCCCGCCAATGCCATGTCATAATGACTAGCATTCCGATGAGTGACAGTATGATATGCTGTTTAACTGTCAGAAGTGACAATTTCGTGAGCGATAAACATGAATGTTTACAAGCGTGTATGTAACTAATAGACGTCACTTAAATTTTTGTCGTGGCTAGTTCTTGACAGATAAGTTGCGGACAAGAAATTATATCAGGCAAATTCGTAAAGTTCGATTCTCGAACGAAGAATGCCTTCAAACTGACGAATGTGGGAAATAAAATAATCTTGTCTCACGGTACCCTAAAAAGAACCATGTAAGAGGTCGTGTACGGAAATTGAACTTACGACCAGGCTTGAAAAGGGACGGTAAAAAAATGTAATAAATTTTTTTTTTGATTGAATATAAAATTTTTAACTACGATAGGTACTTTCTCCAAATTAAGTACCTATGTTATTAATTTACGAAGGGGAAATATAACTTGATATCTACGAAATGTCACCCTTACTCACGAAGAACGTAATATTTTAATAAAAATAAACTAAGAAGGTTAAATTCAATCTACTTACGCTTATTAAGTTGCTAGCTGGAGCGCTCCCGTCGACTCTGCAAAGAATATTATACAATTAATAACAGTTTAGAATTGGACTATTTCGTTAGATTTTAAGATGTAAAAACATTCTTCTTAGAGTGCAGATTAACAAGGTGGAAAAAAAAGATTGATTTCTTACAAAACTAGATAGTTTGTCGACTTTCTCGGTAATCTGCTGATGACCAGACTGACGACCAGAATACGACTTACGGGATTTATTTTTTTAACACCCATTTCCCAACTTAACGACTTACCATTCATGTAAGTGCATTCGTACAGTGCAGACTTAATAAGTAAAGTGAGCTTTTTTAATTAAAATTTTACACTATAACGTATCCGGTATTCCGCAGACGGATTCCGAACTCAAACGGTAACATGTTGTATATATTATTTTTTAGTCTGCCGTTCGTCAAGTATAGAAGTAGGTATATTAATTGTATATTTGTAGGGACAGGTACGATCAACAGCACATCACGGTAACCACTTTCAGTTCGATAATAGCACTTATGCCCCCGACAAAAGAGCGGTACAAAGTCCAAGTGTTACGTCTGACTTGCCAAAGACTGTACTTTTCAAAACTAGTCGAAAGTCTGACAAAGAAAGCTTAAATTTTTATTGAATCCATTTCTATTATACAAAGAAAACATTGCTGTTACGAGACTGCCATACTCGTTAGCATAAATTTATATTTTGAAAACACTAATTAAAGGGTTCGTTGACACTAGTTCCATGATTTAGTTCCATGATGGAACTACTGTTATTTTTTTTATCACTAGTTCCATTATATTTTTTTCAATACAATTCCACAAAATCGGGTAAGCCTCCATCATTGAAATCAAATCATTCTATTATGATGTACAATAGGCCTAATTACGTAGACCGAATGCAATTGATGGCAGTTACAGTGACGGATATCTAGCTTGATGATAAATGGTACAGCGGCTCATTTCTACGCCAAAACTTCTTAAATGAATAATATGTAAATTTCATTAGACTCTACATTTTTCACACATTGTCATCGACATAGGAGATGTTGTAGAGAAGAAGCAAGTACGCAAGCACTTCACTCAATATTCCTTACACTGATGGGATCCAATGGGAAAGGAATCTAACACAAAAAAAAGAAAAGGACCTATAAATTTCTTTCCGTGTTTTTATGAAGAATTTCCTCTAGACCGATGAGCGTTCCCTATGAGTAAAACTCAAGTTTATGGTTTGACCGATACTTGCTATCCAACCTTCGAAGCTAGATGCAGCGTTTGCATAAAAGTTCGATTACCTATTGTACCATTAAGGTAGAGCACTAAGTACATTACAAATCTATGTTGGTAACTGTTATGAAAACATTTTTAGCAAAACTCTACCCCGAATTCTGCGGTGATCTTTTCTAGAGCACAAGAAAGCCTATGCATGTCAAAACAGGTGGGTAGGTAGATCTCCTACTTAAGGTTTGAGAGATGCATTGTTTATTTGATATATCATCGGGTGCCTACTGTCAATACCGCACACGGCGTGCCCGACAGTGTCACAACATGGAATAATTCATGAGCCACTCTCGAGGCGTTTCAAAGTGTTACTCTTCTCGACGTTTTGCAACTAGAGCGAATTCTGCCCACTAAGCGATTAAATAACATTGTAGGAAATGTATTTTGTCTTAGATTTAGTTTTGATGGGCAAAGTTCTGGATTTGTTAAAACATACTAAAAAACTAATTATTTGGAATATGGCAACTCTAATCTCAGTAGCACTCGATATAGATCATTGAAAATTAATTCTGCAGACCTTTTGATGAAAATGTTTTGTATAGAAATATCAGTGTACATAAAAATTTTAACAAACTTCATATTTTGAATAGCCGTGTTTGGATTTTTTCATGTTTACTTACTGACCGAGAAAATTTTGCACACTACGTCTTCATACTGAGCTGATCGCTTTGAAATTTGCTCTCTTATATAAAGCTATAATATTTTAATTTGGTATTTAATAATTTACTAGTTATTGTTTTCGCTCAGGATAACGACTAAACACAAATTCTTAGGAATGAACTAGGTACTGACATACATTTTAACTCGACACTGACTCGCCCAAAATATTACTTCACTTAAAATTCTCACGCCCCGCTATCTGTAACAACAGCAATCAATTCCCGAAACACTAACCTTGGGACTGTTTACACCGAGACCCACATTCTAATAACCTTTTAGCGAAATGTGGTTCGCGATCGGCAGTCGTCAGCGAGTTTTGCATAATAATGGTACAATGGACGGGATCGGTAACGTTACAAAACGCCGAGAAAGAGTAACACCTCCTCGGTACGCCCCCTGGAGTAGCTCATGAATTATTCCGCGTTGTGACACCGGCGGCGGCCCAGGTACCGTCGATACCGCGATATGAATGTCACCTAATGATACTTGAAAATTATCACACGATTTGTCAAAAGGCTGGAATATTCGCCTTGCGTATTTTGTACTACGCTAGTGACTCGCCCCGGCGTTGCTGTATCCCTTGCATACTATTGATGAAAATTAATCCCCTGTAAAAGGTGAAGCTTTTGAAAGTTGTAACATAAACGCGTGGAAATAAACAGTTATATTCGTCATTGTTTAACGAGTTAAAGGGTTGGTTTCACACCACTGTCAAACAATTTGTATCTATATATATAAAACTCAAAGGTGACTGACTGACTGACATAGATATCTATCAACGCACAGCCCAAACCACTGGACGGATCGGGCTGAAATTTGGCATGCAGGTAGATGTTATGACGTAGGCATCCGTTAAGAAAGGATTTTGATCAATTCCCACGGGAACGGGAACCACGCGGGTGAAACCGCGGGCGGCCGCTAGTATACATTTATGTATGATAGAAAAGAATAATGCTAACGTTTTTTATAAAAGTTGATAAATCTTCTCGTAGATAAGTTATCAGGAACTTCTCTGACAGTGATAGTGCTGAAACAGGCGAGTATGCGAGTTTATTGTTTATACACCTTCAGATGTAAGACATCTAACAATAAAGAAAAACGATTACTAAGCCTCTTTTCTTTGTGAAACACTTCATTTGAAAATTGCATTATGCTATCATAATTATTATCAATTCGCTACATTTTATTTTATTTTATTATAAACATATCTACTACTGTCACACTGGAGAGGTTCAGGGACAGTATTTTATTTGAGAGTATACATTAAAATCTTTTTCATAAAATAAAGCAATTAAAGCTTGCAACACACGTCAAATTGCTTTATTCTTTGCTTATAGTTCTCATAACACACCGTGAATGATAGGTACTATCGTTGCCACTAATATCAATGTTATCTCAAAAATCTTTAGATCCCATCTTGTCTTTCTAGCACTGTTATTTTAGCATTACCGCCATGTGATTTGGAGGTTCAGTTGTATTTGATTTTATCTCAATTGTGAGCGATAATGGTTAGTGATGAAGCCCATAAATCCTAATAACGTCCATTTACACTTACCTTGGAAGTAACCAAATTATGCTCGTTGTGGAGGACATGGGTAGAGAATTATGTTCCCTAGCCGTGACCTAAATGACTAAGGTACTCCAAAACGTCTTAATCTTGCTTTACACAGTGAGTGATGTAGGTTTGACAGAGACGTCTTGAAACGCGATAGTCATACATTTGTTAATACAGTTCACCCACGTTGTTTTTTTTTTAATAAGAAATGCAAGACTGGATCTATGGCGCATTGTGCAGCAGGGGTGCTTGCTCTGTCTGGATTTCTATTTATTGATTATTGATAATTATATGTACTTTTAACATCTGTATTAGCGCTTTATGATTTACGTGCTTACTTATTTTGGGATCAGATATTGTGGGTGTGATGACGTCCGCTGATAAAACAAAATTCGTTACTTCTTTAC
Organism: Mecyna flavalis; assembly: GCA_949319885.1. Taxonomy (NCBI): domain Eukaryota; kingdom Metazoa; phylum Arthropoda; class Insecta; order Lepidoptera; family Crambidae; genus Mecyna; species Mecyna flavalis. The sequence goes on along the minus strand of OX439431.1, from coordinate 8,115,688 downwards.
GTTCCAGTTATAAGAGATAATTATAAACATGATTTAATTTTGATCAAAGACAGAATAAATCTTATAATCATATAGATCACAGGCAAGTATATTAATTTGCGCACGTTTAATTTGATCAAACGAACCGACTACATTTTAAACATGATTCATGCTGAGCGGACCCATTCAGAAAATGAGAATGACTTCTCATGTGCTGCATTCATTATAATTTTTAATTACTTTAACAATTATTACTTCACGTGACATTGAAGAGATCCCATTACGTGTTTCACAACGGCCTGCAGTGCACAGCCCAAGTGCCTATAGTTATTGTCTCGTGTTGCAGACGGTAATGTACTTATTGTTAACAACATTTGTTGCGACTTTCCTATCAATTCTGACCTTTATGTATTGAGAAATTCGATCTAGGGGAGCGTAGATTGCGAGTGCGGGGGCGCTTGTGCATGCACCGGTCCTCAAAATATACAAGCAAACATTTGAGGCTTCTTTTGTAAGGTTGATTGCTGCCTGCACTACATCATCATTTTTTAAGCTATGTTCGGAGCTAGTGGGTTAGGCTTGAGCTATTTTCCAAAATATGGTAAGTCCAGAAATACCATTGGCTTCAGATCTCCACAACATTTAAAAGAGAACCAAGACCAAATTGAACGCACATGATTACATGGCCACAGTAATCTACTGTCGTCGAGCTAGCAAAGTAGCTTTAAAAGGCTTAATAGACTTATTATGAACACTATGTTTTAGGGTAAATAAATCAAATAATAAAATATGAAAACTGTACGTGTTTCGTGATAAAATGTTGTTGAACGTCACCGTCACATTTTAGTTGTCATTTTTATTTTCAGGGAATTTATCCGATAACCCAAATGAAAGCCTCTAATTTCACTTTTGCTCTTTAATCATTAGATACACTGGGTTCATGTTAATCAGTCTGAAGATTGATTAGGTACGCCGTGTTATTAAGATGATATTTCAGTATAACGACGAATAATCCTAGTTTTAGCAGTAATGCGCTGAATTATCTCGGAGTAAATTGAATTGTGTCGTAATCTTCTCAGGACATGTTGATGCCAGGTGGATTCGATCTTAACATTGATGTACACAATTGTCAACAAATTATTGTGTTCGCTATAATACCATGGTTACAAACTCCTTGTTAGGCTGAGAAAGCAATTTAGTAAGTGTTGAATGTTTTGATAGTAAATTAGAAATATAGAGAGACACTCATACTCATTGTTTGTTTATGAAATGAAATAGTAATTGTGCTCAATTTTGTGTTATTACGTTTCTAGTATTGAAAACAAAACCATTTCGATTTTGTCTTCCCCAGGCCACAGCCGTTTGATATTCCAACTATTCATCTCATGATAGAACCAAGTGGCTTCCAGTGTGTTGTATTTAAAAGGTATAATTGAAATGAATAAAAAAAAAATATCTTTGGATATCAGTCCCACACTGCCGTCTAGCATAGCTTGTACACGTATCATGCCAGACACAGGTTAAACATTACTTATAACATAAATTATATTATCTGTGCTTACATACTTTTAGTGTAATTTACTTAAATACGTTTGTACTGTGCGAGAATAAAACCCGTGACCTTTGATTTAATAGATGACATCTCATCCATTAAACTAAATCAGTCGTCAATGTTTTTTTTATAAAATGTACGTAAAAACGTTTCTTATAGACTTAAAATCAATTCTATAACGTAAATAAATCCACTTGTTATTTTGCACTCAATTAAAGCTCTGATTTATACGGAGATATAATAGGAAGGAAACGGGCTTAAGATCCACAAGAACAATTCCCAAGTAAGTTGAGGGAAGTAGCGATTACGTGGGCTTCGTAATTATGGTGGATATCTCCCGACGCCTGGTTAGCCCACCTCGAGGGCTCTTTCCCAAATGAAGATGAAGGACTCAGCTGTAATTAGGGAATGAGGATATATGCCCTGGGAATAGAGTATTTCTTAATTAAATGTAACTATTTATCCCACTTTTCACCTCCTTAAGGTTAGATTTATTAGGTCATTTATAAATTATATTAAAGACCGGTTTAATCGCTCTCACATAAGTTCCTCATAATTTATGATTGAGTTAATAATGGTGCTGTCTTTTTTTTTTTTTTCAAAATTGACAAAAGAGATCAGGTAATCATCATGAGAGTAAAATAAATAAAGTTACGTCAATTTAACAGGACGTTTTTTAGGGTTTATTGCCTTACTAGGTGCACTTTTTTGACGGATATTAGTAAAAGTAGACATTGATTTATATGTATGTGAATCAATAATTGTACATTTAAAATCAAGAATACGCTGCTAACCATATGTTATACCTGTTTCCAAGTGTGATAATAGAGTAATCAGGTCAAGTTATAATATTAAAAGCTTTGATAAATAAGATTAGTAAAGTACAACAACGAAATTTCACAGATGAAATTTGTAACCGAACTGTGTCTTTAAGTTTGTGAATATTTGGTCCGTTTGTTCATAAAATTATGATATTAAAACACTTAATAATATTATGTTAAATGAACACTACCGCCCATGGAAACTTGGGCACTAGGGTCTTTAATACGTTGCCTGTTTGTTGAAGTTTGAAGAGAAGAAGATTAGTGGTCAAGTAAATGCCATTTACTTTAAACTTTATAGTTATAGCACCTTACGCGTTTTTTACGAATTTTATCACAGATACATGTAGAGGTAAAAGTGACTAAGGTAGTAGCGTAAGTTAACAGCACAGCACCGGGTATATGGGGATAGCTATTGTTCCAGTGTATCCAGATAACGTCTGTTCTTAAATCAAACTACAACATTCACAATCGAACTCCCAGACATTGTAACTTACCCTCAAGTCAATATAAGGTGATGCTATCAAGAGATCTTAGACCGAGAAGCCCGTAAATTCCAGTTAGGAACAATAAGAAATTATTACCCAGCCCTTATTAATACTCGTATTTTAACCCCCCACTCGCACTCTGAGAAAGGAAATAAAAAAGGTCCGCTGAAGCTTTAATTAAACAATTTGATATACAGGTTTGCCCGTCCCATTTCATTAAATTAATGGTGATGTTATTAATTATATTGCTTTACTATGTGAAACAATGTCTGCCTATAGACCTTGTAGGGAATTGGCAAGGCTGTGTCAAATGTCACGACATACTGCACAATGTCAAAGTACGGTTATCGTATTGGATCTGAACTGACCGGCGGCACGCCTTGCAAATCAGAATGTAGGTGCTAATAAGGTTCCAATCAATGACCCACAATAACAAATGTTTGTGATACAATTGGTGATAATATCGAACTAATCAAATGTGTTCTATACAATCAGTAGCTAAATTGAGCAATGAAACCCGAGGGGCACGCATATTGGGTCATTTTAATTAAAGGGGCAATAATTAATAAATTTATAACACAATTTTGGAACACAATTTTTAATTAAAACTTAAAGCTTAAAGAATGCAAATTATTATGACACTGCTTGTTCTTACTATTAGGTTTATAGAATAAAAATTTCCTTTGTGAATTGTAATAAAGATGTGCTTTGAAAAGGAAATAATACTTGACGATGAAGAATCTATCTATCTTTAAACATTTCTGCAAACTAAAACTAAGTTTGTTTCGTACCTACATTGGCACACATATGTAAATAATTTACTCATAATCTACTCCTTTGTTTACAATACGATATTTTACTCCATTTTCAATTATTTATCTCCAAACCTCTCTTTACGTTTTCTCTCAAATAGTCGTATCAAATAGCGACAGAAACCAAAAAAAAAAAAAAAAAAAAAAACTAAAACTAAGGTTCAGCAATTCTACTCTTGATAAAGCCGTTGAATACAGAAGATACATTCCGTATACAGATTCATTAAATTGAAATACAAATTCATTCTTCTGTGTATGACATTGTATAATCGATTTAAATTATCATGACCGATGCATCAAATCGAGTTATTCTCGATCATGTTATCAATTAAAGCTTTATGCGGTATTCAAAACACAGCCATTGGCACAATCGCATCGATCAGTCACCGCTATCTAAATTAACGACACTGCCACCGCTCACAGCCAAATTAAATTCATGAACCAATTGTCTTTTTGACAGCTCATTTGCTAATTCAAAGCGCTCTCTGTGCTTGGAGCTGTAATCATGATTACATTAGAATGACCCAAATACCGTCCACTCGCCTAGGGTCAATAATTGACAATGAACTCAAAACGTCTGCGTTGACAGAAAGAGAGCTATTGTTATCGGCCACATTGTCTATGAAATCAAGATTGGTGTATCTATCAATGAAATGGAAATACAAAGGTTAGCAGTTACATGGCTCGGGTAAATACCAAGGTGATATTGTTTGATATTTGAAGACGTTACGAGACCAAACACGAGGTGTTAACTGAAGACCGTTATCGAACAATAAAACAAATCAATAACGTGGTGAGGCGTGAATAATATTCGTCAATAGAATGAGAATAGATATAATCTCTTCACACGCCACTTTATAAAAGATGTGTTCATTAATGAACATAATAAATTGTTAAGTTAGATGTAGCAGCATTGTAACTGTTTGCCTTATTACTTGATTTAATTTTATTAATTGCTTTACATGGACATAATCCTAAATTTTGAATTGTTATGCATTTGTCCATTAGCTTTTATGGATATGACGGCGGTGAAAGATATTTATGTACATATTACCGTGAAAAATCAAGTCCTTCTGGAAATTATTCCTTCTAATATTTTTACTGACAAAATGGTGAGTGGCGATGTTATTTATTGGAACTTCGATTCCATTTAGGACAACGGCGTTATGTTACTCTATATAGTGAAACTTAATCTTATCTGGTGGATCTCAACATTTTTTTTATTGCAATGTGTAACAAGACGAGCAGATCGTACACCTGATGGTAAGCGCCACGTCTACCCTTAGACGGTTCAGTGCCAAACAGTAACTAAGCAGTTACTGTATGGCACCGCCCTGCGCCCGCTACACCGAGACGACAGTTATTAGGTCCCAGTAATTTCAATAGCTTCAGAACCGTTTCCCCGAAACACAGAAGTGCTTGACACACTTCTATTTCACGGGAAAACATCTGGCACTGCGGTGGTACCCACCTAGACGGCCCAGTAGAGGAACCTACCACCTGGTAAATTTTAAAACAAAATGAAGTATTTTATGCTAAAAAAAATGTAATATGTTTGGCTTTTATTGTATGCATATGATACAAGTATCTGTGGATAAATTTATGTTGCCATTTTCACAATAAGTCAAGAGGTACAGGCGACACACTGAGTTCTTAGTCACGAATGCATACTTTTCGTAACCATGAAATGACATATTATGACCCGTTTTCGGTAACGTGCAAATTGATGATTCTACCTCGTAAATGGCATTAGGTGTCAACGACCCAGTTTATCTGAAAATATTTTTTAGTGTTTTACCGCAAATAGGCTTTCAATGAATTACATAATTTATAAATCGCTCGCGACTAATGTAATAAATAGCCAAATCATCGAATATAATTAATCTAATAAGACAAAAACCCTAGCCTGGAAATGTCCTAGATAAGTGCTCAGTAGGCTAAAAGTGTTTTTCAGATCGTGACTCACCATCATTTGTGTACTCGAGTTAATCTCAAAGCAGCAACAACGCTATAACGATTGGAAGTAAATCCTAATAGTCCGTAATAATCTTCTTTTATTTTGTATACAGCCATTATTTAGTACAAAAAGGTGTGCAAAAAGTGTTAAGATCTAGTCATCGATCAATCATATCGTGGTCGAGTATAGATCGCGTAACGGTGGACGGATATCAGTTTGGCAGCGGTTTGAAGTTATGTAACAGACCTTGGCGCTTGACCCCAATCGTGCATTGAGCGGTGACCGCGATTGGTCCAAGTTGTAGGCTTACTAGCCTTCCGCCCGAATGAAATAAACATCGAATGTGTTATTTTTTCGGGATAAATACTTTTTCACTCTCCAGCTCCCAAACTATCTCCTTACCAAATATCACGTCAGTTAGTGTCTTCATTACGACGTGAAAGAAGAACAACGAATCACTTCTATTTCTGTTACCTCGGAACTGATCAGAATTAAAGTTGTAATCTTTAAGGAATGAACGTTAAAAAAATCGCCTAAAAGTGAATGAACAACACATCATAAAACACTTCATAAAGACAAATTTTATTACAAACAATAACTATGTGTGATGATGATGATGAAATTATGTACTAATTTTGAATATAAATAATACGTTGAAATTCTCTAAGTATCGTAAATCCTCAACCAATCAGCAAAAAAAAAAAAAACTTTTATTGTTAATTGCGAGTTTACAATCTAATCGAAAATAAACTGTTACTTCACAGACGAAAGTATTGTAGTTAACGATACTCGTAGATTTCAAATAATATTGCGGATGTGGAAATTGGTATATAATTATTATTCTTTCACTACTGAGTTGCCATTAATTTTTAGATTGGAAAGCAAGCATAGATGAATGCTATAAAGTTAAAAGCTGCTTTTGATTTAAAGTTTTAAGTTACGTATAAGTTAGACCAAACCAATAATTATTTATCAATCGAAATTGTTTACCAATTTGAATATTTATTGACTTTTAATTAAGTTCTGCTATTTATTTAAACCTTTAATTCAAGAAACAGCTTTATGTAATGTTGGTCACGCATTAATTGTGTATCTTAAATGGGCAAAAGGTTTGATTTACCAATTGTAAAATTGATGATGATGATTCACTTCATAAAGAATTCAAGGTTAAATTAGGACTCACGATTCTTCAGGATAAAGATCATTAATAGAGAAACAACAGAAAGGTTTTGTCTTGGACCAGAATTGATAACGCAGTCAAAACTAATCAACGCTATGTCATTTAATCTGATCTAAGCTTACGATTTGTCTCGACACGTGTCTAAGGGCCCCTCACATACACCTATATTATAATTTCCAAAGACTGTCACACATAACAGATTGCCTTGCATTACGGAAATCGTAAGATATAATATCCTTGAACAATTGTTCTAGTTACATTGATAAATGGTTTGAATAGGGCAAAACAAATACTTTAGTCCTCTATTGAAAGTTTTTAGAATTTGACGTGTGGTAATAAATTTCGAAGAGGAAAACGTATTTCCTCATTGCTAGCGAACGGGCGATATGTAAATGTCTTATTCTGACACTGCTACTACAGAAGGCGGACAAAAGAAATGTAAAAATAATTCCAGTCTCTAATGAATGTGAGTTATATGAGAATTCTCTGAACTACGTTTCCTTGTAATGGTAACGTTTGAGAAACATGCTGTGAATATCATTGAATAAAAGAACAACATTTTATAATTGAATTAGATCAAAATATCTTAATTAATAGCACTCATAAAATGTAATGCCTCTTTTGTTGTACGTATTAACCAAGTACATATTTGAAATATCTTTGTTGTTGCAATCTAAGCGAAGCCTCAGGCAATCAGCACGCCTAAACTAAGGAATGTGTTTGCATTGCTGGTAGTGCTACTGAGTAATGAAATCCTAATAATGAATATTTATTGTCATTATGAACATCATTGACAGCCGTAAATGTATGTACCTGTGTATGCTTTATGTTCTTCGTATTTCTTTCAATGTCACTAAGAATGTAAAAGCCATACAACATGTCAAGTCCACGCGATTTTGTAAACTCATTTCGAAAACCTTGCATTTTCTCACGATGTCGAAAGGAAAAATGTGTCGACGTTTATAAAAAACTAAGTGACTTGCGGTTTTCAATTGTTTCTATTGTTTTCAAGTTTTTCCACTGATTCAATTTACTCGTTTCCGCGATAGAAGGTAAGTTATTTTCAGATTTAGGAATTTAAGTTCATTGATGCGTAAAATATAAGAGAACTATTTTTCAAACTAAATTTTTAACGGTCTTGCTTCCTTCGTAAGAAGGGAGAAGAAAAAGAATGGCCGAAACGAACAAAATATGCGCAACTAATGTTTAGAACAATTGCAACAAATTAAACAATTCTTTTATTGTGTTTATTATTGTCAGGACAAGGTTTCTATCCGTCCGTGCGAATTCAAAGCGGTCAGTTAATATTTTAATAAATGCATAGCGTTCAGCTTATTCTTAGATAGAATAATTAGAACACGATGAGTGATACAATACTATAATAATTACTTATTTATAATTCACCGACATAAATAAACGAACATCGGCATTGCTGTCTCGCGTTACCTGCAATCACGTTCGTTGACAATAGCACCAACATCCTTGTATGTAAATCAAAATTTAGATTGCGACCAATTGATCTGAAATCATTATTCTAATTTAATAAATGTTTAGTTTACAAACCGTATTGTATTATTCATTTCTAGGTTCTGTAAGAATTCGCAATGTGGTTTTGCAAATCGTCGCATGAATTCTTATTTGTTCAATCTCCATTTGCACCATTTTACACTAGAGACATTTTATTGATTATTTAGAGTATTTAATTTGATTTCTTACAACTGTCGTATTAAATAAATGGCAGTTATAGTAAAAAAAGTATATTCCAAAAATAAACATTAAAAAGTTTAAAGCTTACGTTTAAAATCAACCTTTTTTATGGAGGTTGGACAAAAAACCACATAAGTAATTTTGTATTTGGAGATTGAACATTACTACAATGGAGATTGAACATTTTGCAATCGAAAATACTCAGTACTTATGTGTCTTAAGAGCATATACAGGATGTTGGAAATTAACGTTTTGGGTATAGCAAATAGTATAGGTAGTACGATAAAATAAAGATAGGCACAAGTGAAGTTTTATTTAGAGTTAAGACGTATCTTAGAATAGTAATTTTTTTTGATATTTATAGTTTATAGTCTCCGTTATGTTTTCTTGTTTGTATAATTTGTCTGTTTAATGTCTTCATAGTTTTAAGACATTTTTTGGTATTTAATTTATAAATTATAAATAAATAGATAACTCGGCTCTCCTTCTACGGTATGCCAGCCAGTCTGTTGCCGTCTCGCGGCTATTTCATTTAGATGTAGAATTTAATCGGAAATCATAACAATGAGATTTTAAACATCCTGTGCAACAAGTTGGCGATACGCAGTGACGACCTACGATGTAATGAAACAAAAAAATACAACTTACCGATCTCTTTCTATAGTTGTAATTATGTTGTTCGCTTTATGATGTGTTACGGACATTTTTTACACCTTTTCCGATGCTTTAAACACTTCTAATAAATAATATAACTTAAATTAACACAAATGCGTGCTAACAACTCGCTTGGAAGCGAAAAAATTTAATATGGCGGCGTATTGCATCATTAAAATACGCTGCCGTGATTGGTTACTCGTGAGGAGATTGAACACTTAAGCACGACTTTATTGTTCGGATACACGTTTGGTGAATCTCCACGGATTTTGAACAAATAAGCATGAAGTTTATATTTACTAGTGTTGGTTTTAAAAAAACTAAAATTGTTACTGTATACGTATTTAAGGTCCAAAAAGCAAGTATCCTATACCAATCGATCAGGAAATTCAACCTTATTGTAACTGCATTTAAAAGTGAAATTCGTTAAAATGGTCGGTTGAACAAATAAGCATTCATGCAACGAAATGGTTGCGACGTGTTTTTGATTCGTTTACGACACGCAATCAACGATATAGACTTACGAGTATGTATCACATTCTAATAAAAGGCATTAAATGAAATAAAAGTTATAAGGTCAATAATTTTACACCTGCAATTATTCTTGTACATAGCTGACTATAAAAAGTAGACGGAATAAAAAGGCTAACTGCAGAAAATTACATTTCCTCAACAATAAAAATGGTAATAATGGATTCAAGTACACAACATGGCAGATCTAACAGGTTTGGAACGTGATTCTACATTTCCACTGTTAGAGGCCAACTTGTCCGTGTCCAGTCGTGGTCAGTAAGACCTACAGAAAGGCTCCTAATTGTTACAACGCTCATTCGACAATGGTATATTATTATTAGTTATGACTAAGCAGGATAGGTGCGGTGGACTAATGTGTAGATAGCTTCGTTACATTGTTTCGTTTAATTCAATGGCATAAGAGCGTAGCAAATGATATAAATTTATTAATAATAATATTATTAAAGAAAAATATGAAAGAAAAGGTAGACTAGGTATGGTATGGCAAATATAAACTACTAAAAAACTTTGTAAATGCTAAATATACGCGATTTTATGAAGTTATTTCCAATAAAATTACTTTTTTCATGATGTTGATAGAAAAAAATATGTCGATATTAGGAAAATAACTGTGACATTGTGAATTGCGGTTTTTAATAGTTTATATTGTTTTCCACTTACCATCGAACCGACCGAAGTACTTATATTATCATACTTAATCTAAATATGTTTATTATTTTTAAATAATAAATGTAGATAAAATAAAACGCAGTAAAATATAAACAAAAATGAGACTATTTTATATTCCGGCTTTAAATGTGTAAGAAGTACAGTAACAGCTTAATTGGTCATAATTAAATAATACACAATTTGAAGATATATTAATTGACTGATAAACAAGGTATTAATGAGTAAATACAGGTGGCATTCCGATTGTATTAATTAACCCAGCAGGTAAGGGTGACTTGAGCTTTGTTTAATATGGCATTACATTCTGTATTTCACTCCAAACAGCCACAAAATGAAGATACATATCCCAATGGAAGTAGTACCGATAATGTTATATTGCATTACATTTTTTTTCATGTTCCTTTCAAAAGTTGGTGTTGGAAATCAATATAATTTATCAATTAATCAGATCATCTACTAAAGCTGAAAATATATTTCTTAGATTGAATGGCGTGTTTCAGTTTATGTACCGTACGGTGATTTTAAAGGGTCATTTCAATACCTGGGTCGGGCTGTATTTTTTGAACTTTTTGAACACTTTCGCTCATCTCAATCGGGCTTAAGACGACCAATCTGCATTTGGGATGCGTGTTGATTTAGTCAGTACCTAACCTATCATTGTATTGGGGTATGATGACTCTACACTTTAAGTAGGTGGGTAGATGAGGCAAGGAGCCCACTGAAAATTAGCGTCATGCTTGGCACACACAGTCTATTGTATTGTAAGATTGTCAAATAAAGACTACATACTGCATTCTATTCTATACTTTTGCTTTTTAAGCTGTGTCCCTTCTAGTATCTTTACGTCTTATATTGAATTAAAGCATTTGTTGCTCGCTTCCCGCCCCGAGCACTGATGCTCTGCTGACTGCACCGAGATCGCACTGAGCTCTAACTCATTGGGTTAAGGCAACACATTTTCCTTGTACCCGGATGATTCTATTGTTGTATTAGTTGAAATACGGATTTAGATGTTGCCGCGGCTGGTAATTCGTTCTGTCTCGAATTAAATTAGAAGACTTGTCTGACTTACTGAATTCCTGGTTATTTGTATCTTGCTCAAGGAAATGAACTTGATTTTTCTATTGTTTTGATTGATCGCCGCGTTTTTGTGACTATAATTAGTCAAGGTGTGTAATCAATCACAGGTTAGGTTTTGTTTCCTTAATACTGGAGTATGGTGATTGCTAAGGTTTGGAGTTACTGGTTCGTCTGTAAAAATCCTTTTTTAAGACTAAATTATTTAAATGTCAGACACCATTATTTATATTGTTGTGATTCCAGGGCAAGTTTATTAATATTTTATATTCTGTTAGGAAAAGACTTAGTCAAGGTCGAGAATCTGGAAGTCGGTAGAGTGAAATACTGCTGTGCCTTTCAAACCTGGTAAAGCCGTTAGTATTGATCTCTCTTAAGTCATGTTAGACTTCAGTTCATCGTGCTACGAGAATGAGGAATTAGTAAGTGCACTAATTTGTACACTATATTATATCCTATCCACAGTAGCTGGTTGATCGTAGAGATTGGCCGCCGTTGCCGAATCTCTGTTAGGAGAACATTATCCTTACCGCCACCTATGGACAATTACAACACCTCAAGGACGCAAATACGTTTAAGAAGTGCTTAACAATGATATGGATAAAAAAAGTCTATACTAAAGCTTGAAAAATGTGACATACTGGCACGGAAGAAGAAACAGAAGGTTTAAATTAATGGTTGATGTGAAGTTATAGCCGGAACTGGATTACATAGTATGGTGTAATATTATTGTTCCTCCAAATGTCCGTATCAAATGATATTAAACCGTGTCCAATGATATCATCTTAACTATTCAAGGTCAAAGTGAACAATCGTCTTTAAGAGAATCGTTACTCAGCTTATGTCATAGCCTAGCGGCTTCGGCACAATGATACAATCGACAGATGGTAAGAAGCGGCGATATTAGTCCAATTCGCACATAAAAGAGTTGTAATTATATTTATGGAAACTTGCAAAACTTTTTGTGACTCGTTTTGCCAAGATAATAAGTAATTTTCAAGAAACATTGATGGGTGTCTTTTACGTCTAATGGGCTAAAATGAACTATCCTTAATTCCGGAGCTAAGTTAGAACACTCAAGAATACGCCTCAATAATTAACTTCAAAAGTATGAAGTTGAACCTATATCTCACTGTTAAGTATTCCGTGGGATACTTACACCAAAAACAGTAAAACTACTTGAATGCAATAAATTTCTCTAAACTCACACCTGGCTATTGAAACGTAAAGTTGTAAGTTCAAACTAGCCACGGAAAGTGAAGAAGTATGCCGGCATGATTGTATGTTTCGAGTCAGTGAAAGTTAGACTAATTCAATAAAGACGGTTTTCTAATGCCCAAAATAATGCATTCATACAGATTGTATAATTTGGAAGGAAATTATGGAGCATTGGGTAAACCGTTCGAAATGTTTGCGTTAACTGTTACTCGAGTCAATTTACATTTTGATTGTTTAAGAATAGAGTTTGATTTGGAGTAGCATTGTTTTAAGTGGTCATTTTGTTGTACTTTGAAGAGTTTTAAGAAATATTTAGTGAAAAATTATCATGATGTGTGTCTTGGGTCTAAAGTGTGAGCGTGAACGGAAAGCAGTTATTGCTTATCGATCAAATGGTTTTATAAAACAGGAAGTAATATTTCAACATATCCTCGACTGTGTGCAGGTGACTGCACAATTTATATAATAAATGATTATTTTATGACCTATATAAATAATATTGCTTCATTGCTTAGAATACTAAGAATTTGAACATTGCCAGAATTTAATTTAATAAAATTAGGTATATTTTCTATATTTAAAATGTATATTATGATTTAACAACCAAATTATATTCTCTTTTCATAGCTCCTCGGCCAGGTTTTTGAAGTTATTATTAATTTAGATTTTATCAGCGAGATTTGCAACCAGCACTTATCTTTTAAGATAAGTCGTACTCTATATTTAATATTTACAGTTACTACTTACTATAAATCAGTTTATATGTTCTTAGCTTAGTGAAAGGAAATGTAATCATGAAAACGAATGGTTTGATATTATGTTTTATAAATACAGTCCTTCACTAATAGTTTAAAACTCAGTTCGTTACACACTAATAGTGCAAATGAATTATTAGTTGGATTAGTCGAGAACTATTTCAGCGATTATGCAGCCGTTGGTCCCTAAATCACTTAAACTAGTTATTTGTGGCAACTCTTAATAACTCGCGAAGATTTAGTGGACTAGATATTTTTGATTTATTTGTGTAATTTGTAACACTTATACCTAAGTAACTAAAATAACAAAGGCAACACAATCGTAATCGAAGAAATGCGTTTAAACACTTTGTACTAAATACTTTAATTGGTCAAATCATATCCCAATAAAATCAACTAATTTTAAAATATTGGTTCTCGCCACGTTGATCCCTTCATTATTATTTTAAGCCATATTTTTTATAATAAGAGGGAAAAAAACGAACTCAACAGTCATCAAGAGATATTTTCGTAGAGTTCCGTGCTTTGTTAGTGTTGTATTGTTGCCTTTATTCTTAGAGTATGACTAAAGTGTCATCTGGCGGTAATTATCACAGTCTATTCTCAAATTTAGTCGTTGCTGATCTCTGAGTTACTTGTGAGCTGTCTGGTATCCTGTTTGTTTGCTCAAAATCCTTTTTTAAGTAGATTATCAGTTGTTCAAATGAGACAATTTATTCAAGGCTTTCTCAAAATATAGTACAGAATAGGCTAGTAATATTGAACACATTTTACTAGAAATTGGGTCTACTTCAATAATTTCCGGTACCCTACTATAGATTTGTCTTTAAACTTGCCAAACAGCTATTGATGGCTTAGAAATTCTAACGTACTTATCTGGCATCTTAGATAAAGCATCTTCGAGACTTTGCGGTTCGATTGATAAATTATGATTTGAAGCCCTTTGATCGTATCGGAGAATCTAAATCATAAGTCGTTGATGGAATGCGGACTGAATATAATCAAAGGATGATGATTGTACATGAGAATTATATCAGTTACCGAATATTTCTTTTTTTCAATTTAAGATTATTTACTAATTATAACACCTGGAAGGTGTGATTTAAGCACCGGGCTGTGATTACAGTGTCTTGGGTTCCATTCCCGGCTTGGACAAAATTTTTCTTCAAAAAATCTGACAAAAATTTTGGCCGCGTATTGCCAAAGTAGATGCCCATCATTGTGACGATGACTGATTTCAATAATAGAGGCATTTGCCATACGCGTTAAATAGGTTGACACTTTCTTTTAGGCACTTTTAGCTATTAGGAGGAATGTCCTTGTAAATTGATATTATGGTCTGATTACATCGATGCATATCACCTGTAAAAGTAAACTGGAAATAAGTAATTATTCTAAGATTGGAAAACACTTAATTACTTGTGATATCATAATGTAAATATTATTGTTACGAATTTGTCTATAGTTAGTTCTATCGATCGTCAAAGATCTTACATAACGACAATATGCAGGCGATTAAAATCTCTTGATTTAGAATTACAAAAACATTTTTATCATAACAAAAAACTAAACTAGCGAAAGTTTGCTAGATTTGATGAAAGTTGGAATCCTATTATTTGTAATGATAACATCAATACCTGCGAGTCTGCAACGGCTATCATGCTTTTTTCCGTAATAATCACGCGGCTTTTGCCTATTACGTTAGTTGATCGCAGCCGTGGCCATGACTCGGAATGCATCGGAAAGTTATTGACTTTTGATAATGAAACCAGTTTGCGGCGAACTGACCGAGAGAGCCCGCGGCCTCGTTCAATATCAGCTGAGATTATTAAGAAATGTCCCCAGAAGCGACATCTTCAACTAAGAAACTATCCAAAGATGCTTACGTTAAACTTCTGTAACATATAACTCAACGCCAACGAGCAATGTACGGCGTCTCAACATAATTCATACGCTATCACACCTTCTTACTTAGTTTCGTGGTCGTGCCCGGCTTACATTCACCGGCTGCTTCCAAGTTTACCGGTGAATTAACTTTGCCTCTTTTTCCTACGATCTTAAAATTGATTAAAAACATATTAAGAAGTAAATTTTATAGAATAGCCAATTTGTTTAAAAGCTTGATAGTTGTGTGCAACTACAAAACCAGAAGTATTATAGTTGATTAAATAACGTCGTAACTATAAGTAAAACATCGCTTGTATTAATACGATTCGTGCTGTAAAACTGAATGGTCAATTGAATGCGATTTTTAATGATAGTGAGAGCCTTGTTGGAATATTTGATTTATCAAGTGCTTATTCAAATATACTTGTACAATTTGCATTACTTTTTATTGAAGTGTGAACAATTTGACATACGCCGCACTGAGTCATTTATTATTCACGTTTTGTTCTTGTATCGTTATATTAATCACTTAATGTGATGTGATTCAACAACATAACAAGGCTACTGTATCAGCAGCCTTGGTAGGCATGTGCCCAATTTGGCTTTCTTAGCAAGGAAGATAAACTGTACCAAATTTTTTGGCCGCCACCCGGGCTATCCGGGATACATGTATTGTACGTATATGAACTTTGGTTAACGTTCCTAATAACAACATATTTGGTTTGCATTACTTGTGCGTTTGACGGGTAATTGATAGTAATGTCGCAATTTTAAGACTCAGTTATTAGATTGTTGGTCTTTTCTAATTTTTAACCGACTTCAAAAAAGGAGGAGGTTCTATGTTCGACTGTATGTATTTTTTTTTTTTTTTTTTTATGTATGTCCGTCGATTTCTCCGTCAATTGTGGACCGATTTAAATAATTCTTTTTTTATTTGAAAGTGCATAGTTCCGAGGTGGTCCCATTGTCACCATGTCAGGATCTGATGATGGGATCCCGGGAAAATCAAGGGCAAACCTCAAATTTTATAGGCGCACACTACGCGTTACTTGTTTTTTCTGAAGCCATTTAAGTTTTTGCGTCCTATAGACATCACTTTATGTTGATGAGCTGATGATGGAAGGTACAACTCCTTAACGGTTAGGAGTTAGGGGATAATTCTTTCAGTATTGTAAGAATATGTGGACCGTTATTTGTATTTCATGTACTTTTGCAGCTAAGCTGATGATGGAAGGTACAACTCCTTAACGGTTAGGAGTTAGGGGATAATTATTTCAGTGCTGTAGAAATATGTGGACCGTTAGTTGTATTTCATGTACTTTTGCAGCTAAGCTGATGATGGAAGGTACAACTCCTTAACGGTTAGGAGTTAGGGGATAATTATTTCAGTGTTGTAGGAATATGTGGACCGTTAGTTGTATTTCATGTACTTTTGGAGCTAAGCTGATGATGGAAGGTACAACTATGATGATGGAAGCTAAAGGGTACGACTTCTTAATTCTTATGTCCCTCTTGCGGGCTGCATCTTTAGTTGGTCTACTGAATGGTGCTGAACACTTAATGAATACCTAATATTGTCAAATAATACAATTCTACTATTTTACTCGTATTTTCGTTATCAATATTATGAGAGAGTTTTACTCACTCCTACGTATTATTCACACTAAAAATAGAAAAATAAACAAACTTTTTTTAAAAAAAATTAAACCGACTTCAAAAAAAAAACAAAAAAAAAAAACTACCTAAAAACACTGAAAAGCAAAAAATAATTTTAATAAGACATTCATCAAATGCGCTTATTGTCTAAGCCTATTAATAACATTAAATTGTATTTACGTGCTAGGTAGGTACCTACTAATCTGTTTGAAGTCGGTGCCAAGCCAAAAGTAATGAAAAATGATACATACCTAATAATTTATGTATTATACAGGGTTACAAAAATCCGCGGACGTAGGTACGTAGTCTGGGTACCTACTATTTGGCT